>CM060920.1:856096685-857296685 GCA_030737875.1 Allium sativum | reverse complement strand
ATCCGCAGTGTCAAATTATTGCTAGATTACAAATTTCATAATTTTTCGAATCAATATGTGAGCGTGGCAAAGGAAAACGCGTTTGACCAGTTTCAGTTGATTTTAATCGACTGGAAATTGGCCATTTTTCAAACGGTCTCAGAATTCGACGAAATCAGTTTTGTTAGGACCGTATCGTCGATACGATGCTAGAAATAATTTTTCTGGATCTTTTTCGAGTTAGTATGTGGGCCCGGCAAATTAAAATGTATGTTCAAAATAGAAATTGAATGTTTTATATTTTAATTTGAAGAAAAACTGACTCTAACAGTCGAATTGGCCAACGAAACATATCCCATTGTGTCCGGGATGGGGGTAAAATGCTAAGGATGACAGTCGTAGGGTTGGAATTGGAGTTCGTATCAATAAGAGGGTATTTTTGGAATTAAAAATAAAATAAATAATTATTATAAATGTCGGGCCAATCATAATTCGAGAAAACCCTAATCTTAGCGCCGCCGGCTTTGAACGAAGGGCGGATGTTGCTCGATTTTAAATCCTCTCCGATCTCTCTCGTTTTACAATGAAATTTGAAAATTCAAAATGGAAATCAAAGAGCTTTTTCTGATCTTCAAATCCATGTCAGGGTGATCGTTTATCGTGGGGGTATTGAGCTCGCTATTCACGCTCAAAGGCGCCAACTTCGCCGGCGATTTTCCTCGCCAGGGCCCCACCGAGTTCACCCTCCTCTTGGCCGATGGTGACGCACTCCAAGGCGCTCCACGTGAGCTACTTGGATCCGGGTCTGGTCCCTCCTAGCGGCGGCGATAGGCAACCCTAGGTTGCGTGAATCAAAGAGGAGCGACGGCCTGTGTTTTGGGAAGGAGCTGATTAAAGGGTATTATTAAATAATTATTAATTAATTATATAATTATGAAATTCAAACTTTGTGACACCGTATCTCCTTCATACGAGGCCGAAAAGATGAGCGGTCAGTTGCGTTGAACTCGTGTCGGCGAACTCTACAATTCAGAACTGACCAGAGCTGAAATAGAGAAAATTAGAATTTCAGGCAATTTCAAATCCGAACAGAACTGAGATTCAGAAACAAAACCAGTCAAAGTGAGAATTTCTCACCTTTCAATTTCTTTTTCTAGTTATATATATATATACTAGGATGCAGACGGTGCTTAGTAGCACCCGACACAATCGTCCACAGACCATGGACTTGTTTGTTTGGTTGCATAGATCAGTTATATGATTTGATTTGAATTTGGTTGTTTGGTGATTTTGATTGATGTGTGAATGGCGTGGGCCTTCACTAGACCGGGGATAAGGCTAGGCCTCGTCCCGTTTCTAGTATCGTGCCGTTATGCCGCCGAAAGTTTCTAAAATATATTAGAAAAATAAAAATATCATTTTATTTAAGGAATGAACTGAATAAAATTCATATGTTGAAATAAAATGTTTTTATCGTTGAAAATATAATTTTTAACGTGGAAGTGAATAAAATAAAATACTCATTTACAAACCGGACGGTTTGTTTATGTACACCTATTTGAAGGACATTGATTGGGTCGATAAATTTTACACATCGCCCAACTGCACAACTAAATCTGTGTTTGATTGTTTGAAACCCCACACGGGTGTTAGGATGAAATTTGAAGTCCACTCATCCTGATTGATTAAATATGTCGATCGATTGATTGACAGGCTGTTATAAGCGTGGAATATATATATTTGATGCTTATCCAGTGTAGTGCACTTTGGTTGATGGTTGATTATTTTCAATGCTATTATATACATATGTTGTATGAAAATCCATATAATTAATTTTATATGGTAATTGATTGGGCCTCATTCCAATTTGAAAAACAAAGAATAATATAAAATAAAGGTTCATGTGTTGACAGTTTCATCCATTGAGATTGGTCATGTGTTGAACGAAATATTTTAGTAATAAAATTTACATCTTTATCAATATAAAATAAAGGTTCATGTGTTGACAGTTTCATCCATTGAGATTGGTCATGTGTTGAACGGAATATTTTAGTAATAAAATTTACATCTTTATCAATATAAAATAAAGGTTCATGTGTTGACAGTTTCATCCATTGAGATTGGTCATGTGTTGAACGAAATATTTTAGTAATAAAATTTACATCTTTATCAATATAAAATAAAGGTTCATGTATTGACAGTTTCATCCATTGAGATTGGTCATGTGTTGAACGAAATATTTTAGTAATAAAATTTACATCTTTATCAATATAAAATAAAGGTTCATGTGTTGACAGTTTCATCCATTGAGATTGGTCATGTGTTGAACGAAATATTTTAGTAATAAAATTTACATCTTTATCAATATAAAATAAAGGTTCATGTGTTGACAGTTTCATCCATTGAGATTGGTCATGTGTTGAACGAAATATTTTAGTAATAAAATTTACATCTTTATCAATATAAAATAAAGGTTCATGTGTTGACAGTTTCATCCATTGAGATTGGTCATGTGTTGAACGAAATATTTTAGTAATAAAATTTACATCTTTATCAATATAAAATAAAGGTTCATGTGTTGACAGTTTCATCCATTGAGATTGGTCATGTGTTGAACGAAATATTTTAGTAATAAAATTTACATCTTTATCAATATAAAATAAAGGTTCATGTGTTGACAGTTTCATCCATTGAGATTGGTCATGTGTTGAACGAAATATTTTAGTAATAAAATTTACATCTTTATCAATATAAAATAAAGGTTCATGTGTTGACAGTTTCATCCATTGAGATTGGTCATGTGTTGAACGAAATATTTTAGTAATAAAATTTACATCTTTATCAATATAAAATAAAGGTTCATGTGTTGACAGTTTCATCCATTGAGATTGGTCATGTGTTGAACGAAATATTTTAGTAATAAAATTTACATCTTTATCAATATAAAATAAAGGTTCATGTGTTGACAGTTTCATCCACTGAGATTGGTCATGTGTTGAACGAAATATTTTAGTAATAAAATTTACATCTTTATCAATATAAAATAAAGGTTCATGTGTTGACAGTACTCATCTATTGAGATTGGTCATGTGTTGAACGAAATATTTTGAAAATAACAACTATTTTGAAAAAGAAATATCTGAAATAGAATATTTGAAAATAGAAATTTATGAAGCCGTGTTGATTAGTTTGACGCCATTTTAACGTGAACGATATTTATATCGATTTTATTCATTTAGAAATGAATTGAAAACGATTTCAAAATGAATTGAATTGAAAACGAATTCAAATTGAATTGAAAATGAATTGAAAACGATTTCGAAAGGAATTGAATTGAAAATGATTTCAAATTGAATTGAAAATGAATTGAAAACGATTTCGAAAGGAATTGAATTGAAAACGAATTCAAATTGAATTGAAAATGAATTGAAAACGAATTCAAATTGAATTGAAAATGAATTGAAAACGATTTCGAAAGGAATTGAATTGAAAACGATTTCGAAATGAAATGAATTGAAAACGACTTCGAAAAGAATTGAATTGAAAACGAATTCAAATTGAATTGAAAGCAAATTGAAATGAATTCAAATTGAATTGAATTCAAATTGAATTGAAATTTGAATTGAATAGAAATGAATTTTAAAACGAATTTATAATGAAGGATTCAATTTTGATTTGAATTGAAATGGAAGTTGAAATTGCTTTTGAAACGAATTTTAAAACTAATTATATACTTCGTTTTAAATAGAAATCGATGAAATATATATTATATATATTATATATATAATATAATGGCCTGAATAGAACGCGCCGCGCCGCGGCAGTTCGTGAATTTCGACCATTTATTTCAAACGGACATTACGGGAGATCCGACCGTCGGATTCTCCTAAAACTGGAACCGTTGGGTTCGTATCGAAAAGAGCTTTCTAACGAATATTAGAAATTTGAAATCTAACGGTTGGATTTGGAGATACGTCCAAATCAAATTCGAAAAAGGTCGTTGTAAGTGCAGTTCGATGGCCATTGATGGAAATCGACTGTACGGGCCTTGATAAAATTATTAAAAATAGTAATAATTTGTGTAAAATCATAAGAAATGATTTAGAAAGAATTGGGATGAAAAACTCCATATTTGAAAAGATAAAAATAGATTTTTATCGAAATGAACTAGTTTTGAACTAGAATTATAATTCTATTTATTTTTAAATAAATAAATTGAATTTAAAAAGGGTTTTAAAAATAACCAGAATATCCAATGATTGCATTGGAGTGGATTTGAATCGAAATTGTCTTCGGAATATTTCGATGTTGGAATTCGTGATTATACAGGTGTTGTTATGGAAATTTGAAAGATATATATTTATATCGTTATTTCCAATACGACATTTGTTAGTCGTAGAATTTGATATTGAATATAAGCCGATATATCTTCTATTCAGAGCCTTGTATTGAATATCGAATGTGATTTGGGTTTGTCGTGAATGGTGTCTTCACTAACACTGTTCTTGAACCCAGTTGAGAAAAGATTAAATCTTTTTAATTAGATTTAATGAAGTGTACCAATTAAACAATATTTAATTGGAATTGAATTGGTATTGATTTTTGGGTTTATCGTGAACAGTGTTTTAAATAACACTTGTTCTTTAACCCGATAATTAATGGAATGTGATTTTGGGTTTATCGTGAATCGTGTTTTAAATGACACTGATTCTTTAACCCAGTCGAAGATTAAAACTAAGTGGAGTTTTAATGAATCTTTAATTAGATTGAAATGATCGAAAATGGAGTATCACCAGTTTTGCTCCAGGCGATAGTTAAATCTTTAATTAGATTTGAACGTGAAATAGTAATTGAATTTACCAATAACACCGTGGTGTTAGATATGAAGTATTACCAGTTTTACTTCATGGGATGAATAGGTTGGGATTGGGAAATTAAAACAAATGATTACTTCGGTAAGTTTCGTTAATCCCGACTAGTTGAATCGAAATTCAAAAGTAGATTAAAGAATAAATTCAAGGAATTTATCTTTGATAAAATTAATGGGAACCTTTCCCTATGAATGTGAAATTTAGAAACTAACTGTCGGTTAGCCAAGCAGAATGGTTTTCTGGATATTGATCTGATGTTGGTTTCGGCCTTCGGGGTTTATATTTGGGAAATTATTCTCTTGATTAATTTACGGTTAGTGATTGATGAGTTGGAATGAGGCGTATGTTGTGTTTGTGTAACACTTATTTAAAATATACGTGAGTTATTCGGAAAGACCGGGTTTATCCCATTCTGGATAACTGATACGACGATAAGTCGAAGATGAAGACGATGGTCGAAGACCGGAGTTCTTCACGTCGTTTGGGTAATTACTGATGATCTTGATTGGGCTGTACACCCAAGAAGATGGAAACAGTTAGTGATCGTCCAGACGTACTTGGAGATCGATGGATATGCGGGGTACTAGGTGCCTCCGGTTTCGTTCAGACCCAGAACGGACTTGTAAATGGACTGTGTGTCTGACATTGGATTTTAGTCCGTGTGATTGATCTCTCTTAAATATATATCTGTTTGGCGGCGGAGAATTTATTCTCTTGCTTAACGCCCTTCTCTGAGACGTACGAGCTCAGGGGTTATATATTGATGGATATCAATCGCATGGAGTGAATTGCCTGTGTGGCATGCTAAGATGCAAATGATCAAGGCTTCTGTTGAAAAGCAGAGTCTTGTGGTGATGATCGAAGCACGGCCTTTATGGCGTAGCTTTGTGTAACGTTGATTCGCGAGTATCACACCCGGTATGAATCAAAAACGGGAGACGGACCTCAGGGAGGACATGCGTTTCTTTCTAGTTAGGAGTGGCGTCAGTGCTTGAACTGGCTGACGAGTTTGACTCATGTGGATATTACTTATTATTACTTGCTGAAAAGCGAGGCGCCTCGTGATATCTGTTTCGGCCGATGCTTCTGGTCGGCTGACGGGCCAGGCTTACGCCCCAAAGGGTGGGGAGACGCATGTTCAGGCATTTTAATCCACATCGGTGGACCGGCCCTGAAGATCCAAGGGTCACTCGAGCTCTGATCCTGAGGGGCGGACTAGATCGTCTCGAATCGGTTGAGGATCTTGCCCCTAGCCTCGGTTCATACCATAAATGATAACCCAACTTCCAATACGACATTTGCGGTTTTGATTGTAAACTTATATATGGCGACATAGTGTTATGGGCCATTCATGCCACCTATGATTGATACTTATGATTTGAAGTGTTTTATACACTATGCACTTATAATAGTATCAAATGATTTGTTTTAAACGTATCAAGCATTCTTTGGCTGTTATAAGGGAAAACCCTATCCTCGGCTGCGTTGCATTGTGTGATGGGACCTGGGTCTTATAACAGCTTCATTTTTCTTTATTTAGCATTGCGCTGTTTGTTTTATGCACTGGTATTCTTGGAAGGAAACCCGTTCCGTGTTATACGGCGTGGTCCCTTGATTTACCTAATTTTAAAATAAAGATTAACTGTTTTAGTTCTCACACCAGTCACATGACTGACCTGGAGTTTATTGTTTTAACCTAAACTCTGGGTGCCCTTATTTTGACACGGGCAGCTAGTAGTTTTGGTTTTGCAGATTTATATTCACAGGATCCTGGTTTACAGCTGGAACGATATCCGGAAAGCTTTGTATCCGTATATCTCCTTCTAGTTGTGTATTGTATTATTTTCCGCTGCGATGTATTTAAATGTAATTTAAATCTCTGATATTTCTGTGTAATATTCATTTATACTCTGTATATTCTTGTAATCTGATGCATTGTTGTAATATACAATGAAATGTTCTTCCGTATGCGTTCTGTTGTGGCTTGTTCTCGAACTATCCGCCGCTTTCCTTTACGGGGAAGTTACGGGTTTTCACACCCTGCATCTTAGGGAAGTGTTGAAGACTCTTCGAGCGCATAGTCGTAGGACAGCAAAAGTGGATGGGATTCTTAGCATCCTATGAGTTTGAGATAGCGTATACCCATGGCAAGGGTAACGTGGTAGCGGACGCCTTAAGTAGAAAAAGGTTGTCCTTGAGTTCATTGTTCGTTGAACGACGGAGCTTAGAGTTTATTTCTATGTTTGACTTTAGACCTTCCGTTGACTTTGTACCCGGTTCGCTAGCCTCCTTGGAGGTTAGGCCTACTCTTTTGGGGCGGATTGGCGGAGCGCAGCGAGACGACCCACAGTTGGTTGAGTTAGTAGAGAAGCTCATGAGGAGGGGGAGTCGTCCAGCCATTTGAGTAGGTACACCCTAGATGGTAAGGGGCGGTTGCGTAGAGACGGTAGACTTTGTGTACCGCAAGACGAGGGTTTGAGGAAGGCTATACTTGATGATGCACATCGGTCGAAGATGACCATTCATCCCAGTGGGGACAAGATGTACCAAGACATGAAGCGAGTTTTCTTTTGGGCCGGTATGAAGAAAGATGTGGCCGAGTATGTCGCTAGATGCTTGGTGTGCTAGCAAGTGAAAGCGGAGCAGAAGAAACCCAGTGGGTTGCTTCACCCATTGGAGGTTCCGCTATGGAAGTGGGATAGTGTCTCGATGGATCACCGAGATCGAGGAAGGGTAATACGGGAATCTGGGTTGTGGTAGACAGACTTACTAAGAGCGCCCATTTTATACCCGTGAAGAGTAAGAGAACTTCTCCACGGCTAGCTTCAGTTTACATTCGAGAGATTACTAGGTTGCATGGTGTACCTTCCAGTATAGTGAGCGATCGAGATCCTATCTTTACTAGAGAGTTTTGGAAGAGTTTGCAAGAGGCGGTAGGGACTCAGTTGTGTTTGAGTACCGCATATCATCCTCAGACGGACGGCCAGAACGAGAGGGTGAATCGTATTTTAGAAGACCTTTTGAGGCTATGTATCTTAGATTTTGGAGGTACATGAGAAGAGCATCTTCCATTGGAGGAGTTGCCCGACAGACTTAGTGGTGTACATGATGTATTCCATGTGAGGAAGTGCCTACATGAGACCGCAGAGGTGGTAGAGCCGAGCTTGCTCAGAGAAGTAGAGATAGGGCGTGATGTGACTATTCGACGAGCTCCTACACGCATCCTTGGGTCAGAGATTAAGAGGTTGAGAAACAGGGAGGTTCAACTAGTCAAAGTGCATTGGGGAGAAGATGAGTGCAACGCTACTTGGGAGACGGAAGCGAAAAGGCGTTCATTATACCCATTCCTTTTTGAGGTATGTCTTTTAACTTCTCCTTTATCGTTTATCTAGTACTTATCTTATCTTTAGTATGTCCTCTTGTTAGTGCCTTTGACCTTTAGATAGGGTAAACCTATGGTTGAAACATGTGTTTGAGACATGTTATGATTGATGGATGCATGTGGATGCAAGTGTTTGCTAGTGGTTGCTCGTGGATGCATATACACACACTCTAGACACTAGATCGGCTCAATCACTTCATATTGCATATTGCATATAATTGTGTGTATGTAGCTATATTTATCGATGTATAATGGTTGTGTTATCATATGGATGATGCATTTTGGGTGAATGATTGTGCACTCATGTAGATATAGTATGTGTCGATAGGGTTCTTTCGCATACATATTGGATGCATGGCACTATCACGGTTTTGCATATGTTCATACATTAGATAGGGAACATATACACACACTTTTTGCATATGCTCATACATCAGTAGAAATTGTTTTAAGGACAATGGATGCCCGTGTTTGATGGATTGAGTAGATGGTTGTTTGGATGGTAGGATATGCATTCTCCTTAGCTTAGAGATTTCGGGGACGAAATCCTTTAAGGAGGGGAGAATGTAACACCCCGAATTTCAGTTAATGCTAAAATTCACTAATTGCAGAATAAATAATATCAGATGTGAGAATTGGGGGAAACGGGATGCGTCATTGCGTTCGTCTCGGAAAAATACGCGAAATAGAGTCCGAAATTTTGTAAATCGGAGTCCGTATGGGCCAGTTATGGCCCAATGAAGTTTACAGAAAATTCAAAGTTCAAAATAGATTTAAAATTCAGGTTCAAATTTCGAAATTGGGGCCATTGGGCGCAGGGGGGGAAATTCCCGCCTAGCTACCCAAGTCGACAGCCCTGTCGACTGGGCAGTCGACTTGGCTAGGACCAAGTCGACAGCCCTGTCGACTTGGGTGTCGACAGGGGGTGCTCGGCCAGTTTGGCCTGGTGCACCATTTTAAGGTTTGGCTATGTTTTGGGGCTGTTTTCTGGAAGCTTCCGAGATCTGATGCTCCTAATCTAATTTAGGGTTAATCTAATGGCCTAAAACACTTTCCTAATCTATAAATAAGACCCTAAGCTAGCCCTAAATGATCATAATCCTATCCTCTAACTAAACTATGCCAAAATTTTCTATGATCATGGCCTCCACTCAAAACCCTAGCCTCCATCCTCTTTCTAAACTATTTCTATGAAGGCTTTCATGTTCATACAAGCATTTTTAAGTTGTATGGGTGGTCATTAGCTTGCATTCATCATCAAGTTGCAAGCTTTATTTTCAAGGCTAGAGTTTTTGGGTGATTTTTGGCAAGGGTTTGCTTATTGGAGTTTAGTGGTGAGTTTCTATAGCCTTAATAATCAATTGTTAAATTGATTATGATAGGATATGATAAGATATGGCTATGTTTGTGGATCAATGTGTTTATGCAAGTTATGTGTTTGGTTATATGCAAGTTATGTGCATGATTATATGCAAGTTCATATGTAACACGTTATGCAAGTTATGAGTTTGGTTATATGCAAGTTATGTGCATGATTATATGCAAGTTTATATGTAACATGTTATGCAAGTTATGTGTTTGGTTATATGCAAGTTATGTGCATGATTATATGCGAGTTCATATGTAACATGTTATGCAAGTTATGTGTTTGGTTATATGCAAGTTATGTGCATGATTATATGCGAGTTCATATGTAACATGTTATGCAAGTTATGTGTTTGGTTATATGCAAGTTATGTGCATGATTATATGCAAGTTCATATGTAACATGTTATGCAAGTTATGTGTTTGGTTATATGCAAGTTAACATGTGACATGCTATGCAAGTTCACACCTTTGTATGACATAAGAATCATATGCAAGTTACCCCCTTTGTGACATATGTGCTTCATGCAAGATTGGGTTAAATGCTAGTTGGGTTTAATGTATGCTCATATATGCAAGTTGACACCTTTTAAACCCATGATAAAGTTATATGCTATGATTGGTTAAACCCATGGCATTTGTGATGAATCTTCCCTTTATTATGTCATGTTATGAGAACGAATTACGTGGGGAACGATGGGGTTAATATGCATGTTAATAAAATGGTGTGAAATGGGTATGCTTAAGCATAACATAAAGTGAATGGACATAATTGGGAATTTACCTATTAAGTTAGGTCTACCCATATTATGGAATTGGGAATTTACCTATTAAGTTAGGTCTACCCATATTATGGAATTGGGAATTTACCTATTGAGTTAGGTCTACCCATATTCTTGAAATTTGTAATTAATTAGGGACAATTAATACAAATTATGGGGGTGATTAATTAGGTGTAATTAATCAACTAAGACACGAGGTTGGACCCTTTTGTAGCATAAGACTGCCCGGAACCGACCGGCAAATCCAGCGGCTACAAATGATTGGCCCAATGTGAGAGGTCTTAGTCATAAACTAAATACGTGACAAGTGTAAAGACAAGAGGTTAGACTCTGTTATGGTGTAAGGCTGCCCGGAACCAACCGGCATATCCAGCTGCCATAAAAGACAGTCTAATGTGAGAGGTCTTTACAAAGGTTACGATCTTAATTAATTAAGAAACACTTAACCAAATTAGCATGTAGTGAGGCATGAGGGGTTAAGTGGGTGCCTTGGGTGGCAGGTAGTAACTAGTGGGGGTGCCTTGGGTGGCATAAGGAAACTAGTGGGTTGCCTTGGGTGGCAATAGAAAATATGATTAGAATACTTAACCAAAGTGGAACATGTAATTAAACATGATTAAAGGGTTAAGTAAGTGCCTTGGGTGGCATGTGGGAATCAAGTAAGTGCCTTGGGTGGCATGTGGAAATCTAGTGGGTGCGTTAAGTGGCAATTGAAATATGATTAAATGACAAGCTTAAGTAGTAGCTTGTGGGGGCCTTGAATGGCAATTGAAATATGATTAGATGACTTAACCAAACCTTAACATGTAAGTGGGCATGATTATAAAAAAGGGGTTAAGTGGGATGCACTAGATAAAATGACAAGCTTAAGTAGTAGCTTGTGGGGGCCCATTTCAACCAGTAACCCATATGTATCTTATTGGGCTCGACCCATGTCGAGGACGGGACACGCGTACTGGGCTTGACTATAAGAGGCCAAAACGGGGTAGCGGTGGCAACGCGAGTCCAACGGGTTTCATATGCGTGTGTGGACCCGGGCTGGTAGGTAAGATGTTGTTGCATCGTGTAGATATAAGCCGTGCACCATTTGTTGTATCGGGTTGCCACTTTGGGGAGTGATACACCCCATTGTGAGGCCAGCACGGGTATCTACGTTAGGGAGCCGATCGCTTGGGGAGTAGTGGGTACACCTAGTGGAGATAGGGGCAGACGGCACCTATATAGTCAGCTAGGGGTACATGAAACTACTATTATGGGTACACCTAGTGAAGATAGGGGTAGACGGCACCTATGTAGTCAGCTAGGGGTACACGAAACTACTATTAAAAATTACTAAGTACACTTAGTGGGATCAACCTTTAAGTAGGAATTACCCTTGGGTGGGTAGAACTGGTGTGGTGCAGTGTAGTAATTATCCTTGGTTGGGTAAATGCGTCTTTTCGGTTATCTTAGTACATCCTGTGTTTAGTTGGCTACTTAGTGTAGTCATTATCCCCAGAGGTACCGTACCTTGTTTATATCATACCCTAATTACTTTAATGATTGTATTGTTAAGGTTATAGGACTCGCTCAGACTTATGTCTGACCCCGTTGTTTTTTTATCTTTTTTCCCAACCCTCAGGTTTTCAGAGTGGGCCTAGCACTAGTAGGCTTTGATCAGACTGCTTTATCTATCTTTTGGAGCTTGGACCGTGGATGTAAAGCTCAGTTTATCTTTTCTATTATGGCTATTAAGTTATGTAGTGGGATTATGTACTTTTGTTTTATCAGGATGGATATTATGTACTTGACTCTTGTTTATGGTTTTGGTGAAACCAAACATGTTATACTTTCCGCTGCAATGAAATGATGTTTTAAATTCTCAAGTATTACTTATATCTGTCTTGTTGTAATTTTTCTGTTCTATATTCACTTAAAATACTCCACCGATGTTATGGCATTCCCTTAGTGAGTGATCGTAGCGGGTGTGGGGTGTTACACGAATACTCCGTGATGGTCCTATGTGGTTGGCCTAACGAAGTTGTACCCACAGAGGCATGGTCTGTATGGTTCCATCCAGGGAGTACGCCTTTGTTGTGTATATGGTTGTGGGTATCCTAAAGGCTAATTGGGATGATTTCTAGGACGATTCGGTGGTTGCCTCAGGGTGGAGGCTTTATGGTTAAGACCCGACAAATGATACTAGGTCGTCAGATAGCTATCATCATCAATCAGAGCAAGTACGGGAAAGACTGGAGCTAAACCAAGTGGCCAATGATGTTTTACTATCGAGTCTTTAGACGAGAGACCACGTGGATATTTAGATTGTTTGTCAGGAACGGTCACTTAGTTCCTCGAATGGTCTTTCATTAGTTAAGTGGTCCAGGTAGGGTATAGCCACCGAAAGAGATAGACCAATATTTGTATCTATATTATAGGTCTAGCGAAGCCATTCTTGACAGATATAAAAAGCCTCGACTGAGTTCCCTGGAAGAACTCAGGTTTTGGGTGCCTTTATGGCACAACGATATTAGCTTATTCTCTTTCGTAGCGCAGCTTTGTACGATATAGTGGTGTAGTGATGGACATAGTACGCTTTCTTAGTGTAGCGATAAAGATTTTGTATGTTTTTACAATACGGCAATGGGGACCACTCAAGAAGGGTACTACAGGGAGTACCTCAATATATTGGGCATATAGCTACATATATATGATTTATTAGGTTAATTTACTTATGAGTATATGGACATGATTTATTTATGAAATCATAAGGGCAATGTGAAATAAACCCAGAATAACTTAATAAAGTTAAACCAGTGATAGAACGATATATGTAGTGTTATTTATAGGACGTATAATTTGTTCATTCACTAGAAATTTTGTTCTGGCCCCACCTCATAATAATCCCTCAGGTTTGACAAGTGGCTGAGTTTATCTGTCTTAGAGACACATGTTAAACAATGTCATTTTCTGGGCTAGTATTTATTTACTATTGTATTTTATTCTTTCCACTGTGAGATATTTTATTGTGAGCTCTGGTATATTTTATCTTTGCCTTTCTGTAGGATACCAGACAAACCAGCTCAGGTTTCAGTAAACTTGGTTTTTTTTTTGCATTTTACGAAAATTTGGGGTCTTTTGAAATTTGGGTTGTATATCTGGTATCAATTCTTAGGTTTATCATTCCTATTTAGATAGCGAGTGAAGGAATTTGTATGTTCAATATATATATATATATATATATATATATATATATATATATCCATGGCAGAACCCATTAATTAAGTGAAACAACACAAGAAGAAAATCGGGATGTCAGTTTTGTACACTAAGGAAATGGTTATGGAAATTTGAGAATAGTAGGCCCATGAGTGGTAGAGAGAAAAATGTACAATATGTTTTGAAAAAAAAATGATTAGAGAGAAATGATTCCATGTGTTAGTATCCGAAATTTTGGTATTTCAGATTAGTGGATTAGGCAGTAAGGCCTTGTAAGTTGAGAAAGAATAAGGAGAAAATGAATTAGGAATTTAAATGTATACATTTGGCGCAAAAATGGCACTAATCTCATTTTTCTGTTAGACATAATTTTGGATAAATTTGCGTAAAAGAGAGATTTTGGACGAAGAAGTATAATTTGTGCAAAGGATTTGGAAATGGAAGTTAAAAATCTACTTTGTACTTAACCCTACATTTAAAACCTTATAAAAATGAAACTTGAAAATAAAATATAAATGTTGAAAAATATTTCTATAAAAGTCTTTAAGTTTAAAAGTTTACAATTTTAGAAATTTACTGTTTTGTAATATTAAGAGTTTCATTAAAATAATTTTTGAGAAAATGGTGCAAATTTTGTTTTCAAAAAGAATTATGTGCAGAAGCAATTTGTGAGGTTGAGCCAAATAAGTGGTTAAGGGAAAGCACGAATAAAAGTGAATTAGCCATGTGTGGTGCATAGGCAACCTTGAGTGAAAAGAAAATATAAAAAATTTCATAAAGAATGGGTTGTAACAAACTTTAACTTATTGGGATAAGAAGAATCATAAGATAAGTTTTAATGAATCAATAAATTTGTAAGTAACTGTGTTTTGTTAAAGTGATAAGGAAATGTGCAGCGAAAGAGGTGCACAAAATATAGGTGAAGCACCGTATTTTGTGTTACCTATTTCAACAAAGAAATGAAAGAATATATTTTTCAGAATAATGAAGTTTCCTTCTTACTTTAATAGAACAAAAAAGTCCTCTTTATAAAGATTCAAAGAAACTTAATCTTACTAATTCCTCTTGAAAATGAAATGTATATTAAAATAAATAAGAGCCCAACTAAATTAGAGTGCAAAATCATACCTTCCCTAGTTTTAACCTTTGAGAAAAGATCTGAGAATATTAAATTTTATTAAATTAAAAATAATTTAGTGTGAATGGTTCCAATGGTGTGCATGAACTGTTGGTAAATGTATGAGGAATTATTTTGGAATGTGATTTATCCTTAAACTTGGTGGCAAAATCTGAAGGAAGAAATTAAGATGTCTCATGTGGTTACTGCTTAATAGAATGAAACTAAATGAAATAAAAAAAACTTGTATGGTTTATGAGAAGAGGATAAAGAGAGAATGAATTGAAAAGTCAAGTTTGTATTTTTATAAGTGAAACTATGACATGGTTTGTAAATATTGGAAATCTTTTTTCAACACTACTTGAGGAAATAGGTAGAAGTGACATGTTGTCTCAATTTATGATGGAATGAGAACTAGGAATATGCAGCATGAGATTGTAGAGAGTGGTAGATAGAAAGTAAAAGCGATATGGTTCACTAGATTCAGTGACGAGACCTTTTATGTCATAAGGATGTGTAACTAAGCCTCATAGTCCTTGTGAATAACAACATTAAACTACTATATCTTTTACCTAGTAGTAATTGCAGTAAAGCATATTCTCTTTTAGTACAGATTTACACTCATATGTATTATTATATTTTACTACAGAAAAATAGAATAGTTTAGTGAGATATTTTCTTTCTAGGTGTTTACAATGATCACTAGATAAGAACAAAAACATAGGATGTTGTAAAGAAAATAAAAATGAAAGCAAAAGATGAACAACTAAATGAAAAACAATTTTCTTTTACATAAAGCAACGAAGACAACAACTACAATAAATAAGAACAATTAAAGAAGAAAACTTCTTTTGAAGTAAGTTTGGAAAATTTAAAATGAATTTCTTGTTATATAAATTGTGCTTGGAATAGAAAAAAGATGTTTTTGTAAGATTAACGATTAAGGTTTCCAAGTATGGGGAACAAGGTGCATAAAAGTGGATGGGAAACATGTAATTTTTCATTTTCCACCTTTTTTCTAACATGAGAAATCGAATTTAAAAACTTAGATTTTTACGAACTCCGCAAATTTAAAGTTAATTGGTGGGGTTTGGATGCAAAAATCAGATGAACTGCATTCTTACTTTGTAAGGGTGTGGAAAAAATTGAATGGAAAAGAATTTTTTATTTTCAAAATATTGGATTCATATAGAAATTTCTAGTATACTTAGGATGTGTGCATCATTATTCCAAAAGTTTTTCAAGAAAATCTACATTCATATAGGAGGTACCTTTTAGGCATTCATGTATTTTTATGTTGTGTTAAACTTTGCACAAGTGTATAAATGGTTCCAAAATTGGATGTACACATTATGGTTGCAAATTATGCGAGGAATTACATAATTTTACCCTTACTAAATTTCGGGATAGAGATTTTCTTAGGGTGGGAGAATGTAACAACCCGCGTTTTTAATTACAAAATTATCGGAATAATTATGGGAGTAATGTGCATTTGAAATTTGAAAACAAACGCATGTTATAAAATGAGCAATAAATAAAAAACTTCCATTATGTCAACTATAACATTACAATGGTACAAATTGAATTAAATGAAATGAACGGAAGTTAATAAACGGTACATTATAGAATAGTCAGAAAATACACGCGTAAATTAACGGTGTAAATAATGTTCATTTGAATTTGAAAGTAACAGAAGATTATCAATGTTAACTTGTTTACAAACTTAACCATTTAATAAAACAGGAAAACATGTGTGTTATAGAAAGGGTTAAATTAAGGGAAAGTAATTAATATTAAAATAGCAACATTTCCTTTAATTGACAATGCATGATATAAATGACATTAAAAGAGAGATAATGGGTATAACGTCAAAATTTAAAAATATTTAATTAATATTGGATGTGGACATACATATAAGTATATAAATATATTTATACATAAATTACATAAGTAACATGCAAAATAAACATGCATCATAAGTTGTATAAAACCATGTAATAGAAGGAAGTTGAAATAACGCTAATTAAGTAACGTTTTAATTTAATTAGGTGTGCGCATATTAATAATATGTGTTTGAAATTAAAAATGAAATGCATGTTAAAAGGGTAGAAATAAACGTTAAAAATAACGTTTACAAAAATTAAACACGCAAGAATTTAAAAAGAAAGAAATTTTAATGTGCCATTGATTAAACATTTGAATTTGAATAAGAGCGTGCATCAAAAACAGGAAATAATCATTAAAATGGTTAAAAAATAAAACATTTAAGCATACCAATAATAACACAGCAAAATGACCCAATACACGATTTTCAAAATCGTATATGGGTCGATCCATAACTGAAGTGGGTCGACTATCGGGTCGACACACTTGAGGATGGGGTCGACCCAAGGGTCGACTGATTTCGGGCCAGGGCAGCGTGATTTATCTCATAGTTTACGATCTGGATCTAATTCACTTCTATCAGACGGACGTGTTTCTTTTGAGCAGCTATAAATAAACCAGTAGACCCTACCCTCCAACTCATATTTTCTAAGACGACGCCAAAGTTTTGTGTGACGACTGCCCACAAGTCCTGCATTTAACAAGGGAAATAATGCGTTGAAAGATGTGATAGGCGGTTGTGGACGATCACTAGGATAAGATAACACAAGATGAGCATGTTCTATAACTCACAACGCAAGCATAAAATATAATAGAACATATATAACAGGCTATTATTTATAAGCAAAATTGAGTAGAATCTTAAATCCTTTCATAACACTATGAAAGATCCATTACAACTTTGGATAACACTATAAGAGTTTGTAAAATAAGCCTCACAGCTTCACTTAGAGAAAACACCAAACATTGGAAACAACAAACACTAGATAGTAAAGAATAATAGGCCAGCTTTCTGCTTGTCATCGCACAATAGCATCGTCTCACCAAGATCTATCACCTGTTACCCAGTCCTCCCATCCACAACCGGATGAACATCCCAAGGTAATAAGAGGGAAAACATAAAACCTTGAGTCAGACAACAGTCTTAGTGGGTGATAAAAAACTACCTAACATCATCAATAAAGTATATGAGAATTGGCAGATTAATCAACTAATCTACCAACATCAACAGAGAAGAACTCACATCTGTCTTCCCCACATCCAACAGTGATAGCCTTCACAACAACAAAGGAAGAACAAACAGTACATTTACGACAATCAGTTATCCAGCGTAGACCATTCTGATCGATATTGACATTCCCAAGTATAAGCCCTAGAGGCCTAAACCAATATTAAACAAGCACCCAAGAGATATTTCCTTCAACATCGTATAACCTACACAAGACGATACAAGCAAAACAATCATCATCCTGACTCTGGCTATCACCATCAATCCTTCTTTGAAACCATATTTAACGTATGACCGGCTTAATACCTTGTCGTCCATCAAGGGCTGATGGTAAACCCTAGTTCTAACAAAACTCCATACGCTTTCGTGACTCGTATCTCTAGGCCCATCGTGACTGCCTAACTTTACCCCTGCTTTGAGTCCGCTAAAACCTACGGCAACGATAATCTCTCGTCCTTAAATATCTCTAGCCATCCAACCTGATGACTACTTATAAGCTCAAGCCACTTCTCGAGCAACCATTATTCACGAACTCACCACCTTGCGTTGTCTTCACATTCGTTGCCTTCGATGATCAACTAACACATCACATCACTTCGAACATTCCACCTTGAATTCACATTGAAGTTACATTCATTTCCGAACCAAAATAACACAAATAATGGTCATATATAACCAGGTTGTTCCCCTTAGGTTGCACCCAACAAATAACCCATGACCTGACTCCTTAGTTTCGGCCAACCTGACTTTCAGCGGTCCGAATCATACACTCACGACCTAACTACTTAGGTCGTTCCACGATTTGACTCACCCAGGTGCTCATGATCCATTGATACACGACCTGACCCATTCGTGCTTCACAAGCCCTAATTATGACTTGACATAGTAAGGTCGTTAACGACCTAATGACTTGAAGTCAATAGCCCAGAAAGCTCCGCATTGTTTTCGATTAACATAGGCTGACCCAAGTTCTTAGGTTATCGAACGACCTAAGTCATAGTGGTCTGAATCCAACCCCAAGCTCGAACGAACCACAACCCATGCTATCAACAACCCGAAGTCATCAAAGCTATAACGACCTACCATGACTTGGAAAATAAGCCACGACCAGACCTATCTCTGAATGACCCGACTCCAGATATGAGAAAATAACTCCAATCTTGATCAAATCATCACCAAACGACAACATCGACTCAAACAACTCATCCAAATCATCCAATTCAACCATAAACACTTTATGAAATCATCAATAACATCAAAATGACAATTGTCATCAATAATCATATGAAATTCACCAAATCATGATAAAATCAATACATAAACTAAAATAATGGATCTAACTTGCATAAACATATAAATTAACACAAGAACTACCGGTTTTAAGTTGTTAGATTAGACCCTATGGTGATTCAAATGAAAATATACTTACCATGATGTAGATCTTGGTGAAAACAACTTTAAATGATGAAAACAAGATCAAACAAACCATATAGTTGATCGAATCCATGAGAGAGATGCTTATAACTCACAAATCTTCAAACAAGCTTAAAAACTATGATTCATGAATTCAAATAGCGAACAACAACTTCAAACCTCTCGATTTGATAAAATCCCTCTTCCCTTGATGTAGATCTTCAATCTTCTTCCTTAGATCTAGATTTAGTGGTGGAAAGGTGTATTGATTGATCAAGGAGGGACATGAGCTTAACCAAATTAGAGAATGGAGAAAGTAAACTATCCTCCATGCCTCTAACCCCTTATTTATAGCCTTCCACCAGCCCACTAACTGGCAACCCCAAATCAGCCCATCAATGGCTCACAAAACTTGTATAGAAATTGTGAAATATTAAAACAACGATTCCTCCCTAACCGCTGAACCAAATCTTTAATGTGACCACTCTAAGGAATTGGAAACACCATTTCCTTTCCAATGAAATTAATCTCAACATCTGATTCGATCCCAGTCAAAAGTTATTCCATGTACATGACTGATAGGGGAAAAATTATCACAAATAAAATTGGTAAAAATTATGGACATGTCTCACATCCCCATAAACAACATATCAAAATATGATAATGATCCAGCCCTCAGGGAATTAAATAAAAATACTTTACGATCCTCCGATACGTAAAATGCGGGTTGTTACATTCTATCATTTCCCTTCTCTAAACTCTTCAGAAATTTATATATATTTGTTTTAGGGTTTTTGATTCGAGGTTTAGAGATGAAAGATTGTGAATTTGGCTATATGTGCTCAGATTTCCCACTCCTGCAAGATTCAAATTAGATAAACTACGAGTGTTAGATCCGATTCAGATTCAGAATTGGAGAGCAATTAGGTGAATGGATCTAAATTATATTTTCTTATAACAGTACATTAGATTGTTTGATTCCAGTAAGAATTTATAATATGCTCTGTTCTCCCTCTTTTTTTCCTTTATGCATCGGAAGATATATAGTTTATGTTGAATTTTAGTTACGCGCAAAATAGACTTGAACTTGAAATGTTGGCATATAATTAATTGAATTTTGCACCAATTTATTTGATAGATTAAAATCCTTTATGTTTGCGCACGTTGGAAAACATAACTTAATTGGAATTATAAACAAAAGGGGTTTTGATAATTGTGGGCATGGCATAATTAATACTATATAGAGTAAATTTGCAATTAAATGGTAAATATGAGAATCTCCATGTTAGTTGAAAAGATCACCTTTAAAATTTAGAACGGAATGAAAATAGAAATTGTTGGAATTGAAAGAGGGACATAACCCAATTATATCCAAAATTCCTGTAATTTTGTTAAAAAAGGAGAAAATAAGTTAAAATAGGAATTAATGTATATTAAATAAAATAGAAAGTTAGAAATAGTTCAGATTTATTGGTTAGAAAAAAGGAAATATATTTCTATAGTTCAGTTTGAAAAAGAAGTAGAAAACATAATTGCAAGTTTAAAAATAAATAAAGGAGTGGATTAGTGTGAAATAGGGATTTAACCGTATTGCACACTATTCAGTAGCCTAAAAATAATTGAAAGAGATATCTTGCAAATATTAGTTTTATTGCAGTAATTACCTTAAGCTATGGAAATAGGCCTTTGTATAGTTTTAGTAACCAATCAATTTGGAATAGGTCTAACTTCCTCAAAAGTGCAAATGGTAAAGACGGAAAGAAAAAGTATAACAGTTTTGAAAGATGCTGAGAAAGTTAAAAAGAAACATGTGAGGTTTATTATATACCTACAACCATAACTTATATTTGTGCAAATATGAAAATTGGGAAATCACAATAAATAGGCATGGTTCATTTGCAAATATGAATATGATAGAAATTAGTTAAAAGAACAGTTCAGCTTTAATATGGACATATTGACTTAAATGAGTTAAGTTATGAGCTCAAAAGGCATTAGGCTTTAATATGAACATATTGATTTACAAAGTGAAAGTTTCAAGCCTAAGATTTCATGTTAAATTGTAAAGTTGATTTATGAATAAATAATATTCGATTAAATATATTAACGGATATTGTAAATCAATGACAAAGAAAAGTAAGTGAAATGCATAATGGGTAAATTAGACATGGGGTCTAATTAATATAGCCGTATGCATTTGGTCCAATCTGTGGGGATAAAGAGCCCAATGAGGCAAATCATCGAAGGTGTCGGGAGACATGGTGAGAGCATGTCCAACTTATGTAATAGGACTAGAAGGAATTGTAGTACTTCTACGAGACATGAGGATACTTTGTGATGTTTCTCTGTGGTAGACCTAACAATGTTATTCCCATAGAGGAATGGTCTATACATTTACATCTAGGGAGTATGTCTTTGTTGCATTTATGGTTGAGGGCAGCCTAAAGACTGATTGGATGATTTCTAGGTTAATTCGACGGTTGCCTCCGAGTGGAGGCTTCGTGATCAGCACCCAACAGAGGATAGTATGTCGTCAGAAACCTGTCATTGTCGGTTGGAGCGAGTACGAGAACGACTGGTGCTAAACCAAGAGGCCACAATGATCTTTTACTACCGGGTCATTGGATGAGGGACCACATGGATGTTTAGATTGTTTGTTAGGGACAATCATATAACTCTTTAAATGGTCTTTCATAAGTTTGGGGTCAGGTGAGGCCATAGCCATCGAAAGAGATAGACCAATACTTGATGTCTGTATAGTGGGACTAAAGAAGCCATTCTTGATAGATGTAGAAAGCCTCCGACCGAGTTCCGTTGAAGAACTCAGGTTTTAGGTGCCATTGTGGCACAACAGTAGAAGCTTTTTCTCTTTTGTAGAGCTTTGTTCGATTTCGTGGCGTACTGATGGACGTAGTACGCTTTCTCAGCGCGGCGATGGTGGTATTGTATGTTTTCGTATTATGGCGATGGAGACAACTCGAGGAGGGTGCTATGGGGAGTACCTCAATATATTGGGCATATAGCTACATATATATGATTTATTAGGTTAATCTACTTGGGAGTAGATGGGTACGATTTATGCGTGAAATCGAAAGTGTAATGCGTAATAAACCCAGAATAACTTAATAAAGGTAAACCAGTGATAGAATGGTATATGTAGTGTTATTTGTAGAAAGTATATTTTGTCCATTTACCAAATCTTATGTTCTGACACCCTCCTCATAATAAACCCCCAAGTTAGACAGGCAGCTGAGATTATCCATCTTGGAGACACTTGTTAGATGGTGCCATTATTATAGTAAGTATTTGCTTAAAATTATATCTTATTTATTTCACTTTGAGATATTTTATCAAGAGCTCTGATATATTTTATCTTTGCCTTTCTGCAGGACACAAGACAAACCAACTCGGGTTCCAGTAAACTTTGGTTTTTTTAGCATTTTGCGAAAAAATTTGATCTGCTAAAATTTGGGTTGTTACATTATCGCTTTTGTTTATTATTGGTTGTTATTCCATAACTCAATGTGAGGTAGCATGGACTCGACCACAATGGTTGATTCCATATGGAATAAGTGTTGATTTTTCCACCATCATGAGAAAGGGTTGTTGCATATTCATTTCATAATGAATGCGACGTCAACTTGCTATAGCTGATTGGGAAGGGTCGAATAGTTTTCTATAACTATTTGAAAATCCCAAATAGATGCGGGAATAGTGTCGATGGTTTTATTCGGTAGGTATCCATAGAAATTGAGAATAGTATGATAGCACTCAAGTCATACCGGGTTCGTTGATGAGAGATGCTAGATTAATATTATTAACTTTTAGAATGGTAACCGATATGTCGAGTCACATACAGAATAATTTTAACATTTCATGTGTCTATATTTAGGTTAGTATCCTACATGCTAGGATAGGTATGGATGTTATTTTTATATAATTTCTATTGTATTGCTTATGCTTAACGATTGATGATGTATGCGTGTCTGTTTATAATTATATGATTGTTCGGCATGCAAGATAATTGTATTGTTGCATTGTTTATTTATTTGAGATAAATTCCATACATGACTTGACATGCTTATGTTAGATAAATTCAAATTATTTAACATGTTTGTTTCCTTGGGAAAATAAGGGTATGGGAAATAAGTATATAATTTAGGTGTTGGGCAAGGCTGCATCGATCCCCAATTGGATGGTGGTAGTACTTAGGTATGGGAATATTAACCCCATTCAAAATTCCGAGTCTATTTCATTAGTTATAGTGTCTTCAATGGTTATTGAGAGCGATAAGTGACAATTTCATTTGTATTGTCACTTCTTAGGGAGAGTTGGGTTAAATTGTTTTGTCCTTGAAGATTTCGAAGATGAAATCTATTAAGGTTAGACGAATGTAACAACCCATATTTTTACAATTAGATATTTAAATATTGATCGTTAGTTTTTCAATTGACAGTTTCAAAAGGTGATTTTTTGCATATGATTTAATCAGGAATTGGGACCAGGTCCATTGATCCCAAATTGTTTGTTACATAAGGAATAAGTATATGGACCATTATTTTTTGGGTTTTAACCAGTTGGCAATCATAATGTGTGAAACCCCACGTCCCAAAATGTCACCCATATGAGGATGCATTAAGTTTTGTGAAGCTTAATAGGTAAACAGTAACTAAATTCACAAGACAGATAGAAATTTGCGGTGGTAAAATTAAGTTTTATTAAAGAAAAACATTGTTCCAAACCAGTTACATCACCAAATACCAAACACTTCAACAAAACCTATCTTTCTTATAATACCAAACATCAGAGTACAAAAATGTAAAATCATATCCCTTCTGAAAAACCACAACAACATAATCAAACCAGTAAATCTAATCGGAAGAAGTTCCTATCCAAGCTAAAATAAAATTTAGATCACTACTGACCACTAACACC
This sequence comes from Allium sativum, assembly GCA_030737875.1. Lineage (NCBI taxonomy): Eukaryota > Viridiplantae > Streptophyta > Magnoliopsida > Asparagales > Amaryllidaceae > Allium > Allium sativum. The sequence goes on along the minus strand of CM060920.1, from coordinate 857,272,531 downwards.
TTGATAAGCTGGGGGGGAAGAGGAGAGAGAAGTGAAACAAAAATAGGTCAGACATAGAGTCTGACGAGTTCCAGTGATTTTCAGCAATAGGATAAGTTAGAGAGTATCATGACAAGTAAATGATGCTAAACATGAAACTACGTAAAGATAGACAAGTACGAGCTAACATGATAACGGGTAACATAGAAATGAGAAAACAAATCAAGGTAAAGGTCATATACGCTTCTCATTCATATCCCAAGAATAAAATTACTGCAACACCAGCAAAATATCAAGATTAGGTGTTACCCTAATTACTTCCCATGCGATTGACTCCCTACTACAAAAATATCTTGTGCCAGTCCCAAAAGTAGGGTGTATCAGTCCCCAACCCGACGACTTATATGATACAGACCTATTTTTTGTGATACAATGACTTAGTTTCCTCTTATCGGACCGATGCATGCTCGTGACTTCCTCGGAACGCTCCTATACCCCCTTCCACTTGAACCTCTTACAATCCAGATCAGTAAAGTGTGCCCTGGCCTCTACCTAGTGCGAGGCACGTCTCTAAGATACTAACAGGGTTACTGACTTATACGGATTCCACACAACTTGAAACAAGTCAACCCCTAGGCTTGTGCCCCCACCCTAGGATTTTAAGAGTCCCAAAACCGGATACCAACAACAAGATTGTGGGACCTCTTGGCTTATCGATCGACAAGTAATAACTTAGCAGTTTCAAGTTTATTAATAAGCATGGTTGCAAATGACAATTCCTTATTTATTCTGTGTACAACTGCTTTCCCCAAACAATGCCCAGATGTATGTATATATTAACTTACCTATTTTACTTAAATTACATCTGATACTACCAACATGTTCTTACTTAATTATTTAATTAAGTTTAACCTAACATGCTTGCATATTATCCCAAAATCATAGTTATTGGATTTCATGTTTAATATGCTTAATTTTTCTATTTATCTATCATTTTATGTTATTCCCAATTAACCCAATTTATGCAATTCGAACATGAATAGCTTAGGCATTAGATAGCCTAGGTATAGTGCAAAATAAAAGGAATATGAACAAAACATAGATTTGATTTAGAAACACATAACTGAGTATAATAGGCAAAAGACTGTAAAATAATTTAAAATAGAAAGGGATAATAGGGTATACATATAACTGATAATAACTGAAAAACTTTGACAGTGAAATAGTGACATATAAATATGTAAACATATAAATATGTAAACATATAAATATATAAACACTATATGATTCAGATTCAGATTTATTCGCTATCGTAATATTGTTTAATTATCAAATCTGAAAATAACTGTACTCACAGTGGTTGGATTGAAGAATAAAAATATCTCTTTTGTATGTATATGTCGTTTGTAAAAGAAAGTCCACTTTAGATTTGTTGTTGTAGAGTAATCAGAATTATCCTTGCTAATTTATGTTTGGCAGCACCTCATTATATCCATATTTTTATTCAAAAAAAGGTTTAGAGGAAGAAGAAGGAAGAATAGATTTTTTGCGTAGAGAACAATGAGACTGCCTGCCTTTATATATATTACCTAGGATAATCCCTTACCGTTAGATTTTAGGTTTTCCTATCTAACCATACACGCAGTGTTGAGTCAGCGAACGAATTGATTCAGAGAACGAACTTGACTAAGAAATCAGCCCAAAACGAACTTAGGAATTATTCCTGTATATGGTGGGTCAACCCACTATGACCTTGTCGACCCTTGGGTCGACCCAATCAAACTGGGTCGCCCCATGACCGTTACAATTGGGCGCTGTTTATTTTATAATATATATATATATATAAATGAAATATTCTTAAGCCCATAACTTCATCATATTAACTCCGATTTACGAAATCTAATAGTCTATATGAAACAAAATTTCGTAACGAACACAACGGTATAGTCTATTTTACCTAATTCTGTATATTTAAGTAAAATTCATTTTATTATCCTTATTATACAATTACAATGTATTAAATTATGGGGTGTTACATAATGATCTCGATATACGCATAAATGGTCATTTCTGGAGAATAATGTCAGATTGCAATGATACTTATATTTTTTGAATAGTTGTAGTGAGTTATTTTATGTCGTCAAGTTTTGTAGTGATTGGACATACCGTTTGTCCATGTGTAAATAAAATGTGTGTCAATTTCTATAAGAAACCGACATTGTATAATTCGAGGTTTAAAGGCTAACTTCGGCATATGATCGAATTAGGCCTTCAGATTAGTATCGTTGGTTTCAGAATTCATTTTTACATTGATGACGGCAGGCGGCACATGTCGATTGGAGTTCACACATTTTTGGGCTTAATGAAGAATAAATTATTGAAATAAATTTTATGCTACAGTGTTAACCCAGCCCCTACTGTTTCTTTTTCTTCGCCAAAAACGTTGTTTCACTATTTCATTGAGTAGAAGCCGCCTCCTCCTTCTTTGAAACAAAAATCGTAATACCCTAATTATCTCCACTAAAAACCTTGAAAATGATTGCGTTGAACTCCACTCGATGTGAGCTTCACTTCTATACACATTTCGTGATTTGCGTATAGAGTGGACAAAGGCGGATTTGGGGCTACCGAGATAGGGTTCCGGCCTGTGTACGATTAAGGTGGAATTGGGTGGAGCAGATGCTGGAATCGTGCTTGTCTCAACATTTCGCTCCTGCCCAAGTGAAAGTATTGAAACTTGGCTGCATCTTATGATTTCAGTCCATCGTACGACACCATAGAATGTCCCATGTCGCCATTTAAGGCGGGGCTCTGGAGTAGGTAAAGTTGGTGTGAGCACATCGAGCTTTTGGTGGATATAGCAATTGTGAAATCCATTCTGAATTTTGTGGAAGGGACCCTGTATCACCGTAAAAGGTGCATGACATCAAATTGTGTTTCCTGCATATGGCCTTCTTTTGAGAAGATGGATCTAATTAACAGTGGCAATTAACCTAATCTTTGTTGTAGTTTAGGTTATTTAATTATTTAAATGGCTTTCATACTTATATGTCATGTACCTTTTGCATACGGGAATTGGACGTCATTACTTCCGTTGGACCTGTATTGACGAGCTTTACGCATTAGAACTTATTTGGACTCATTTGGCTAGGATGAGTGATATTATCACTCATTGGACAGTATTTGTGTGTGTAGTATAGATTTGACGTCTTAAATTGTTTTCCTATTATAAAACATAATATTTAGGATATTTGAACCTAGTAAGTAATAAATAAAAAGATTAAATAGTGATTTAAGTGGATTTAACCAATTGTCCCTTTTTACCTAATTGCGCTATTACACGCTATTTAGCCATTTACGCGTTATTTTTACTACATTGTTAGACATAGGTTATTTGGACACTTATTTCATCTTGATTGCTAGAGATAGGTTTTATTTTGTTTATTACTGCTATTAAGGAAGTTTGTGTGCTAGTTTAGAAATTTTTATGACATTTGTTTGCATGGTTGAATTGTTTGCTTAGTTTAGCTTAAAATGGCACTAAAAGGCGATCTACTACTAGGACAAGCCTCGTTCGTTACAATTTGCGGTGATTATCAATCAAATGTACAAGTTGGTAAATATTGATTGAGCGCACAGAGATGATGGACTCAAATGGATGGGATAAATTCTCAAAGGAGTTTCAGAGCGTTTGAACGGATTTGATGATGGAGTAGCATTGGAGCTTGACGACAGATTTGAAGATAGGGTGAAATTAGAGCTTGATGGCCAATCCAAAGACACGGGATGAACTTGGCGGTAATCTGGATTTCGCAACGAATACTGGACATTTTCCCTAGATGCATATTTGACCAACTTTGGTTAAACCGTTGATCCGAGTAGTCGTTATAGCTTACCATGAATTGGTCAATATCAATTATTATTTCTATTGGACTTTTTGGCTAATTTGACATGGGCGATGGTCTGAATTCGACAAGTAGGACATCATAGTCCATTTGATGGTAATTTCAACACGATGGCTCTTCGATCAATGGTTCATTATCCGATGATGGTGATTTCTGGATGGGAAGCGAAGCAGCGACTTTGAAAAAGGATAGTGATATTACAGGATGTAGAGTAGTGATGATGGATCAAAAAGGGAACTACTAAAAAGGAGTCATGGTTATAGTTCAAGGATAGACTCTGCTACGAATTGCATATGAAAAGGGATTATCAATACGCAGGTTCGATGGATACTCGAGGAGAAAGGGACGGTAGGTGTGTGGCTCATTTGGATTAGTGTGGGTCCTTTTATCCAAGTGTGAGGAAACATGTGATGTGACGATCCCAAAATCCGTGTGACGGTATTAAGGATAATCATTGGAATATAACACATCAAAAACAATAAATAGAATAATTTTACATGGATATGACAGCGGAATCACAACATGTAACAACATCAGAATAGCACAACGTAGGATATAACTTAGTAAATGAAAGGGAAATGATCAGTCACCATTGCCAGAGGCGGAATATATTCATGCAGTGAGACATAATAAGGGTTTCAGTCTACATCGACGAAGGCGGTACATATACATACGATAATAAGTACGGAAAGTAAAGCAGTCTGCATCGCTTGAGGCGGAATCATAATATAAGTTCAATTATAGCGGAAAAATGTCAAAGTCATCTCGGTGAAGTCAGCCTCGCCATGAGCCAAAATGCACTCCATACAACAGTGCTGAGCCAAAAACAACCTATCACCTATGAACTAGGCTTCCCGTATGGAAATAAGGGCACCCGCGTTTGCAAAGTGAAACAAACAACGAGTCAGTCATGGGGACTGGTATGAGAAATCTACTTAACAGTTTAAACAACAGTAATAAGCAAATCATAGGACCACGCCACTTTCGCGGAACGGGTTTACTCCAGTGATTGCTGGTGCATTCTAAACAAAGTAAATTCTTTAAAACAACGCAATGCTTTTTAAAAGAATGAAGCCATTACAAGACTCAAGTCCCATCATACAATGCAACGCAAGCCAGAGGATAGAGTTTTACCTTATAATGGCCAAATATGCTTGATACGTGTAAAGCAAAATCATTTGATATTATTACTAGTGCATATATGTTTCAAAACGAATAGCATCATAAATATCAATCATAGGCGGCATAGCTACCATCTACTATGTCGCCATACTAGTTCTACAATCGAGTCCGTTATTTCGTATTGGAAATTGGATTTCCGTCATGAGTCGAGGCAAGGGGCAAGCTCCTCTCCACTTTGAGACATTCTAGCAAATGCCTCAGGGCTACGCACTCTGGGTAACCCCTGGATCTTCAGGGCCGGTCCTCTCTTACGTTTGAGGATTGGCAATTCCTGAACACACGTTTCCCGGTCCTTACAGACCTATAATCGAGGGGCCTCGCATTCCAACAACCACATAGGTGAAAAATAGATATAAATGTCAGGGCTGGTAGGTCACTGACACCACCTTAGCTAGAAAGAAACATCATGCTCTCCCTGCAGTCCTTATCCTGTTTTTAACTCATACCGAGGTGTGAGGCTCGCGAATCCACGCTCTACACAAAGCCAGGCTACGTAGGCCGTGCTTTGATCATCAAACACAAGACTTTGCTTTGCAACAAAAGCCTTGATCACAGCATTTTGGCATGCCACATAGGCAGTCCACTCCATACGACTGATTTCTATCGATATATAACCTCTGAGCTCGTATGTCTCAGAGAAGGGCGTTAAGCAAAAGAATAAATTCTCCGCCGCCAAACAGATATATATTTTTAACAGAGATCAATCAGTATAGAACAAAATCCAATGTCAGACACACAGTCCATTAACAAGTCCGTTCTAGGTCTGAACGAAACCGGAGGTGTCAAATTCCTCGTATATCCGTCCAATCAACACATACATTCAGACGGCTACTACTTCCGTTCCTTCACGGTAGCTACTCCAGTCAGGAACCTCAGCAGCGCCCATCCAACCGATACGAAGATCGTCGGTCTTGAATCGTCTTTGTATTTTCCAATTCGAATCCCTCGATCAATTATTTGAAATGAGGGTTAGCTCGGCCTTTTCAAATAATTCACGTAATTAGAATTCAAATCAATTCTTTCCATGGTTATATTATTCGACAATCACATTTCGAATCTTTAGTATAATTTTTGTGTCAAACACATACAACCATCAAATATCAAGCAGATCAAGCAAAATTGGTTTATTTCCAATCTATGTTGCTTACGATATTTTATAATGATTTTTCGCCATTTTTATTTATTTAAAAATGGCTCTATTTAATTAAACAACGTTTCAGGTCGTGCCATGGCACTGGCGCTGTTTTTCCCCTAATTTGTTTTACACATATCGAAAAATATAACCGTTGGATTTCTACAAAGTCTATATCAGTAGGAAGATATTCCCAAAGCGAACCCAATGGTTCCAGTTTCGTGAAAATCCGACGGTCGGATCTTCCACACTAGTCGTTTGAAGTTACGGTTTCAAAATTCGAACTACAGCGTCGTCATTCGATTTAATTTAATTATATTTATATTTATACATAAATATAAACGATTCTGGCGCTATTTTTCTTCAGATTTAAATTAAACATTCCAGACAATCCAACCGTTGGATTTTTACCAGGTTGGTGCCGTTGGAAAGATATTTCCAAGGCGAACTCAGCGGTTGCGGTTTCGGGAAAATCCGATGGTCGGATTTCTCGTACGAATCATTTCAAATTACGATTCCAAAACACAAACTGCACGGCTTCGATTCCCTTCTATTCTATGGATATTTATACATATAAATATAGTTCGTTCATTTATTTCAAATATAGTTCATTCATTGATTTCAACTTCGTTTTCACTTCAAATATTTCACTAACGCCTTAATATTTCGAAAAATTTCGCCATAACCTCCTTGGTACGGGAAGGGGTTTGGAAATTTATTGGGCCGTGTTAGGTACCCAATAAATCCTATAAAGCATCCACATATTTATAGTGATATATTCTGGTGTTTACGGGGAGCGTGTATAGATAATAACTCCAGAGAATAAATTCTCGTCACCCCGCTCCGTGTGGAAATAAATAGTCCTTGTGCCGTATCTAATGACTAGAGAGACGTGATTATTGTCAACTCCAGACCCGTGTTGGTTTTTTATTAATCTGGCAATTTATCGTTATATTTTATATAGTCCATATCAGTCATCAGTTCAACCTGTAGTATAAAATCATCGCCATACAAGCCTCTCGCTCGTATGGTAATTCTTCCACCTCGTCACACAAGCTCCAAATGCTTATGTGGAATATGATGAAGTATGCCTATCGTCAAGGAGTATGCCATGTAGTGTAGATCAAAATTAATTGTTACTATCCTATGGAGATGTTTATTATTTCACATAGAATAACCAGCACTCCGCATCCAATGGCATTCACAGGATTTGATATAAAAATAAAATTGCGCAGCCAACTCATCAAGGCTTACCTATTTGTCGGGCACGCAAATAATTTCTTTACTCTACAGCTAATCCATTTTCCCTGTTCAACACATGTATATATATGCAGAACAATGCTAATAATAATATTTCTAGCAAACTATTATTTAATTCAACACGTGTGTATTTTTATCAAAGCGTATACATGATAAAAGAAATATATTTTATCATCAAAAATATTTATTCAACACGTGAATGTTTTTAACACTTCATATTTACAATGAAAAGGTAGTTTTTATTGTCTATTCATTTTATTTTAAAATACGATAACATTCAACACATGAATTTCAATTCAACGAGTGAATTTCAATTCAACACATGAATATTCTCTAAAGTTTGTATATATAAAAAAATGTGATTTTTTTTCGTTAAATCTATTTGTTTAAATTCGAATAGTATTCAACACATGAATTTCAACTCAACGAATGAATTTCAATTCAACACATGAATATTCTCTATAGTTTGTATATATATAAAAATGTGATTTTTATCGTTAAATCTATTTGTTTAAATTCGAATAATATTCAACACATGAATTTCAACTCAACGAATGAATTTCAATTCAACACATGAATATTCTCTATAGTTTGTATATATATAAAAATGTGATTTTTATCGTTAAATCTATTTGTTTAAATTCGAATAATATTCAACACATGAATTTCAACTCAAAGAATGAATTTCAATTCAACACATGAATATTCTCTATAGTTTGTATATATATAAAAATGTGATTTTTATCGTTAAATCTATTTGTCTAAATTCAAATAATATTCAACACATGAATTTCAACTCAACGAATGAATTTCAATTCAACACATGAATATTGGTTTCAACATATGTAATTAATTTCAACAAATGAAAATTATTCTAACACATGAATATTTCCGAAAATTTCGGCAGCATAACGACAGGGTAGTTAAAACCGGGACCGTCCCTATTACGGCTCCTCGCTCTACCTTAAAACCTCGCGGTTTTTGACAATGGGGATCATGCATCTAGTTCGCACGCAGGCGGCATGTTTTATTTTCAATTCCACAATCCTATTCTAATTTGTTTCAACCACAAGAGGGTATTTTTCAACCACAATATCAACAACAAACAGTTATTTCCAACCATTCGTTATACCATATAATATCACGCCAATCACAAGCAATAAATATCGTCCATGGTTTGTGGACGAGGGGAGTATATATATATATATTATTTCTATAATTCACTTGCATTTCATCACAATTCAGAGCATATATGTTTCATTCAACGCTTGTATAATTTATACATCGCTAATATAACTTATACAACACATGTACATGTGGTATACAATGCGTATATAATTTACACTTCGCTTATATAATTTATACAACACGATTCCATTCACTCAATTTAGTTTAGATTCCTCACATTGGTTTTTGTAGTGCTCAAAATCGTAGAAAGATCAGAAAAATCCGCGGCTTCTGCTAGATGGTAGAGAGCCTCCCTGCGGTCCCGATGTTTCCTGTTTCATCGAATTTCGTTAACACACTAAAAAGATATGATTTTTCAAAGTTTTGCAACACTTTAAAGTGTTATTTTCATTTCATAAATTCAATGCAGAAAGGTTTGCAAAGCTTCAAAACTAGGTTTTGATTTTAAATCAAAACCGTACCTCGTTGTCCCGATCAGACTACACGGCGTCGAAGGGCTACGAACCAGCTTCCTATCGACGGTGGTGGCGGCGAACTCAGCGGCTCCAGCGAGGCACGGCGGCGGCAGAAAGGGGCGAACTTCCTCGGCGAAATTCGACGTCAATCGGTGATGGTTTCTGACGAGGCTTGTTTTGATTTGAAGAGGGGAGGAAGGCGGTCGGAATTGCTAACTGGAGGCGGCGGCGATATTGGCTGTGGCGACGGCGATCGGGGGGGAAAGGTTTTGAACGATTTCCGTCGTTCGTTCAGGGGGTCGATCGGGTTTTTTCAGAAGTGAGAGAAAATGAAATATATTTTTTAATATATAATATTTTTAAATTCCTATAATACCCGTTCTAGTCAACGTACATCAATTTCAACCCAACGACTGTCGCCCCTAGCTAAATACCCCCATCCCGGACACAATGGGATATGTTTCGTTGGCCAATTCGACTGTTACAGTCAGTTATTTTTCAAATTAAATTATAAAACATTTTATATTCGATTTGAACGTACATTTCAATTTGCCAGGGACACAAACTGAATCGAAAAATTCCAGAAAAATAAATCTAGCTTTGTTTTGACGATACGGTCCCAACAAAACCAGTTTCGTCAAATTCTGAGCTCATATGCAAAATGTCCATTTTCAGGTCGATCCATTTTAACAGAAATTGACCAATCGCATTTTCTTTTGCCCCGCTCACATACTAGCTTCAAAAAATATGAAATTTGAAACCTAGCAATAATTTGACATCCCGGACCCAACAAAAGTGGTTTCGTCGAATTCCGAGGTTGTATGCAAAATATCTATTTTCAAGGGCTATATATTCTATATAGCGACCTTTCTGAAAATTCATTTGGCCATAACTTTTGATTCCCATTATGAAACTTCGATTTTTCAGATTCGTTAGAAAGGTATTCATAAACAGATTTAAATATTTTCAGTTTTGCTAAAATCCGTTATATTTTCCACCCGGTATAGTCAGACAAAGTTTGCATTCAAATTTTCAAACTGCCTTACTATTCCCAATTCTTTATTTTATTGAAATATGCTATTTCAATTGTTCAAATTCTTTAACAATAACCAATTTTAAAAATTTTAAATCGGTTCACATTTTTCGGGTTATTACAATCTCCCCCACTTAAAACTTTTCGTCCTCGAAAAGGAAATAACAGCAAAGTAGGAAACAAAATGTAAATGCAAAGTATTGTAAAGGTACCTTGCACCGGAGTTAGTCAGAGATGTCCACTCTGCATTTGGGGTAGGCTTGTTTAATGCTTTCCTCAGTCTCCCAAGTACAGTCTCTAGGATCACTACTCCACCGCACTTTGACTAAATGAATCTTTTTGCTCCTTAGCTCTCTAGTTTCTTTGCCAACAATCTTTAATGGCTCCCTTCTGAGCGCTAATTCTGGAGTTATGTCTATATCCTGTTGCGCTGCCTCTTCTACAACAAGATCTGGATCATGTACATGTTTTCTGAGTTGAGACACGTGGAACACGTCATGTACAGGGGCAACCAATCAGGTAATGAAACCCTATATGCCAGAGTTCCAATCCGTTCAAGTATAGGAAAGGGACCAATAAATCTCGGTGCCAACTTCCCAGTTTTGCCAAATCTGATTACTCCCCGCATCGGAGAAACTCTTAAATAAACATAATCGCCAACGACAAACGATAAGTATCTTCTTCTCACATCAGCATAACTTTTCTGTCATCTTTGTGCGGTTTCCAATCGCTTCTTAATGAAATCGACTTTATCTGATGCTTCCCGAATCATATCGGGCCCTAACACAAGTTTGTTGCCAGGTTCTACCCAACATGCGGGAGATCTGCACGGTCTACCGTATAATGCTTCAAATGGATACATTCCCAAACTTGCTTGATAACTATCGTTATAAGAGAATTCGGCTAAATGTAAGTGATCTTCCCATGAGCCTCCAAAATCGATAATGCAAGCCCGTAGTAAATCTTCTAGAATTCTATTCACCCGCTCAGTTTGGCCGTCTGTCTGAGGGTGATAAGCGGTGCTTAGATTCAATTTGGTTCCCAATTCTGTCTGGAATGCTTCCCAGAATTTGCTAGTAAATAGGGATCTCTATCACTGACTATATTGAGTGGCACTCCATGCAGTTTAACTATTTCTTTGAAGTAAATCTGTGCTAAACTTTGAGCCGTTCTGTTGGATCGGACAGGTATGAAATGGGCAGTCTTCGTGAAGCGATCTACGATCACCCATATACTGTCGTTTCCTTTCTTAGTTCGAGGCAAACCATCAATGAAATCCATCGAAATTTGCTCCCACTTCCATCCTGGGATTTCTAATGGTTGTAATAGTCCAGCTAATTTCTGCTGATCGCTCTTAACTAGCTGACAAGTGGAGCATCTGCTAACATATAATGAAATATCTCTTTTCAAAGCCCTCCACCAGAATGTGCGCTTGATATCGTTATACATTTTGCTCACAGCGGGATGGATGCTAAGTTTGGACTTGTGACATTCATCAAGTATTTCTCTTCGAAGCTCTGGAAGATTTGGGATGCAAATTCTGCCCTTTAATCTAAGAACTCCTTTGTCATCGAGTCGGAAACTGGTGGATTCACCTCCCTTGACTCCCTGACTGATCCTCTGAATAAATTCGTCGTCTTTCTGAAGGTCCGAAATCTTGTCAATTAATGAAGATGTAATGATAAAACTGGCAATGATTTCATTCTTTCTGCTAAGCGCATCTGCAACAACATTGGCTTTCCCTGGAGTGTATAGAATCTCAAAATCGTAGGCTGCAAGGAATTCTAACCAACGCTGTTGTCTCAAGTTTAGTTCTTTCTGAGTGAATAGATATTTCAAGGATTGATGATCGGTAAATAGTTCGAACTTCTCGCCCAATAAATAATGCCTCCAGATTCTTAAAGCAAACACGATAGCTAATAACTCAAGATCATGAGTTGCATAGTTTCTTTCATGCGGCTTCAGCTGACGGCTGGCATAAGCGACCACTTGGCCTTTTTGCATTAATACTGCGCCTAGCCCTCTAATAGAAGCATCTGTCCATATAGTCAAGTCTTGGTTGCCTTCTATAATTGTCAGTACTGGAGCAGTTGTTAATTTCAGTTTCAGCTCCTGGAAAGCTTCTTTACATTCGGGAGTCCATTTGAATTTCTCATGCTTCTTTGTAAGCTTTGTCAATACACCAGATATCTTTGAAAATTCCTGAACGAATTTCCGATAGTAACTAGCCAATCCAAGGAAACTTCGAACTTCTGTGGGGGTAGTAGGTTGTTTCCAGTTCCGAATCGCTGTAATTTTGCTTGGATCTACAGCAATCCCTTCTTTTGATACGACATGGCCTAGGAACTTAACTTCATCCTGCCAGAAGACACACTTAGAAAATTTAGCTTTTAAGACATTTCTCCTCAGAATTTTCAACACTTGTTCTAAATGTTTTGCATGTTCGCCTTCTGACTTGGAGTATATTAAAATGTCATCGATGAAGACTAGCACAAATTTATTCAATACACCACGGAACACTCTGTTCATTAGATTAACGAAGTATGCCGGAGCGTTACACAAGCCGAACGACATTACTAACCATTCGTAGAATAAATCGGGACCCCTGAAGGCTGTCAAAGGAACACAGTCTTCGGCTATACGTAATTGGTGGAAACCTGTAGCTAGGTCCATTCTGGAGAATACTATTGCCCCATTTAATTGATCTAACAGATCGTCTATACGAGGCAAGGGATATTTGTTCTTCAGTGTCTGTTTATTGAGATCTCGGTAATCAACACAAAGTCTTAGAGTACCGTCTGACTTCGGGACAAATACTACTACTGCTCCCCAAGCTGAAAAGCTCGATCTGATAAGACCTTTCCAAAGCAATTCTCGGGTTTGACTACCTAACACTTCTTTTTCTTTCGGGGTCATTCTTCTAATTGGATGTACTACTGGTCGGGCGTTAGGAATTAGATCTATTCTAAATTCAATTTCCCTATGCGGCGGTAAGTTTTCTACCTCTTCAAACACATCCGCAAAGTTTTTAACGACCGGTATCTTTTCTAATGAAGTGGGGGTAACTTCTAAAGAAGACCAAATTTCTTCTCTATTGGGATCTGAACCGAGACATGGTATAGTGATATGCCCAACTTTTGTTTCAACTTTAACGATTCTTTCAGCACATCTAACTTCGGCCTTACATTTTGTCAACCAATCTAGCCCGAGTATAACATCAAATTCGGGAAAGTGCATGATGATCAAATCAAAAGAGAACTTGTAGCAAGAATAAGAGACAGACACTCTACAATACGAACCGAGACTAACAGAACCTCCTATCGGGTTTTGAACTTTAATTGGTTCTTTAAGCTTTCTTTGTTTCAATTTTAACTTGTGAACAGTGTTACCAGAAATGAAGCTACGTGATGCACCAGTATCAAAAAGTACAGAAACAGGAATATTTTTAATGGTAAGGGTACCTCCCAAGACGTCGGGTTTACCTGATCCATCGGTGATAGCTGGCGGGGTCTCCCCGTCATACACATGAGCCACTCGTGCATTCTGCTTCAGTGGACAATTCCTGCTATAGTGCCCTTTCTTATGGAAGTTGTAGCATTCGGCTGAGCTGTGGTCTGGATTTTCATTTATCTTCCTCGGGGCTTTGCACACATTAGAAAAATGTCCTGACTTCCCGCAGTTGTAGCAATTTCCTTTCGGTATCTTTCCAGATTTCTGAGTAGCGGCCGCTGTAATGCTAGACTCTGGCTGATCTGCTGAAGCTTTGCGCTTATTTCCAGCTTGGCTTTTGGCGCGGTCTTGGTTGGAGTGTCTTTCATACATATCTTCATAATTGCAAGCCATTTCCACTAATTCTGAGAAGGAGAGTTTGATGTTGCTCATGGCTCTGTCATGGTACTTGCATCGTAGCCCAAATATAAACCTCTTGTTCTTAGCTTTGTTGGTCATAATAAGCTCTGGAGCATAGCGCGACAACTGAGTGAATTTATTGAGGTAATCTTGGATAGAGAGATATCCTTGCTGGAGATTAGCAAACTGCTCTCGCATCCTCTCTAAGGCCTGCTCAGGTACAAACTTCTCATTGAACATGGTCTTGAATTGCTCCCAGGTTCTAACAGTACCTGCTGCATCTTCTGAAGTGATGGCGTCCCACCACAACTCTGCTTCTTCTTGTAAGAGCCAGATACCTAGTCGTGCTTTGTTGTTGGTCCCCAATCCCATGCCTTCAAAGATCTTTTCACAGGTCTTCAACCAAGCAATAGCCTCTGTCACTGTACCAAGGCCATAAAAGGGTTTTCCCCCCAGGTTCCTATACCTCTTCGCTACTCTGTCTAGCTCAAAGTCCTGGGGTGGTGGTGGCTGAATAATAGGGCCCTCCTCGACTACGGGGATATTCCTCCGTCCTCTTGCTACTCCTGCTCGGCCTCCACGGCCTCCTCTAGCTACTGCTGCTCGTGTAGCCATCAGAGAGAGTACTGTATAAGCAAGAAAAGAGTCAAGCTCACAGATTTGATAATTTTCATATGTGATAAAGTAGGGGAACATAAGGAAAGGTAATGATGTACTGATCAAATTGTTTTGCTAATCTGTTTAGCTCATTCTAGGACATCACTTATCTTATCTCTAATGAGCTACATGCCTTAGAACACTACTGATTCTATTTTGACAAGGTGTTTAATGTGTTAGACTCCGGAACTAAGGTTAACCAAAGCTCTGAAACCAACTGTGACGATCCCAAAATCCGTGTGACGCTATTAAGGAAAATCATTGGAATATAACACATCAATCATCATAGCAGAGAATAGATAATAGCAAAAACAATAAATAGAATAATTTTACATGGATATGACAGTGGAATCACAACATGTAACAACATCAGAATAGCACAACGTAGGATATAACTTAGTAAATAAAAGGGAATTGATCAGTCACCATCGCCAGATGCGGAATATATACATGCAGTGAGACATAATAAGGGTATCAGTCTACATCGCCGAAGGCGGTACATATACATACGATAATAAGTACGGAAAGTAAAGCAGTCTGCATCGCCTGAGGTGGAATCATAATATAAGTTCAATAATGGCAGAAAAATGTCAAAGTCATCTCGGTGAAGTCAGCCTCGCCATGAGCCAAAATGCACTCCATACAACAGTGCTGAGCCAAAAACAACCTATCACCTGTGAACTAGGCTGCCCGTGTGGAAATAAGGGCACCCGCGTTTGCAAAGTGAAACAAACAACGAGTCAGTCATGGGGACTGGTATGAGAAATCTACTTAATAGTTTAAACAACAGTAATAAGCAAATCATAGGACCACGCCACTTTCGCGGAACGGGTTTACTCCAGTGATTGCTGGTGCATTCTAAACAAAGTAAATTCTTTAAAACAACGCAATGCTTTTTAAAAGAATGAAGCCATTATAAGACTCAAGACCCATCATACAATGCAACGCAAGCCAAAGGATAGAATTTTACCTTATAATGGCCAAATATGCTTGATACGTATAAAGCAAAATCATTTGATATTATTACTAGTGCATATATGTTTCAAAATGAATAGCATCATAAATATCAATCATAGGCGGCATAGCTACCATCTACTATGCCGCCATACTAGTTCTACAATCGAGTCCGTTATTTCGTATTGGAAATTGGATTTCCGTCATGAGTCGAGGCAAGGGGCAAGCTCCTCTCCGCTTCGAGACATTCTAGCAAATGCCTCAGGGCTACGCACTCTGGGTAACCCCTGGATCTTCAGAGCCGGTCCTCTCTTACGTTTGAGGATTGGCAATTCCTGAACACACGTTTCCCAGTCCTTACAGACCTATAATCGAGGCGCCTCGCATTCCAACAACCACATAGGTGAAAAATAGATATAAATGTCAGGACTGGTAGGTCACTGACACCACCTTAGCTAGAAAGAAACGTCGCGCTCTCCCTGCAGTCCTTATCCCGTTTTTAACTCATACCGAGGTGTGAGGCTCGCGAATCCACGCTCTACACAAAGCCAGACTACGTAGGCCGTGCTTTGATCATCAAACACAAGACTTTGCTTTGCAACAAAAGCCTTAATCACAGCATCTTGGCATGCTACATAGGCAGTCCACTCCATACGACTGATTTCTATCGATATATAACCTCTGAGCTCGTATGTCTCAGAGAAGGGCGTTAAGCAAAAGAATAAATTCTCCGCCGCCAAACAGATATATATTTTTAACAGAAATCAATCAGTATAGAACAAAATCTAATGTCAGACACACAGTCCATTTACAAGTCCGTTCTAGGTCTGAACGAAACCGGAGGCGTCAAATTCCTCGTATATCCGTCCAATCAACACATACGTTCAGACGGCTACTACTTCCGTTCCTTCACGGTAGCTACTCCAGTCAGGAACCTCAGCAGCGCCCATCCAACCGATACGAAGATCGTCGGTCTTGAATCGTCTTTGTATTTTCCAATTCGAATCGCTCGATCAATTATTTGAAATGAGGGTTAGCTCGACCTTTTCAAATAATTCACGTAATTAGAATTCAAATCAATTCTTTCCATGGTTATATTATTCGACAATCACATTTCGGTTCTTTAGTATAATTTTCGTGTCAAACACATACAACCATCAAATATCAAGCAGATCAAGCCAAATTGGTTTATTTCCAATCTATGTTGCTTACGATATTTTATAATGATTTTTTGCCATTTTTATTTATTTAAAAATGGCCCTATTTAATTAAATGACGTTTCAGGTCGTGCCGTGGCACTGGCGCTATTTTTCCCCAAATTTGTTTTACACATATCGGAAAATCTAACCGTTGGATTTCTATAAAGTCTATATCAGTAGGAAGATATTCCCAAAGCGAACCCAATGGTTCCAGTTTCGTGAAAATCCGACGGTCGGATCTTCCACACTAGTCGTTTGAAGTTACGGTTTCAAAATTCGAACTACAGCGTCGTTATTCGATTTAATATAATTATATTTATATATAAATATAAACGATTCTGGCGCTGTTTTTCTTCAGATTTAAATTAAACATTCCAGACAATCCAACTGTTGGATTTTTACCAGGTTTGTGCCGTTGGAAAGATATTTCCAAGGCGAACCCAGCGGTTGCGGTTTCGGGAAAGTCCGATGGTCGGATTTCTCGTACCAATCGTTTCAAATTTTGATTCCAAAACACGAACTGCACAGCTTTGATTCCCTTCTATTCTATGTATATTTATATATATAAATATAGTTCATTCATTTAGTTCAAATATAGTTCATTCATTGATTTCTACTTCGTTTTCACTTCAAATATTTCACTAACGCCTTAATATTTCGAAAAATTTCGCCATAACCTCCTTTGTATGGGAAGGGGTTTGGAAATTTATTGGACTATGTTAGGTACCCAATAAATCCTATAAAGCATCCACATATTTATAGTGATATATTCTGGTGTTTACGGGGGAGCGTGTATAGATAATAACTCCAGAGAATAAATTCTCGTCACCCCGCTCCGTGTGGAAATAAATAGTCCTTGTGCCGTATCTAATGACTAGAGAGACGTGATTATTGTCAAATCCAGACCCGTGTGGGGTTTTTATTAATCTGGCAATTTATCATTATATTTTATATAGTCCATATCAGTCATCAGTTCAACCTTTAGTATAAAATCATCGCCATACAAGCCTCACGCTCGTATGGTAATTCTTCCACCTCGTCACACAAGCTCCAAATGCTTATGTGGAATATGATGAAGTATGCCTATCGTCAAGGAGTTTGCCATGTAGTGTAGTTCAAAATTAATTGTTACTATCCTATGGCGATGTTTATTATTTCACACAGAATAACCAGCACTCCGCATCCAATGGCATTCACAGGAGTTGATATAAAAATAAAATTGCGCAGCCAACTCATCAAGGCTTACCTATTTGTCGGGCACGCAAATAATTTCTTTACTCTACAGCTAATCCATTTTCCCTGTTCAACACATGTATATATATGCAGAACAAAGCAAATAATAATATTTCTAGCAAACTATTATTTATTTCAACACATGTGTATTTTTATCAAAGCGTATACATGATAAAAGAAATATATTTTATCATCAAAAATATTTATTCAACACGTGAATGTTTTTAACACTTCATATTTACAATGAAAAGGTAGTTTTTATTGTCTATTCATTTTATTTTAAAATACGATAACATTCAACACATGAATTTCAATTCAACGAATGAATTTCAATTCAACACATGAATATTCTCTATAGTTTGTATATATATAAAAATGTGATTTTTTTTCGTTAAATCTATTTGTTTAAATTCGAATAATATTCAACACATGAATTTCAACTCAACGAATGAATTTCAATTCAACACATGAATATTCTCTATAGTTTGTATATATATAAAAATGTGATTTTTATCGTTAAATCTATTTGTTTAAATTCGAATAATATTCAACACATGAATTTCAACTCAACGAATGAATTTCAATTCAACACATGAATATTCTCTATAGTTTGCATATATATAAAAATGTGATTTTTATCGTTAAATCTATTTGTTTAAATTCGAATAATATTCAACACATGAATTTCAACTCAACGAATGAATTTCAATTCAACACATGAATATTCTCTATAGTTTGTATATATATAAAAATGTGATTTTTATCGTTAAATCTATTTGTCTAAATTCGAATAATATTCAACACATGAATTTCAACTCAACGAATGAATTTCAATTCAACACATGAATATTGGTTTCAAAATATGTAATTAATTTCAACAAATGAAAATTATTCTAACACATGAATATTTCAGAAAATTTCGGCAGCATAACGACAGGGTAGTTAAAACCGGGACCGTCCCTAGTACGGCTCCTCGCTCTACCTTAAAACCTCACGGTTTTTGACAATGGGGATCATGCATCTAGTTCGCACGCAGGCGGCATGTTTTATTTTCAATTCCACAATCCTACTCTAATTTGTTTCAACCAGAAGAGGGTATTTTTCAACCACAATATCAACCACAAACAATTATTTCCAACCATTCGTTATACCATATAATATCATGCCAATCACAAGCAATAAATATCGTCCATGGTCTGTGGACGAGGGGAGTGTGTATATATATATATATATATATATTCTATAACTCACTTGCATTTCATCACAATTCAGAGCATATATGTTTCATTCAACGCTTGTATAATTTATACATCGCTAATATAACTTATACAACACATGTACATGAGGTATACAATGCGTATATAATTTACACTTCGCTTATATAATTTATACAACACGATTCCATTCACACAATTTAGTTTAGATTCCTCACATTGGTTTTTGTAGTGCTAAAAATCGTAGAAAGGTCAGAAAAAATTCGCGGCTTCTGCTAGATGGTAGAGAGCCTCCCTGCGGTCCCGATGTTTTCTGTTTCATCGAATTTCGTTAACACACTAAAAAGATATGATTTTTCAAAGTTTTGCAACACTTTAAAGTGTTATTTTCATTTCAGAAATTCAAAGCAGAAGGGTTTGCAAAGCTTCAAAACTAGGTTTTGATTTTAAATCAAAACCGTACCTTGTTGTCCCGATCAGACTACATGATGTCGAAGGGCTACGAACCAGCTTCCTATCGATGGTGGTGGCGGCGAACTCGGCGGCTCCAGCGAGGCACGGCGGCGGAAGAAAGGGGCGAACTTCCTCGACGAAATTCGACATCAATCGGTGATGGTTTCTGACGAGGCTTGTTTTGATTTGAAGAGGGGAGGAAGGCGGTCGGAATTGCTAACTGGAGGCGGCGGCGATATTGGCTGTGGCGACGACGATCGGAGGGAAAGGTTTTGAACGATTTCCATCGTTCGTTCAGGGGGTCGATCGGGTTTTTTCAGAAGTGAGAGAAAATGAAATATATTTTTTAATATATAATATTTTTAAATTCCTATAATACCCGTTCTAGTCAACGTACACCAATTTCAACCAAACGACTGTCGCCCCTAGCTAAATACCCCCATCCTGGACACAATGGGATATGTTTCGTTGGCCAATTCGACTGTTACAGTCAGTTATTTTTCAAATTAAAGTATAAAACATTTTATATTCAATTTGAACGTACATTTCAATTTGCCAGGGCCATAAACTGAATCGAAAAATTCCAGAAAAATAAATCTAGCTTTGTTTTGACGATATGGTCCCAACAAAACCAGTTTCGTCGAATTATGAGCTCACATGCGAAATGTCCATTTTCAGGTCGATCCATTTTAACAGAAATTGACCAATCGCATTTTCTTTTGCCCCGTTCACATACTAGCTTCAAAAATTATGATATTTGAAAACTAGCAATAATTTGACATCTCGGACCCAACAAAAGTGGTTTCTTCAAATTCCGAGGTCGTATGCAAAATATCTATTTTCAAGGGCTATATATTCTATATAGCGACCTTTCTAAAAATTCATTTGGCCATAACTTTTGATTCCCGTTATGAATCTTCGATTTTTCAGATTCGTTAGAAAGGTATTCATAAACAGATTTAAATATTTTCAGTTTCGCTAAAATCCGTTATATTTTCCACCCAGTATAGTCAGACAAAGTTTGCATTCAAATTTTCAAACTGCCTTACTATTCCAAATTCTTTATTTTATTGAAATATGCTATTTCAATTGTTCAAATTCTTTGACAATAACCAATTTTTAAAATTTTAAATTGGTTCACATTTTCCGGGTTATTACAAGTGACACATGCTTAGACCGTGAAGGGCCCTCATCCTGGGTTGTACTAATTGGTGCAACTTCGTTTCTGGCCGACAGAGTGGCATGGATTCGAGTACCAAGGATTGGAGGCATTATCATATATCTAACGCAATAAGCGAGTGAATTTGAGGACGGATAATGGATGATATGTTTGCTTAATAAGTTATCACCTTAGGGGCATCATGTGATGTTGATATCATCGATTCAGATACCTGGAATCCCTAGTATTATGATGTAGGATACACCTATACTTATTTCCATAGAGTAGTATATATTCCTTATATGTGTTGACTCTGTGGATGCAGGGGCAGGGCATGTATGATTCTTTATACCCTCTATGCCATATATACTATTACGACATTTACAGTACTTTGAGATTTGTTATCTCTCACGTCAGGCTTTTGTCTAACCTAAGGTTTTATTTCCATCTTATTAACTTGGGTGCTTATTAACGATACTGATGAGCAGACCAGGTGACAAGCACAAGTATTATTCTAGTTGCGCAAATGGATTAACAGGAGGTGACGTCTATCCAATTTATACTTGTATTATCATTTTTTATTCCGTTGTATAACATTGTGAAACCTTGGTAGTGTTATATATTCTGGTTAGAGACAAATTTATAGTTTGAGTTTATGTATCTCTTGTCAAATTCTGTTACTGTCCTGTATAACTGTATGAGCTTGTATACTCTGATTATATGGTTTGTATAGTTATTACCACCTCGTCTGTTTTATATCTGTGTGATTATTATATGTTATCTGATGCGCTATGAGATATACGATAGATCCTATGATTGAGTTTAATATTCTTTTCTTTCCCTTCTATTTCCTTCTTTCCTTACCCTTTTAGCTTCTCTTCTATAATTTTTTTCTCTTAGCGGTCGCTTTACATCGATCGGGTGCTTGCACAATGTAGTTTTTTAGTTATAAACACCGATGGTGTATGGAAGGTCGTCACATTAACTATAAAAGAACTTGAAATGGTTTGCAAAGTATCTCGGATATGTTAAAAGAAGTTTTGTATAAACCAGACGATATAAATAATGGATAAGGGAATAATCCCTACGAAACAAAGGAATTTCCCAAAGGACAAAATATGAGCTCGGAAGTAATAAACTGACACCTCCACGGTCTATTAGTGGAAGGGAAATTGTGACTCCTTTATATCCACCAATTGAAAGTAATCGAGATCAACCTTCACGGAAGGAAAGTGTATTGTCCTCCTTAGCACGAAAGCCATTTGAAGAAGAAAATAGATTGGTTAGATTAGAATAAGGGTCTTTTGAACCATTTATAAGTGAAATATCCTACATTGGTATAAGGTTCCATCAAGAACAAATGTTAAGTGTAAAGGCTCAATGTATAATCAACCAAAGAAAGGTGGAAGACTATAAGTTAGACAACAACAAAAATAAACCCTTTTCAAATATAGTCGACATTGTTTCCTATTTATAAGCCAATTGCGAAAATAGATGATGGTTTATTCTACTAAATGAAGTGGGCAATGCAAACTTATTTGCAAGGAACAACCTTTGATGGATAAATTATAAGGAACTACGAGGCTTTCGCCCAAAGATAGCAATTTGGCATAATTAAGCTTTCGACAAAACAATGGCCAACATGAATTGGAAGGGAAGGCAAATATTACTAACGGAACCTTTCCACAATATTTACCATAAGCTAATTCAAAAGGGGAAGTAACAAATAATGAGAACAAAGAATCATGGCTAATGAATAAAAAACTAAGGAAAGAACTTTCGAAAGGAAAATCAAAGCTAACTTCCCTTTAAAATATGAGTTGGTTACTTCAATGAAAATATCTTTATCCTAACCAAAGAAGAGCATTATTGTTGGCCTTCGAAGAAAAAGGAATTGAAGTATGAAAGTAATAAAATAGGATTTTTTTTTTTGCCACTACCACCTAATGAACGGGCAGGTAACCAACAAGTTTAAAGCCCATCAAAAAAAAAAATATTTCATTTATGTAAACAAGAAATATGAAAGAATATATAAACGATTGTAATTAAGACTCTATGGAAATGCCAGTAAAGATTCTAAAGAAAGAATTTCTACAAGTGCAATTATCAAAACCAAACCCAAAATAAGATATTCTACACGGTTGGGGGTGAACTTCCCATTCATGGATTAATATAAAGATTCCTGGGTATATCTCGGGTTCTTCCCCTAAAAAGGGAAAGGATAAGCCCATGGCATTGCGCGCCTGCCTCCAAGCTCCGGGTATATCCTAGGCTTCTCGTGGAGGGAGGAGGGAAAGCCAGAATATAAGAGCCTGGCACCAAAGCCCTTTACGGCGTCAAGGCAACCTCTAGAGGAGGGACTAGTAATCACCGTTACTTAAGCCTGGTTCCGAATTAATCACGCTCTTCCTTTGATCTTTTTAAGATCAAGCCCTAAATCAGCTTTAGCATATGCACTCGCTACCTATATTTATGTCTCATCCCACAGAAAGGAGTGAAATCCCGAAAAGAGAACTAAAGCATGCCAAGCCTCTTCTCTAGAAAAAGCCTATAATGGAAAAAGATCTATAAAACCGAAATCTCTTTCGTACCTATGGCCTCCAGAAGAAAGGTTTCGACTTCTATTTAATACCGAAATCTAAGTTTCGTGTCTTCAAAGCCTAAAGATGCATCATATGTTTTATTTTCGAAAATAGGATTTTCGAACTTCTACTATTTTAATACCTGAATCTGGGTTTCATGTCTTATAAGACGAAGAAGGCTTTATTAATTTTAATTCGGGAAGTGAATTTATGGATTTCTGTTATTATAGTACCCAAATTTGGGTTTTGGGACTTCTAATCCAAAGGAATTTTCATTTCTTCTAAATAATTTTAAAGGAAGCACTTCAAAACTATTATCCCTAAATGATAAATTCAATATGTTATGTTTACTGGGAAAAATGTAAACCTATAATTCATATATACACGATGTGCTTAAAGACAAGTTTGAAGAAGGCTATCATAAATTTGCAAATTACACGATTAATAAAAATGAAAATAAAGAACTACTTGTATATTGACAAGTAAATATATATTTATAATTATTGAGTTTTTCTACTAAGATTCCCGATAGTACCGGGTGAGAAAGATATCTCAAAACAATCTGAAGCAATCTCTTAAGCTTTGCTTCCTTTTCCTTAGTTACATCAGCATCGTCAATAGAGCTCATTTAAACTTTGTGCCCTTGGTTGAATGCATTATTTGTCCTCATAAGAAACTCTTTGGCCTTCTTAGATACAACATTACACTTTTTAAAAATATATATCTCTTTCTTTGATAATTTATTTTTGTCAACATACTCACAAATACGACGGATGGCGCCATTTTTCCCCCTATTTTTCTAATGTATCCAAACCTCATGTTTTACTCTTTTAACCTAGCCTTTTACTAGTTCGATGTGCAGGCCTATTGGAAGGTTAATCAAGTGAGGAAAATGTTCCGCTATTTCTACTTGTTGCCTTGTCGCTCCAAAAGGACCAGTAGAACCTCAAAAGGAAGAGTTGGAAAACCGGAGGTTTTATCATATAAAATGAAATCCAAACCTATAAAAAGCCTACCTAATTTCTAGTTTGAAAAAAATAGCAAAATTGTTCCATAAGAAAATTCATGTCTTTATGAAATTTGGTCGTAGGATTGGCCTTCACCTAGTTCCTCGTTTCAATCAATTCTTTCTTTTGCTGGACAAGCTTCCCCTCCAGATCCCTTCTCAGTTCTCAAAAAGTTTAAATGATAACCCTCCAGTCTTGAAACTTTTTAAACCATTCTAAGACTAGAGGTTTTCCATAAACTTAGTAGGGGTACAGTCTTTAGAGGTCCTTCTCCATACAGTGCCAATTATGGCGTGAGTAGGAGGAGCCCCAAAAGGGTAGATGGAGTTGGATTGGAAACACGATCAGAGAAAATTTGTAAAACAATGATTATTCACAAAGAAAATATGAAAGCCATAGTTCATCAACAAAAAAGAGACATTTAAAAGAACAAATAAAAGAAAGAGTTCATCTTATTAGCCTTATTTAAGCATTTACAAAACCTTAGGGTGGATCATAAAGAATAGAGTTCTTTAACATTTCTAAAATAAGTTTGTCTCTATAGTATGAAAGCTTCTTTGGTGAAAAATCGAAAGGCAGTGTAAGCACTTTAGGAAAGTTCCATCATTCCTTAGATGCGGGTCACGCCCAAATTCTTTTATCTACCTCTGATGAAAGCACCGAAGCTAGACCTTGCTAAGATCCCTGAGGTACGAAAAGTTATCCTTCGTATAATGGTGGTAAACTTCCTAGAGAAACCGACCAAAAAGTCTCTCTGTTCAATATGCATCCAAAAGAGCATCGTCAACTCTTTGTTCTCTTGGTTGAGATTTTCATTCCAAAAGCGAACCTACTTTAAGCTAGAACTCGCTTCGTTATTCGTAAAATACAGTAGAGTGGAAGTGCTTTTGTCAAGCTCAAAATACTTCTTAGATGAGTTATTATAATCTCTCACTTGTTTATCTAATTCATACAAAAGGGAACTTATTTCAACTTGCACCTTACTAAATTTGTCTTTAAATGTGGTGGAGGGATGCCCTCAATGAATCGAAGGTTTATAAAATTACTAATTTACTTAATTGCTAATAAGAAAATGAGCAGCAGGAAAAACCATGGCATACCTGAGGGATATGTACCAAAGAAGGCACTATTGACAATACTTTGATAATATTGTTGAGTTTAGAAAAAGTTACAACATGATCAGAAGGATCCGTAGAATCTAGGGTTTAAGCACCAAAAGCTCCCTCTTTTACTTTGGAGGAAATAAATTTCTTTGGGGATTGAGAATCACCCTCATAGCCTTCATCCGAACATGCTTCTAGACCTTAGTCACTAGATTTGACACCGAGGTTGCCAAAATCTCTTTTAGGGCTTCCATTGTTACCATCATCATCTCCATTATAAGAATAGTCCTTTCGAATAATCATCTGAAGCCTCATTATCTTCGTCATTATCCTCATCGGAAGATTCATTATCAATCTTTGAAACCACAAAAGAAAAATCTTTTCGACTTCAGTAATTTCTACTTGAGAGAACTCTCCTCCTTCCTCAGGAATATCTTCCTTCCTCCAAAACCTCTCCATTATATCGAAGGCATGTTAGGAAACCTTAGATCTGGGCGTTAATCTTTGTTGTCAGTGTAAGAAGTCATGAGAGCAACTGTTAGAGTATTTTTCACGATCTCGCTAAATGAACAAGCTAGAAAGCCATTGAACTTCCTCTTAGCATCAACAAAGGAAGTAAGAACACTCGAAAGAGACCTTTTTCTTTTGCAGAACCCTCCTCAAGCCCAGAAGAAATAGGCGCATATTTCGAGATCAAAACCACTAGCTCCTTCCAGGACTTCTCTAGCTTAGTGTTAAACTCTAAATTTTGATTCATGAGAGATGAAACTAAAGCTTTCTTCTCAGAGAGGAAAGTCCTCGTAATATCTAGTTCTTATAAGGTCGTCCCTTATACTTGACAGTTCGTAATTCTGAGTTTCCGAAGTTCTACTTTCTTCTTTAAGAATGGGAAAATATGTAATGTCTCTTTGGGAAGAAAACCATTTCCTCAAAATCTGTAAATGTAAAGAGAACGTGAGAACGAAAACGGAACAATCAAAAGATCTTTGGAAATTTGAAAGATTGCCAAAAGTTGACGAGCAATACCTACTTTCCATTCCATGGAGGATTTTGGGGAATGGAAGGTCTAACAAAAGGAGATTCAACTACCTCCTTAACCAAGTTGGAAAATATTACCTTTGGATGAGGACTTGACGAGGTTTTGGATGAATTTGCAGTGGAAGCAGAGAATGGAGAAGATCCCAATAAGTGTCCTCCACCCGAATAGAGAGGCCAAGGTCTGAAGATGTGGTAAAGCCTCTGTCCCATCAAAAGGAATTTCCAAATGAGCCCACATTCAGAAGTCTTTTGAGAAGCTTTAGAAGGCGTTAAATCGAGAAGAATAGGAGCTGATGTTGCTCCACCTTCACCCCTTGATGTAGCTATGAAAGTCAAGTAAGTGACTTTGTTCCTCTTACTCGACTTATCTTCCGATAGCCTCTTTTGAGTCGCTGCCCTTAGACTATAAATGTCTTTACGATCCTTTTCTTCTGAGAAGAGATGAGGGCTAGAACAATGACTGAAACTAGGTTAAGAATGAGCAGCTGCTATTAGAAACTCTCGATCAGATTGATGGAAAAAGAGAAGAGGCGGAACTTTGAATTTTAGTGCACTAAACGAGGATATCAATACATTTCAATGCAGAAGTTCTCCTCCGAACTTACATAGTAAGAGACCTCATCCTTATACAGGTCATGACGAACACCGGATTATTCGGGTCAAACTAGGAAGGCATATGTTATCATCCAGAAGATTTCGAACCTTCAATCTTACAACAATAGGCAAAATTCCAATTAATCCAACCTAAAAAAACAACCCTGTCCATTCTTGTTTTGTTCGAAGTTTTAAATCTAGTTATTTTCTTGTAAAAATAAGCTATTTGCATTCACTAACGGAGTTGTACTCAAACTTATATATTTCAAATATCAATAAAGTTTTCTTCTAAACCATTGAAATTTTTTGTTTCCAAATATTTCGAAATCGGTTCGAAATTATAAGTTCGTGAAACGCAAAATTAGTTATTTGTATAGGCTATATTAAGGTCAAAAAACTCCAAAGTGACCAAAATATTGAAAGCATTAAAATGCACCCGCATGCGCAAAAAGTATAGCGCATACTCTAAGTTATGAAGAACATTGAGAAGAGCCGTGGAGCGCAACACAAGGTCCCAACATAACCAAACAAAGTTCATTATAAAACCCCACACTGAAATTCACTAGTACTTAAAAATTCCTTCCTCAAAGAACGTAGTTCAAATAGTGGATTGTAAACCATAAGGGAAGCACAATGCAAGAAATATCGGATGAGAAGATCGATCGACGTTGATCGCTGCTTGCCTTAGGGGGATTGGTCAATAATACAGAAATAATGACTATAATATCATAAATTGTAGCCGAAGCGGTGGCCATGAACCTTAGAAAGAAGGGGCAAGAAACAACTAGTTATATTGAAAATGCCCTCACCATCGTTGAGGCATTCTTCCCAATAGAGAACCAATGTCGCCAATCGTTGAGCCTTAATATCATTGATGTTGAGGTCTCTTCATCCCACATAATTGATGACCAACACCTCTAACCACTAAGACTTAATATTGCTGACGTTGAAGCCTCTTCACTCCCACCCCCTCCCTCCAATTGAGGACCATTGCCAACATCAACTAAGATTTAATGTCTTTGATGCTGAGGCTACCTCACTCCACAATTGAGGACCAATTCCTCCAACTGATGAGATTTGATTTCTCTAACATTGAGGCCTCCTCACTGCCCATAATTGAGGACCAATGCCTCCAACCTTTGGGATTAAATGTATCCGATGCTGAGACATCCTCACCTCATAATTGAGGACCAATGCCTCCAACCTTTGGGATTAAATGTATCCGATGTTGAGACATCCTCACCTCATAATTGAGGACCAATTCCTCCAGCAACTAAGACCAATTTCTCTAGCAATGAGGCCTTCGCACCCCAATTGATATTTACCAAAAGCCCTCACTGAGTTGAGCCATGAAACTCAATCAACATTGAAAACTACCTACCTTGGGGAACAAAATTCATAGCTGAAATGATGAGTACAAAAAACATAGTTTGTAATGGAAGCAGTGACTGTAAACCTTTGAAACCAGGTGCAAGAAGTAAAAGTTGATATCGATTCAAAACCCTTTTCTCGCGACGTGAACTTCACCCTGAACATCCACCAAAGCTCAACGTGCTGAATCATCCAAGCTCAACCAAAAGCAAACAAAGGCTCGCATACCAAGAATATTCTGAAAAGTCAGGTGACTTAAACAAAGATTTTTATATGGAATATGCTGAAGTGTAAATGATATTATAACTTCTTATACAATAGTTATGCAAGTAAAACTTGATGAAGTTGATGTATCAATATCAAAAGCAATATATAAATGTTGTATACTAAAGTAAATAACATCGGGAATTTTTATACTGGTTCGGAGCACCGTTCTACGCCCAGTCCCAGACTTCTTCTAGCTTTTAACTTACAACGCCCTCTCTTCACCCAAAGTAATAGGTTCACAACAAAATCGTGCACCAACAATGAGATTCCAATGCTTGAGTAACCGAATAGGAATTCAACAATACAACAATGAGTTTGACTTTGGTTTGTTTTCTTGAATAACACCGAGTAGCCAATAGTTTGAGTACACCCTTCTTATAATCTTAACCTCAAGTATATAATGTGTTTATGAAGATTAGAAGGAAGTATATTTTTATTTAATGTAGAGATATGAAATATATTCAGAGATTCAAAAGCAATATGATCTTTTTAAAGAGCTTTTTAGAATGCAAGAATGTTAGAAATTAAGATCAAGATATAGAATAAGAATTGGTAAGAATCGACAATTTTTAAAACAAGTTTGTGATGTAAATATATTAACTGAAGAGTAGCCAATGTTTATAAAGAGTTTTGACAAAAAGAAGCGACCATTTTCATTAGAAATGAAAAGGAATCTCTTCATGAAAGAAAGTGACCTTTCAGAAATAAGGTTGTTATTATTGGGTCAGTCAACTGGTATAAAAGTCACCAGTTAATTGGTAGCAAATATAAATCGTATATATATTTGGAAAATGGCTAAAAATAGTTGTTTCTGGAGTTTTAGTGCCCTACCAGTCAACTGGTCCAGGGAAGAAGCCCTAGTAACGACTGTTTTTAGCCATTTACATATACATATATATACACATGTTTTTGTGTATTTGTGTTATATAAAATGAGGATATATTTTAACAGTAATCTAACACACTAAACACACACACACACACACACACACACACATATATATATATATATATGTATATATATATATATATGAGCTAACTCTTCAATCGATCTTCATTTCTTCGTTGTCGTGAATCAAAAATCTCATGAATCAACATTCTCCCCCTTTTTTGGTTGATGACAACCTCTTGCAATTGTGTAGAAACATTAATTTTCTCCCGCTGAATGCATGCTTGTATATATTTGTCTACCCCTAAATATAAAGCTTCTCTGCAACATTTTGTTAGTGCTCATAATATAATTGCCATTTGCTTTTTAATAACAAAATGTTAGTGTATGTTATATTCAATACTTCTTCCCCCTTTGTCATCGATTAAAAAGAATATATAACATGATAAAGTAGTAATTGAACATAGTAGAGAAAACAAGAAAATAGATAACGGTCACACAACATAGAAATAGTTTCGAAGTACAAACATCAAAATAAAATTAGAAGTTCATACGAGACTATTTAGTACAAGTCTCTAAACTTTCGTTTAAAAGGAAGTATGAAAATGCAAAGGAGATCATTTAGTATAGATCTTATAAGTTCATTTAGTTCAAAATAAGGATAAGCAGACTTACTACCATGGTAGTCTTAGAAGGTATCGGACTCTGTACTTTCCAATATTGTCAAATTAATAGGTGATATTGGCATTTTTCTGGGATTCGTATCTTGAGAAGAACAAGAGATTGAAAACGAAATCGTATTCCACATATTACTAAGAAATTTCTTGATCTTGTAAAATTTCTTGTCTACCATTTTATTAATTTTCTTGAGTCGAGCCTCAAGAAGAAGTTGATTACGTGCTACAACATCAATCGCTTGATGAGTACTTTGAGACTCATTAGTTAAGCGGACATCTTCTGGATTTTCACAAGCAGCACTAAATGATGGTTGACCTTTCTTCCTATTCTTCCATTCTTCCAAACTCGTATTCTTTGAACCAAGGGTGGTAATTTCATTATATTTAAATTCTTCATGAGCAAACATTCGCATGAGATATTCACCATAGTAGAAGTAAGTTGGAGTTCCAGTAGTAAATAATAAAATACGATCCAAGATGGCTTGCATCCAATTGATTTGAACTTCATTATAGACAGTATAAAAGGCTCAGAACGTCTCGGCATACACTAAATCAAATGTTACCATGCAAGGCAAGATTGTACAAGTTAAGGCGTAGTGTAGTAGTCTTATGCTAGGTCTTAGGCCTTTAGTTTTAGCACAATTCGAGTCATTATTAATAAATAAATGACTAACTTCATCACGTACTCCAATATCACAAGATAATTGTTCTAATAGAATTCCATTTGTTGGAGAATTCAACATATTACCATTCTATATATGGTAATAAAAACCGGTTTGCCACACACCAAGCTCTAAGCGCAATTATGTGGATTTCTAAGCACTAAATGATCTAAATTTAAGTTTGCTAGAAAGAGCTTTACCAAGACAATGTTAATCTTTCGATTGTTTTGCTTATAATTCATCAAGGATTCTAGCCTTCCTTTTGAGCTAATCGTTGTAAGCCATATGATTCAAAATCAGGGAATTTGACAAACACACCTTCGATGAACTTCAAATTTTCCATTTTTCTCCATCTATCTTTTGCAATATCATTGTAAAGCCATTAGGAGATATATGGATCTATAGGTTTTTCTTGAGATGATGAAGCACCTCTTCTTAGTCTCTTACTTAGAGGAGCCATTGATTTGATGAATTGAGGGATAAGAAATTGATTTTTGTTGATGGAGGAAAGCTAGGGTTTTTATTTGAGAAGCTTAGGAGTTAGGAATGAAAAGGAAAAAGGGTATTAGGGTTATAAAGCTAAAATTCGAGTAGCTATTTTTTGCTCCTAAAATAGGCTACCACACGATTGGTATGACAACCACCAATCTGCTGGTGGCTGATAAACTGGTTTTCCAGATTTTCTGATGCACATTATATATATGTGTGTATAGTAGTGAGTGGGCCGTGCTTTGCACACGGGAAGTGGCACATATTTTTGCGTTTAACTGAGGAAGTTAAGATTGTGAAATGTAAAATGTTTAAAGATAGAAGCAATGAAACAATGATGAGCCCATCTATCCTAGAAATTTAGATGATAGAAATATTTAAGTTTTCATCACAATTCACTGTAAAGAAGATATAAAAGCCTAAATAAATTCACATATTTTAAAATAGTAATGTTCCCATGAAAAAGTGGTAAACTGAAGATGCCGTCAAGCTATAAGCTGTAACAACATTCCACTAACCGACTGGTAAAAAAGCATGCAAATAAGATGAATCCATGCATATTTCAGTACATCACCTTTTAGGAATAATATTATACAAGTAACCAAATATTACTGCCAATGCAATAAGGTGATTAGGTCAACATGATTCCTATAATGTAAGTAAATGTATGCGACTTATAATTAAGAAGCACCTGCATTTATGAAAAGGCGATGCAAATGTGATGGCAGCCAAACATACATGCGTGTAGTATCATGTAACACCCCGTAATTTTAAAATACATTATAACGATAAACTAAAGAATACTTAATTAAATATTGGGAATTAATACCCGACACTCCCAGCTCAGTTGGTTAGAGGTGGGTGAATTGGGATGAGACATAGGTCTCAGGTTCGAGGGCCACCTCTGCCAATTTCTAGGGGTGACTACCTAGGTAGTGTGAAGGCATTGAAAAATCGGGGTATATCACTACACTTGGGGTTTACTAAGACCGATAAGCAATGTCTTGAGTGAAGTCTTAGGTTCCACATGTAAATCAAAAATACTGGGGCTTAAGTCAAACGGACCATACCATTGCATTCGTCTCGGAATATTGCTAAAGATAGACCCCGAGTTTGGGTAAAACAGACATCGTATAAGGTAGATATGAAGCTTTGAAGTTTGTATACGTATAAGAGAATTATATATACAAAGTCTCAGAATTTTCAAAACAGTTCAATCTAGCAAACAGATAAACTAGATGGGAACCAAATAAGTTGTGTATGGCCCACACCTGGGCTGGGTCGACCCAAGGCCACGTGGGTTGACCTATGAGTCGACCCATAGGTCGACCCAGGTGAGGGTGGGTCGACTCAATAGGGATTTGGCCGAATTCTTTTTCCTAGATCGGAACTGATTTCTTGACCAGGTTCGTTGGTAGAAGGTTATATATAGGATAGAATTTCTATTGTTTTCTACACCTGAAACAGTGGAGACAATGAAATGTTGCCTCTGCTTAGATTGAATCAGCCTATCTTCTTCAACATCAGCCAATATTCACAAGAATCTCTTCTGCAAATTATTCTTTGTTCTTTAAATCCAATCTCTGTGAGTTTATGTTACTTTTAGATATAAAAATTTAATATTTATAAATCTAGATCTAAATCTATACCTTTTAAGCATCTGATTCATACCTAAACAGTTCTGATATTACATCTGTATACCTGATCTACTGTTCAATTCTTATATGCCTATTCTGCTACCATATGCCCATCTCTGATATTATATGCTTATTTTGTTTTATATGCCTATTTTGTTCTTCTCTCTCATTCCCTTTTTATTTTTATAGCTTAGGCTACCTTCGAGCCTAGGCCAATATCGCTAAAATATGCGTATAAACGAAACTGGGATAAATTGGTGGAATGATTGGGAATGATAACTTGGGGGCGTAACCTGTACTGTGAAATATGACTAAAATATTTGGGGCATATGTAATACTGTGAATTATGACTGGGATTTGGGGCATATGAATCTTTAGGCTTAATTTAAGATTAAGCGAAACATGTTAGTGGAACTATAAAGAACCTGTTAAACCTGTTTAAAACTGTTAGGGTTATATAATCCTGTTTAAACTGTTAGGGTTGTATAAACCTATTTAATCTGATGGGGGTAAAGTAAATCTATTAGGGTTAAGTAAACCTGTTTAATCTGTTGGGGTTAAATAAAACTATTAACATGTGAAACTTAACCTGTTAATCTGTGGGGGTTAGGCAAACCTGTTAATCTGTAGGCTTAACCCGTTAAAAATCCTAGTTAATTGGGGGACACAAGTTTAGGGGTTTGACTTGTGTCATCTGTTGTGTGGGACCCATATCAGTCAGCATCCCATTTAGATATTAAATGGGGGGATCCACACTAGGTAGTGGCCAAGGCACGCATATTGAACTGATTATAAGAGGTTCATTTGAAAGGATTGGTGTACGGGCGCGTTCCAACGGAGTCATATGCATGCATGGGTCCGCCCTGCTTGGGAAAATAAGTTGTTGTAGCACCAGTAAATTGGTCTGTGTCCTTCTGTAGGTCGCCACGTTTGGGAGTAATACACGCTACTGCTGGGCCGACATAGGGTATTTACGAGTTAGGGAGCTAATCAATTGAGGGGTAGTAATTAGGGTTCATCTAGTCCTGTTTGTTTCTGTAGGGTACATGTATTTTTGTTTGTGGTAACGCCCATTATTTCTGTTTAGGTACCGGTTATTTTTGTTTGGGGTAAAACCCGTTACTAGAGTACACCTAGAACTACCATTATGTTTTTGTTGGGATCATTCTGTTTCTATAGATTATTTAAGGGATATCTAATCCCGTCACATATCTGTTATACTAGTATTGGTGCAGAGAAAAGTATTTGAGAAGCATAATCTACTCTGTTTATTATCTTATTTTCGTCCAGGCTGTTTATACTTATTATATCCTGCTATTGTCTCTCATCCAGTTTATATGCATGTTATGACAAATATACTTTTTTATATGCTAAAAGTCATTGGATTCGCTAGACTTTATGTCTGACTCGCTTTTTTCCTTTTCTCTCTTTTCCTTCCCCATCCCTAGGTTCTCAGGGTGGGAACACTTCGGCTTGATTAGGATTCTCTCTTCTGTTTCTGCTTGGATGCTTTAATGTATCGCTTTGATTACTTGTTTATGGCTACTTATGGGGATTATGATTTTTCATTTCTATATTTTGATGGTTTTTATCACAAGTATTTTTATTTGATGTAATTTGTTCCAGTATTTCAGTCTAATGTTGTAACTGGATTTTGAGACCATGATGTTTTCTATTATAAAATAAAGTTTTAAATTTCCGTTGCTATTTTATATATCTGCCTTGTGAGATTCTATTCTGTTTACCTATAACGCTTCACGAAACTTAATGTATTCTAATAAAGAGTGACATTAACGGACGTGGGGCATCACATTTGGTATCAGAGCTGAAGGTTACAAGATCGAATAAAAGGTTTTCAAAATTTATTTCAAAAAGAAAGTATTTTCAAAGAAAAGTTTGTTTTTGAAAAACATATTCCCCAAAGCCATATAAAATATCTTCTGATTCCCTGTTTGAATCCCTTTTTCCTTCTTTTTTCAACATGTCTGGGGAACCAAATCTTCCCGAGGGCGTTCAGATTTTAGCTTGGTTCCGTAGGTATCTTGAGGCTATGGAACCTGCCAGAGGCCAAGCAGACGCCCCTCCCCCAGCTGCAGCCACTGTTCCTCCTCCTCCGCGAGTGGATAATTTCTCTAAGATATGCAAGTATTTTTGTGCTATGGGAGGAAAACCATTTCGAGGGACTGAGAATTTTGTGGAAACATGGAACTGGCTAAAAGAGATGGAGAACTTGTTTGGGCTTTTCGAGGTTGAGGACCGTTGAAAGTTACAATTGACTGCATGGCAGCTTAAGGACGAGGCTTCATTCTTTTGGGAAGTGACACAAGCAGGATGTCCAATTGATACTTGGGATGATTTTTTACAGTGGTTCGAGATGAAGTTTCTTTCTCAGGGAGAAGAGAGTATGCAAATGGAGAGGTTTCTGGCACTTATGCAAGTAAGTATTTCCGTTAAAGAGTATGCCAATAAGTTCAACCCATTAGCGAGGTTTGGTCTAGAGCTGGTGAATACCCCGCACAAGATAGCTTAAATATTTACAAGAGGATTGAATCATCCTCTTCAAGCATTGGCATTATCTCACATTCTGATGGAGGCTAATTTTGGGAGACTGGCTGATATGGCATTGATGAATGAAGATGGTACAAATGAGAAAAAGGAGGCTAAGATTGATGAAACACAAAACAAGAAAGTGTGGCCCAAGAAATAATCGAAAAAGAAGGATGGGAACAACAACAAGGCTCAAGGCAAGAAGAAGTGTCATGGCTGCGGGAACGTGGGTTATTTGGTCAAAGATTGCAGAAAAAGGAAGAATGCTTGCTTCCGCTGTGGTGAGATTGGACACTATATTAGGAAGTGCCGGAAGAAGCAAGGACAGGGCCAAAGGGCAGGATCTTCTTGAGGGCAGGTGCATGCTCTTGAGGCCAGTGTACCTGACAGAGGTGGAAAAGTTTTTGTTGATGGTATGATTTCTCTTTTCGGTTATCCAGTTAGGACCCTTTTTGTTTCTGGCGCTTCTCACTCTTTTATATCTGATTCCGTGGTTGAGTCTCTGCACCTTAGTACTAGTATTGTTTCTGATCCCGTTATTGTCTCAAACCCCATTGGGGGCACGAGTCATCGGTCTATGATATGTCAGGGTTTGAGTATATTTGTGTTGGGCGTCGAGTTTGAGTGCGACGCATATATGCTTGGTTTTATGGGTTATGGTCTGATTCTAGGGATAGATTGGCTAGCCATGTATGGTGTCATTCTAGACTGTGATAGGAGGGTCGTTAGACTGTTGACTTGCCGAGGGAGGGCTCTCGAGATTTCCTATGACCCAAAGGGGTCCATCATGCTTAGTTTCCTAAAATCACTTGATGCTTCTATCGATGATTTAAGATCTATACATGTTGTATGTGATCATCCGGATGTTTTTGAGGAGGTTAGGGGATAACTCTGAGGCACGAGATTGAATTCTGGATATACTTGGTGGATAATGCGAAGCCAGTCACATTGCATGTGCGCCACATGGCTCCTAGGGAAAGGGGAGCTAAACAAGCAACCAGGGGAGCTACTTGAGAAAGGGTTTATTAGGCGAAGCATATCAGAATTGGGTGCTCCAATTGTCTTTACAACTAAGGCGGATAGCACGCTTCGCTTATGTGTGGATTACAGGGAGTTGAATACACTTACTAAGAAGAATAGGCACCCTTCCTTGGATTGATGATCTGTTTGACCAGCTTGTTGGTGCATCTGTTTTCTCCAAGTTAGACTTGGCCATGAGGTTTCATCAGTTGAGGGTGGTTCGAGGACAGTATAGACAAGACCGCTTTCAGAACTCCAGATGGTTTCTTTGAGCGGCTAGTCTTGCCTTTTGGGTTGACAAATACACCCGTGTATTTTGTGTATCTGATGAGTAGGGAATTCCCGGAGTTTCTAAATAAGTTCGGTGTGGTCTTTGTGGATGACATTCTGATCTTCTCAAAAAGCGAGGAAGAGCATGACCTACATTTTGGGGAGGTTTCGAGGACTCTTCGGGCACACTAGCTTAAGGCGGAATTCTCCAAATATCTCTTTTGGAAAGAGGAAGTGAGATTTCTAGAGCATGTGGTCTCCAAGGATTGAATAGCAGTCGATCCCGCTAAAGTAGTTGCAGTTCAAGATTGGAAGATTACAAAGAATGCAACGGAGGTAAGAAGTTTTCTTGGTTTGGCGGGCTATTATAGGAAGTTTATTATGGACTTCGCAAAGATATCAGCCCCACTCACCAGGCTGATGAAGAAGAATCTGACTTTTCATGGAGCATTGACTCTGAGGGTGCTTTTCAGCTGTTGAAGAGGGCACTGCCATCAGCCCCAGTCTTGACTTTTCCTAATAGGAACAAAGTGTTCATAGAGTACACTGATGCATGTGGTACAGGACTTGGTGCCGTCTTGATGCAAGAGGGAAGGGTATATGCTACGGTGGTAGACAGTTGAGAGTTCATAAGAAGAAATACCCTACTCATGATTTGGAGTTGGCTGCTCTAGTGTTTGCACTCCAGACTTGGTGACATTATCTACTTGGAGAGAGGTTCGAGTTGTACACGAATCATAAATCGCTCAAGTTTTTGTTCTCGCAGAGAGATCTCAACATGAGACAGAAGAGATGGATGGAGTCCATAGCATCCTATGACTTTGAGATTTCTTATACCCCTGGCAAGGGTAATGTGGTGGCAGACGCGTTGATTAGGTGGAGGATGACTTTGAGTCCTCTATTCGTAGAGAGGCGGAGCTTGGAGTACATATCAACCTTCGATTTTAGGCCATCTACGAATCTTACACCTGGTTTATTGGCATCCTTAGAGGTGCGACCTATTCTTATGGATCAGATAGGATCTTCGCAGCGAGAGGACCCACAGATAGCAGACATCTTGGATAGGCTCAGTAGAGGGGAGAATTCTAGTAATCTTAGTGTATATTCCACGAATTATATACGGTGGTTGTGATGGTATGGAAGGCTTTGTGTTCCCCGAGTTTAGAGTCTGTTGAAGACAGTCCTTGAGGAAGCCCATCATTCTAGGATGACTATCCATCCGGGAGGTGATAAGATGTATAGATATATAAAGAATGTTTTCTTTTGGGTTGGGATGAAGAAAGAAGTAGAGGAGTTTGTCTCTCGATATTTGGTTTTCTTGCAAGTTAAAGTTGAACAAAGGAAGCCCGACGATTTGCTTTATCCTTCGGAAGTACCACAGTGGAAGTGGGAGAGTGTCTCTATGGACTTCATTGATGGTTTGCCTAGATCGAGGAAGGGCAACACTTGTATTTGGGTTATAGTTGACAGGCTTTCTAAGAGCGCTCATTTTGTTCCTGTTAAGAGTAAGATAATGGCAACATGGTTGGCATCAGCTTATCTTCGTGAGATAGTCCGTTTACATGGAGTACCTTCTAGCATAATGAGTGATCATGACCCCCATCTTCACTAGTGAGTTCTGGAAGAGCCAGCAAGAGGCATTAGGTATATAGTTATGCCTGAGCACCACATACCACCCTCAGACCGATAGGTAGACTGAGAGGGTGAATAGAGTTATTGAGGATCTTTTGAGGCTATGTATCCTAGACTTCAGAGGGACTTGGAAAGATCATCTTCGGTTGGTTGAATTCGCCTACAACAACAGTTATCAGGCTATTATAGGTATGGCACCTTCCGAGGCATTATATGGACGACCTTGTAGATACCGACTTATTGGTAGGAGTCTACAGACAGGCTTCTACTTGGACCTGAGAAGATTAGAGAAACTTCCGAAAAGATTGAACTTATCCGCGGATGCATGAAGACAGCTCAGGACAGGCAGAAGTCCTACGCAGATAGGAGAAGGACTGATATTGAGTTTGAGGTCGGAGACATGGTTTTCGTCAAAGTATCACCTTTCAGGAATGTGGTTCGATTTGGATTTGTAAGGAAATTGGCACCAAGGTTTGTAGGGCCACTTCCCATGGTGGAAAGGATAGGTCAAATGGCCTATAAGGTAAAGCCACCAGAGTGATTAGTGGGCGTTCATGATGCTTTCCACGTTTATCATTTGCGGAAGTGTATGCACAATACAACAGAGGTAGTTGCGCCGAGCATGCTTGAGGAAGTAGAGGTAGAACGGGAGACGACAATTAGACGAGTTCCTACCCGTATACTTAGATTAGAGGTTAAGAAGCTTCGCAACCAAGAGGTCAAGTTGATGAAAGTTCAATGGGTAGAAAATAGTGAGGATGCAACTTGGGAGACTAAAGACAAGATTCGCGCTACGTACCCTTTTCTATTCAAGGGTATGTTCTTAACTTCTTTTTCCAAACTTTTATTCATATTTGCTTCTGTCATTTAAGTATATCCTATCGATCGAATCTTTGACCTTTAGGTAGGGAACCAATGGGTGTAAACATGTTTTTGAGACATGTTATGTTTGATGGATGCAACTGTTTGACTAGTGGTTTCTCATGGATGCATATACACACACTAGGCACTAGATCGGCTCAGAGCACTCTCATACTGCATGTGGATGTGTGTGCATTATAAATTTTTATGGATGGAAATTACTGTATCATCATATAGATGTTGCATTTAAATGGATGATTGTGCACATATATAGCGTTTACATGATATACTTGGACTATTTGCATACATGATGGATTCTTGGCACTAATATACATTGCATTAGGGAGGTTGACTGGATCAGTAGGATGCCTAATTTTTCTCGCATTAGCATACGGACATATACACACACCTTTGCGTATGTTTATATAAGCATTAGAAATATCTTAAGGACAATGGATTCCTGTGATTGATGGATGAGTAGATGGTTGATGGTTGCTAGGATAAACATTCTTCTTAACTTAGAGATTTCGTGGACGAAATCCTTTAAATAGGGGGAATGTAACACCCCGTAAATTTTAAAGACATTATAATGATAAACTAAAGAATACTTAATTAAATATTGGAAATTAAGTAAAATGGACCGTACCGTTGCGTTCGTCTCATAATTTTGTTTAAGATAGACTCTGAGTTTCAGTAAAACGGACATCGTATGAGGTAGATATGAAGCTTTAAAGTTTGTATACGTATAAGAGTATTTTATATATATATAAATATATAACAACTTAGAATTTTCAAAACAATTCAAACAAGCAAGTGGAAAAACTAGGCGGGAACCAGACCCATTGGGTCTGATCCACACCTAGGTTGGGTCGACTTATGGGTCGACCCAAGGCCATGTGGGTCGACCCAGGTAAGGGTGGGTCGACCCAATAGGGATCTGGCTGAATTCTTTTTCTTGAATCGGGGATGATTTCTTGACCGAGCTCATTGGCAGTAGGCTATATATAGGGAAGC
Source organism: Allium sativum (assembly GCA_030737875.1). Taxonomy (NCBI): domain Eukaryota; kingdom Viridiplantae; phylum Streptophyta; class Magnoliopsida; order Asparagales; family Amaryllidaceae; genus Allium; species Allium sativum. The sequence continues at coordinate 857,232,020 of CM060920.1, read as the reverse complement.
ATTTCTATTGTTTTCTACACCTAAAAAACAATGGAGACAATGAGATGCTGCCTCTGCTTGGATTGAATCAACCTATCTTCTTCAACATCAGCCTATATTCACAAGAATCTCTTCTGCAAATTATTCTGTGTTCTTTAGATCCAATCTTTGTGAGTTCATGTTACTTTAGATATAAAAATTTAATACTAACCCTGACGTGTTTATAAATCTGGATCTAAATCTATACCTGTTAAGAATCTCATTCATACCTAAACAATTCTGATATTACGTGTATTCTTCTGTATACCTGATCTGTTGTTCAATTCGTGTATGCCTATTTCTGCTACCATATGCCCATCTCTGTTATTATATGCTTATTTTGTTATATATGCCTACTCTGTTCTTCTCTCTCTCATTCCCTTTTTATTTTTATAGCTAGGCTACCTTTTAGCCTAGGCCAATATCGCTGAAATATGCGTACGAACGAAATTGGGATAAATTAGGGGAATGATTGGGAATGATAACTTGGGTGTATAACTTATATTGTGAAATATGACTAAAATTTTGGGGGAATATGATATACTGTGAATTACGACTAGGATTTAGGGCATATGAATCTGTAGGCTTAATTTAAGATTAACCGAAACATGCTAGTGAAACTGTAAAGAACCTGTGAAACCTATTTCAATCTATTAGGGTTATATAAATTTGTTTAATCTGTTAGGGTTATGTAAACCTGTTTAATCTGATGGGGGTTAAGTAAATCTATTGTGGTTATGTACGCCTGTTTAATCTGTTGGGTTTAAATAACCCTGTTAACCTATGAAACTTAACATGTTAATCTGTGGGGGTTAGGTGAACCTGTTAATCTGTAGGTTTAACCCATTAAAAATCCTAGTTAATTGGGGGACACAAGTTTAGGGGTTTGACTCGTGTCATCTGCTGTGTAGGACCCATATTAGTCAGTATCACATTCTGGTATTTAACGGGGGGCTCCGCACTAGGTAGGGGCCAGGGCACGCATACTAAACTAATTATAAGAGGTTCATTCGAAAGGGGGGGTGTACGGGCGTGTTCCAACAGAGTCATGTGCGTGTATGGGTCCGGCCTGCCTAGGAAAATAAGTTGCAGTAGCACCAGTAAATAGGTTTGTGTCCTTTTATAGGTTGCCACTTTAGAGAGTAATACACCCTACTATGGGGCCGACACATGATATTCACGAGTTAGGGAGCTGATTGATTGAGGGGTAGTAATTACGGTACATCTAGTCCTGTCTGTTTCTATGGGGTACCTGTATTTCTATTTGGGGTAACACCCGTTATTTCTGTTTAGGTACCGGTTTTCTCTGTTTAGGGTAAAACTCATTACCACAGTACACCTAGTACTACCATTATGTCTTGTTGGGACCATTCTATTTCGGTCGAGTGATTTGGGGATATTTAATCCCGTCACATATATGTTATACTAGTATTGGTGCAGAGAAATGTATTTTAGAAGCATAATCTCCTCTGTTTATTCTGTTATTTCCGTTCAGTCTGTTTATGCCTATTATATCATGTTGTTGTCTCTCATCCAGTTTACATGTCTGTTATGATACTTTTACTTCTTTATATGCTAAAGTCACTGGACTCACCAAATTTTATGTCTGACCCGCTTTGTTTCCCTTCCTCTCTTTTCCTCCCCCCTCCCCAAGTTCTCAGGGTGGGAACGCTCAGGCTTGATTATGACTCTCTCTTATGTTTCTGCTTGGATTTTGATATGCTTCAATGTATCACTTCGACTACTTGTCTACTTATTTATGGCTACTTATGGGGATTATGACTTTTCATTTCTATATTCTGATGGTTTTTATCGCAAGATAGATGTTTTTAATTGATGTATTTTGTTCCAGTATTTCAGTCTGATGTTGTACCTGGATTTTGAGACCACGATGTTTTCTGTTGGAAAATAAAGTTTTAAATTTCTGTTGCTATTTTATATATCTGTCTTGTGAGATTCTGTTATGTTTACCTATAATGCTTCACAGAATTTAATGCATTCTGATAAAGAGTAATATTAACAGATGTTGGGTGTCACATATCATGTATGCAAATACAACCTGTGCATCCTTTTAAAATAGAATATGCAGTTTGTTACACTCACCCGCTGCGTTCTATGGGGCTTTCTAATTACATATGAAAATATAAATACATGTTATATTATACATTATTTTTAAAGTAAAAGCATGGTTTTTATACATGTATACACATATGCCATGTATTTGGATGCGAATGTATAAAAATGAACAATTAGCAGAAGAATAGATTGTTAAATTTGGTGATACAAAATCACAAATTGATTGGAATAAATTTGCAAAGAATCGAAAGTAAATATTTTTACAATGGGAATGCATTGATTGCATTTGATGAGGTCGTAGAGAAATAAATGAAGTGATTAATTTCTTCCATCTATGTTAAAGAAATGGATTGATTTACTTCCTATGTTTGCACATTTGTTGTTATGGTAATTTGCCTCCATTATATTATTACCATATGTTGGTAATTTAATTGATGACTCACATAGATTTGCACTGGCTATATATTGAGGGGTAGACTTTAGTGTAAACCCATCCTGACCTGGAGCCAGTAATCCCCAATGGTGTCTCTTCTTGTTAAACCTGATTGAGGTTTGGATATGTAAACTCTTATTTTGTAATATCTTGTAATTCTCTCATGTGGAATAAAATCTCTATTTGTTGGATAGGACGTACACTATCTCGAGGATAGTGGAACCAATATAAATATTGTGTCTCTTTGTTTCTCTGCTATAGTTATTTACTATTTTGTTGATGTAATAGAATAATTGCTATCAGATTAGATTGGTGTTCAATTGGCAAATCTAGATCTTATTTATTGCACTTCTGCATTTGTGCAATTTTTGCACAACAGTTTGGTATCAGAGCAATTTTGGCATAACAGATTGGTATCAGAGCAAGGCGATTTGTTTTAAATTGTGCATCAATTATTTCTACAAAGGTTGGTAGATTCAGTGGTGGTTATGTTATTACTACTTTGGAGAAAAGGAGACTTTGGTGGAGGAGATTACGTCGAGAGTGAAGAGCATTCCAATCTGGGAACTTTGACGTGATATGGAGTTTATTGTGAAGAAGCCCTCTAATATGGATGAGGGAATATGGAAGAAGACGAAGAAGAAGGTGGGTGCCAGTTGAAGAACCTAGTCCACAGCAAGGTGAAGAGGTTAATATGGTCACTACGTATGGTCCTAAGGTTGATGATCATGGTATCGACAAGGGTCTAGATGTTGATGATGCTAGAGGGATCCCGAAGATGAAGAGATCATGTCAAACGGAAGACGGATGTCGAGTTTTGAAATCCACAAAGACGATGGAGATCTTGTGGTATTGCAAGCACTTTTTAGACCATTGGTTTTTGCTCGGTGCAGCTCAAATGGTAGATGCATCGTTTATAGATGGTGGGTTGTGTTTGTAATTGAGGTGTGTTCGTAGTCCTTTCAAATCGACTGGGTGTATCTCGTTTCCCTGAAATCAAGGTAGGTTTTAATTGAGAGAATAATTTTTTGGTCTTGGTGGTGTTGAGATTACTTTGGAATCTGCCTTCTTTTTTTTTGGATATTTGCAACAATTTGTTAGTGGGCGGGGACGTAGTCTGTGCTCGTTAACAATTGTGTAATGGAGGGTGGCTTTGCTGGAACCCATTTGGTAAATATTCATTTTTTGGTGTATCTCGTTGTGAGATTTTGATTGAAGGTGGAGCTCTGTTGAAGAGTTTTATGATGAGAAGAGAATTTGACTCAGGGTGGAGTGCTGGAGATATGTGATTTTGCATCAAGGTGGAGTGTTAAATTTGGTGATACAAAATCACAAATTGATTGGAACAAATTTGCAAAGAATGGAAAGTAAATATTTTTATAATGGGAATGCATTGATTGCATTTGATGAGGTCGTAGAGAAATAAATGAAGAGATTAATTTCTTTCATCTATGCTAAAGAAACGGATTGATTTACTTCCTATGTTTGCACATTTGTTGTTATAGTAATTTGCCTCCATTATATTATTATCATATGTTTGTAATTTAATTGATGACTCACATAGATTTGCACTGGCTATATATTGAGGGGTAGATTTTAGTGTAAACTTATCCTGGCCTGGAGCCAGTGATCCCCAATGGTGTCTCTTCTTGTTAAACCTGATTGAGGTTTGGATATGTAAACTCTTATTTTGTAATCTCTTGTAATTCTCTCATGTGGAATAAAATCTCTCTCTGTTGGGCTGGATGTACACTATCATGAAGATAGTGGAACCAGTATAAATATTGTGTCTCTTTGTTTCTCTGCTATAGTTATTTACTGTTTTGTTGATGTAATAGAATAATTGCTTTCAGATTATATTGGTATTCAATTGACAAATCTAAATCCTATTTATTGTGCTTCCGAATTTGTGCAATTTTTGCACAACAGTTTGGTATCAGAGCAATTTTGGCATAACATAGATGGCCATACACTGCATCCACCTTTTCTTTTTCTTTTTCTTTTCCTTTTGAATAATAAGCATTTGAGACATTCAACCGTCACAACAGTATAAATAGCCACTCCTCTAGGCTTAGCATTTCGCTCCTTTCAAGCCAACAACATGCTACTCCAGGCTCTTCTGTAGTGGTAACACCTCAGGGACATTGCACATCACTTTCTGGACAACATACTCCCCATAACTAAAGAATCTCGAGCATCACATTGCTTGCACACCAATCATTTAGCAAAAAATATTAGTAATATATTCTCACACTGTCAGCATATGTAGTTAAGTAAAATTATGTAACATTAATATCACCAACAATAATTAGATACAACAGTAACAATATTATTCTAAATATAATAGTTTAAAAGTTTCTATTGAAAGTTGAGCTACAATGAGCTATTAGAAGTACATAGTCGTCAATAAATACTTCATTTGAGATTACAGGAAAAAATAGAGTATTCGTGATAATTGAATGGTAAGCAACTTACTATAACTCGTGAAATCCTAAATTACAGTTCACATTGTTACACGTTAACAATAAAACTGGTGATCTTCGCTGTAAATATTTATTAATTACGTATGCTTTTTATGACTCATTAGTACAAAATATTATATATATTTTTAATACGGAAGATAGTATTATAGCCTTGCAAAAAAAAAAGATAGTATGAGCAGAACTTAGTCAACTTTGAATAAAGAATGAATATTTAAAGCATTAAAGTCAGTTAAGGTTATATTTGTACAGACATAGTGAGGATTTGTTGCAAAGAGCTCATTGATAACGTCAAGTAACAATAACACCATAAAATAGTTAAAATTTATTGGAAGAAACGCATCAGTTAAACTAATAAAACAATAATGCAGTTAAATGAAAGCGTATTATTGTCGTGATATAAAATGATATACTGACTGTAAATATGAAACTGATAAAACTTAATACTGTGTGTTAAAGATAGTCAGAACAACACGCGTACTAAAATTTTCGACAACATATATTGACATATTCATATAGTATGTAAAGAATTAACCCATTTGTAATGAATTAATCCAGACAATATGTGAAATTTGATGATTAATATCAAAGAAAAGGCAAAAATTAACTCGATCCAATAAACTGTGTTGAGGCATGGACTCGTACTATTTCAAACATGATATTGTCATAAGTTTTTTCCCACTCTTACATGTACAATACATTTAATTTATTTTATGTTCATAGCTGAAACCCATTTTTACTTCCTAGTTATACACAGAGGCTAAGAACATTAGTTAGTGGTTGTGTTCAAAGAATAACAGGCTTTAAACAACTCGAACAGGACAATGTCTAAGACAATGCATTAAGATTTAGGAGTTACAATTAACGTGATAAAGTTGAAAATAAAAGAAAATGGTTTTCTTGAATGAAAAATCTTAATGAATTCCTAATACAAAACCGTGCAAAGAAAGTGTGCTAATAATGTATGTTTGTCTACCAAAAATATTGTTTTTTTAGTGAAAAGTAGACAGTTACTTTAATCTACCAATCTGATGTCCATTTAAAATTCTGTATAAACCATAAACGCTTTTTAATGGTATTGACCAGTAAAAGGATAATAATAAAAAAGGTGAGAAAAAAAACAATGGTGGCGAAAAAGTTTCACACTTAGGTGTCCCTAGTACAAATGCATGTTTGTGACTAACAAAATTGTAAAAATAATGCTCTAAGTTTGCTTCAGTTGTCAACAATTACTTATTCTCTGCAACTACTGACACAGATAGATGAAGCAACAGTTTGCCCAAGTAGCAATTCAAATTCTATAGGCATAACTTTTTAAAACAGAAGTCAAGATGGTAAATATTTAGTGCATGGCAACATTAATGGTCATTTATTTTTCGAGCGTGGTAAAATGCATATGCCATCTGTTAAATGAACTGCAAGGGATTCCCAACTGTGTATTCATCATAATCAATACTTGATATCATAAGAGGGAAAAGAAAAAATGTCAAGATTTTAGTTCTCAAAATTGCATTGCAAGCGACAGCACAAATCAAAGAGTAAAATAAATTAAGTATAGCAATCACACTCACAGAATACTAAATACAACTGCAAGCCATTTATAATGACTGACCCTACCCTTATATTATCTATTTATGTATCCCATCTCAACCATGGCCAAAAATAACAAAAGTAAACTTAAAGATGCAACAAATTATCAGTAACTCAATTATGTTTAATGAAATAACTGAGTATACTTCAGACATGAGTTTACAACGTACAAAGGTGGGAGAAAATTTGCACTGTTAATATCTCTTATTCATCCACATCCTCTCACAGTAACACTCAGTTAATATCTATAAGAGATGTCAACACTCATTCACATCTATTTTACTATTTCAGTTCACAGATCCACCATTTATTGGTCTAAAAATTTCGAAAAGCGTAATTAATAATCGTACCACCGTACTTTTCTTTGTTGTAAGTTCAAGAACAGGTTATAGGATTTGCCTTCAGATAAAAGTACACATCAACATCTATGTATCTGTCACCTTGTTTCTAACGCATCAAATTTGAAGAAGCATATTTGCATAATGGAATGGATTAATTTGCATTCTGTATCACAAATATTATTGTGCATCTTATGATTACTTTAGTTTTGAAAGAATGAGATGGCATGTATTCAGTAAAGCATACCGTATCAATACGTAAAATTATACCAACTATCAATGAAGATAGCACAATGAGCAAAAATAGCTAAATAAAGATGAAATATCAAGTAAACTAAGAAAAAAAATATGATACCAACAGCTTCATGTCAGCATTAGGATATGCGAAGATGGAAGTGACTGAATCCAAAGCCATTTGTCTTGAAGAAGATAAAGCTTCAAGAATGTTAACTTACAGTTGCAATTGGTGGAAAGGTGGAAGCAATTGTTAGTAGTTAAAGGAAACACTTCAAGAACATCACTTTGCTTACCTTATTTATGTAGACCGAAGTTGTTCACCTGAAAATCAGTTACTGCAAAACCAAATTAATAAAAAAAAAAAGCATGATATTTTATATTCTATTAAGTAATAATATTGTAAAAAAGGGTTCGAGAGCTTCTCAAAAAGACCATTAATGGTGACAGTCAGTCCACTATTTCTTCCATTTCTCTTCTACCAGAGTCTGCCTTCACTTTTCCCCCTACTTCCTTCAGCTCTACTTGTTTCTGTCCCACCATTTGACTGTTTTCACCTGCATGGTTCTTTTCGAAGTTTCTCTCCTCGATGCTTCAGATCTGAACCCTCATGCCCAGTACCAGCTCCTGTCGTCCTTCCACTGCATCATCGACACAAAGATCTCTCCTTTCAACTAATTTCAGCCTCTTTTTGTGTGGGGTGGCCCATTCCGCTCCACTTTGATTCTCTGCTGCAATGACTGATTAGTTGAAGACGTTAACCTTCCGAACGATAGGCTGTAGTGTGCTATCACTGGTATCCTCGCGAATCTATACTTATAAATTACTTGGTGTGTAAAGGACATATAGTTTGAGTCATAGGGTTAGTTGTGTTATGTCCGTGTATTATTTGTCTGGTTTTGTGTGTGTGTGGGTTTTCGACTTGCCTGTTTAAGGGTTTCTGGTGTTGTAAATTTTCAAATAGTTTTGGGTTTTGGGGCATGTTTTGAAGACAGAAGAAGGAGGGTGTGAGGATTAGTACCACATTGTAGAAAATCGAAATGAATGCTAGTATATCAATGGCTTCCTTAAGAGGATGTTCGGTCCTTGGGCATTGAAATGTATACTTTGTTGTGAGGAGGGGGACCATGCATGACTATAGCATACATGTGTGTGCCGTCGTCGCCGTCTGTCCAATTAAACTGGGTTTTAGGTTCGGTTTTGTGTCAAATAAGAGATATTTTTGATCGAAATTTTAAACAGTAACGGGACAGGCCCGTTAAGGACCCAACATTTGAATTTCGAATCAAGACGGGCTTGCCGGAATTAGAAATGTTACCAGAGCGCGCGCGTTTGAATTAGAAACGCTTTGAAGCATTGTAATTCTGAAAGGGTACATATGTTCGAATTCGAACAGAAATGACTGTTGCTAATAACAGTCGTGATGTTTCATAAATGGACACATCCCTCCATTGGATATAAATAACTGTTCCAGATCACTTCGTAATTCCTCTTCTTCTTCCCAAAATGATTCTGCGATGCCATTAAATTATTTCTAAACAGTTTTATTTGAAACACTTCTTAAGTGTTTCGATTCTGAAAGCGTTGCAGAATGATTTTCTTCTTCTTCCTCTTCATTATGTTCTTTAATTGCATCATCAGTAATCAATTTCTAGAGTGTTCTTGATCAGATCAAATTCGTACAAACTCTGAATCCGATTTCGCTATTCCAAGACTTTATTGAATCCTAAATGTCGATAGTTCGATAACCTGTTTGTGCCTGGTGGGTTGAACTATTGTCTGGAAGAATCTATCATATAGATCCTTAAAGTCTAAAATACGACAATTATTCTTTATCCAATAGCCTCAAATTGCAAAATCCTCAACAAATTTTTAGACAGTATCTTCAATCATGGAAGGTTTTAGCGCACTACAAGTTATGAATAAGCATTTGATAAAATTGGAGCGATTTGATGGTGAAAATTTCACTCATTGGCAAGAGAAGATGAAGTTCTTTCTAATCACCGTCAAATTGTTCTATGTCTTGGAAGACGAATTGGAAGTGATACCGAAGGAGACCACTGACGAGGATGCCGCTCTGAAGGCAAAATGTGCAAAGCGCAAAGAGGACGATTTCATGTGCAGAGGGCACATTCTGAATGCATTGTCTACTTCAGTCTACAATGCTCACAAGACCTTGGAAAATGCAAAGGACCTCTGGATTTCTTTGGAGAGAAAGTATCTCATACCGAGGCAAGTAATAAAAATTTCTTATTTCTAATTTTATGGATTTCAAAATGGTCGCCAACAAGTCCATAGTTGGACAAATGAGTGACATACTATTGTTGGCGAATTAACTTAAAGATGCCGGAATTGATCTCCCTGAATCTTTTGTTGTTGGAGTTATTATTTCAAGACTCCCAAATTCTTGGAATGGTTATAAGAAAAAAATTAAAACATGCAGAAATGGATTATAATTTACACGTTTTATAGCATCATTTTCGTATTGAAGAAGATTCTCATAAATGCGAACTAGATGATAATCCGGAAATTAAGTCTCAATCTAAGGCAAATAATGTTGCAATTACTAATAAATCGGAGCCTAAGAATGAGATGAAATTTAAGCGAAAAAAATTAATTCCAAGAACAAAAATAAGGGTGCTTGTTACTGTTGTAACAAACCCGGCCACTATGCCCTAGATTGTCGTTTTCGGAAGAAACAACAAAAAGCGAATGTGGTCGAAGAAAAGCTTGTGGCTGTTGTACAAGAGGCAAACTCTGTAAAAGACATTGATAATGATTGGTGGCTCGATACTGGGGCAACCATTCATATTTGCAAAGACCGTAATCTGTTTAAGATTTATGAAAAATATAATGGAGAATCCAGCGAAGTTACTGGCACAAACAAAGTTGCAAGCAAAGTTCTGGGAAAAGGCACAATTGAACTTACATTCACCTCTGGGAAAGTTCTCACATTAGTCAATGTATTTTATGTACCCGATATGTGTAAGAATTTGGTTTCTGCATACCTTATTAACAAAGGAGGATCAAGATGGTGTATGAGTCTGATAAGTTAGTGTTGTCCAAGAACAACAAATTTATTGGACAAGGATATTCTTGTAATGGCATGATCAAGTTGAATCTAGTAAAGAAACCTTTTGCTTATATTGTTGATTCTGTTAATTTATGGCATGGTAGATTAGGACATGTTAATAATAAATCTCTTAAAAATATGCATAAATTAGCATTAATTTTTAAATATAATTTCGACTCTATCTCTAATGTGAAATATGTGTTCAAGCAAAAATACACCAAAAATCCTTTAAATTTGTTGGAAGGACAACTGGTTTGTTTGATTTGGTATATAGTGATGTGGGTCACTTAAAAGGTCATATCACCTATGGTGGTAATCAATAGTATATAACATTTATTGATGATTATACTAGATATGCATATGTATATCTAATGAAATCAAAAGATGAGGCTTTTGATAAATTTAAAATTTACAAAGTGGAAGTCGAAACACAATTAGGAGTTAAAATTGAAGTGTTACATTCAGATCATGGTGGTGAATTAATTTCAAATGAATTTACTTTGTTTTGTAAACAAAATAATGTAGTTCACCAATGTACCGCCCTGTATACACCACAACATAATGGTGTTGCTGAGAGGAAAAATAGAACTTTAGTAGAAATGGTTAATGTCATGCTCATAATTTCTAATTTACCTTATAATCTATGGGGTGATGCTATGTTATCTGCATGTTACATTTTAAATAGAGTACCACTTAAAAAGAATAATGTTTCTCTTATGAATTATGGTTTAGTAGAAACCTAACCTTATTAGACTTAAAGTTTAAGGTTGCTTAGCATATGTTAGAAAACGTGACCCTAAACGACCAAAGTTAGGTAATAGGGCATTTAAGTGTGTTTTCATAGGATATTCTCTTAATAGTATAACTTATAGGTTCCTTATTCTTGACACCTTATAAGTTATAGAATCTGTAGATGAAGAATTTTTTGAAAATCAAACTATTGAGAATCCATTGAGACCATCTAGTCCGGAACCAAATGAGACTAATGATATCAATGGTAATGAATATGCTCCTGCTCAGAGCAGCAAGGAAGTGCCAGTACCAGATAATAGTACTGAACACAGGAGAAGTAAAAGAGCGAGAATAGAGAAAGACTACGGTCCTAACTTCATAACATATCTCGTAGAAGGCAATAAGGACGAAGTCCTTAATGTGACAAGATATGTAATGAACGTCGATGATGATCCCAAAACTTATTATGAGGCTATGAGTTCTAGAGATTCTAATTTTTGGAAAGAAGTTATTACTATGCCATAGATGGCTTACAGCAATGAAAATCCAAGGTGTTGCTAGCTATAATGTCACCATAGCCATGCTAATTTTTGTCAACTGCAACGCACTCAATGTGTTAGCGTATATATCAAATTGTGTTGCAGGAGCTATAGATATATTCAAATTCAAAAAATAAAGTAAAAAGTTACACCTCAGCAATCTGCAGCATCGCGTAAAACAAAATCCCAGTCGTCAATCCGCATATCAATCTAGCCTGTGCTATTTCTAATTGCCACTTTTATTTTCGTTCCCCCACCATAATTTTCATTTCATCTCACCCCCAAATTTCTAAATCCATCCCTAATTGCGATTTCAATTCAAGATCTAAATTACACCATCAGTCCAAATCGCCCAAACCACTGTCGAGATTTGGCTTTAGAATCTTACAGGATTCTTTACGTCGTTTCGCTCACCCTCTCGAGACCCACGTCGAATCCCTCTACCCCAAGTCGAGATCTGTCACTGCATCTTCCTCACGTGTGCAAAGGTGAGTTATTGCTCACGATTCATCTTAATTCCAGTACTTTGACTTCGGTAACTTTATTTAATAGTTAATCTTGTGTTGTTTTGGAAATTTATTGCTTGGGGATAAGCCACTTCACTACCTGTTATGATGATCCTTGACTTGAGACAAGCGATTTCCTCCATTTAAGTGAAATTGAGTACAGATCAAATCTGATTAAAGTGATTTATATTATGTAGAGAGAAGTCCAGACTTCTTACTTCAGCAAAAAGGCAGTTTGGTGTTAAAAAGGCCTAAAACATGCTAAAGATTAAAACTAGAAAGTCATTTCTGCTTTTGAGTTAGTAGCAGTTTGAGGGATAATGAATGATCTGTAGCATGAATGTTAATTTGAGGGGTCTTAATCTGGACATGGTATAATTATGGCCAAATTTGATCAATGCAAATGCACGACCAAGTACTGCCGTGTATGCCTTGTTCTATAGTGATAACCAACCATGCATTTTGGCGCACAATCATTGCAGGTTTGATGTATGAACATTTGGAAAAGCATCCATTAATTTCTGATTCTGTACATCATTATATTCCCATCGAAAGAAAACAACTTATGAGATGGACATTCTTGATGCCAATAGGAACGACTAATGAGCACAGATGAAAATATATCTGTCCAGTGTAAACATCAAACTCTTTTTGAACGTGAGTCCATACACACAATATTGCTATATAATGGACAAATCATGGCCTCTGCTTGAGGGTGGAAGGGTACGCTATTCCTTTGCTTGATTATGCAGTTGATGATTTAGTACATTATTCCTTTGCTTGTATACACCACGACAATTATTTCTTCTTCATGATTTGGTACATTATTCATTGTCAATACATCTTAAATTCATTGCCTTGCTGAGTTGATATTTGATTCAGCATGTTATTTGTTTTGCTGTGTTCGAAATGTTTTAGGATTGGTTTCCTAAATACACACACAAACAAACATATGAAATTTGAAGTATAGATCTATATATATTTTATATAAAAAGAAATAAGTTTATTGCCTTGGTTTTATATTCCTATTATTGCAAAAACAGGTCCAGTTCCACAAACAGTTAGCTCTGGGGTATGAAAGAAGCTAGTAGAGTTTCCACATATTCCCCGAGTATACGCAGTACGAGAAAGGTGAATGGTCCATAGCCTCTGCAAACTTGAGGTCTGAATGTAAGAAGAATCCAGCTGCTAAGAGCAACCTGTAAAATCCTGAATGCAAATGGTTGTCATGGTTAGGTGCTGGTTCCAACTTAATGAATTTTGTCTCATTGTCTTTTTCTATGTTGTTTTCAGATACCTCCTTTTTGTCAATATTTGATATAGTCTGTTTGAATCATTCTAATTAGGAATCTTATATATGTTTTATATGTTTTTGTTTTTTTTATGTGAACCATTCTTATTGGGAATTTGTTGCTTTGAGTTTAGAAATCACCATCCTTAGTCAATTTACCTCAAATTTCTCAGCTAAAGATAATTGTTTGAAACCATATGTAGATGAATTTTCTAATTGTTGTGAACTTTTGCTGGAATCATTAGGTTTTGCTAGTAACTAAGTTTAATTTAGTTAACTGAATTTGGGTATTCCAGCTGCAGTTTTTGCTTTTCAAATGGAGAAAAGATTCCAAATTGGTTGTTTACTCGTAGGTATTAGTGAGAATTAAAGTTATGCAATTCTAAACTGAAGGTTATTGCTTTTCTACTGTGTAGGAGATTATGCAGGAAACCAAAATGAAGGTTACAAGTTGAAAATATGACAGCATGGTCCAAAAAGCTTTCAGACATTAAAACAATGGGGTGTATATTACTGGAAGCTACAAATTTATATATTTGTTTTAAGCTATAGAGGTCTATGCTCTTCTAGTTACTGCCATAACTTTTATTTTAATGGATTGTTTATAAGTTAGATATGAGTTATTAATATTTGTTCCAGGATATCTGACTTTGGCATTATTAATATTAATTTTATACTATGACCTTTATTTTAATGAAACGTCCATTTGTAGATTTTCTGTTTGTATGGTGGTCTATCCCCATCACTTGACACCCTATATAATATTCTTGCTCTTGATCGCATACAAGAGGTATGTGAGCTTGACTGCACGACTGCCGACTTGCCATTGTTTGAGCTGCTCCAGTTCATGTTACTACTTCTAGTGCATCTTTTCCAAATTGTGGCATAGCATTGGGGTCTACACTTGTTGTTTTGAAGGAGCAAAAGACAGGGATAACTTAAGTAATAGATTCACAACAAATGGTATGGCAGTATTATGATAATTTGCACTAGTTTAATTACTGAATATGTTATACTTATAGATCAAAAATATTATGCATCATGAAGGTCATTGTTAAACGTGGGATATCGTCCAAGCCATGGAGTAGCATTCACAATGTAGTTTATAATCATTTTCGTGTATTTTTTCTTGCTTATGGTTGTATGTGTGTGTCCGTATATGTGAACCGAGTGATAATGTAGTGAGGAATGTATGTAAATATGAATGATTGTGTAATATACCAGTGAATGTACAATAGTGGAGTCAAAAATTTTGTATCATTTGAAATGTTGAAATAAATTATTTATTTGAATAAAATACTGTGTTATAATAATATTTATTATAATATTATGAAGATTTTGATTAATAGCAGTTGAAGTATAATTACTTTTAATAGTTGTAAAATAAAATTTAACAATTGCTAGAAACAGTTGTAAAAAAGGTTGACTTTATTACGATTGCCAGTTGCAGTCGAGATATTACAACTGGTTATGGTAGTTGTGAAAGGATATTTTTGTTCTAGTTGTACCTGTAGCAACACCTGTACTAATGTTACTATAGGGTCGCAAAGGTGTTGCCTTTGAGTCTAAGGCAACGCAGCAAATGGCAACCCCATAAAAGTGTTGCCACTGATTTACCTCATGGATCTAAACCTATAGGATGTAAATGGATATTCAAGAAAAAGTTGAATACAAATGGATCCATTGATAAGTTCAAGCCAGATTAGTTGCTAAAGGATACAAGCAAAGACAAGGAGTAGATTATTTTGACACATATGTTCCAGTTGCTCACATATCTTCTATACGATGTTTAATAGCACTTGCATCAATTCATAATTTGGTCGTACATCAAATGGATGTAAAGACAACTTTTCTAAATGGAAATTAAGATGAAGAGATATATATGGAACAACCTGAAGGTTTTATAATCTCAGGCCATGAAAAGAAAGTTTGTAAATTAGTCAAATCTCTTTATGGTCTGAAGCAAGCTCTCATGCAATGGCTAAGAAGTTTGATAAAGTTGCACTGTCATATGGATTCATTATTAATGATGCAGATAAATGTATTTATAGCAAATCGGATAACAATGGTTATTATATAATATGTTTATACGTTGATAACATGCTAATTATTGGTTCCAATATATCTTATGTAAATGAAACTAAGAAGTTTCTATCTTCTAAATTTGATATGAAAGATCTAAGAGAGGCTGATGTAGTTTTAGGAATTAAAATCACTAGGAAAGCGGGGGAGTTATTATTAACTCGGTCTCATTACATTGAGAAGTTCCTAATGAAGTATGGTCATTATAATGACAAACCAGCACCAACTCCTTTAGATCCAAGTATCAAGTTAGAAAAGAACACTGGAGTACCATTTCTCAACTTGATTATTCTATTGTTATTGGGAGTCTTATGTATGTTATGCATTGCACTAGACTAGACATCGCACATGCTATAAGTGTATTGTGTCGATTTATGAGTAATTCAGGTTTCGAACACTGGAAAGCCATTTCCAGAGTTTTAGCTTAGGGTTTGTTTGGCACAAGTCCCTATTAAATTTCAAAATTAGGCTCACATCCGGTCCTAAACTTATTATAAATTAAGTCCCTATTTTTTGAAAATTCACTAAAAAAAATCATGAAATTTGCATTTAAATAAAACACGTAAACATAAAAAATTCAGATAAAAAATCCACCGAAAAACATGTCAAAAGCCAAAAATATAGAAAAACAACGAAACTGCAGTTAATTGCATACTAGTATGCACGTATTTTGAATTTCATGCATACATCCGTGCAAGTATTTCAGTCATGCATATGTGTTGGTTTTCTTGCATACAGGCATGCAAGTATTACAGAAATCTTGCATACAAGTGTGCAAAAATTCATATGCATGCAAATTAGTTCATATTTATTTGCATAAATGCATGCAGGTATTTTGAAATACTTGCACACATGTGTTCAACAATACGCATGTATATTTTTCAACATGAAACCTTCATGCAATATTTTCATACATGTGTGCAAATAATTTAAACTAGTTGCACACATGTGTGCAAGAATTCCTGAAGATTTTCAACATTAATTGCTTCGTGAATGCTTGCATACATGTGTGCAACTATTTTGAATATTTGCAATCATGTATGCAAATTTTTTTTGGTTTCCGTGGTCTTCTGGGAATATTTGCAGATTTTAGAATATATATATATATATATATATATAATTCAGGAGTGCATTTTTTCTGGCCAAAACACGTAACTATGATTTTAGGGACCCGTTTTGAATAGAAACGAAGGGGAGGATGTCGTTTTTATTTCAAACTATAACAGGGGCGGAGCCTAATTTCCACTTTAGCTTATTTGAAAGGAACCATCAACTATGTTTTATCTTATAAAGGATATCCTGCTCTAATAAAAGGATATAGTGATGCAACTTGGAGCAATGTAGAATCCAAATCCAAGTCTATGACTGGATGGATATTCACATTAGGAGGCGTTGTTGTGTCTTGGGCTTTCAAGAAGCAGGCCTGTATATCTGACTCAACTGTGTTGTTAGAATTGATTGCATTAGCAGATACATGTAAGGAAGTGGAATGACATAGGAACTTATTAATGGAAATCCCATTGTGGAAGAAGCCGTCTCCAGCAATCTTGATTAGCTGTGATAATCAAGCAACGATATATAATGTCTCTATAAGACATATAATGGAAAGTCTAAACATGTGAGTCTAAGACATCAGATGGTAAGATATTTACTCAAAAGTGGGGTTATAACTGTTGACTACATAGAAACGAAGAAAAACTTGGCTGACCCACTTACAAAAGGTCTTCCAAAGGAAATGCTTTCTATAAAGTCAAAAGAAATAGGACTAAGGTCTGTGAATGAAGATTGATCATCCTTAACAGAAATCCAACTTGTGTCTTGAAAAGGATAGACAAAGTTCAATGGGTACCAACAAGTTAACAGTATGATTATGGAACACTAAATCAATAATCCCATAATATTTAGTGTTGGTTTCTGCAAGAACAAAGGATAGATAAATGTCCTTAATAAGTCTACAAACCTAAAAAGGTGTATTGCAGAAACACTATAAGAGACTTACCTATATGAGTATGGAAATCAGGTTGTTTCCTAGGAAAGTAAGACCACTTTCTAAAGTATACTCATGAGCCAGGATTAAAGCACATGGCAATTCACGTGCTGAGCAATATAGAACACTCTAACTAAGGAATACAACATGTGTGATTGTCCTGGTTTTATCATTAAGGGATACATAGTTCAAGATTCGTTCACCATAGAATCTCGATATAGCTTTGAATGGTTTACACTAAGTAAAGGTTCAAATCTAAAAGATACCTTATATTTATGTGTTGCTTCCACGATGATGCAAAAATTGATCTTAGAACTACAAAGGTTTGATCCCACTTGGGTATGTACGAAGTCACACTAGTGATTCAGTCGTCCATTTTATTTATTTCTTTATTTTTTTTTTAAATTAGGGGAGATTGTTGCAAATTTTCAAATAGTTTTGGGTTTTGGGGTTTGTTTTGAAGAGAGAAGAAAGAAAAGAAGAAGGATGGTGTGGGGATTAGTCCCACATTGTAGAAGATTGAAAGGAATGCTAGTAAATAAATGGCCTCCTTAAGAGGATGTTGGGGCCTTGGGCACCCAAATGTTTACTTTGTTGTGAGGAGGGAGACCATGCATAACTATACCACGCGCGCGCGCCGCTGCCGTCATCCGTCTGACTGAACCAAACCGGGCCATGTACGGGTTTCGGGTTCAGGTTAGGGTCAAATAAGAGAAATTTTTGACCAAAATTTTAAATAGTAATAGGCCAGGCCGTTAAGCACCCGAAATACGAATTTTGAATTAAGGCGGGCTGGCGGGAATTAGAAACGTTACCAGAGCGTGTACATTTGAATTAGAAACGCTTTGAAACGTTGCAATTATGAAAGGGTACATTTATTTGAGTTCGAACAGAAATGACTGTTGCAAATAACAGTCACGACGTTTTATGAATGGACATATGCCTCCGTTGGCTATAAACAAAACGCTGGAAAACCATTTCAGATCACTTCGAAATTCCTCTCATTCTTCCTAAAACGATTCTACAACGCCATTAAACTATTTCTAAACAGTTCTGTTTGAAACATTTCTGAAGTATTTCGATTCTGAAAGCGTTGCAGAATTGTTATCTTCTTCTTCCTCTTCATTTTGTTCTTTAATTGCATCATCAGTAATCAATTTCTACAGTGTTCTTGATCGAATCAAAGTCATACAAAATTTGAATCCGATTTTTTGTTGTTCCGAAGCTTTACTGAATCCTGAAAGTCGATTGTTCGATAACTCGTTTGTACCTAGTGGGTTGAACTATTATATGAAAGAATTTATCATATAGATCCTTAAATTCTGAATTACGGCAATTATTCTTTCTCCAATAGCCTCAAATTTCAAAATCCCGAACATCTGGTTATCTTTTGTCATTCAATTGTGAGTGGTGGCCACATTGGGATTATTAAGTGTCTTAGCTATGGTTTGGTCTTGTTTGATTACAGTTTACACATCGAACGTTGCTATAGTGTGCTACCTTTGATCCTCGCGAGTCTGATCTGTACATTGCCTAGTGAATAACGCTCATGTAGTTTGAGCTTCTTGGTTGTTTGTGGTGGTGGTAAGATTGCAAGATTGAGATGTGGTATGAGTGCTTCTTTTTTTGATGTTTGGTTTCAACTTTCCTTTTCAGTGACTTCTAAGTACTGGATTGTTATTAGTTTGTCATGGTGGGAAGGTTGTGCAGTCGGTGTAGTATGGATGTCACTTTTTCTTTGGTATAGGGTGTGCAGCTTGTTCAATGGTCTAGCTCCTGTTCTAACTAAACTATTTCTAGCATAGCTAGTGATGCTGGTGATGGTATTTCTGTATCTTTTCTGGCTTTTGCTCTAACATATGTACTTACCTCTCAATGGTATCCCAAATGGATTCCTTTTCCATTAACCTGAATTTTCATGTTTATATTTCGGTCATTGCAAGTATTCTGACATGTTAGCTGCTCCTATTTCACACTGTTTTGCTTGGCAGTGTGGTCAGAATATTGTTTAAAGTGATGTTTGCAAATACTGGTCTTGTGCTTTGAAGTGTTGATGATGTACAATTGCTTATTTAAATTAAAAACATTGGATTCATATAAGAGTAAAACAATGATAAAGGGACTACAATAAAAAAGGGGTGTAGCGATAATCAGTAAAGCGGATTGCAGAGGGAAAAGTGCAAACTTTCATATCAACGAATGAAGAAATACTTTATTTGTACATCTCTGAGAAGGATGGGAGATCAAGATAACAAAAGGCTTCATGTACAAACGTTCCGCAAAAGGGCATCAGTTGGAAATTTTAATTTGGATTTGTTGCACAAAATCAAGTAGTAAGATACAGTGATAATAAGTGTTAGACATTGTAATGTTCTGCTTGTCCTCATTAACTACAACATCAAAATGGAAGGTCACAACAGAAACATGCATTGGTTATTTACTTAAGTGAACATAAACCATTAAACATATAGCCTAAATGTTAAATTATCAACACAACAAATGGATTGCAGTACAATTTAGTTTATATTGCTTCATCGGTCACATAGAAGAAAGCAGTGAATAATGAGCTCGAAAGAAGGGGAACACGTAAATTTAATACTGATGCATAGAGCTATCAGGGAAAGCGTTAATTACCTTATGGTTGGAAGTACGATGACATGCCAGTCAGAAAAGATAGTCGGCCATCAGTAATTACTCGAACTGAATGTCTCCTATGGTACGTTCAAATAGGTTTAACGTCGATTTAGGAAAATAAGTGTATTGTACAGTTCATTGTTTGTGGTTGGATGGACAAAATTGAGTAATACAGTGTGAATTAAGGTCGCGAAGAAGAAGGAAGTGTGTGAAAAAAAATGTGTTTTTGGGAATTAGGGATCAGAAATGAAGTCAATCAGTTATGCAGAATAAAAAAAATGCGAGAGTAGGAGGCAGAGATTGGGAGTCAGGAACCTTGCAGCGAATGGGTTGAGAAGATGATATGCGGTTAGGGAAGACGTGATGTGTGGTTTGGTAGAGGGGAACAGTTTGTGAACACACATTGTCAGTACAAGCATTTTTTAAAAATCACGAAACGAAGGATAAGAGAGGATTTTGAAACGAGGAAATTTGATGATGCCAACTCAACGGTGTAACTTTCCTATTTTACAATTTAAGTAATAAATAGATATGTTTTAGCACTCTTTTGATGAAATTAATATATGTAAAAACCTTTAATAAACAATGGTTTAGTTACTTAATTTCAATTTAGTTTACGTGATCATTTAGATTATTTAGAGTTGTTTTACTGTTTGACACGAATATTTTCATATATCCATATAATATGTCTATTATAATATTTCTGAAATAATATAAGAAAGAACATATGTAATATTTTCTTTCCAAAGAAGCATAACTTTATTATAGAAGAATCAAGAAATAATTTTTATCAATTGTATTATTCGTCAAAGCAATAATTATTAGCTGAAATTTATGAAGCAAATAAACTCATATTATAGAAGTCATCTTAATCTGAGTATGATGAGGTTAATTCCTTTTTGGGCGTCTCTTGTTTAACTCCTTTGTTTGCATTGTAGTTTTTTCCCCCAGGAATTAGGACTAAGAGGCAGTGGGAGTATTCTTCCATGGACTCCAGGATGTAGATGGTCCTTCTAGGTTGTGGACAATAGATGATTACATGGTTATAAAACAGTTGATCTACCGCAAGCTCGAACTGTAATTTGTTCAAGAAAACTTAGTTTTCGTGAAGTAGTTTTCTGTTCATAATATAATTCATGTTGTAATTCAAGCTATTGTTGCTGATGATGATGATGGATTTCTTCTATCTTGTACTGTGTAGAACACAAAACGGAAAGCTTCTTTTTGTTTCTGTTGGCATCTGGAGTGTATCCAGTAAGATAATCTTGCCATTTATACTTCGAATTTTTGTTTTGAGTCGAACACAAGAATGTCAATTGATTCAAAGGAGTTTTCTCTGTTGATTTCGTCGGAGTTGATTTGTTTGAAGAGGATTTATTTGACATATTTTAGATCTTTATTTTAGTGAAGAAAAAGAAATATGTTAGTTTGTATAATAAAAGGCTCTTTTGATAAATATAGGCAATAGGTGCTTGAAACTAGCAGCTGAAATATGATAAACGAATGGTGTTTTTATTTCTAGCCACTAGTTTAAATGGGAGTTTGTTAGTTTGTTTGTAATTAGCTAAAAATAGTTGTAGTAACTTATACTTTAATAATATGTTGTTACAAACGTTGAATGTGAATGACAACATAGCATATTTGGTATGAGTACATTGATTACAATCAAGCCACCTAGGTTCAAAACCTTGAAAACACATTAAAAAAAAATTATTGTTGTGCTTTTCATGATATTTACTAAGATTGTTTTTTTAACTTATTTTATTCAATTTCTTATGAGTATATGTTTACATCTTAGAATATTATATTTAATTGATGTGATTTTTAGACATTTTTATCGCATTATTGATTAATACTTAATGAACTATGTTTTAAATTTTTTAACTAGTAACACATCAGAAATAAGAAATAAATTAGATATATTGTAACTGCTCACATTGCCTTTGTCGATGATATATCCTTTGGACTTATCTCCTAATGTAACTATTCCTCCTTTTGAGTAGATAATAGTTGTTAGCATTTATTTGCGTTCTGTCATACGTTTCGAGCAACAACTTTCGAGTATCCATTTTCTTCTATTTTTGAGTGGGACCTGCAAAATATATATAAAAGACATTGGTACCCACTTCCTCCGTTAGGGTCCTAAGAGTTATGTCTTAGGTAACCAAACTCAAGAGGGTTCGGTATCCCTTTTGAAAATATAACTAATACTGTTATGCATAGTTTCTATGAAATTTTAATATACTTTTTCCTAATCAAATGATTATTTGTTTTAGGAACCCATATACTAATATTTCTAGAGTGCTTTTTCTTTGAACTAATCTCGGGTTTCTTAATACTTGGTGTTATCTGTTTGTTAAAACTAGATCTATTTTCTTAGAATTATTTTCTACATATCCTAGTCCATTTTTACTAAAAGCACGTTGATAATTTCTAAAATTTTAGATAAATTCTCTCTGCCTTTATTGAAATTACTAACATTTTCAGAAATATCACCTAATTTTATCTTAGGACTAGAATTATCTAATTCTATAATTTTAGTGTTTAGATCATGATTTTCAGAAACAAGTAGATTGTTCTTTTCTTTTTGAGTTTCAATTTCTTGACTCAATATGGAAAGTTGAGAATTTGCATTGGATAGAGATTTTTGAAAGTTTCTGATTTCATCCTCTAAAATCTCTTTTTCATCTTTTAACAAATCTCTTTCAAATTCTGCTTTTTTCTTATCTCCGTTTGCTTGTTTAAACATCCTTTTATAATTACTTCTAGATTCTAAAATTTCTATATTAATTTCAACCATTTCTTTGAAAGTAAAATCACTAACCTCGTTTTCTTTTTCCATGAAGAACGCTTAGCTTGTTCGCTGTCACTGTCATGTCACTACCACTTTCAGAACATGAAGATTTTGAATCATCCCAAGTAACTGAAAAAGCTCTTTTCTTTTTATCTTTCTTGTTGTATTGCTCTTTCTTTAATTCTGGGCAATATTTTTGATAATGTCCAGTTTTGTGACAATTGTAACATTCAATCAAAGATGAATCTGCCTTATTATTCTCTTTTATAGGATTTTTCTTTATATTTTTCTTGTTTCCCTTCTTGTATTTCAGATTTTATGAAATTTTTGGCAATGAAAGCTATGTCCTCTTCGTTTGAATCTGATTCATCTTTTCCAACACGGAAAGCTAGACTCTTTTTATCTTAAGCACAATCCTTTTAGCCTACAAATTAACTTCATATGACATTAGATTTCCTATCAATTCTTTGGGTTTCATGGTTGAAAGATCGTTAGCTTCTTCAATAGCCAAAACTTTTCTTTCCCATTCATCCGTCAAAAAATTTAGGATTTTTGATACTGTATCAAAGTTAGTAAATTTTTCACCTAATATTAATAATGAATGGTAAATGTTTTGAAAACTTGAATACATATCATTGATAGATTCATTTTCATTCATTTTAAAATTCTAAAATTGGATTTTAAGCATAGAAATCTTGCTTTGTTCGACCTTGCTAGTTCCTTCATGAGTAATTTTGAGTGTTCGCCAAATTTCATATGCAGTACTACACATACAAACTCGGTTAAAATCATTTCTATCCAAGGCACAATGCAACATATTCATGGCTTTAGCATTAGAGGTAGCCACTGCCTTTTCACTAGTTGACCATTTATATAATTTGTACTGGGTTGTGGATATTCTTTTTGAGCGATATTCCATGAATCAAAACCGTTAGCTTGCATATATATATATTCTCATACATGTAGCCCAATAACTAAAATTCCTGCTATTGAAAAATGGAGGTCGTATAGTAGACTGACCTTTTGTGTATCCAGTGTTTATGCTTGAGGCAGTGTTAGTTATTTTTCCATATTATCAACTTATCAAATAATAATTGTAAGGTTAAATGATGGTCTTGCTCTGATATCAATTGAAAAGTCGGGTGACTTAAAGTAGGATATTTATATGGAATATGCGGAAGTGTAAATGATATTATACTTATCTTATACAATAATTATGCAAGTAAAACTTGGTGAAGTTAATATATCAATATCAAAAGCAATATGTAAATCCTATAGAGTAAAGTAAATGACACCAGGAATTTTTACACTAGCTCGGAGAAGCGTCCTACATTCAGTCCTAGACTTCTTTTGACTTTTAACTAACAATGCCCTCACTTCACCTGGAGGAATAGGTTCACAACAAACTCGCGCACCAATAACGAGACTTGCGCACCAACAACGAGATTCCAATGCCTAAGCAATCGAACAATACTTCAACAATACAATAATGAGTTTGACTTTGGTTTGTGCTCTTGAATAACACCAAGTAGCCAACTGTCTGAGCACACCATTCCTATGATATTATCCTCAAATATAACATATTTATAAAGATTTGAAGGAAGTATATTGCTATTGAATCTAGATATATGAGATATATTCAGAGATTCAAAAGGACTATGATCTTTTTAAAGAGCTTTTTAGAATGCAAGAATGTTTAGAAATTAAGATCACTATATAGAAAAGAACTGGTAAGAATCGATGACTTATAAAACAAGTTTGTGATGTATATGTATTAGTTGAAGAGTAGTCAATGTTCATGAAGAGTTTTAACAAAGAGAAGCAACCATTTCCATTAGAAATGAAAAGGGATCTCTTCATGAAAGAAAGTGACCTTTCAGAAATATGGTTGTTATTGTCGGATCAGTCAACTAGTATAAAAATCACCAATCAACTGGTAGAAAATATAAATCGTATATATATTTGAAAAATGGTTGAAAATAGCCATTATTGGAGTTTCAGTGCCCTACCAGTTGACTGGTAGTTTTTGGACCAGTCGGCTGGTCCCGGGAAGAAGCCCTAGTAATGGATGTTTTTAGCCATTTACAAATATATATATATATATATATATGTATGTATGTATGTATGTATGTATGTATGTATATACACACAACACACACGTGTTTTGTGTATTTATGTTATATATAATGAGGATAAATTTTAACAGTAATCTAATACACTAAACACATACATACATACACATACACAAATATATATATATATATATATATATATATATATATATATACACATGAACTAACTCTTCAATCGATCTTTACTTCTTTGTTGTCGTGAATCAAAAATCTCATGAATCAACAGATTTAAAGTTCAAAGTACGAATGGTGAAATTACAAAGAACTGGGACAAGCTTCGTGTAAAAATAGAACATTCGACGATTGATTGACCTCCAATTGTCCTAAATGGAGGACAATAAAATTCAAAAAAAGCAAATCCAAAAGAATATAGACCCATGGTATGTGCGGCAACACCACTTACAATGGCATTAACACAAACTCATAAGAACAAACAACAACATTTTATTACCGCATAACATTTATTTACATAACACCACATATCCAAATAGTGGGGTTGATACCTACACAATGCCGATCAAGAAATAGTAAAATACAAAACTTGGCATGACTAAATAATGACTAAATAATGAGCAAAACTGGACATTAATTTAATTTTAATTTATATACCGACTATTTACCGACGGATAATTAATTTATAATAGTTTATTATTTATGCAAAACATCGGTAAAGCCTTGCTAATAAGCAAGGGATTAGCGACAAAATATTTTTTAAATCAAACGTTTCTTGTAGGTAATCCGTCGCTATTCTCTTTCTATTCTGCCAATAAACATTCTTCCATATTTATTGCTTATAGCTTTACCAAATACTATCGTTCAACTATCAATAATAAAATAAATAGCATAACCCAACAAGAAAATAAATAAATAAAGAATGCAATTATGAGTACAATACACAAATTTATTACTATTAAACACAAAATAGTACAATATAATACATGTCATGTACAATCAATGCAATATATATACAATTGTACTCTCAACCGTTAAAAAACCAATGCTCTAAACTAAGCTCCTCTCAATCAAGTTATGGTCAACATCTCAATTTCACTTTCTTTTTTGCCATCACAAAGTAGTCAGCAACAGAAACATCATCATCTACTAGCCCTCACACCAATCATCTCATAACTGAAACAAGCACCTCAAAATTCCATACCTTTCTAAATCAATTCAACCCGTTCGGCATCAGCGCTGCGTTCGACATGTAGATCGTGTATTGGTTCGTTGCTTGTGGCTAGGTGGTGTACTTTTTTGCTCCTGGCCTCTTCATGAACACCCTGCATACCACCCACTCATCCTATAATGAGTTCACAAGATTACATCAGTTATAAGCCAAACTAAATGTTAATTTTGAACCAAAGTGGGTAATCTATTTTCATGTTGAACATACCTCGTTATTTTTGTATGTTAGTTTTGAAC
This sequence comes from Allium sativum, assembly GCA_030737875.1. NCBI lineage: Eukaryota > Viridiplantae > Streptophyta > Magnoliopsida > Asparagales > Amaryllidaceae > Allium > Allium sativum. The sequence continues at coordinate 857,205,662 of CM060920.1, read as the reverse complement.
CGAAGTTGGTTATGGATTCAGACAATGTCTGTAGTAGTTTGCCGCTGCAAAGAAGACAAGATTTACCAACAGCAGAGTCCCCAATAAGAAAAAGTTTGAACAAATAATCCCTGTAACAAAGAGAGCTTGTAAGGTTCTTCCACGAATAAAATGTCAAATATACTATTATAATGGTAAGGATGGGGGATGGACTGATGGGTTCATCTGAACCATTCTAGTGGTAAGGCAGGGATTTAAACCATTCTCAACAATTTTGATCGTTCATCTAGTTAACAAAAATACTAGTGTAAACAGCTAAGTAGTTAAACACTTCGATTTTGATGTGAAATGTCATGAATTCGAAAATTTATATATCTAAGTGTCCGATTTTAAAAACCACCTATTGAATAACAGTATACACATTACTTGAAAGCGAGATTACATAGGAGTGCAATGATTTTAAAAACAAACTGTTGAACAACAACATGCACATTACTTGAAAGCCACATTACATAATAGTGCAACTATATCAACTAAGTTTAGGTAACTTAAAAGCCAATATTACATTCAAAAGGTAAAGATTACAGGTTGACTTTCATTTTTAAATGGTTAAAGTACAAGTCTCTTTGCTGATATTTTAAAATGTATTCAAAATAAGCATTGATGTAAAGAAATCTTTTTCATGTTAGTTATTACATGCTATTTACCAATTGACTTTGTATTTCATGTTAGTTATTACGCGCTATTCAAAATAAGCATTGATGTAAGTCACTTAAATGATAGATTAATTCTGTATACTTGAATTAAATATCATTATGAGGGTTATCTAACAATGGAGAGTAGATAGCGTTATTTGTCTCCATGATTGACACATATAAATCATATGGAAGCACCATGCAACAATTCATTTACCAAACTCCATGTTTGTATATAATTGACAACTATTTGTCGGTTGTAAAAAAATAGAGAAAAAGATAGATTTAAACTCGTACTAACTATGATAATAAACGTACAATTTATTCAGAAGGAAATAGAGAAAAAGATAAATTACGACGCTTAAAATGCAAATACCTAAGGCGATGGATCAACCTACAAACTGCAATAACACGTAGTTAAAAACGATTTAATGATACAAATATGTAGAAGATAGAAAAATCGCATATTACTAATCATCTGCTTTTCTTTATTTATCGAGCAGGCTATGCATTCCTTCTGAATCCACATTGTGTCTATTGCACAAATACATTTTGCAATTGGAAAGTAAAGGTACAGAGGCATGTTAAACGTGTATATACGCATGTGAGCGTTAACTAACGGTTGTCATAACAGCAATGTAGACACCAGAATATGCTAGCTGCTACATCAGCTTGTCATCATAGATTTCTTTGTCAGCTTAAGACAATTGTAAAGACAATAAGAAAAGTTCTAAAAACACATGGAGACATTTCTAAAATAACAATTGATCATTGGATTCCAAAATGGGTTATCAGCAAAGATTTTTCCATGCCGACTGATGATGCCATTAGCTGCTCACTATTTTATAGGGTTAATTAGCAATGTTGTTTACAATTCATCATAACGTATCTTCAACAGCTTGTACACACCGGAATTGAAATACTTGCAAATATTTAGAGAAAAGGCATCAAAATTTAGAACCAAATATTTTTAGCTTTTAACAAAGCATGATTTTTTTTTTTAATTTTTTTCAGTACTTCTATAGTGGTGCATGTAAATAGAAGGAGGTAGGTGGTAACTAATGGATAAATAATCCAAGTTCAATAAACTTAGCTTCTTCCAGCGTTTACTCTTGTCCAGCTCACCGCCACAGTTGCGGCGGTGGAAACCATTTTTATAAATATTGCGTGCAAGATAACCACTGTATATTATTCTCTCTATTATATAAAAAGAATACACTGCACATTAGTGTATGTAAATGCATTGAGTCTAAGCTTAATTATATAGACAACCCAACCAATGTATTGAAAAGTAGAAGCAAACCTGTGATTTCATGTTTTAGCCTTTCATTTCTTCTTTGGCAAGTCATCCTTTCTTACATACACATCTCACCTTCTCCTTCCCCATACACTTCCTTAAACACAAAGACAAAAATGGGGATCAAGTCAGTAAAGTATGGGAAAGCAAAAAGGTGAAGAAGATGAAAGATGTCGATAACAAAGCTTTGTACAGTGATGAAATCAACTCGTATTTACAAGCATGTAGGATGGATCCCGAAATGAAGACATTCGATACTACACTGCAAATGAGGATGAGTAGAGCCATGTCCAGCTTAACGGCCGGAGTGGAGTCAACAATTCCATAGCGGTAAAGATAGGGAAAAAAATGAGATGGGGATGTCGTGAAAAATAATAAAGCTGAAAAAGTTATACTAGATACTAAAGTCAATTGTCAAAATGAATTCATTATTAGTTCCATGCCATTGATGTAGAAAAAAGAAATATCCTTTACATATACTAGCCAAAGCAGTGTAAAATAATTGGGAGATATCAAGTTTCAACCCATTTACCTTTGCATGCAAAATGAGTGCCAGTCAAATGAGATATAGCCCCATCTCTGTGGATAAGCGCAAGAGTACATAGGCTATCCCAACTATAAGTGTAAAACATAAAAATGAATATAACCATTAGACATAATTGTGCATGCAAATAAAAACATTTATAATATTCCTTCAGTTTCACATGTCCTCATAATCAGTAACAGAGTTTTACAACAAGAGGACATTTGAGGCAGAGGAGCTGGCCGCTATCGACTGCTCCAATCGTTGCAGAGCTTATTTGAATGAAAATACCATTAACTATATTCCAGTTTGCAGGTGCCATGATTGCTACAGCGGTCCCACTTGCACTGAATTTGATCAGGGTACCTGCATCACTGATGCTACAGTGTAAGCATTACATGTTTAATTCACAGTTTGCTAACTAAGCAGCATATTGAAAAGAAATTCCAGCAACATAGAAGTAAGAAGACATTGTGAACCTGTCATTTGCTTCCTAGTAAACATTGAAGACTATTTCTTAATTCAAAAGAAATGGCAGACATTAAATCTGAAAACTGAACAAGAACATTCACTAGTACCATTTGATCGCAACTTGCTGACATCCTTAACAATTTTTATCTGTACCAACATGGCGATGCGCTGTTTCTAAGGATGTACTAGATTCCTGAAAGACAAAACATTGCTGTATTAGTATCTCCATGGCACAACATGAGTTACTTTATTGGCAAAAACTTCATGTCCGAAGAACTGGAGAAATGTAATGACCCGGATTTTCGGCCAACTAATTTTAAATATTTAATATGGATTTAAATATTGAGCTGATGATATAAATAGAATTTTATATGGAGTTATCGATTAAATAATCGAAGTACGATTCATATCGAATAAATTAAATTATCGTAATACGAAGTAAATTGAATTTCATATTTAAAGCTGAATCGAATCAATTCAGATAATCAATAAGAAATCGTGTTTGAATCAGAATAAGAATATTTATTTATTTCGAAGAATTAATTGTTTTGAAATTAATTTAAATCAAGGAATTAAAATGTTTTGAATTTAATATATCGGTTTAAATTTAGATATTCTCCAGATGATCAAATAGGGCTCTGAAACCTGTACCAGTGGATTCAGAATGGTGGTTTAACCCTAGGAAGGACTGTTGTTGGGTTCAGAGAGGAGCTCGGAATCCTGACATATTTTAATTAAAGGACAACAGTTGAAAAACAAATTTAAATAAAATAGCCTGTGGACGGAAACGAAACTACAAGACTAAAGCAAAAGGGCCTCGCTGTTCAATTTAAGGCCACTACGCTTCGTTCTTTTTTTTTGGCTATCCTATAAGCCACGATGACCCTCCTCCCTTTATAACCGCATCTACCCTTTCGTTTTTTTATTTCTTCCAAGTCAAAATCAAATTAAAGTTCGAAGATAAAAAGGAAACCCGAATTCATTTCTGAAATCGTATCCATGAAATTTCGTATCGTTGGCTTCAGATCGAGGAGCTCGATCGGTTATCGCGAGCAAGGGAGTAAGTGCGTGATGGGGATTGAATGGGTCTCGATTAGGATGCGCGACGTTGAGGTGGAGTCGGGGATTTGAATCGAGGAGTTGAGTTCGCGAGTTGGATCTAGAGTCGCAAATCGGATTTTTCACAGCGAAGAGGTTCATCGCGATGTTAGAAAAGGGCGACGGTGGTATTTTTCAACGAGGATGGAGTCGCGATGGTTGGCAACTGAGGTGGGTGAGTTCGACTTGTTGAATGCAGAATTTTTTTGGGAGAGTTCGATGATTCGAGAAGAGGCCGACCTAGGGTTTGTCTGAATCTGGGGTTCGATTGTCTGGTGATAAACTGGGGGTGGTAACGGAGTTCGAACGTACTTGGTGAAATAGAAGGGGATGAACGAGAGTGGTTCGAGCATCTCAGTGATGAACAAGGTGACTAATGTCTCTGGATTTTTGGCTTTACTTCCTGAAGCAGGCCGTGTGTTTCGAATTCAAGAAAGATGAAAAATCATTAAGGTACAAAATGAAATATATGCGAGACAATTTGAGTAGGGTCGTAGAAGGTGAATTGGAAATGGAAATCAGAATAGATCGGATTAAAGGAATATCACGGTGAGTAAATCTCACCTTTCATTTAGAATTATTTTTATATAGTTAAAAATAATTGTCTGTGCTTGTTTGAATGCTATCTGATGGTTTTAAAAATATACATTAGTTATTTAGGATATATATATATATATATTGGGTTGATGATTGGTTGGATTCCCGCAGTCTCATTAGTGGATGCCCGCGGTACCATAGCGGATGATTACCCTATACGCCCCACGCTATGATTAGTGGATGACCTTCTATACCGCGATATTCTGCCTCAAAAGCAGGATGGTATTATTTATGTGCTAACGTCTGTGATGCAGGAAAAAAACAGGTTGGAGGAATCCAACTGGATTCCTCAAAAATATATTGTTTGTTTATTTGTTTGCATATATACTGTCATATATGATGTGTTAGAAAAATAAACAATTGGTTTGTTCGGTGTTTAAATCTCACTGGGCCTAAGTGTTGATATTTATAAAAATATCATGAAAAGGATATTTGATTTAAAAGGGAAAATTCTATTTGTCTAAATAGAATTTGAATTTCAAAATGAATTCAAATATGCAATTTGAATATAGGATTTGAATAAGAGATTCGAAATGAGAATTCAAATGGAATTTGAATAAGAGATTTGAATATAGAATTTGAAATATAGAATTTCAAAGAAGAATTGAAATGAATGGAAATATAGAATTTCAAAGAAGAATTGAAATGAATTGAAATATAGAATTTCAAAGGGGTTTAAAATGGTTTTGAATATAGAATTCAAAGAGAATTAAAAAAGGAATTTGAATAAGGAATTTGAATAAGGAATTTGAATAATGGAATCTGAACATAGAAAATTCAAAGTATAGAATTTGAAAATAGAAATAGAAATAGAAATTCAAGTATTGAAATTGAAAATAGAATTTGATAAAGGAAATTCAAATGGATTTGTGAACATAGAATTTGATAAAGGAAATTCAAATGGATTTGTGAACATAGAATTTGATAAAGGAAATTCAAATGGATTTGTGAACATAGAATTTGATAAAGGAAATTCAAATGGATTTTTAACATAGAATTTGAATATAGAAATTCAAATGGATTTTTAATGGAATTTAAAATAAAGGAAACTCGAAGATAGAATTTGAATATAGAAATTCATAAAGGAATGTGAATAAAGGAATAAAGGGATTTGAATAAAAGAATTTGAAATATTGAATTTCAAAGAAGAATTAAATTGAATTTGAAATATAGGATTTCAAAGAAGAATTGAAATAGGAATTGAATAGAGATTTCAAATGGAATTCAAATATGAAATTTGAATAGAATTTTCAAATGGAAATTCAAGTATAAAATTGAATAATAGAATTCAAATGGAAATTCAAGTATAAAATTGAATAATAGAATTCAAATGGAATTTCAAGTATAGAAATTGAATATAGAATTTAAACGGGATTTGAATAAAGGAAATTCAAATTGAATATAGAAATTCAAGTGGGAGTTGAATTAAGGAAATTTGAATAAAGAGAATTCAAATAGAATTGAATATAGAATTTGAATATAGAAATTCAATGGAATTCGAATATGGAATTTAAAGATAGAATTTGAATATAGAAATTCAAATGGATTTTTAATCGAATTTAAAATAAAGGAAAACTCGAAGATAGAATTTGAATATAGAAATTCAATGGAATTTGAGTATGAAATTTGAATATATATTTATATATATTCGAATGAGGTTGAAATATAAATTATAAACGATGTTAAACGTTTATATTTATATAAATAATTAAAACAAACGCGCCGCGACGCGGTAGTTCGTGATTTGGCACGTCTAACTTCAATTGAGTATATAGAACTCAATTGAAATCGGAATTCTGTGAAACAAGAATCGTCAGGACCGATTTGATAATAGTTTTCAAATGGAAGATAAAAATCTGAATTTCGTCGAATAGATTTTGAGTTACGTCAAAATCAAATTTCTAGGAAAACAACGCCAGAATCCGTATAAAGCCATAAGGGTTTAGTTAAATAAATATAAGGACTTTTAAGCAAATAAAAATCCAAATGTTCATTAGAAAAATCTGGACTTGAGTCATAAAATATATATGAACTCAAGTGAAGTAAGAAAAATGATTTTTGAGACAAAAATCATATTTGTGATTATTTAATAGAATTAACTAAGTAGAAGAGAAATTAGTTAATCAAGGTTTGAATCGAAATAAGACTTTGAAAGGAGAATTGGATTTGTAAATATATATTCGAAATCGAATATAGAACGTGAATTGAAAATGAAATTCAATTAGTTTATAATCAAGTTGAAATATATTTGGATATGTTATATTCAAATATCAAAGTGGTATAGGCAAAAGAGTTAAATTGCAAACTGATAAATGAATTAGTTAAAAACGATTGAATCGAGCAAACTGTGAATAAGTAAATTAACTTGTGATTTCATATTCAAACCGAATATGAAACTAGAAAAGGAAAAAGGGGGAATTTGATTTGTATAAATAAGCAAGTGGAATCAAATCTGAATATGTTATGTTCAACCCTTTAAATAAAATGAGCAATAGGGCCAATTAACGAATTAGTTAAAGAACTAAGTTAAAAATGATCAGAGTAAGTTGTAGTGAATTGAAAATGGATAGACATATGTTAAACAGGTTTGGAATAAAGTGGAGTAAAGTGTAGAAGATATATAAATAGAATGCTCGACAAAAGGTACGTATTTAATTCATATATGAGATTTTATGCGCCGTATCGGCTAGTCGCTTGGCTTTTTCTTTTTCTTTTTGATTGGAGAAGGACCGGGGAAGCTATTTGAAATTTCCCGATGCTCCCGGTACAAAGGAGGTTATGGCGAATTTTTCCGGAAATTTAAGGAGTTAGAATATTTTTAAGAAATTTCGATAGTTAGAAATTAGTGTATCGATGTATATAGAAGTCGATAAGAAAACTAACTTAAAAATAAAATAGGTAAATCAAAAAGGAAATTTAGGAATAAAATCATCGTAAGAATAGAAAGAGAAAAGTATACGTGTTTTAAAAGAGGATAATTGATTTGAATGGTATTGATTTATTCGAGTAAGTAGTCTTGTCTGTTTTGACGTTAAATGTTATTCATCAAGGTCTGAGAGGTAATTATACCCCAACTTGGTTGATTTCATGATATACCGATAAGTAGCAAGATTCAGGCTCGAAGATCAATGTTGAATAAGAGATTTAGTTGAATACAAATATTTAGGTTGTCGTAACGATGTTGTACATAACATCTGTTTTAACCCAAATAAGAGTAAGTTTGGAAATAGAATAACGAATATTTCCTAAGTTTAGAAATAAACGAGTTCGGGAAAGAGATAAATAATTGGAATATTTTCCAATTATAATCGAAGATATTTTCTAAGTACAGAAAATAAAAGAGGCCAATATATGGAAATGTTTTCCAATTAACGTGATTGACTATTGAAAATATTTGGTTAACAAATATTGATAAGAAATAGAGAAGAGATTTAATTAATGGAATATTAATTAAAGGTCCAGTGATTGTTGGATGTTTGGATGAACACTTGTTTTATTCGATAGTTAAATCACCGACTATCGAAACACTTGCTTTTATTCGATAGTTAAATCACAGACTATCGAAGTTTTGACCATCGTGTCAATATGGAGAGACCGGTTGGATTATTATCCGAAGAACCACTCCATATCGGCAGTAGCGTGCAAATCAGATTATATAAAGATAATCGAAGACGGAGTAGAGTGCAAGGACTTTTTCTATTAATAGAAATAGTGCCTTCGGTTTATCCTGTTCCTGGATGACTTGTATGGATGAATGTCTGACAGAGTATTTCCAGAAAGGTCACGTACATTGATTTCTTCAACCGTACCAAGAGTGGAAGCGGAGAAGGGCACTTCTTTAGCTAACACATAATGTACTGTTGTAGACGTCAATTAGTGATTTTCGATGGATCTGATAATGTGGCATTCGAAGTGAATCTGATGTGATGATACAGCGTAACCTCTGGCCTCAACAACCAGGAAATGACAAAAATCGGGCAGGCAGCATGGCTAAGTCGGTCGCTCCGAAGTAGGGTGTATAATCACCTATCTAGAGAATATTCATTTGCTTCTTTAATCTATCAATGCTGTCCCATATATATACGGGAACGGTTGCTGATCCCAACCGTTGGTGATATACATTCGATACACTCAAGCGAAATGAGTGGTCGGTCATGTGTGGCTGAGTTGCAAGATGTTCTTGTTGAACTCCGGTGTATCGTTCCTAGAGTACACTGATCGGAAGGTGATTCCATACCTTGTCATAGTTGGACATCCATTACCCAATACGTGCTTGCGGTTTTGATTTGTATATTATATATGTGGAACGTGAGATGCAAGCGTTTCCACTAGATTGTTATTTATGTGATTTAGACACTATTATAATATCAAAAGAGTTGATATAAAGATTATTTTGGATTCTCATAAGGGAAAAACCCGTTCCGTTATACGGCGTGGTCTTATGAGATATCGTTTACTTGTCTCAACTGTTTTAAACTGTTTACTCATACCAGTCCATGTTGCGTGCTTTAAGGCATGTGTCGCATGATAGGGGGTTCTCGCTTTTCGTTAGGTGGCAAACGGGAGACTCTTACTCCTACATGTCCCCAGTAGTGGGTTGGTTGCTTAGTGCGAAGTCGAAAGGCTGGCCGTAAAATGTGGTATTGGGGTACCAATGTAAGCCATAGTGGGGTATTACCTTGCTGCTTTGGGGAGGAGAGGATGGTTGCAAAGCCTACTTGAATTTCCGGGTCGTTACAGTTGGTATCAGAGCTTAGGTTGAGCGAATACCTAGGCTTGTGTGTCATGTGCCCATTAGAGATAGAGTCAGTAGTACACTAGAATGAGTTGAGTGTATATATACGAGAGCGCGTATTTGTTAGTTAATATAAAAACTGTTTTATATTGTGTTAATTGGTTTGACGAGTGGTTTATGAATTCTGGTCGATATGGGAAGTACAACTGTATCGATAGGTATTTCTAAACACTTGAACAGAACAATTCAACACGATATTGTTTTAAGTGGGTAAATGAAATAATTTACTCAAAATTCTATCTTGATAGAAAATGAATAATTTTCTTAAATTATTATAATACATGGATGTGTTGGATGTTAAAATTATAATCGAATAAGATTATAAGAAATGAAATGGTTATATATAACCAAGTGGAATTTGTATAGAAATAAGATATACAAACGAGATGAAATGGAATTAAATTCAAACCAGAATTCAGAATTTCAAAATCCTGGGAGTTTGGAAAATATTTTTCTAAATGAATATCAAATAATATAGCACTGAACTCATTCAGTAGCTGGGAAATAATTCTGGTGATGAGTCAACCATCATCGGTGTTCATTTTCGAGTTTCTAAGTGATGGATTGCTACCTTAGAAAAGTTTTAATGGAAATTTATTTTTATTTTTTTGAAAAAAAAATAGTTATTGGAAAATTCAAAAGTTTTGAATTGAAACGGAAATAAATATATTTCTATATATATTTATGTAATTTCAAAGGAGATCTGAAATAAGAACCCAGGAATTTGAAGGATTGAAATCAAATTTAACTTAAGTAAGTTAAATAGACCGAAGTGAATAAATTGATCAGAATCAATTTAAATGAAATTGGAATGCATATGAATGTGAATATATGGATCAGAAATCATTTAGATTACATGCAATAAGTATATATGAATGTAAGCATATATGAGGAACCAAAGTGTTGGTGGAACTAAATTAGTAGAAATGTGAATAGTTGAGTTCAACTAGAATTAAGTAAGATTTTGAACAGAAAATGGGTTAGTAACACTTTTTGTACCTTACTAATTTCGGGGACGAAATTCTTTTAAGGGGGAAAGATTGTAATGACCCGGATTTTCGGCCAACTAATTTTAAATATTTAATATGGATTTAAATATTGAGCTGATGATATAAATAGAATTTTATATGGAGTTATCGATTAAATAATCGAAGTACGATTCATATCGAATAAATTAAATTATCGTAATACGAAGTAAATTGAATTTCATATTTAAAGCTGAATCGAATCAATTCAGATAATCAATAAGAAATCGTGTTTGAATCAGAATAAGAATATTTATTTATTTCGAAGAATTAATTGTTTTGAAATTAATTTAAATCAAGGAATTAAAATGTTTTGAATTTAATATATCGGTTTAAATTTAGATATTCTCCAGATGATCAAATAGGGCTCTGAAACCTGTACCAGTGGATTCAGAATGGTGGTTTAACCCTAGGAAGGACTGTTGTTGGGTTCAGAGAGGAGCTCGGAATCCTGACATATTTTAATTAAAGGACAACAGTTGAAAAACAAATTTAAATAAAATAGCCTGTGGACGGAAACGAAACTACAAGACTAAAGCAAAAGGGCCTCGCTGTTCAATTTAAGGCCACTACGCTTCGTTCTTTTTTTTTGGCTATCCTATAAGCCACGATGACCCTCCTCCCTTTATAACCGCATCTACCCTTTCATTTTTTTATTTCTTCCAAGTCAAAATCAAATTAAAGTTCGAAGATAAAAAGGAAACCCGAATTCATTTCTGAAATCGTATCCATGAAATTTCGTATCGTTGGCTTCAGATCGAGGAGCTCGATCGGTTATCGCGAGCAAGGGAGTAAGTGCGTGATGGGGATTGAATGGGTCTCGATTAGGATGCGCGACGTTGAGGTGGAGTCGGGGATTTGAATTGAGGAGTTGAGTTCGCGAGTTGGATCTAGAGTCGCAAATCGGATTTTTCACAGCGAAGAGGTTCATCGCGATGTTAGAAAAGGGCGACGGTGGTATTTTTCAACGAGGATGGAGTCGCGATGGTTGGCAACTGAGGTGGGCGAGTTCGATTTGTTGAATGCAGAATTTTTTTGGGAGAGTTCGATGTTTCGAGAAGAGGCCGACCTAGGGTTTGTCTGAATCTGGGGTTCGATTGTCTGGTGATAAACTGGGGGTGGTAACGGAGTTCGAACGTACTTGGTGAAATAGAAGGGGATGAACGAGAGTGGTTCGAGCATCTCAGTGATGAACAAGGTGACTAATGTCTCTGGATTTTTGGCTTTACTTCCTGAAGCAGGCTGTGTGTTTCGAATTCAAGAAAGATGAAAAATCATTAAGGTACAAAATGAAATATATGCGAGACAATTTGAGTAGGGTCGTAGAAGGTGAATTGGAAATGGAAATCAGAATAGATCGGATTAAAGGAATATCACGGTGAGTAAATCTCACCTTTTATTTAGAATTATTTTTATATAGTTAAAAATAATTGTCTGTGCTTGTTTGAATGCTATCTGATGGTTTTAAAAATATACATTAGTTATTTAGGATATATATATATATATATTGGGTTGATGATTGGTTGGATTCCCGCAGTCTCATTAGCGGATGCCCGCGGTACCATAGCGGATGATTACCCTATACGCCCCACGCTATGATTAGTGGATGACCTTCTATACCGCGATATTCTGCCTCAAAAGCAGGATGGTATTATTTATGTGCTAACGTCTGTGATGCAGGAAAAAAACAGGTTGGAGGAATCCAACTGGATTCCTCAAAAATATATTGTTTGTTTATTTGTTTGCATATATACTGTCATATATGATGTGTTAGAAAAATAAACAATTGGTTTGTTCGGTGTTTAAATCTCACTGGGCCTAAGTGTTGATATTTATAAAAATATCATGAAAAGGATATTTGATTTAAAAGGGAAAATTCTATTTGTCTAAATAGAATTTGAATTTCAAAATGAATTCAAATATGCAATTTGAATATAGGATTTGAATAAGAGATTCGAAATGAGAATTCAAATGGAATTTGAATAAGAGATTTGAATATAGAATTTGAAATATAGAATTTCAAAGAAGAATTGAAATGAATGGAAATATAGAATTTCAAAGAAGAATTGAAATGAATTGAAATATAGAATTTCAAAGGGGTTTAAAATGGTTTTGAATATAGAATTCAAAGAGAATTAAAAAAGGAATTTGAATAAGGAATTTGAATAAGGAATTTGAATAATGGAATCTGAACATAGAAAATTCAAAGTATAGAATTTGAAAATAGAAATAGAAATAGAAATTCAAGTATTGAAATTGAAAATAGAATTTGATAAAGGAACTTCAAATGGATTTGTGAACATAGAATTTGATAAAGGAAATTCAAATGGATTTGTGAACATAGAATTTGATAAAGGAAATTCAAATGGATTTGTGAACATAGAATTTGATAAAGGAAATTCAAATGGATTTTTAACATAGAATTTGAATATAGAAATTCAAATGGATTTTTAATGGAATTTAAAATAAAGGAAACTCGAAGATAGAATTTGAATATAGAAATTCATAAAGGAACGTGAATAAAGGAATAAAGGGATTTGAATAAAAGAATTTGAAATATTGAATTTCAAAGAAGAATTAAATTGAATTTGAAATATAGGATTTCAAAGAAGAATTGAAATAGGAATTGAATAGAGATTTCAAATGGAATTCAAATATGAAATTTGAATAGAGATTTCAAATGGAAATTCAAGTATAAAATTGAATAATAGAATTCAAATGGAAATTCAAGTATAAAATTGAATAATAGAATTCAAATGGAATTTCAAGTATAGAAATTGAATATAGAATTTAAACGGGATTTGAATAAAGGAAATTCAAATTGAATATAGAAATTCAAGTGGGAGTTGAATTAAGGAAATTTGAATAAAGAGAATTCAAATAGAATTGAATATAGAATTTGAATATAGAAATTCAATGGAATTCGAATATGGAATTTAAAGATAGAATTTGAATACAGAAATTCAAATGGATTTTTAATAGAATTTAAAATAAAGGAAAACTCGAAGATAGAATTTGAATATAGAAATTCAATGGAATTTGAATATGGAATTTGAATATATATTTATATATATTCGAACGAGGTTGAAATATAAATTATAAACGATGTTAAACGTTTATATTTATATAAATAATTAAAACAAACGCGCCGTGACGCGGTAGTTCGTGATTTGGCACGTCTAGCTTCAATTGAGTATATAGAACTCAATTGAAATCGGAATTCTGTGAAACAAGAATCGTCAGGACCGATTTGATAATAGTTTTCAAATGGAAGAGAAAAATCTGAATTTCGTCGAATAGATTTTGAGTTACGTCAAAATCAAATTTCTAGGAAAACAACGCCAGAATCCGTATAAAGCCATAAGGGTTTAGTTAAATAAATATAAGGACTTTTAAGCAAATAAAAATCCAAATGTTCATTAGAAAAATCTGGACTTGAGTCATAAAATATATATGAACTCAAGTGAAGTAAGAAAAATGATTTTTGAGACAAAAATCATATTTGTGATTATTTAATAGAATTAACTAAGTAGAAGAGAAATTAGTTAATCAAGGTTTGAATCGAAATAAGACTTTGAAAGGAGAATTGGATTTGTAAATATATATTCGAAATCGAATATAGAACGTGAATTGAAAATGAAATTCAATTAGTTTATAATCAAGTTGAAATATATTTGGATATGTTATATTCAAATATCAAAGTGGTATAGGCAAAAGAGTTAAATTGCAAACTGATAAATGAATTAGTTAAAAACGATTGAATCGAGCAAACTGTGAATAAGTAAATTAACTTGTGATTTCATATTCAAACCGAATATGAAACTAGAAAAGGAAAAAGGGGGAATTTGATTTGTATAAATAAGCAAGTGGAATCAAATCTGAATATGTTATGTTCAACCCTTTAAATAAAATGAGCAATAGGGCCAATTAACGAATTAGTTAAAGAACTAAGTTAAAAATGATCAGAGTAAGTTGTAGTGAATTGAAAATGGATAGACATATGTTAAACAGGTTTGGAATAAAGTGGAGTAAAGTGTAGAAGATATATAAATAGAATGCTCGACAAAAGGTACGTATTTAATTCATATATGAGATTTTATGCGCCGTATCGGCTAGTCGCTTGGCTTTTTCTTTTTCTTTTTGGTTGGAGAAGGACAGGGGAAGCTATTTGAAATTTCCCGATGCTCCCGGTACAAAGGAGGTTATGGCGAATTTTTCCGGAAATTTAAGGAGTTAGAATATTTTTAAGAAATTTCGATAGTTAGAAATTAGTGTATCGATGTATATAGAAGTCGATAAGAAAACTAACTTAAAAATAAAATAGGTAAATCAAAAAGGAAATTTAGGAATAAAATCATCGTAAGAATAGAAAGAGAAAAGTATACGTGTTTTAAAAGAGGATAATTGATTTGAATGGTATTGATTTATTCGAGTAAGTAGTCTTGTCTGTTTTGACGTTAAATGTTATTCATCAAGGTCTGAGAGGTAATTATACCCCAACTTGGTTGATTTCATGATATACCGATAAGTAGCAAGATTCAGGCTCGAAGATCAATGTTGAATAAGAGATTTAGTTGAATACAAATATTTAGGTTGTCGTAACGATGTTGTACATAACATCTGTTTTAACCCAAATAAGAGTAAGTTTGGAAATAGAATAACGAATATTTCCTAAGTTTAGAAATAAACGAGTTCGGGAAAGAGATAAATAATTGGAATATTTTCCAGTTATAATCGAAGATATTTTCTAAGTACAGAAAATAAAAGAGGCCAATATATGGAAATGTTTTCCAATTAACGTGATTGACTATTGAAAATATTTGGTTAACAAATATTGATAAGAAATAGAGAAGAGATTTAATTAATGGAATATTAATTAAAGGTCCAGTGATTGTTGGATGTTTGGATGAACACTTGTTTTATTCGATAGTTAAATCACCGACTATCGAAACACTTGCTTTTATTCGATAGTTAAATCACAGACTATCGAAGTTTTGACCATCGTGTCAATATGGAGAGACCGGTTGGATTATTATCCGAAGAACCACTCCATATCGGCAGTAGCGTGCGAATCAGATTATATAAAGATAATCGAAGACGGAGTAGAGTGCAAGGACTTTTTCTATTAATAGAAATAGTGCCTTCGGTTCATCCTGTTCCTGGATGACTTGTATGGATGAATGTCTGACAGAGTATTTCCAGAAAGGTCACGTACATTGATTTCTTCAACCGTACCAAGAGTGGAAGCGGAGAAGGGCACTTCTTTAGCTAACACATAATGTACTGTTGTAGACGTCAATTAGTGATTTTCGATGGATCTGACAATGTGGCATTCGAAGTGAATCTGATGTGATGATACAGCGTAACCTCTGGCCTCAACAACCAGGAAATGACAAAAATCGGGCAGGCAGCATGGCTAAGTCGGTCGCTCCGAAGTAGGGTGTATAATCACCTATCTAGAGAATATTCATTTGCTTCTTTAATCTATCAATGCTGTCCCATATATATACGGGAACGGTTGCTGATCCCAACCGTTGGTGATATACATTCGATACACTCAAGCAAAATGAGTGGTCGGTCATGTGTGGCTGAGTTGCAAGATGTTCTTGTTGAACTCCGGTGTATCGTTCCTAGAGTACACTGATCGGAAGGTGATTCCATACCTTGTCATAGTTGGACATCCATTACCCAATACGTGCTTGCGGTTTTGATTTGTATATTATATATGTGGAACGTGAGATGCAAGCGTTTCCACTAGATTGTTATTTATGTGATTTAGACACTATTATAATATCAAAAGAGTTGATATAAAGATTATTTTGGATTCTCATAAGGGAAAAACCCGTTCCGTTATACGGCGTGGTCTTATGAGATATCGTTTACTTGTCTCAACTGTTTTAAACTGTTTACTCATACCAGTCCCATGACTGACCCGGAGTTTATTTTCTATGTTTTCCCTAAACTCTTGGGTGCTCAAATTTGTACGAGCAGTCAAGTAGTTCAGGTGTTTTCAGATATCCTTGGAGGAGCTTGGAGTAGGAGGCTTCAGCGTTAGTTATCTAGTGTTATTTCCACTGTAATTGTAAGTGTTGTACTCTGATGATGTTGTATGTATACAGTTAAAAGTTTGTATTTCAAAAATCTGTTATATATTATATTTTGTTCCGCTGCGATGTGAGATTCTGTGTTGTGTTTATGTTCTTCTTCTTCTTCTATTCTAAGTTTCTATCTTATCTATCCTCACCCTCTAATTTCTTTCATTAACGATTTGGAATTTTCGACTCTTGAACGGTTGTTCAAAGTCGAAAATTTTCGGGTCGTTACAAGAAACATGTTATACGTCTGCACCAGAAAGTCGGCAATGCTAATGTCACAGGAAGACATATCATGTTTGGTCATATGCAAAAGAGGGATGGTCACATGCAGAAAGGAGAAGAGTGACAGGTTTAGAAGATGACGCCATGGATGCTCTTTTTTGTTCATTCGGAAAGAAAAAAGAAAAAAAAAGAATTAACCCGAAACTCATACAGTCATGCTTTCAAACTTTACATCCTACGGCAACAGGAGATGCTCAAACCCACCAATAACCGAAATACTATACTAAATCATTGATTTATACCAAAAATTGATGAAATTCCCATCTTTCCGGGTAATAATGATTACAGGCAATACAAATATATTCAAATAAATTAAAACATAATCAAACTGTTAAATTACTAACCGAAGAAGGACTGAAGGAGATTGAAGACAGTATCTGAGTATCGCAATTTGGAACTGGGTCGCGGCCGTCGATCGTAGTTTCTCGTTTGGAGTAGGGTTTCGCAAATCGCGATTTGGTGATTTGGATGTATCGCGATTTTTTAATTTTCCTGTAGAATCGGTTCTAGATGATACCCCTCATTTTTTGGTGCCCTTACCCGCTGCTTATGCGGCTTGTGGTAAAGGCCGGGCTTGGATTTGCGATCTGCGATTTGGGAACGATGAAGGCAGAGAGAAAATGTAGTGGTTCGGGGGATCGGTTTTAGATTTAGGTTTAACGCAGAGGGGTAGGCGGTAAAGATGAAATGAGAGCGGGATCTAAAATTTTAGGATGCCGCTTTGTATTTTTTTTTAGTCATAGGCAGGTTTTCATGCTTTTACGTAGATCTGTGTTTATTAAGTTTTTGGAATTTATAATTAGCAATAGGTGGTTTTTTTTAATAAACACTAAAATATATAGTTACAAAACTTATATTTCTATTTTTTTTCTAAATTTTTGAATTCTACAAAAATTTGAATATTACATGTAATTTAAAATTATCTAAAACTTTGATTTTTTTTAAGTATTAAATTAGATTTTGATTTTAATATTAACAATCATTTGTAAAAATATTTTTATTCCAACCGGTAAAAAAAATGAAGTCTATTAAAAGTTTGTTTATTGCAACTAGAGGAAACTCATTGTTCTTAAAAATACGTTTGTTACAACTTTATATTTATTTCAAAATTATGAGAACTTCAAAAGTTTATATTTAAACTTTATATTTATTTTAGAAAATATGGAAGTTTTAATTTTTTGAATTAATACGATTAAACATAATTATCAATTATAATTATTGAATTTTAGACACTTGATAATAAATTTTACTTGTTAGTTATTAAAACTTATTAATCATTGATTATTAGAAATTACTTATTAATCTATATTATTAATTATTATTACTTCTTAATTATTGAGTAATTATTAATATTAATTATTTAAATTTTATTTTTACTTATAAATTACTTAGTAAAAACATAAAAGTAAAACATTTTATAAAGAATAAGCATACCAATCCCTTGCAAATCCCTTGAAAACCTACTGCAAAATAGCGTCAAAAAATACATGACGGTAAACTATCACAAATTGCAACGGAATTCAGCGACGAAAATATGACGACGCTAAACCGCTGCAATTTGCTATGGTTTAGCGACAGAAAAAAGAAATTGACGGTAATATTTTAAAATAAGTTGAAGTAAAATTCCTAAATAATATCCCTTACAGATTGCTCGAAAATCCGTCGCTAATTTGCGACGAAAATTTCCGCTGCTAAAAATCTGTCGTTATTTGCGGTTTTTCTTGTAGTGATTTAATCTAGGGTTTTCTATCGAGCGCTTCCTAGATTCAACCAGGATTTATGCCACCTAGGTCCAACCTAGGGATTATGCTACCTATTGAACGCTTCTCGGATTTAGGGTTTATGCCAACTAGGTCCAACCTAGGGATTATGCTACCTATGTGTGTCATACGGCCCCTAATGATTGTAGATACCTATGTTGGTCCCACCATGGGGTGTATCAAGACCCATGGTGGAGGCCCGACGCAATTCTAGAATACATAGGTTATACTACTGGTGCCCCCAGTGTCCTGTTTGTTTGCTCCGAAGTGTGTGCACGTACGCACTCCGTTAGAACCCACACTGTTGCACCCATTGTCGTCGCTTTGACCACTGACAATCATCCCAGTAATCGTGCCCCACCCTGCCTAGTTTCAGGGTACCATGATACCTAATTGGGTTACTGCTGAAATGGGTCCCCGTTACTAGGGTTTCCTACTGGTTAAGTTTGTGGGTGTAACGACCCAGATTTTTTGACAGTTTATTTTAAATATTTAGTATGGTTTTTAAATATTGAATTAGTAATATAAAAGAATTTTTATATTGAATTACCAATTAGTGATCAATATATGATTTATTTCGTATATATATATAATTTTCGAAAGACGAGAACTGAAATAATTCCATTTGAATTTATAATAGATTCTGAGTGATTCAAATGGTTAATATGAATTTTAATTAAATTCGAAAGATAATGATAGTAATTTATTTTTAAGGAATTTATTTGTTTTGAATTCAAATCATATTATTTTAATATGTTATTTTTATACAGTATATTTCGTTAAATTCAAAATAACGTTATAATCTGGAAACACCGGTCGTTAAGTTAGAATAGCGGTTCAGAATAAAGGACTGTGAGATATTTTAGTTTTTTTTTAAAATAAAATTTAATCAACAGCCACCCTATACCCTGAATGAAGCCGACCTAAAATTGAAATCACGCAGACCTTAATTACCTCGAGCTGGAAAAATGGCCTCCTCTTTCGTTTACAAGCCAACAAGGGAAACATCAATTTAATGGCCGACTTTTTGCTCCCTACCTCGAGCAGCAATACTGGTTCCCTCCCTCTTCTATAAATACGCGCCGCCCCTTTACTTTCTTCATTTTCTTTTCTGAAATAAAACCCGATATCCCCCCTTTAATCCTTCAGAAAAAAAAAAAAAAAAGAGACTGAAATCAAAATCGAACGCGAGACTCCAGGGTTCGACTTCGGGGATTTTAGCGCGAGTTCAACATCGAGGTGGTATTCGCGATTCAGGCACACTCAAGGGTGAAGTTGCGGTGCGTTGGGGTTTGTCTGAGGATCGAGATTTGGAAAATCGAAGTCTGAAGGGTTGCGATGCCTAGGCACAGTTCGGTGGTGCTGCTGATTACGTGAAAAGGTTGATTGATGATGTGGGGAGGGCGCGCTGTTGAAATCGACGGTGAAGTCGAGGGCGATGTTGGTCACGGGATGCGGTTCGGTGGGTGTTCTGACCATCTTAAAGGATGCGATGAGGGATTCGAGTTAGGGTTTCGGTCTGTGAATGTCTGGTGATGATCGAACTTGTAACTCGAGTGTTGAACGAAATGGTTGAAGTGGGATTAGCAGTGAAATGGTGAAAGGTGATGGTAGTTGTCGGGTGCTGGCAATAACGGGGAGCAGCGTGATTAAAATGGTGTTTAAGGTAAATATTAAATTAATTAAATTTATTTATAATGTTCAATCTATATACATACAAACTGAAAAAAAAAATATAGTTCAAAAGGTTTGAATGTTCACATTTAAAAATCTAATAATGATTAATATATATATATTTATAAATATATATTTATATATATAGCTCATATTGTTTGCACATTTATAAATACAGTATTTAATCTATGCAAGGTCGAAAGTGCGAATGCAAGTTGACTTGGAATTGTAGCAGGAAATGGATTTGGATTTTCCAGAGACAAATGAAATTTTAACCAAACATCTTCGATTAATTCCATCGAATAAAAATCACGGTGAGTAAATCTCACTCACCTTTAGAATTATTTTTATTCCGTTAAAAATAATTGTTTGTTGCTTGTGTGAATGATTTCTGGTTGCTTTATATATATTAGTTATTTAGGATATATATATATATATATTGGGTTGATTGATTGGTTGGATTCCCGCAGTCTCATTAGCGGATGCCCGCAGTTTCATAGCGGATGATTACCCTATACGCCCCACGCTATGATTAGTGGATGACCTTCTATACCGCGATATTCTGCCACGAAGCAGAATGGGTATTATTTATGTGCTAACATCTGTGGATGCAGGAAAACAGGTTGGAGGAATCCAACTGGATTCCTCAAAAATATATTAGCTGTTTGTTATTTGTTTGCATATATATATTGTTATATATGATGTGTTAGAAAAATAAATAATTGGTTGCTTTGTGTGTTTTATCACTGGGCTTAAGCAATGATATTTAAAATTATCGTGGAAGGATATTTGGGATCTAAAAAGGGAAAATTCTATTTTTAAATAGAATTTGAATTTTAAATGGAATAAAAATATAAACTTGTTTTGAAAAATAAAACAAGTAGTTCCTTTATAAACGAAGTTTATAAATAGTCTTTTATAACGAGGTCATAAATGAAGTGGAAAAGAATTATCATTTGATAATTCAGAAATAGAAATAAAAGCGTGAAATTGGGATTTGAAACGGAATTTCAAAATAAGATGTGAAAAGGAAATTTTAATATATAACTCAAACGAAATTTGAGTATAACCTTTGAATTTTAAAGAGGAGTTTGAATGTTTGCATTCTAGAAGGAGAATGAATATTTGAAATTCAAATAGTAGTTCCAATAGAATTTGAATAGACGAAATTAGAATGGAAAAATAGAATTGGAATTCGGGAGATTAAAATAAAATTTGAATTCAAAGGAATTCGAATAAAGAATTTTCAAATAGATTTGAAATATAGAATTTCAAAGAAGAATTGAACAGACTTTGAAATATAGAATTTCAAAGAAAAATCGAATAAGATTTGAAATATAGAATTTCAAAAGAAGAATTGAAATATGAAATTTGACTAGAGTTTTGAAATGAAATTCAAATATGGGATTTGAATAGAGATTTGAATGGAAATTCGAGTATTGAATTTGAACCTGGAATTGAATATAGAAATTCAAGTAGAAATTTGAATATGAGATTTCAAAATAGAATTTGAAATAAACTTTGAAAATAGGATTTCAAAGTAGAATTGGAAATAGAATTTCAAATAGGATTTCAAAATAGGAAATCCAAATGGTTTTGAAATGGAATTTGAATTCAAGGGAATTCAAATGGATTTGAGTGAAGAAATTCAAATGGTGTTGAAATGAATTTAAATATTAGAATTCAAATGGAAATGAAAATGAAATTTGAATATAAGAGGTTCAAATTGAATTCAAACAGGGTTTAATCTATGAGATTTGAATATAGAAATTCAAATGAAGTTTTGAAAATAGATTGGAATGTAGAAGTTCAAATGGAATTTAAAAATAGAGTTTGGATAAAAGAATTCAAATGGATTCAAGTATTGAATTTGAATATAGGGAATTCAAATAGAAATTTAAGTATTGAATTTGAATATCAAATAGAAAAGGGATTGAACTTTGAATATGGAATTCAAAGAGAGATTGGAATTTGAATCAAGGAAATCAAATGGAGTTAAATGAAGTTGAAATCATTTTTAAGAAGTTTAACGTTTATATTTATAAATATAATTAAAACGAACTCGCCGCAGCGCTGCAGTTCGTAAAATAGCGATTCGAACTTCAATCGAATATACAGGACTCAATTGAAGTCGGAATTCTTTGAAACAAGAAACGTCAGGACCAGTTTGATAATAGTTTTCTAATGGAAGAGAAAAAACTGAATTTCGTCGTATAGATTTTGAGTTATGTCAAAATCAAATTTTTAGAAAAACAGCGCCAGAACCATTATAAAACCATAACGGTTTATTTAATTAAATTAAAGGATTTTAAGCAAATAAAAATCGAAATTTCTATTTAGAAAAATCCAGATGTGAGTTATAAAATATATGTGAACTCCAGTAGAGTAATGAGTTGATTTCTGAAATAGAAATCAGATTTTTGGTTTATCGAATAGAGTTAACTAATTCGAATAGAAATTAGTTAATGAGATTTCGAATGAATATTGAGCTTTAAATAAGTGAATTCGATTTGAGAATTTATATTCGAAATCAAAAAGGAAACTAGAATAAAAATTGAAATTCAATTTGGTTATGAACAAGTTAAATATTTTGTTCGAACATGTTATGTTCAACAAAGAAGTAAAATAGGCGAAAAGGCTAATTAAAGAATAATTGAGCGAAACTGAATTCAAACGATTCAAAATTAAATTCAAACGACTGGATTGAGTTGAATTGAATTGGAAACAGGTGAACAGGTGTTAAACAGATATGGGATGAAGTATATGAAGGTATATAATTTATGTGCTCGACAAAAAGGTACATGTTTAAATTCATATATGGGTATTATGCGCCGTATCGGCAAGCCGCTTGGCTTTTCCTTTTTCTTTTTGATTGAGGAAGATACCGGGAAGCTATTTGAAATTTCCCGATGCTCCCGATACAGGGGAGGTTATGGCGAAATTTTCCGGGAATTTAAGGAGTTAGAATATTTTTAAGAAATTTGAAAATTAGAAATCTATATATCGATATATATAGAATTCGATAAGGAAACGGAAACAAAAATAGCGTAAAGGGCCAAGATGATTATTGAAAATATTTGGTTAACAAATATTGTTAAGGAAATGGAAAAGAGATTTAATTAATGAAATATTAATTAAGGAGCCCAGTGATTTGTTGATATGTTTGGATGAACACTTGTTTTTATTCGATAGTTAAATCACAGACTATCGAAGTTTTGACCATCGTTGTCAATATGGAGAGACCGGTTGGATTTTTATCCGTGAACCACTCCGTATCGGCATAAGCGTTGCGAACCAAGTATGCTGAATATATTGAAGACGGAGTGAAGTGCAAGGGCTTTTCTATTTATAGAAATAGTGCCTTCGGTTTCGTTCAATCCCAGAACGAACGTAAATGGACGAATGTCTGACAGAGTATTTCCAATGATCAAATGGGTTGGTCGGTATGAATATATATGGTTGCAACGGATTTATCCCTTAGCATAATATCCAGAATATTTGTGCAAACTCAACTAGTGATTAACGGATCTAACAATGTGGCATTCAAAGTGATTGTGCTATCAATGAATGGTAAGTATGCGTAGCCTCAGGCCTCAACAACCGGGAAAGGACAAAAATCGGGCAGGCAGCATGGCTATGTGGGTCGCACCCATTAGGGTGTATAATCACCTATCTAGAGAAATTCCTTTTGTTTCTAAATCTATCGATTCTGCCCATTCGGGAAACGGTGGTTTGAGCCCAACCGTTGGTGATGTACATTCGATACACTCAAGCGAAATGAGTGGTCGGTCATGTGTGGGTCGGGTTGCAAGATGTTCTTGTTGAACCCAGTGTATTCCTCTCTAGAGATACACAGTCGGAAGGTGGTTCCATACCTTGTCATGTTGGAAATCCAATCTCCAATAAGCGCCATGCGGTTTTTGATTATATACTATATATGTGGAGCGTGAGATGCAAGCGTTCTACTATTTGGTTATTTACTTGATGTAGACATTATTATAATATCACTGGATTTTCGTATCAAAGTGTTTTGGGTTATAGTAAGGTAAAAAAAAAACCGTCCATGTTTATGTGTGGACTGGTCTTACTATTATCTTTTCTTACGAAAAGGATTTTTTAAAGTTAAACAAGTGGTTGGAGTTTACTCACACCAGTCCCATGACTGACCCAGAGTTTGTTTCGTTTTGTTTTTCCTAAACTCTTGGGTGCCCAAATTTGTACGGGCAGTCAAGTGTTTCAGGCTTTTACAGATACACTTGGAGGAGCTTGAAGCAGGAGGCTTCAACATTAGTTATTTAGAGTTACTTCCGCTGAATCAAATGTTACGTGTACTCTGATGATGGTATGTATATATGTACAAAACAGATTTGTATTTCGAAGCTTATGTTATATAATATATTTTATTAGTTCCGCTGTGAGTTTGTGATCTTCGTTTTTCTTCTATTCTAATATTTCTTTCTTTCTATTTCTCATCCTCTAACTTCTTTCTAATAATGAGTCGTATTTCTGTGCAATTTGAGTTGGACGTGTGGTGTTATTAGTCAATTCAGATAGCACGGATTTGCGGGCCATTACAGGTGGTATCAGAGCTTAGGTTGAGTGAATACCTAGGCTTGTGTGGCATGTTCTCATTAGAGATAGGGTCAGTAGTGCCCTAGAATGAGTTGAGTGTATAGATACGAGAGAGCGTATTTGTTAGTTGATATAAAAGTTGTTTTATATTGTGTTGGCTAGTCTGTTGAGTGGTTTATGAATTCTGGTCGAATCGTGGGACGCCACGACGTCGATAGGAGTTTGTAAACACTTGGACAGAAGAATCGACATAATATTGTTTTAAAGTGGGTAGATGAAATAATTTTACCCAAAAATTTCTATTTTGATATAGAAAGAATAATTTTCTAGAATTATTATTATATGGATGTGTTGGATGTTGACTTTATAATCAAACGAGATTATAAAATTGAAATGATTATATATAATCAAAATAGAATTTGTATGGAGATTAAATATACAAATGAGATGAATTAGAATTGAATTCAAACCAGAATTAAGAATTTAAAATCCTGGGAAGTTGGAAAATATTTTCAAAGTAATTAAAATAATATAGTTTTATTTTGAAAAGGTTTTGAATGAAAATCATTTTGAATTGATTTTTAAAATGATAAAGCACTGAACTCACTTCGGTGGCTGGGAAATAATTCTGATGATGATTGCAACATCATCAGTGTTCATTTCCGAGTTTCTAAGTGATGAATGGCTGCCTTAGAAAGTTTTGATGGAATTTGTTTTGAAAGGAAAACAAATTGGTTTGAATATTCAAATGTTTTGAATTTGAAATAAATATATGAATTGAATGTGAAGGCATACGAAAGGAAGAAGACCAAAAGTTTTGGTTGGAATTAAAGTCGTAGAAATATGAGGAGTTGAGTTTCAACATGAGTGAGATTTTGAAACGAGATGGATTTGTACCCTTTTTCCTACCTTAGCAATTTCGAGGACGAAATTATTTTAAGGGGGGAAGAATGTAACGACCCAGATTTTTTGACAGTTTATTTTAAATATTTAGTATGGTTTTTAAATATTGAATTAGTAATATAAAAGAATTTTTATATTGAATTACCAATTAGTGATCAATATATGATTTATTTCGTATATATATATAATTTTCGAAAGACGAGAACTGAAATAATTCCATTTGAATTTATAATAGATTCTGAGTGATTCAAATGGTTAATATGAATTTTAATTAAATTCGAAAGATAATGATAGTAATTTATTTTTAAGGAATTTATTTGTTTTGAATTCAAATCATATTATTTTAATATGTTATTTTTATACAGTATATTTCGTTAAATTCAAAATAACGTTATAATCTGGAAACACCGGTCGTTAAGTTAGAATAGCGGTTCAGAATAAAGGACTGTGAGATATTTTAGTTTTTTTTTAAAATAAAATTTAATCAACAGCCACCCTATACCCTGAATGAAGCCGACCTAAAATTGAAATCACGCAGACCTTAATTACCTCGAGCTGGAAAAATGGCCTCCTCTTTCGTTTACAAGCCAACAAGGGAAACATCAATTTAATGGCCGACTTTTTGCTCCCTACCTCGAGCAGCAATACTGGTTCCCTCCCTCTTCTATAAATACGCGCCGCCCCTTTACTTTCTTCATTTTCTTTTCTGAAATAAAACCCGATATCCCCCCTTTAATCCTTCAGAAAAAAAAAAAAAAAAAAGAGACTGAAATCAAAATCGAACGCGAGACTCCAGGGTTCGACTTCGGGGATTTTAGCGCGAGTTCAACATCGAGGTGGTATTCGCGATTCAGGCACACTCAAGGGTGAAGTTGCGGTGCGTTGGGGTTTGTCTGAGGATCGAGATTTGGAAAATCGAAGTCTGAAGGGTTGCGATGCCTAGGCACAGTTCGGTGGTGCTGCTGATTACGTGAAAAGGTTGATTGATGATGTGGGGAGGGCGCGCTGTTGAAATCGACGGTGAAGTCGAGGGCGATGTTGGTCACGGGATGCGGTTCGGTGGGTGTTCTGACCATCTTAAAGGATGCGATGAGGGATTCGAGTTAGGGTTTCGGTCTGTGAATGTCTGGTGATGATCGAACTTGTAACTCGAGTGTTGAACGAAATGGTTGAAGTGGGATTAGCAGTGAAATGGTGAAAGGTGATGGTAGTTGTCGGGTGCTGGCAATAACGGGGAGCAGCGTGATTAAAATGGTGTTTAAGGTAAATATTAAATTAATTAAATTTATTTATAATGTTCAATCTATATACATACAAACTGAAAAAAAAAATATAGTTCAAAAGGTTTGAATGTTCACATTTAAAAATCTAATAATGATTAATATATATATATTTATAAATATATATTTATATATATAGCTCATATTGTTTGCACATTTATAAATACAGTATTTAATCTATGCAAGGTCGAAAGTGCGAATGCAAGTTGACTTGGAATTGTAGCAGGAAATGGATTTGGATTTTCCAGAGACAAATGAAATTTTAACCAAACATCTTCGATTAATTCCATCGAATAAAAATCACGGTGAGTAAATCTCACTCACCTTTAGAATTATTTTTATTCCGTTAAAAATAATTGTTTGTTGCTTGTGTGAATGATTTCTGGTTGCTTTATATATATTAGTTATTTAGGATATATATATATATATATTGGGTTGATTGATTGGTTGGATTCCCGCAGTCTCATTAGCGGATGCCCGCAGTTTCATAGCGGATGATTACCCTATACGCCCCACGCTATGATTAGTGGATGACCTTCTATACCGCGATATTCTGCCACGAAGCAGAATGGGTATTATTTATGTGCTAACATCTGTGGATGCAGGAAAACAGGTTGGAGGAATCCAACTGGATTCCTCAAAAATATATTAGCTGTTTGTTATTTGTTTGCATATATATATTGTTATATATGATGTGTTAGAAAAATAAATAATTGGTTGCTTTGTGTGTTTTATCACTGGGCTTAAGCAATGATATTTAAAATTATCGTGGAAGGATATTTGGGATCTAAAAAGGGAAAATTCTATTTTTAAATAGAATTTGAATTTTAAATGGAATAAAAATATAAACTTGTTTTGAAAAATAAAACAAGTAGTTCCTTTATAAACGAAGTTTATAAATAGTCTTTTATAACGAGGTCATAAATGAAGTGGAAAAGAATTATCATTTGATAATTCAGAAATAGAAATAAAAGCGTGAAATTGGGATTTGAAACGGAATTTCAAAATAAGATGTGAAAAGGAAATTTTAATATATAACTCAAACGAAATTTGAGTATAACCTTTGAATTTTAAAGAGGAGTTTGAATGTTTGCATTCTAGAAGGAGAATGAATATTTGAAATTCAAATAGTAGTTCCAATAGAATTTGAATAGACGAAATTAGAATGGAAAAATAGAATTGGAATTCGGGAGATTAAAATAAAATTTGAATTCAAAGGAATTCGAATAAAGAATTTTCAAATAGATTTGAAATATAGAATTTCAAAGAAGAATTGAACAGACTTTGAAATATAGAATTTCAAAGAAAAATCGAATAAGATTTGAAATATAGAATTTCAAAAGAAGAATTGAAATATGAAATTTGACTAGAGTTTTGAAATGAAATTCAAATATGGGATTTGAATAGAGATTTGAATGGAAATTCGAGTATTGAATTTGAACCTGGAATTGAATATAGAAATTCAAGTAGAAATTTGAATATGAGATTTCAAAATAGAATTTGAAATAAACTTTGAAAATAGGATTTCAAAGTAGAATTGGAAATAGAATTTCAAATAGGATTTCAAAATAGGAAATCCAAATGGTTTTGAAATGGAATTTGAATTCAAGGGAATTCAAATGGATTTGAGTGAAGAAATTCAAATGGTGTTGAAATGAATTTAAATATTAGAATTCAAATGGAAATGAAAATGAAATTTGAATATAAGAGGTTCAAATTGAATTCAAACAGGGTTTAATCTATGAGATTTGAATATAGAAATTCAAATGAAGTTTTGAAAATAGATTGGAATGTAGAAGTTCAAATGGAATTTAAAAATAGAGTTTGGATAAAAGAATTCAAATGGATTCAAGTATTGAATTTGAATATAGGGAATTCAAATAGAAATTTAAGTATTGAATTTGAATATCAAATAGAAAAGGGATTGAACTTTGAATATGGAATTCAAAGAGAGATTGGAATTTGAATCAAGGAAATCAAATGGAGTTAAATGAAGTTGAAATCATTTTTAAGAAGTTTAACGTTTATATTTATAAATATAATTAAAACGAACTCGCCGCAGCGCTGCAGTTCGTAAAATAGCGATTCGAACTTCAATCGAATATACAGGACTCAATTGAAGTCGGAATTCTTTGAAACAAGAAACGTCAGGACCAGTTTGATAATAGTTTTCTAATGGAAGAGAAAAAACTGAATTTCGTCGTATAGATTTTGAGTTATGTCAAAATCAAATTTTTAGAAAAACAGCGCCAGAACCATTATAAAACCATAACGGTTTATTTAATTAAATTAAAGGATTTTAAGCAAATAAAAATCGAAATTTCTATTTAGAAAAATCCAGATGTGAGTTATAAAATATATGTGAACTCCAGTAGAGTAATGAGTTGATTTCTGAAATAGAAATCAGATTTTTGGTTTATCGAATAGAGTTAACTAATTCGAATAGAAATTAGTTAATGAGATTTCGAATGAATATTGAGCTTTAAATAAGTGAATTCGATTTGAGAATTTATATTCGAAATCAAAAAGGAAACTAGAATAAAAATTGAAATTCAATTTGGTTATGAACAAGTTAAATATTTTGTTCGAACATGTTATGTTCAACAAAGAAGTAAAATAGGCGAAAAGGCTAATTAAAGAATAATTGAGCGAAACTGAATTCAAACGATTCAAAATTAAATTCAAACGACTGGATTGAGTTGAATTGAATTGGAAACAGGTGAACAGGTGTTAAACAGATATGGGATGAAGTATATGAAGGTATATAATTTATGTGCTCGACAAAAAGGTACATGTTTAAATTCATATATGGGTATTATGCGCCGTATCGGCAAGCCGCTTGGCTTTTCCTTTTTCTTTTTGATTGAGGAAGATACCGGGAAGCTATTTGAAATTTCCCGATGCTCCCGATACAGGGGAGGTTATGGCGAAATTTTCCGGGAATTTAAGGAGTTAGAATATTTTTAAGAAATTTGAAAATTAGAAATCTATATATCGATATATATAGAATTCGATAAGGAAACGGAAACAAAAATAGCGTAAAGGGCCAAGATGATTATTGAAAATATTTGGTTAACAAATATTGTTAAGGAAATGGAAAAGAGATTTAATTAATGAAATATTAATTAAGGAGCCCAGTGATTTGTTGATATGTTTGGATGAACACTTGTTTTTATTCGATAGTTAAATCACAGACTATCGAAGTTTTGACCATCGTTGTCAATATGGAGAGACCGGTTGGATTTTTATCCGTGAACCACTCCGTATCGGCATAAGCGTTGCGAACCAAGTATGCTGAATATATTGAAGACGGAGTGAAGTGCAAGGGCTTTTCTATTTATAGAAATAGTGCCTTCGGTTTCGTTCAATCCCAGAACGAACGTAAATGGACGAATGTCTGACAGAGTATTTCCAATGATCAAATGGGTTGGTCGGTATGAATATATATGGTTGCAACGGATTTATCCCTTAGCATAATATCCAGAATATTTGTGCAAACTCAACTAGTGATTAACGGATCTAACAATGTGGCATTCAAAGTGATTGTGCTATCAATGAATGGTAAGTATGCGTAGCCTCAGGCCTCAACAACCGGGAAAGGACAAAAATCGGGCAGGCAGCATGGCTATGTGGGTCGCACCCATTAGGGTGTATAATCACCTATCTAGAGAAATTCCTTTTGTTTCTAAATCTATCGATTCTGCCCATTCGGGAAACGGTGGTTTGAGCCCAACCGTTGGTGATGTACATTCGATACACTCAAGCGAAATGAGTGGTCGGTCATGTGTGGGTCGGGTTGCAAGATGTTCTTGTTGAACCCAGTGTATTCCTCTCTAGAGATACACAGTCGGAAGGTGGTTCCATACCTTGTCATGTTGGAAATCCAATCTCCAATAAGCGCCATGCGGTTTTTGATTATATACTATATATGTGGAGCGTGAGATGCAAGCGTTCTACTATTTGGTTATTTACTTGATGTAGACATTATTATAATATCACTGGATTTTCGTATCAAAGTGTTTTGGGTTATAGTAAGGTAAAAAAAAAACCGTCCATGTTTATGTGTGGACTGGTCTTACTATTATCTTTTCTTACGAAAAGGATTTTTTAAAGTTAAACAAGTGGTTGGAGTTTACTCACACCAGTCCCATGACTGACCCAGAGTTTGTTTCGTTTTGTTTTTCCTAAACTCTTGGGTGCCCAAATTTGTACGGGCAGTCAAGTGTTTCAGGCTTTTACAGATACACTTGGAGGAGCTTGAAGCAGGAGGCTTCAACATTAGTTATTTAGAGTTACTTCCGCTGAATCAAATGTTACGTGTACTCTGATGATGGTATGTATATATGTACAAAACAGATTTGTATTTCGAAGCTTATGTTATATAATATATTTTATTAGTTCCGCTGTGAGTTTGTGATCTTCGTTTTTCTTCTATTCTAATATTTCTTTCTTTCTATTTCTCATCCTCTAACTTCTTTCTAATAATGAGTCGTATTTCTGTGCAATTTGAGTTGGACGTGTGGTGTTATTAGTCAATTCAGATAGCACGGATTTGCGGGCCATTACAGTGGGCCTATATATACAGATATTACCCACCTTCCCGTGATGTACTTAACCCACCGATTCAAGCATGCTTATTAATGGTTAAGTTTTTGGGCCTATATTTACTAATATTACCCACCAACCCGATATGTACTTAACCCTCTCCGTCCATCACGTTAAGTTGGTTATGTGTTGTTCCTTGTGTTACTTAACCCTACCGCAAGCCTTGTTATACTAGCTAAGTGTTCTCCCTTGTGTTAACTTAACCCCACCGCATGTCATGTCATATTGGTTAAGTGTATATTGACTTAACCCACCTACTTATCATGTTGTGACGGTTAAGTGTTACCCTATGTTGTTACTTAACCTTACCACGCATCAGGTTATATCGGTTGGGTGTTATCAACCTATTCAAGTTAGCCCAACCCAATCACTAGTCATGTTATAACGGTTAAGTGTCATTAGCCTAGCCACGTTACTTAACCCACCCATTCATAACATATTGGTTGAGCCTACATTTATAAGTTTTACATGTTCTTAACTCATACCGGTTAGGTCCACATTTACATGTCAAATTTCCATGTCATCCCACTAACCCTCTAACCATACCCACGTCTTATTATGGTTAGTATTCCTTAATTCATTCATTATGACGAACGAATCATGACCTCTCACATTAGACCGTGCATTTTGTGGCCACTGGATTTGCCGGGCGGTTCCGGGCAGATTTACACCACAAACTGGGTCTAATCTCGTGTCATAAACCGTTATGCCTACAATTTGGCATTCGACCTCTCACATTATACTGACACTTTGTGGCTACTGGATTTGCCGGGCGGTTCCGGGCAGATTTACACCACAAACTGAGTCTAACCTCATGTCAAAGGTTCACTAATGGTCGTATTCCACCCAAAACCCCAATATCAGTTCATATGTTTAACATATAGAAATGTTCATGATTCACGTTTTTGCCCCAAAACGTATTCCCAAATTATTATCATAATTCACTATAAAGTTATGCCAAGTTATAGCCTTTTATTTACAATACATGCCAATTACCCAAAACCCAACTTAGGCGCGTTCATATTAAACCTCTACTAAGTCATATATTATCATATATGTTTCAACTCCAAATTTTACATAATTAACATATGCCCAAGTTCTGGATTACATGTAAATTTTACATATGCCCAATTCGTACCAAATTTACATATGTTCAATTTATGCCGTTTTACATGTATGCCAATTTTATGTCATTTTACCATATCAAGTTCTAGCCAAAATTACATGTATCAAGTTTCATACCCAATAAACCCAAATCATGATTCATGATGTAGTTATCCCAAACTATAATCTTTTTTATTACAGTACATGTCAGTTGCCCAAGTTCATAGTACATGTTTATGCCAACTATCAAGTTTACGATTGCTTTCATGTTCAAATTCCCAATTCTACATATGCCTAATTAACATAATCCCCATCTTTTGATTTAATTTACATAGTCCCAAACTCATGATTTAATTTACATGCCAATTCATGTATGCCCACTTCATGCCAAATTATTTATGCCAATGCCTAAATTTGCAATTTCAATTATATTGACAATACCCAAATATCCAATTTCATGTTAATGGTAGTAATACCCAAATATCCAATTTTTATGTTATGCCATCAATTCCACCAAACACATATATTCCACTAGGCAATATTCCAATATTTCCCCCGTATACCATTGCACGTATATGGTAGTTTAGACCTAGGTCCGAAATTGACCTAGGTTCATCAAAAGAAAATAAATAGGGGAAGGTAGAATTTTGCATAAAAATAAGATCAGAGAGAAAAACATCATCACAGGCATGAAGATTGCAACTTGGTAATAATATCATTATAAATCAAGAAAACTGATTTAAAACAGGCTGAATCGATCATAAACTAGACATGGGAATAAAGATAGACAAGTCTCAAAACTCAAGATCCAAGAAGCAATAGAAATAGATCGATAAACATACTTAAATCCAATTTCACTTCATCACATGCCTATATTATATTTAAATATTTTAATCTGAAAATAACTAGAACTTACAGGGCATGGCTAACGAATTAAGAACTGAAATTGTCATAGAACGTTGTAGTAGTGTTGATTTATTGTTTGAACCATTGTTGAAGCTTTGTTCTTCGAATTGATTTGAGTTTGAATGCTTGTATTTTGATTTAGAGGCGGCGGCCATGGTTCAAGAGGGAGTTCAGCAACACAATTGTGTAAGAAAGATTTGTTGTGAATTAGGTTAGAACGTAGGGTGTTTTTATAGGTGTAGGAACTAGTTTAGGCCCTTAGATAAACCCTAGAATCAATCCGGACCATCAAAACACGTGTCAGGCTTCAAAAATGAGTTCTGGGTCAAAACAGGCCGACCAGGTCGACCTGTAAGGGGGGGAGGCCGACTACATGGTCGACCTGGGGGGTAGGTCGACCTGGTCCCCAGGTCGACCCCTAGGTCGACCTGCCTGGTCCTGTGCTGCCTAAAATCTGATAAATCTTCTGCAGGCCATAACTTCTTCATCCGTACTCCGATTTTCGAAAACTCGGACTCTATTTCATGTAAAATTTCGAGACGAACGCAATGGCGCAACCCATTTCCCATGATTCGCATTTTAAAATTTAATTATACCCTGATTTCTAGTTTTAACATGCTATTAAAATTCGGGTTGTTACATTCTCCCCTCCTTAAAGGATTTCGTCCCCGAAATCTTCAAGTTAAGAAGAATATGTCCTACCATCCAATCATCCATCTGCTCAATCATCAATCATAGGCATCCATTGTCCTTAAGAGATTTCTATTGCTGTATGAACATATGCAGAAAGTGTGTGTATATGTTCCTTATCTAATGCAAATGATCAGGCCTGATTGATCTTCTTAATGCAAAATATGTTTAGTGCCATGAGTCCAACATGTATGCAAATAGTCCTAGTCGCATAAACACTAGATGTGTGCACAAACATCCATCCATATGCAACATCCACATGATATCACATTCAAATTCGTCCATAAACAAATATAAACACTCATGCATATGCAATATGAAAGGTGACTGAGCTGATCTAGTGTCTAATGTACGTGTATATGCAATCACGAGCAACCACTAGCAGCCACTTGCAACCACTTGCAACCATCAATCATAACATGTCTCAAACACATGTTTACACCCAATTGTTCATACCTAAAGGTATAGTCGAACAATAGAAGCAAGTAAAGAAAAACCTTGTACCCTAAACACCAGCCCAAAACCAATATATATGATTCTAGGAAACCAAGCATGATAAACTCTTCTTAGGTCGAAAGAAATCCCTTCCTAAAACCAACCCATATCCTATAAAGCCCAAAAAGTTTAGTCAACCCAACGGACACCCTCAAACCCTAACATATATCACAACCAGATTAGCCATACTCCTTATGGGGTTTGCAACAGACATAAGATTGAGAATAGGACCGAGAGGATATACATAAAAGATAGCATGCAAGTAAGCTCTACAGGAAAAGAGGGATCAAGGATATACTCTTAAAAAGAGATATGATGCGCGTATCTAGTCTTCAATCTTCTAAGTCGCATTTCCTTGAGCTTAACTCCATTGTGCTTTGTCCGTCTTTAACTTCATAATTTCATAGCTTCTTAATTCTTGTTTCCAAAATATGAGTTGGAACTCATTTCACTGTTGTCTCTCGTCCCATTTTCACTTATCCTCCTTCTAGTATACTCGGCTTAAACATAACTGCGTACTCATGGTTTCATGCAAGCTCTCCAAAATTCATTAGTGAATCCTGGATCTCGTTTACTCACTATAATGTATTCCACGTAGAAGAACTATCAAACAATTGTCAACCATGTTGCCAAATTTACTTACTAAGGTGATTTTCCATAACTCATGCATAAGCGAAATGAATCATCCGCCTTAGTGGCGAACACTACTCGAGCGGATCGATAAACGTATCAAGAGCGGATCGATAAATGTATCAAGAGATTCTAGGTAACTAAACATGGCAGAACCCTAAGGGTTACACTAGACTTCGAGGGCATTACCAAGGCAAGTCAAGTGTATAACTACCCTCTTTTCATACTCGAGAATGGTATCATTTCTGGACAACCACTCCATCCCTAGAATCAACTCATTGCCCAAAAGCATAAGCATTACTTCTAAACTCAACACTTAGCATAAACATTCTCAAATCCAAACAAGTCATGAATAAATGAGCCGATTCCCCCAACAGGATTGGAGACAAAAACGGGATCCTCTACTACGCTAGTACTAAGGTGCAGAGACTTCAACTATCGAAGCAGAATTAAAAGGATGCGATGTACAAAAACAAAGTTCCCATGGTATAATAGAAAAGAGAAGCTAAACTTTTAACAGAAACGTTACCACCTCTCTTAGGTATGCTAGTAGTGAGAGCATACAATTGCCCTCTCGACGATCTTGTTCTTTGCCCTTGTCCTTGTCCTATGATACTTAACTACATGTCCCTTTTTTACCATACCAACGATGTTCTTTCTTGTCATGGGTTTTATTATTCTTTTACTTTGACCTCTTTCCTTTCACCTTTTCCTCCTTCGCGGATTAAGCCATATCAACAAGTTTCTCCTCCTTAGGCTTGTGTTCTTTATCCTCGTTCTTACTATCCTTGTATAGCTTGTTGACAAGTTTCTCGAAAGCTACCTCCCTCGCACGACAACCCTACAAAGCTTGAAAAAAGATTAGTCGCAGATGAAACTACTGTGGCTACTGATGGAGGTTGGGCACTCCTTTGCCCTCCGACATGTGTCGTACACCTACGAAACTATGGTGAAAAAGAAAGAGACCCAAGGAGAGAATAAAAAAATAGTGCATATGGCTTTGGGGAATATGCCTTTCGTAAAAAAAACTTTTCTTAGAAAAATGCTTCTTTGTAAACGTTTTGAAAATAGTTTCAGAAGGTTTTTAAAAGCTTTTTGCCCAGTCTAGTAACCTTCTGCTCTGATACCAAATGTAACACCCCACATCCGTTAAGGTCACTCACAAATGGAATGCCTTAACTTCAATGGAGCATTATGGGTACTAGAACAGAAATATTACAAGACAGACATATATAAAAACGACGGAAAGCAAAGTAGAAGTACTTCAAATCTTATTAAATATAATTGTTTACAATAAAAGCCCATCAACTTCCAATACCCAATTACATAGCTAAAATATCTGTCTTGCTCAAAGACAAAGAAGCATAAAAATAAACTGTAGTATTTCCCCAATAAAGCAAAGCAAGCCATAGCCAAGAGAAATCCAGGCCGTACATGAAAGAGCCTTGGAGCTTGGTAAGATCCGAACTAAGCTGTATTCCCACCCTGCGAACCTGGGGATGGGGGGGGGGGGGACGGAAGAAAAGAGGCAAAACAAAACGAGTCAGTCATAAAGACTGAGTAAGTCCTATTGACTTTCAACATAAAAATAGGTAAAGATAACATGGCATGAATAAACTGAAAATACATGTAAGCATGATGACAAGATAAGCTACAGGCACGATAATTAAGAATAAAATCATATGACTTTTGTCATGCATAACATTGCGAGGTTCCCAATCAAGATGAACTAAGTATAATTTTGCAAGATCGCAAGATTTCTCCGCTTCATCGTTAAAATATTTCTATGATATCTATTTGCTCTGCACCACCTAACTAGTGTCCCAACTAGTAATCTATATAAAATGATAAAATCATAACGTGATCTCAATCCCCGAAATTAAGGTTGCTTTCACGTGTACATCTATTATTGATTACCTAGATCTAATCTAGGGTTTTCTATCGAGCGCTTCCTAGATTCAACCAGGATTTATGCCACCTAGGTCCAACTTAGGGATTATGCTACCTATTGAACGCTTCTCGGATTTAGGGTTTATGCCACCTAGGTCCAACCTAGGGATTATGCTACCTATGTGTGTCATACGGCCCCTAATGATTGTAAATACCTATGCTGGTACCACCATGGGGTGTATCAAGACCCATGGTGGCGGCCCGACGCAATTCTAGAATACATAGGTTATACTACTGGTGCCCCCAGTGCCCTGTTTGTCAGCTCCGAAGTGTGTGCACGCCCGCACTCTGTTAGAACCCACACTGTTGCACCCACCGCCGTCGCTTTGATCGCTTACAATCAACCCAGTAATCGTGCCCCACCCTGCCTAGTTTCAGGGTACCATGATACCTAATTGGGTTACTGCTGAAATGAGTCCCCGTTACTAGGGTTTCCTACTGGTTAAGTTTGTGGGCCTATATATACAGATATTACCCACCTTCCCGTTATGTACTTAACCCACCGATTCAAGCATGCTTATTAATGGTTAAGTTTGTGGGCCTATATTTACTAATATTACCCACCAACCCGATATGTACTTAACCCTCTCCGTCCATCACGTTAAGTTGGTTAAGTGTTGTTCCTTGTGTTACTCAACCCTACCGCAAGCCTTGTTATACTGGCTAACTATTCTCCTTTATGTTAACTTAACCCCACCGCATGTCATGTCATATTTGTTAAGTGTATATTGACTTAGCCCACCTACTTATCATGTTGTGACGGTTAAGTGTTACCCTATGTTGTTACTTAACCTTACCACGCATCAGGTTATATCGATTGGGTGTTATCAACCTATTCAAGTTAGCCCAACCCATCCGCTAGTCATGTTATAACGGTTAAGTGTCATTAGCCTAGCCACGTTACTTAACCCACCCATTCATAACATATTGGTTGAGCATACATTTATAATTTTTACATGTTTTTAACTCATACCGGTTAGGTCCACATTTACATGTCAAATTTCCATGTCATCCCACTAACCCTCTAACCATACCCACGTCTTATTATGGTTAGTATTCCTTAATTCATTCATTATGACGAACGAATCATGACCTCTCACATTAGACCGTGCATTTTGTGGCCACTGGATTTGCCGGGCGGTTCCAGGCAGATTTACACCACAAACTGGGTCTAACCTCGTGTCATAAACCGTTATGCCTACAATTTGGCCTTCGACCTCTCACATTAGACTGACACTTTGTGGCTACTGGATTTGCCGGGCGGTTCCGGGCAGATTTACACCACAAACTGAGTCTAACCTCGTGTCAAAGGTTCATTAATGGTCGTATTCCACCCAAAACCCCAATATCAGTTCATGTGTTTAACATATAGAAATGTTCATGATTCACGTTTTTGCCCCAAAACGTATTCCCAAATTATTATCAGAATTCACTATAAGGTTATGCCAAGTTATAGCCTTTTATTTACAATACATGCCAATTTCACAAAACCCAACTTAGGCGCGTTCATATTAAACCTCTACTAAGTCATAAATTAGCATATATGTTTCAACTCCAAATTTTATATAATTAACATATGCCTAAGTTCTGGATTACATGTAAATTTTACATATGCCCAATTCGTACCAAATTTACATATGTTCAATTTATGCCGTTTTACATGTATGCCAATTTTATGTCATTTTACCATATCAAGTTCTAGCCAAAATTACATGTATCAAGTTTCATACCCAATAAACCCAAATCATGATTCATGATGTAGTTATCCCAAACTATAATTTTTTTTTATTACAGTACATGTCAGTTGCCCAAGTTCATAATACATGTTTATGCCAACTATCAAGTTTACGATTGCTTTCATGTTCAAATTCCCAATTCTACATATGCCTAACTAACATAAGCCCAATCTTTTGATTTAATTTACATAGTCCCAAACTCGTGATTTAATTTACATGCCAATTCATGTATGCCCACTTCATGCCAAATTATTTATGCCAATGCCCAAACTTGCAATTTCAATTATATTGACAATACACAAATATCCAATTTCATGTTAATGGTAGTAATACCCAAATATCCAATTTTTATGTTATGCCATTAATTCCACCAAGCACATATATTCCACTAGGAAATATTCCAATATTTCCCCTGTATACCATTGCACGTATATGGTAGTTTAGGCCTAGGTCCGAAATTGACCTAGGTTCATCAAAAGAAAATAAATAGGGGAAGGTAGAATTTTGCATAAAAATAAGATCAGAGAGAAAAACATCATCACAGGCATGAAGATTGCAACTTGGTAATAATATCAGTATAAATCAAGAAAACTGATTTACAACAGGCTGAATAGATCATAAACTAGACATGGGAATAAAGATAGACAAGTCTCAAAGCTCAAGATCCAAGAAGTAACAGAAATAGATCGATAAACATACTTAAATCCAGTTTCACTTCATCGCATGCCTATATTATATTTAAATATTTTAATCTGAAAATAACTAGAACATATAGGGCATGGCTAACGAATTAAGAACTGAAATTGTCATAGAACATTGTAGTAGTGTTGATTTATTGTTTGAACCATTGTTGAATCTTTGTTCTTCGAATTTATTTGAGTTTGAATGTGTGTACTTTGATTTGGAGGCGGCGTCCATGGTTCAAGAGGGAGTTCAGCAGCATAATAGTGTAAGAAAGATTTGTTGTGAATTAGGTTAGGACTTAGGGTGTTTTTATAGGTGTAGGAACTAGTTTAGGCCCTTAG
Organism: Allium sativum; assembly: GCA_030737875.1. Taxonomy (NCBI): domain Eukaryota; kingdom Viridiplantae; phylum Streptophyta; class Magnoliopsida; order Asparagales; family Amaryllidaceae; genus Allium; species Allium sativum. The sequence continues at coordinate 857,165,475 of CM060920.1, read as the reverse complement.
ATAAACCCTAGAATCAATCCGGACCATCAAAACACGTTTCAGGCTTCAAAAATGAGTTCTGGGTCAAAACAGGTCGACCTGTAGGGGGGAGGTCGACTACATGGTCGACCTGGGGGTAGGTCGAACCTAGGGTCGACCACATGGTCGATCTGGTCCCCAGGTCGACCCCCAGGTCGACCTGGCTGGTCCTGTGCTGCCTAAAATCTGCTGAATCTTCTGTAGGCCATAACTTCTTCATCCGGACTCCGATTTTCGAAAACTCGGACTCTATTTCATGTAAAATTTCGAGATGAACGCAATGGCGCCACCCGTTTCCCATGATTCTCATTTTAAATTTAATTATACCCTGATTTCTAGTTTCAACATGCTATTAAAATTCGGGTTGTTACAGTTACGATATGGCCTTCAACCAAATGCAGACGTGCTTCCAACTGATTGAACTCATCCAATATGCCATGCTTCATGGCTCTATCTTACATGCAATAATCCATCTGTCAAATGGGTCTATATACACATCGGAACGCGAGCTAGCTGGACACTGAGCCAAAAAGTCCTCAGCAAGTTCAGGATGGCAAGGGTTGGGAATAGAAAGAGGCTTTGGGACAGTTGCAGGATCCAAAGTGATGGACGAAGAAGCCATACGACCAAGAGCAGTCTGAATATCCAGGTCAGGAAGTTCATTCAACAAACAATGACTTTGAGTGTCAGTTGCACCCAAGTTCTCCTTGCCTTGAGGCATCTTTTTGCTACCAGCCCTCCTTGTCGACTTTTTCCTAAGCTTCCTAGACATGAAGAATTCCATCCTCGGAGACCTGTTTCAAAAGAGATCAGTGTGAGCTCAAACAACAACCATAAAAAGGGAAACAGCCTAGCCAGACTCAGGAATAAACAGAAACATTTCAACTAGAGAACCCTAGGGCATTTCATCAAACAATTTATAAACAAATACCACGCATCGAGATTTCAAAGAAAACCACCAGATGATTCACATTCTTCAAAGATGATTACAGAAACGAGATCTACGCTACACAAAAACCTGGCTATTGCCTAAATCCCAAATTCATACACAGCCCGGTCAGGTCATGTTTGGAATATCCTAACTTGAGAACGCATGAGTATTCCAGCAAAACAAAACAAAATAAAGAAAAAGAAACTTACCCAGAAAGATCATGGGACCTTGAAGCCAAAGGGAAATCGCTTAAAATGAACAGGTGTTACTGCAAATACTAGGCAAAATGATGGAATGAGAAAGCCAAAACCTTTTGAAGAAAAATCAAGGCAGAAATGTCAAACATAGACTACCTGGTAAAACTCTCGAGGAAGCACAACTATGACCGAAGGATTTCTCGAAAAAGATAAAAGTGGAATGAAGCAGGTTACAAGTAATTAAATATAAGGAAGATTAAAAGGCATACATCCTGAGAATTCTCACCACATCAGCTTAAGTGCCTGATTACATAAAAAGTGTCCCATCAAGCTCCAACTGGCATCACGAAATTCAACTATTCGCACAATAACCAAAAAGATACATCAAGCCTCTTGCTCACAGAGAGAGACAATACCAGTCCACTACAATGAAACAATCCCAAATTTGTGTACGACCGACCCCTCGACAAATCTACCAAACAATGTGCGATCAAATATGTCGAAGCCAGTAATTCCTTACTAAAAGAAATCACGGACTTCGAGGGACAAGTGTTAATCCCTAAAAAATCCATATGCACATTGAGTAAAGGATACGGAATGAACACCATCAGGGTTGATCGTGCGCAATGTTATCCGAGGCACTTAAACGGCTCACGATGGATAGGACGCAACTACACAGAGTAGGACCCAAGTATCAGACCCAAGATAAATCAAATCGACCAGTACGACCGAAGAAGATGGCACGATATGCTATGAGAAATGCGGCTCAATAAAGATAAGGGTCGTACATTATGTAAAGCCGCATACAACAACGGAGCACTCTTGATCTAATATCAAAGTTCGGTCGCACGCATCAAGACAGGAGTCAAGGTCGCACGTATATTTAACAACTGCTCATGAATTGCAACTCCTATCGCTCGACACTCGAATCAGAAACCTATTGGTAGATCGTATACCAATTCCTAGAAAGGGAACATTCACATCTCAAAGTCCCAAGTCTCAGTCGATCGCCTCTAGACTAATGAAGATCGTCGCTCGCTCGCTCAAATCAGACACAACCACATTAAGGAACTATGATCGGTCGTTCCTTCATCTTGCCATCAAGCAAATCAGATATCTACTCATCGAATGCTAGAAATAGATGCGACCGAAGAGCACCGACCGAAGTCACTCGCTTAACTACCCAAGACACTCGCTCCATTGAGTCGCTCGCACATGATAACTGAATATAGATACGGACTGCTGGCTACAGCTAACCGATTGTGTGATTGTAATTAATAGAATAAGCGATCTATAGCCTGCATAATGGGATTTCAACCAATCCCAAGGGGAGTTCACCTATAAATACATCATGGCTACCAACATAAAGATGATCCAATCTTTGAAACCACAAAGTGCTGCTAAATTCTATCCTCAACTACTGATTCGGCCATGGCGTCAAGTACAATCTTGTGATCAAGGAAAACGAAGGCATCCTCCTTCTTAATCATTCATCCACCTTTCTTCTCCTCAAATTCTACCATTCTCTTGTATAATTCCAAGATTAAAGTATATAAACGAGGGTATATTGAGTGAATATAGAGATGTATGAAAAGAGAGAATTGATGTTTTTTGTAATCCTCATTATAAGATTGGAAATCACCTTCACAGTGGACGTAGGCCTATTGACGGCTGAACCACTCTAAATCTCGTCTCTACTTTACTTTTTCCGCATTTTTCATTTTCAATTGCTATTTAAACATGGTTCCATTTATTTCTTACCGTATTGATGAAGTACAGTTTTAGTACCTTGAGTGTTTAAACCAATTTTGGTGTAAATAGGATGGACTCACAAGTACAAACTATCGGAGTCCAAACCACCCCAAACTTTGCAAAATGCATTAAAATAAGACCACAAGACAAGATTTTAAGTCAACGAAATAAAAATGCCTAAGTTTAGCCATGGATCAGTACCGATCCATGAGGCTCTATCAGATGAAGTTCAAATTTGGAGCGAGAATAAGTAATGTCTAATGGACCTCTTGGTGAAGCTACTTGGCCTGACCTGTTCCAAAATGCCAATAAATACTTCTGCACCTCCTACATAGAGAGGATATGGTTTCTCCCTGCTAAAACTCTGTTTAATTATTCTCTTAACCATTGTAACCTCTGGAGACAACAAGATTTCTTCACCAAATCAGACTATCTTGATCTTTTTCGATAACTTCTTGCACTTGTGATTCTTGTACTCTTTACTTCGAAGATTTATTCAACTACTTTAAATCAAGGAGCATTGTCATTGTGATGAAGAATCTAGTGATAAACATGCTAATAGTGGATGTAAGCCTTCTTAACTGTTGAACCTATTCTTTGATAAACATGCCAATATGTGTTCTTTCTTTCTATTTTCGTTTGCTAGTGATAAACATGCTAATCTATGTTCTTTCTATTTTCATTTTATTTTCTATTTATTTCCATACTATTTGGTTTTATTTTCTCTAAAAGGGGTGGGACTTTTATATTACTGTTGCATTAGCGTGATTTCTGACGTTAATAATTAACAAATCTAAATATTGATTAAAACATATTACCTAAAGTGTAAACATTCTTTATAATATTGTTTTCAATTAATTGACAACAAAAAAATAAATAAAAAATACTATAACTTAGAAATATACTTTAAATTAATTACACATGAATTCAATATAGAAACATAGTATGGCCACTTAATGACTATGGAACGAAGTTCATTGAGGTTGCAAGTTCGAGTCTGAGCCTTCCCAATTGTGTTATTGTTAAGGCATAAAGCGGTTATCCCCTTAGATCCCTATAAATCAGTGAGGATTGATGCTCCTTGCTGAGATGGCTAAAAAGAGAGGTTGGTTGTGGCGGTCCAGCTGAATCACTTAGCTTTGCTTTCCGGAGTAGGTTTAAGGAAAATATTTCTATACAAAAATATTATTAAGTATTCGTATAAATTATTTCTTCTTGGATATGTTTTTCTTTAGTAGAACGGATGTGTAGCGTGATACTACACAGCCGATTAAGAATATTATATATATATAATATAATATCCAGTTGATAAGCCCAACTGGTGGCTAATAGTTCGAAAAGAAAGTGTTTTGAACCCACAAAAACCTGCAAACACCATACATATAGATACTACATCATAGAAACATAGTAGCATAAAGCAAGAACCTTAAACATTGAAAGACATATACAGACCAGACAACATGAACCACTAAAGAGTAAAGACAGTAATTTCCCATGCAATTATTGACTAGGGCAAATCTAGGCTTGATCCTCCTTGATTTGAACCCACTGATTCAGCAGGGCTATTAGTTAGAGGCAAAGTAAGCCTGAATCTAGATGAAGATGATTGACATGTCCATGTTTGAAAGAAGTATATGATAAGTCTTCATAATATTTCAAAACGTTTCACTGGTTTGTTAAAGATAACTGCATTTCTCTCCTTCCAAATGCACCAGCAATAAATATATAAGAATGGGTCCAAAACCTCATTAGCCGAACTATATTGCCAATAGTCAAACATTGATGAAATATCAGGAATAAAGCCCAGTAAATGAATATTAGTTGCAACCAAAATGGGGTATGAAACATCACATTCAAAGAACAGATGATGAAAGGTTTCCTCATGACTTGAACAAAATGCACAATAGGGATCAGCAACCAGGTTAAGCCTATGTTATCTTGCTCGAGTATTAATTCTTCCATGAATTAAACACCATTGAATGAATAAAACTTTAGGAGGCAAATGAATTTTCCACAATCTATAAAATGTGAAAGACCTTCCAAAATAATTGAGATAATGATAAAGAGAAGAAACAAAAAAACCATTCCTTGGTGATAAAGCCCAAATATAACTATCAGAGTTTACCAAAAATTGAGTTCGAGTAAGCAGTCCGGAAATATCAAGGAGGTTGAGAAAAATATGAACATCAAATAAAGAGGTGGGCAAAGACTAGAGGGACCATTAATAAACAAATTAGCAACAGAAGAGCTCACATTAGAGATCAAAGGGAAAAGAGAAGGAAAAACATGAGAGGGAGGGAATTGGCCTTGCTAAATATCAAACCAGAACAAATATGTTTCACTGTTACTCAATCTGACATGAAATAAATTTTTAATACGAGGAATGACTGAAATCACACCACACTAGAAGGGAGAAGGCTTAGCAGATGGTGGAAAATGAATAACAAGATAAGGGTTATTAGAGTAGTAAAGGAAAGAATCCAGTCCTTCCAAATGAAAGCACTTGGAGTGATAATGCGCCATAGCCATTTTGATAATAAGGCCATATTGAAATTCCAAAGATTAGTTTTACCAAAACCTCCCTAATCAGGATGTAAACATACAATCTGCCACTTAACCAATCTTTTGACATTTTTCCCATTCCATAAGAAAGCACTTCTAAGTGAATCAATCTTCGAAATTGCCCATTTAGGGAGTGTAACACCCTGTAATTTTAAAACAAGACATAAGAGATAATTAAAGAGTAATTAATTTTTAAAAGAAGAATTAGGTGAAACGGGTTATGCCATTGTGTTCGTCTCGGACTTCTACTTGAGATAGAGTCTGAGTTTACGTAAAATTGATATCGTATGAAGAAGTTATGGACGATAGAAGTTGGGCAGAAAAATCATAAAACAGGCTAGGATAATTGGCGCACTTGTGAAGTGCGACAGAACAAAAATGCACTAGCATACTTGGGAAGTGCGCCCATGCCGAGGCCAAACCTGCACAGAATTCTGGAGAGTTCTCTAGTGATGTGTCCTTCGGGGATTGGCTGGATGACGTGTCTTTTGAGCTGTGTGGTTATGATGATCTCTAATCTAAAGGCCCTAATTCACCTAATACATCTATAAAAACACACCTAGACCTAACCCTGATTTCATTACACTAATCCATGACGCCTCCCTACTGCTCTAATCTAAATTAAAACTAGCCTCTCTTCTCTTCTCCAAAGAAAATCAGAATTAGAGTATTCAAATTGGAAGACAAGAATCAAATTCTACAATAATGATTTAGCTAATCAAATTCCGAAATCAGATTTAGATCTATTCACTCTTCTTTATCCTGTCGATGTGAGTCTATGTTACTTTCACATATAATTAAATTAAAAATGATTGGATAAGATTGTAAATTGAATTTAATGATCATGCCTGTAAGTAAGACGATTCATATCAAGTTTTGTAGATTCTTATCTTTCAGATCCATACCCATATTATTGTTATCATATGTCTCATTGGATCTATTTTATTGTTCTATGCCAGTTCATGTTTCATGTGGCTCTTTTATGCCAGCTTTGATGACATGATTCTCTTCTTCTTTTCCTTTTCTTTATGAGATTAGGCTAACTTCGAGCCTAACATATTGCGTTGAGATTTGCGTACAAATAATGTTTGAGCGATTGGGAAAAGTTTGGGAAGATATTGAATAATATGTAATTGGGCATAAATTGATTTGTAATCATGTAGTTGATTTGGGGCATAATTGTGTGTAACTTGTATACATGAGATTTGACATAAGTTGGATGTGGGCATAATTGAATATAATTTGTATACATGAGGTTTGGCATAAATTGTTAATAACAATGAACGCAAATTTATTTGGGCGTAATTTGGCATAACACGTATACATAAGATTATAGGCCTAATTTGGATTAAAATAATGAAAATAATTTAGATTGGAAATTATTGGTAATTGGGATATAATTTAATCCAGGATTTAAAGTTGGGACTTGAATCAAGAAAGTGATAAAGAACGCCTAAGACACGAGGTTAGATTCGAATTGCAGTATAAGACTGCCTGGAACCGCCCGACACATCCAGCAACCGCAATTTTGTAATCTAATGTGAGAGGTCAAAGGCAGAAATTAGATACATAATAATGCAAAGACAAGAGGTTAGATTCGGATTGCGGTATAAGACTGCCCGGAACCGCCCGGCATATCCAGCAACCGCAAAACGGCAATCTAATGTGGGAGGTCTTACAAGATTACGGTTATAATGACTTAGTGAACACTTAACCAAGATAAGACATGTAGTAAGACATGGGGGTTAAGTGGGTGACATGGGTGACATGTGAAATATAACTAGAAGCACTTAACCAAGGTGAAACATGTGATTAGACGTGGGAATAAAGAGGGGTTAAGTAGGAATTCCTAGTGGGGACCAAGCTTAAGAGGGAAGCTTGTGTCAAGTATGGGGACCCTTTTCAACCAGTAATCCATTTAGTATCTATGTGAGCTCGAACTAGGTCGACGACGGGACACGCTTACTGGGTTTGATTGTAAGAGGTCAATAAATTTAGCGAGGGCAACGGAAGTCCAACGGAGTCATGTGCATGCATGGGTCCGGGCTGGTAGGTAAGACGTTGTTGCATCGTGTAGGTATAAGCCGTGCATTTTTAGTAGTATCGGGTTTCCACTTTAGGGAGTGGTACACCCTATTATGGGACCAACACGGGTATCTACGAGGTAGGGAGCCGATCGAGTGGAGAGTGAGTGGGTACAACTAGTGGAGATAGGAGTAGGCGACACCTATGACAACAGCTAGGAGTACACGAAACTACCATCATTATTATTATGTTTAGTAAGAGGTATCAACTTTCAGTATAGAACTAGCATTGGTGCGGTGTAGGAATTATCTTATAGTGATTAGAAGCGCAATCAACGTTATATCTTGTTCACCTTGTTACTTTGTCATATATGCTTATGTTACAGTCATCTCTTATATCCAGTTTATGTTCTTATCCTGTTACTTTACTGATTATATTGTTAAAGTCACTAGACTCGCTAGACTTATATCTGACCCCTTTTTGTTTCGCCTCTTTTCTTTCTTTTCCACCCAAGATCCTCAGGGTGGGAATAGCGAAGCTTGACTTGGATTTCTTTCTTCTTGAAGTGCTTGGAAGTGTTGAAATTAATGCTCAGCTTTATCTCTTTTTCATTATGGCTATTTGGAGTGGGATTATGGTTTTACTTTTATGTACTCTGATAATAATTTTGTATAACATAGATATTTTTGTACTTGGCTTTAGCATGTGGTTTTGATGTTGTAACCAAATATGTTTTGCTTTTCCGCTGCAATGAATAAATTTTGAATTTTCTTAAATACCATTTTATATATCTGTCTTGTGATATTCTGTTCTATACTCTTATAATACTCCATGAAAGTTAATGCATTCCCTTAGTGAGTGACATTTACGGACGTGGGGTGTTACAGGGAGTTAATGAAATGACATCTAATATGTTGGGATAGCAGACAAAACAGATTTAACCAACACCAATCGTCCAGCTGAGGAAAGGGAATTAGCCTTCCACAAGGCATCTCTTTTCTATCTTATGAATAAGAGGAAACCAGTTAGTTTTGTGGAGTTTAATGGTTTTAAGAGGAATACCCAAATAAACAATTGGGAAATTATGGATAGGACAGTTAAGAAAAGAAGAAATGGTTGACCCAAGATGGTCAGATTTACCAAGCACAATTATGGAACTTTTAGAGAAATTAATAGAAAGACCAGAGATGAGCTCAAAGACATATAAAACGACTTTGAGGAAGTGAATGTGATTAAGGTCAACTGAAGAGAAAATAATGGTATCATCAGCAAACTATAAATTTGAAATTGAAAGATTAGAGTTTGGAAGACGAATACCATCGAAGAATTCATTTGCGATTGCTCTCCTCACCATTTGATTAAACACATCTGCGATGAGTACAAAAATAAGGGGAGATAATGGATCTCCTTGCCGAATCCTCTATTAGATTTAATTAATCCTCCAATGTTCCCATTAATAGAAATGGATGAATGACTGATTTTTAAAATACAATCAATCCAATTACACCATGGTTGAGAAAATCCTCTGTGTTTAAACATCTGTAAAATGAATTCCCAGTTGACAGAATCAAAAGCTTTAGAAAAATCTAATTTGAGAAGAATACCTGGAGTAGAAGAATGGTGACAGAATGAGATTACCTCTTGTGTAGTTGCAATTCAATCGAGAATGTTACATCCATGAATGAATGCAGATTGTTCAAAATTAATAAGAGGAGAGATCACAGATTGAAGACGATTAGCAAGGGTTTTGGTAATAATTTTGAAGATGGTATTAAGCAAGCTGATAGGACGAAAGGAAGAGAGAGAATTTGCTCCAGCGAATTTAGGAAGGAGGACAATATTTGCATAATTTAATCGAGAGATAAGGCTGGGGTTATCATAGAATTCTTTACACATATCCACAATATCGTGTTTCACTATAGCCCAAAAAGATTTAAAAAATGAAGGCCCAAAACCATCTGGACCAGGGGATTTGTCATTATGCATTTCGCTTAAGGCAGCCCAAACCTTACTTTCAGAAAAAGGATGATCAATGGAAATTGGGGTTGGGTTTGGGTATAACAAATTCCAATCAATAACTACAATAACATGGGGTGAACAACCAAGAACAAAGCGATAAAAATTAGAAAAAAGATGAAGAATGTCCACTTGATTTGTGAAAGATTGGCCTTCATAGAAGATTTCAGGAATATAAGTTGCTCTTCGTCTACCATTTGCAATTCGATGAAAGTAATCTGTGTTTTTATCCCCTTCCCCTATCCATTTGGATTTGGCTCTTTGTTTCCAGCCTATTTCTTCTTGTTTGAATAACCTGTCTAGTTCAGATTCGAGTTCTTTTAAAGTGTTATTCTCTTCATCATTCAACGGACGAGATTCTTCTATAATGTTAAGATTTAAGATAACATCCTGTAAGTTGGAAATGCGAGTTCTAATTGAACCCCAAACTAATTTGGCCCATGGCTTAATCAATTTTCTTAAAGATCACAGTTTCAGAATGATTTGATGAGTAGTTGATTGGGACTGAACAGGCTGCATCCAAATTGTTTTAACAAATTCTTTAAAGGATGGTTCTAACAACCACAATCTTTCAAATCTAAAAGGCTTTTTAAAGTTAGAGAGGGAACCAGAATCAAGAATAATGGGACAATGGTCAGAAATGATTGAAGCAAGCTGAAAAACATAAGATAATGGGTGAAGCTCTTCCTAAGTAGAATTGAAAAGAAATCGATCAAGCTTAGCAAGAGAAGGAGTTGATCTGTTACTTGACCAAGTGAATGAACGATTACAAATAGGGGTCAATAAGGCAGCAATCAAAGATAAAAGAATTAAAAGCATCAGTGTCTGCCGATATAATCCCAGATTTTCTCTCATAAACATTTCTTATGGTATTGAAATCGCCTCCTATTATCCATGGTCTAAAAAAACTGTTTGCCAAATTTTTACAATGTTCCCAAAGGTGTATTCTCTCATGTGCATCTTGAGGACCATAAATATTGGAAAAAAATTAGATAGAGTCTGAAGCAATATGCTTAAAGGGAACATGCAAGGCAGATTGGTTTGAAAAAGTTTGATGCAATAACCACATAGATTCATTCCAAGCAGTAAAGAGTCCTCCTCTAGATTCTATGGCATTAACATAAGCCCAACCAGTCAAAGAAGAACCACCAATCAATCTATAGTGGAAATTCGATGGATCAGAAAGTTTAGTCTCTTGGAGAAAAAGGACATTTAAATTAAGTGGGGACAAAACTAAATTAATAGCATGACATTTTGAATGGTTCCCCAAACCCCGTACATTCCATGTGACTACATTCATTGATGTTTATTAATACGCTCTTGTTCTAAAGCTTGCATGGCTTTATATTGTGAGTCACGTAAACTTATGCCCATGCAACCCGAAATCTTTTTATTTAAACGTTTATTTGCAGAAGAAAAAACAACAGGGGTCAAAAAACTACCAGTGACATCAGGATTGTTGTGTCTACCACTTTGACGAATAAAGATAGGAGAGAGAAACTGAGGCCAGTCTTGATTATCAGTCCATGGCTGCTGAGGAGGGGATTGCGGAGGAGGGATTGAGGCTATATCAAAAGGAATTGTCTGAATAGGAATCATGGATAGATCTAGGGAGCGAGGGATAATTTGGTTAAGTGATGCATTTAGATCCACATGCATTTCCTGGTTAACTTCATTCTGGTCCGGTTGCTCCACCTCCTGATTGTCAATAATTGGAGGGTTAAAATTCATGTTCACTTCCTGATAAATAGATTGTAAAGGAGGTAACATTGCTCTTCTTCAATCATTGCATCAAATGTATCTTCAGAACTTGTTTCATAAAAATTGTGGAGACACAACACCACTTGTTCCTCATTTCCAATAAAGAGGGTTTCTGGTCTTATTCCAGGATGCTCATGTTTGCTACGTTGCACTTTGATAATATGTGTTTTGTTGTTGAAATGCGTATCATAAACACTTTTCGAGCCTATTCCTTCATAGAACTGAAGCTTGACCAGAAATTCTCTATGGTCAAAGTGACACCAATCACAATCATCTACTGCAAGGACACGATCGATCGGTTTCAAAATCTCTTTCACTGCTTCATCATTATTTTTCAAAAATTCAGGAAATCCTTCCACTTTTGCCCATGATTCAGTTTCCAATACAGGTTGTGGTTCTCTATCATTCTCATCCCAAGCTTCTAAGCAAATGGCTGCTCCTGGTTTGATCAATATCTTCGGTAATAAGAATGATCCCGTTTACTGTAAGTAGTGCAATATACTAAAAAGGAATTGCTCGAGCTGATCGACATCATCCAACAATCATGCTCGAGATAAACTTCCAAAGCATAATATAGGGTTTCAATGCTCCATTTATTAGTAAAAGATTTAGCAACAATGCTTTTCGAAGAATCAGCCATTCTAAAATGTTTAGAAGATTGAAATTGTGGAGACTAAAGTGGGGAGTGATGATAATTAAGCTCAGAAGAATACTTAATGTTTGAATTTGCATGGTAATTATCATGACGGGTGGACATACGTAGAGATATGTGATGTGAAGTTTATGCAGTATGAGTAGAATTCTTTGGGACCCAATGTACTTGATTATAATTGCTCCTACTGCCGACTTTGTGTGCAGAAGCCAAAGCGCTCACATTACTATTGGTTTTCTTCAAACAACGTGGCACTGAATGACCATAAGAGCCACATTTAAAACATATTTTCGGTTCTCTACACTCCTTTGCCACGTGTCCCTTGCATGCACACTGTAAACATCTTTCTTCTTTTTTCAAAAAGGTGACGGTTTGGAAAATGGAGATGAAAGCTAGCAAAGGTGAACTGAGCTTCTTCTTAAGGGGTGGTTTTGGCGGAGAAGAAGGAGGAGAAGCCGCTACCTAAGTATAAGATTTAGACGATGAATTAGAGGGATGATCGGAAAGCACAGAAAAACGCTTAGACGCGGTTAAAAAAGATGAACGAGAATGATGAGGGCGAGAAGATTTTGAAACAAGCACAAAAATAGGTTTAACTGGCACAATTACAGGTCGAGAAGGATCATGAACTGGTTGAACAACGGCACGACGAGGAGAAGAGTGACCAGATGAAGTATGATAAGACGAGGATGAAGCAGGATTGAAATGGAGGGGAGGACGGGGAGGAAGATTAAGACGAGAAAAAGGAGGATAAACGGAAGATGAGACAGGACCCAAACGAGGAGATGACGAAGAAGACGGAGAAGAACGAGGAAGAAGTAAAGGTTTGTATTTGGATGGATATTTCGAAAGAAAGGGAGGAGATGAAGGAAGAAAGGACGCCATTAACGAAAGATTGCATCCAATGTTATAAATAGGAAGTCATGGATTTAATATAAAGAAGGAGGAGAAATGGAAGAGAAGAGCGGAATATGTGTGTATGTATGTGTGTATGTGTGTGTATATCTTGGATATGTTAAACACATACAATTTTCAAAAGGATAACTCACGTGTAGTGTGTACGTGTGTGTTGCATGCCATAACGCTTATGAACAAATTAATATTGTTTGCAACCATATTGTCCATTTCAAATAGGTAAATGCATGTTGAAGTAAATTAGGTGACTTTACAAATATCTATCGCTCTAAAAAAGAACGCATATGTACTGCAAAGATAGATAACTACATTTTTTTCAAAAAAAAATTTGATTACAAATAACCAATTAATATTCAAATTTTAAAAAAATTCTTCTTTTTACTGAAACCAGTACAAACCCTAGGACCATTAGGCAATGCCTATGGCCTCAAAATTTAGAGGAACCCAAAGAAATCGCTTAGCATAAAAAACGATAATTTGGAATTTGATATGCATGCAAAATAAAGTCGCGGACATCAAAAGAGAAAACACGCACTAACAAAAGTATAGAAGAAGAAAACACACGTAAAAAGATGAAGAAAAAAATAGAAGCTGGCTACAATTGCAAGAGAGCATCTTGGGTTTACAATTGAAAGAGTGGCAACAGATTTAAGGGTGAATGCCATAATTTAATAAGCTAGCTAGCTAGGGTTTTTGATTTTCAATTGATTAATTGACAATAGTAGAAAAACGAAGATTTCAAGTCTTCAAACGTTCAACTATCGAGTAAATACTTGCAATTATCTTTATGCCATTTGATGAATGATAAACCATATTTAATTAATTTCTATGTTATTTAGGGAATTTTACTTGTTTGAAGGATAAAGAATAATGATGGTTTTTTTTAGAGTTTTAAGTTGATTGTTATTAGAGCAACTGAAACAAGTAGATATATTATCACATAATTTAAAAATTGAATAAATTCTATAATGATATGAACCAGTTTGTAAAGTAATTCAACAAAATACAATGTTGATTTTTTTGATGACAATAGTTGTAACATAGTATTAAAAAGTAAAATGGCAGAACCACAACTAATTAAGTTATTGTCTCATTATTTCTGCAGATTGCTCTGGTGATTTTGATGTTCATTCTCTATATATTTTACACAACAATGTCTTGTAGAAAAGAGTCGTGGATTCTAAAAGAAAAAAATTGAAATTGAGAATGATCTTTAAAAAAAACAAGTGGTTTTACTTAATAAATTCTGTTTAGCATTAAACAAGAAAAGAACCTGCATTGTTAAAAGCAAGAGAAACAGAGGTGAAGTTAATGAAGTCATGACAAACGAGGATGAGGTTATTGACACGAATGAGATTTAGTACCACTTTCTTTAGATATTAGTGTTCCGATAAATTGGAAAAATATGAACCGCCACTTGAAAGATTTTGATTGTCGAAGAGCCCTACAAAAGACAACAATTTTTATTTTCCTAAAGATATATCAAATAGATGTTTCTCTAGTGTATACTACATTGGACAATTATCAAATGAGAAAAGCATAACAGAAAATGGTCAATATACTCCAAAGCATTAGATAAAGTATTTGGTTTTTACTGCAAATTATTAAAAATGATAAAAAGGATGTTTTAATTGTCAAATGAAGGAGTGAGTAATTAGAAAAATACCGGTGAAAAACTCAAAGCACATTAAGTTAGTGTTAATTATATCACTAGTATGGGGAAATAGATAGAATTAGAAATAAGATATCAAAAGAACGAAACAGTAGACAAAAGTGCACAAGATTAAGTAAAGTGTGAAAGTTTTTGTGATATTCCTATATAATTACAACTATCATTTTTTATGATCTGAATATTCTTGTTTTTTAATTTTCTTTATTCTTTGATTGAAAAGTTGAGCACAAGGTTGTCTTTTTTTTTTTTTTTTCTTTTTTTTTCTTTTTTCTTTTTTTTTTAATGGCCTCTTATAACTCTAGGTTAACCCTGACCAAAACAAAAGATATACCAGTAAAACATGTTTACGAAAGAGATTTTACATGGCAAATCCAAAATAGGATATAGAAACAAATTTACGCAATGAAACAAGAGGATGGAATAGCATTCCAACATTTGTACGATCTGTGTTTTGGTGACAAACACATGCTTTCATATCCATTTTAAAATAGCCAACATGCACGTTATTAAGCACAAATTATCAATAGTGCTTCACCTATGCTCCATGCATATGATATAAAATGAAAGTTAACATATAAATCATGTTATTGCGAGTGGCACTTGACTATTGACACAAGGTGTGCATATATATATATATATATATATATATATATATATATATATATATATATATATATATATATATATACACACACACACACACACACACACACACACACACATAAAGAGGCAGGTTAAATGGAACATTAAATAGTCGAGCACCCCAATAGCCTACCACTTTGTCACCATACATTTTCTTTCTCTCTTTCCACTAACCTTTTCACCTCCCACTAACTTTAATTAATGTAAACGATAAGGTGCAAAATAGGAGGTCAAAGGAGTGCTTCATTTTTGAAGTACCATTAAATGCTCGCCATATATATATATATATATATATATATATATATATATATATAGGAGCGTTCAAGAGCATCCTTTAGCCTCCTTGATTTTCACCGCACATTCTCGTTTCTCTCTCGTTCCACTAATTCTCTCTCCCTCCAATAACTTATTTAACTATAAATACTTGGCTATAAATGAGAGGTAAAAAGGAGGCTAAAAAAAGGGTGTCATATAGCACTCCATATATATATATATATATATATATATACATACATATATATATATATACATACATATATATATATATATATGTGCGCGCGCGCGTGAGAGAGAGAGAGATCAAGAGCATCCCAAACAATGCAACAACGTTTTAGTCTCCTAATTTCCACCATGTAATCTCCTTTCCCTCTTCTCCCACTAACTACCAATTTCACTCACACAATATTTAAACATAAACGAGTGGCTATAATTAAGGTGCAAAAGGGGTACCATAAAAAGGATGTCATATATATGAGTGGCGATTTCGTCAGGTTTCGTCATGCGTGAGCTCTTCCTAAATTTTAATTCGTCTTCTACCAGTATCTATTTTCTCGTGCTAATTCCATATCTAAATCTACAACCTTCAACGAAATAATATATTTGGTTGATAAGCCTTTCGATTTCCATATTATTTCCACAATACAAAACTCAGATCCATGTTATTCTTTCAATCGTGAATCTTTAGGTCAAATCCTTCACTGCCTACGTGGATGAGGGTTCTACAATCCCAGATCTGTGAAACCCAGGTCAAGCCGCCCCTGACGGCCTCTTTCTAACTGCAGTTCTATTTCAAAATTCAGTTGTGATTTGTTTGTGAATAGGAGATCAAGCCTTTGGGGGAGTTGGGATCTAGCTTTGCCGGCGTAAGTGCATATTCACATCCAATTCCTCATAACCGTTCTTCTGAATTTTCATCATGTTCGTATACTGGTATTTGGATCATTTCTGTGGTTTTAGACAATTTGAGTGCGACTTGAGTTTGGTTATGGGTATTTTGTTGTTTTTGGGAGTTATTGCGGTTTTTAACTTTTGTATAGTTCTGAATATGATGAGTGCAATAGTTTGATTTATGTGTATAGTTGCGAAATGTTTTTGGTCATCAAGAGAGCTATTTGGAGTGGATGAAGCAGTATTACCCCCATTTTGCTCATAGATTTCAACTCTTGAATATTAGAATTTTAGCCTGGTTGATGTTTGTCGAAGATCTGTTATCGGATTATTCATTCATAAGGTTGGTTATATGCTGAGTGCGACGGATTCATGGAAGAGTTGATCTTTGGTTCATGTTCAAATGGATTTCTGGGTTTTTGATTGTTCATATGTATGTTCATCCAGATAGGCAGAAGAGGATGTTTAATTGGTTTGGGTCTGGATGAGCATACTGCATTTTTTTTTTTCATACCCATATTGTGATGGTTCTATTTTTGAGTGGGTTTATGAATGCTCACATTCAAGTTCACTCAGTGGTGCAGTTACAGTTCGATTGTCTTGAATACCAGTTGTTTTCAGTATGACACATGATCAGATGTACATTTTTGTGAAGCAGTTGGCCTAGGTTTCAGTTTTGCTTTACTTCTCGAAGATTTAGGTTAGTTGAATGGTGATCCATACATTCATGGTTTAATTTTAGTTTGGCGAAGCAGATGGCCTCTTCCCCAAATTTCAGTCCAGCGCTTTAATGTTCAGTTTTCCCTATCAACCTGTTCATATGGTTCTAATTTTTATGATACATTATATGTTGGTTGATTATGGATTGGTTTTGGCATGAAATGTGGTACTGCTGTTTGTTGGTGAAGCAGTGTATTTCTTTGTGACTTGCTTTGTTCAAGGATTCTTTTGTATATTTCGATAGGCATGGTCTTCTTTTTGTTGTTGCGTTTTACACCATATATGTTGTTTCCATCAGGTTTGTTATGGTAACGGCAAATTTACCATCACCATATCATTATCAATCGATCGGTAACCATTTTTTATTGAAATCAATATACCGGTTAAAATGATATGATAACGGTAAATTTATCGTTTGTCACAGTAAATTATCGGTAACTTTTTTCAATACTAGCAGTAACGGTAATTTTACCAATAAATTTAAAACATATGTATATTCATCTGATATGGTTTATTCCATGCATTTAGAACCAAGTAAATGATTATATTTAGTTTACTAATTAGATAAATAATTCTTAATACACTTATTTTTATTCTCGTTTATGTTTTTTATTAACTAACATTACATGCAGCATAATAAAGATGTATTATATACAAAAAACATGTCAAGATACATACTTTGATTGATAAACGGTAATTTACCATTACCAGTGTAACGATTACCAAATTATCGGTATACCAGTCTATCGATAACTGTAACGGTAAACGATTCTGGTTTACCAGTAAGAACGCTACGGTAACGGTATTGGCCAAATGGCAACGGTAACCATTACCATAACAGACCTAGATTTTCATAACCATACGTATAGTGCTTGGATTAATGTTGCTGACATGTTTCTAGAAGTTCAATTTTCCTCCCTTCGTGATTTTAGTCATTGTCATTCTCAATGATGGCATCATTATGACTATGTCTAAAAACAGGAGAGCGAGTTTGTTCACACTCCTGACACATGGTGTGAACAAAACACTACTCATTATTGGTGGAAATAAGAGGGACCCTTATGGGAAAATGTGGAATTCAGGGGGTCCCTATAACTGCCACCAATAAAAACTTAGAGTTTTGTACACATTTCCCCAAATAGTGTGAACAAACTCCTACTGTAAAAACAGGGTTAAACTGTCTCCTCTTCCTTACTCTTGGAAACTCACTGGTATATTCGCTACTGGAGTTGCA
Source organism: Allium sativum (assembly GCA_030737875.1). Classification (NCBI taxonomy): domain Eukaryota; kingdom Viridiplantae; phylum Streptophyta; class Magnoliopsida; order Asparagales; family Amaryllidaceae; genus Allium; species Allium sativum. The sequence goes on along the minus strand of CM060920.1, from coordinate 857,147,211 downwards.
CTCATTTCTTATTTGGCTATCACCACTGTTTTCTTATTTGGCTATCACCACTGTTTTATTCTTTTATGCAGCGTACGAGACAGATTTTTTTTTTTGTGAACACATTTAAGTCATTGAAACTCAGACCTCTCAACACGCACAAGCTTAATTTTTCCAACATCAAAGATGTTGGCGATAACTCACAGATTCAAGTGAGCACCATCAGCCAAGGTTTGATTTGTTTCAGGAACTAGTTTCTACATATGGTGGTAAGTTATCAAGTGCTTTCAGGTTTCTAGTTTCAATCTGTAGCCAATGTTTATGTGGGAGCAGTTCCACATGCTTCTTGTGGAAGAAAAAAATTGTAGCTGAGGATTTCTTGTTGCATACTCAAGGTCCTAAACGTGATGAACCTTGTGGTTACGCTTTTATGCAATACAGTACTAGAGAGTGAGATACAGGAATCTGAACTAGCCATGGCAACTATGCATGGGAAATTAATTTATGGATGTCCTTTGGTTGTTTTAGTAGTTGAACCACTAAAGAACACTGGTTATGGCGAGTGATCTAAATGTAGCTCAGACATATTTCATGCTTATAACAGTTCAGATTTGTCAATGAGTATTGAAGATGAGTTTTCTGATTCCTATCTTTAAGTAAAACATGCTATTTTTTATTCTGTTACTGGAGTTTTCTGTTATGGTTTCTTATGGGTGATGATCGGTTGATGATCATGCACAAGAGGAGCCCTCGGCTCGAATGAAGTGCAGAGAGTTGCACGCTATAGTGGGACGAAGGCCTCATCATGGGCTGATTTATGTTAGTTAGGTTTTTACTTGTATTTTTAGTTTTTTCTTTAAGCTTTTAGCTTATGTTTGTAATGGTCAGTATGCTAACATGCCTCTTGTATTGTTTTTTTAGTAATAATAAAGTGAACCAATTTTTAAATAAATAAATATATATATATATATATATATATATATATATATATATATATATTAATCTATCCAAAATTTGAGCTCACTCCAACATTTATAGAATAATATATTTGATGTTTAAATTTAATGGTTTAAATAAATGTCTGAAACATGAATAATTGAGTTAATATTTCGAAAATGTTACGAATGTCAGAACGAACTTAAATTTTGGATAAATGATAATATATGTGGATTAAATATCTACAAAATCTTGTTTGATTTGGATTAGAGTAGCTCACCGTACCGTAGGGGTGTTAAAGGGGTGTTGCAAAACAAAAGTGTCTCGGAACGCTTCTCATACACACACAATATAGACACACACAAATACAATTCGAAGCACACTGTTTGTATCGCATTTGTAACCATATATTTATACTTAAGTAAGTAAACGATTGAAGAAAGAGCTAATAGATGGAGAGAGAAACATGAATATGCGGTTGAAATCAAATGGCATTTAAGGGTGTTGTATTGTTTAAAGTGCAATGGAATGTTTCATATAAATATATATATATATATACACACACACACACACACATATATACATATATATATACATATACATATATATAGACACACACACACATACTTAAGGCTGTTATGGTAATTATTATCGTTATAATTTCGTAGATGTTATTACCATACCATTTTTACTGGTAAGCAAATTGGTTACCGTTACAGATCGATCGGTATACTGATTACTAGTATACCGATAATATGATAACCACTATACTGGTAATGGTAAATTACCATTCATCCATCAAATCATATACATTGACATGTTTCTTATACTATAATGTATCTTCATTATATTATACACAGTGCTAATTAATAAAGGACATAAATAAGAAATAAAAGAAGCGTATTTGGAATTATTCCACCTGGTTTTCAATCTAAATTTAATCATTTATTTGGTTCTAAATGCATATAATAAAGTATATTAGATAAAGAGTAAATTAGTTTTAAGGAAAAACTTAAAAGCGGATTTCAAAATTATGGACATAACTTTTTTCTTTTCGTTTGAAGGACGCTCAACACCTTTCTTCACCCCACTAACTAGCTTTCGAAGTCACTGCAATTTCAACTTCTTCCACTATCCGACTTCCGAATTCATCCTAATCTGAAGCTATCGCCTAAAGTCTCCGTTGCATGAAGCCGCCGCCGCATGAAGCCGTCGCCGCATGAAAATTTCGCCGTTGTCTGAAAGCAATCAAATCCATTGTCATCTTTTTCGAAGCAATCGCTTGGAGGATGGAGTAATCTAATCGTCTAAACAATCATCGTCCAAACCCTCATCGTTCTTGCTTCTGTGTTTTCGGTGTACTTAATTACCATTTTAGCCGAATGTTAGTAGCATTCAATTATAATTAGTATGCATTTTATCTGAAATACAATTTGGACATTGAAAAGTATAATCAGAATTTTTATTTGTTTAATTTCAATTATAATTAGTATGCTAATTGTATTTAGCATATTTAAATGCTCTATCGTTTATTATATTCTATACATGCTAGTTCATTTTACTAATAAATGCTATATTCAAACATTATTTGGAAACTCTACACGTGCTAACTCACTTCAAAAATAAAAATGATAAATTCAACTATCATTTATTATATTTCATACATGACAGCTCACTTCAAAAATACAAATGATAAATTCAACTATCATTTATTATATTTTATACATGGCAGCTCGCTTTAAAATTACAATGATATATTTAACTATCATGCAATGTATTCTACACATGTTATTTCAATTTAAAAAATACAATGCTAAATTCAACTATCATTTATTTTATTCTTTACACATGTTATTTCACTTTTTAAAATAATTCTATATTCAACCATTATTTAGGTTACATACATGATGTTCTATTCAATTTTATAATATAATACTATATACATGCTAGTTCTTTTTTTTAATATAGGCATATAGAACTATTATAATGCTAATTCACTTTAAAAGATGCAATGCTAAATTCAACTATCATTTGGTATGCTTAACATATATAGAGTACTTTAAAAATACGATGATATATTCAGCTATCATTTATCATATTTTGTACATACTTGTTTATTTTCAAAAAGCAATGCTACTTTTAACTATCATTTAATATATTCTACATGTTCTAGTTTACTTTAAAAAATTCAATGCTAAATTCAACTGCTATTTCGTACATTCAACATATACTATAGTACTTTAAAAATATAATGCTATATTCAGATATCATTCATCATATTATATACATGCTAGTTCACTTTGAAAACACAAATCAGCATATAATGGACATATAATACAACAAACAGCCTGAAACTAACAAAAAAGCAAATCAGCATAAAATACAAGGACATCAAACTAAACTGCACAAACAATGGAGCAAATTCGGAGCACACGCAGGAATAATAATTTCATATATCATTATCCTAGGCAGAAACCAAAATCAATCGAAACAAATCACATCATGCACCTCTCAATTATATGCATTCGTGCACTATACAAATATAAATCCATATAACCAAAATGATATGTGTTAAGGAAGATTGTTTTAATGAAGGGTACAAGTCCCACATCACCAACTCATTTAGCCTATTTCAAGGTATATATGAATGCTTTGTATATGATATTGTGAATTAAATAACTTGGGCTTGAACAAGGGGCTTGGATGTGTATGCATGTAGGCTTGGTTGGGCCTATAAATATTATTATGGTCAAAAATGGGCATTTGGGCACTTGGGGCGCGTGCGTGATCGTATGGAAGCGACCTGACTATTAGCAACAGTCATAATTTTTAAATTTAAATAGACGGATGCGCCAATTTGTATACAACTGCATCCAACGGCCGTGACTGTTCCGCGCCTATATATGGACCATATTCCTTCTCTTTGATTTAATCTTCTTCCTGCTCTCTGTTTTATCTTTTTCTTTCCAAATAAGAACTCCCGCTGAACTCATAGACATTGCTGGGTCTCTGAGTTCTGGTTTTGTTGTATCCTGAGAAGCAATCTGCCGCATCACCCATTAGCAAACTCAAATCCGAGTGGGGGCAGATATTGCTTTAAGGAAAGCGATATCGCGCCTCGATACCAACCCGATTCTATAAAATAAACAACAAACTTAAAGCAATATCTACAATGGAGAACGGATTGGATTCTGCATTCAAGATTATGAACCAAGACTTTGTTCTACTAGACAGACTTGACGGAACAAATTTTACCCGCTAGCAGGACAAAATGAAGTTCCTTCTTACCACTCTTAAGGTCTCTTACGTCCTGGATGAAAACCTTCCGCCTCTTCCTCCGCCGACAGATAAAGACACTGAAGATATGAAGAAGAAGAGGCTGAAACGCGAAGAAGATGAACTGATGTGCAGAGGCCATATTCTTAACACCTTATCCGATCGTTTATACGATCTTTACACTCCATCGAAATCGCCTAAAGAAATCTGGGATGCACTGGAAACGAAGTACAAGACCGATTAGATTGGAACAAATAAGTTTCTTACTTTAAAATATTTTGAATTCCAAATGAAAGACGATGTTTCTATCATAGATCAAATGCACGACTTACAAGTTCTGGTTAGCAAACTTAGTGACTTGGAGGTGCAGATTCCTAAATCATTTCAAGTCGGGGTGATAATCGCTAAACTTCCACCAAGTTGGAATAATTATCGCAAAAGCTCTTGCATATGACTGAGGAACTAACGTTGGAAAAGATCGGAAAACACATACGAATTGAGGAAGAAAACAGAATTCGTGATGGCGTTTTCTCTTCTACTGATTGAACAACGTGGTTTCTGGAAAGAAAAGAAGAGGCAGTCAAAACCAGAACTTCAAACCAAACAAGAAGAGTAAGCAAAGAAGCGAATCTAACCCGAAAGACAAAAAGAAGAAAGCGTGCTATAATTGCGGTAAGCTTGGGCACTTTAAGCGTGAATGCATGGCTCCTCCAAAACAGAAAAAGGGGAATTCTGAAAATGCAAATATGGTTGAAAACGAGGAAATGTAGGAAATCACTGTTATGGTTTCTAATCTGTAAATTGGCATGATAACTGATTTGCATATGGCTACCGCTGAAACAAAATCTTCGGATCGGTGGTTCGATTCTGGTTCCACGGTTCATATTTGCAACAACAAAGGTCTATTCAAAACCTATACAAAGGTGGTTGACCAATAAGAAGTGCTCATGGGAAATGGAATTGGTGCAAAAGTTCTGCGAAAAGGAAATGTGGAGATTCATTTTACTTTCAATAAGAAGATAACTCTCACTAATGTTCTTCATGTTCTTGATATTAAAAAGAACCTGGTTTCTGCATCAATTTTGTGCAAAACTGGCATCAAATCAGTCTTGGAGGCTGATAGTTTGATTTTGTCTAAAAATGACATGTTTGTGGGTAAAGGCTATGCATGTAATGGAATGTTCAAACTCAGTATTAATGAAATAAAAGAATGTTCTACTTATACTGTTGATTCTTTACCATTATGGCATGCGCGTTTAGGACATTTAAATTATAAATCTTTGAAGTATATGTCAAAGCATGGTCTTATTTCTGTTACTAATGATAATTATGATAAATGTGAAATATGTATACAAGCAAAGATAACAAAGAAACAATTCCCAATAGTTGAAAGAAATTCAGAACTCTTGGATTTAATTCATTCCGATATATGTGAATTAAATGGAGTTTTGACCAGAGGTGGGAAAAGGTATTTCATTACCTTTATTGATGATTTTTCTAAATACACACATGTGTATTTGCTAAGAAATAAAGGCGAAGCTTTTGACATGTTCAAACGCTATAAAACAGAAGTTGAAAATCAAAAGGGTAGAAAAATAAAGGGCCTACGTAGTGATAGAGGAGGAGAATACTTCTCCACTGAATTTTCTAACTTCTGTGAAGAACATGGAATTATTCATCAGCACATTGCGCCATACACACCACAACAAAATGGTTTGGCTAAAAGGAAAAACAAAACTCTGGTTGATAAGGTAAATTCTATGTTATTAAATGCTAAATTACCACTTAATTTGTGGGGAGAAGCATTGTTATATGCATGTCATTTGCACAATAGAATCACTTCAAGGAAAACTAAAGTTTCTCCTTATGAACTATGGAATGGTCGAAAACCTAATATGTGATATCTAAAGGTGTGGGGGTGTATTGCCTTCTATAGGGTGATTGATCCAAAACGGACTAAACTAGTTCCAAAAGCATTGAAAAGTTTGTTTGTAGGATATGCTGAAAACTCTAAAGCATATAGACTACTACGTTTATCCTCAAACACGATTGTTGAATCAAGGGATGTTGAGTTTATTGAAAATAAATTCAAAGATAATTCAGAAACTAATCAGTCATTAAACCCCGAAATTATTCAAACACCAACATATGTTACTATACCTTCTGCTAGCAATAAAAGGAAAGTAACTAATGAACAGACAGAAATAAAAAGGACACAAAGAATCAGAAAAGAGAAATCTTTTGGTCTAGAATTTATATCATCTCAAGCTATAGCATTACTCGTAGAAGGAACTCGAGATGAAGTTACTAAAAAAATTCCTATTGCACTGAATATAGAAGATGATCCAAAAACATACAAGGAAGCTATAACTTCCAGAGATTCTGCTTTTTGGAAGGAGGCAATTAATGATGAAATGGATTCAGTTTTATCAAACAATACTTGGGTATTGGTAGACTTGCCTCAAGGGTCAAAACCTATTGGTTATAAATGGGTGTTTCGAAGAAAACGTAATAACGATGGTAGCGTGCAAACTTTCAAGGCTAGATTAGTAGCCAAAGGATTTCGGCAAAATGAAGGAATTGATTTCTTTGATACATATGCTTCGGTTGCAAGAATTACATCGATTCGAGTACTAATAGCATTAGCATCAATCTATCAGTTGCATATCCACCAAATGGATGTCAAAACAGCCTTCCTTAATGGTGAACTTAACGAAGAAGTTTACATTGAACAACCAGAGGGTTTTATCCTTCCTGGGAATGAAAGAAAAGTTTGCAAACAGACAAGATCATTATACGGATTAAAACAAGCACCAAAATAGTGGCATGAGAAATTTGACTCAATTATACTTCAAAATGGCTTCACATATAATAGTGCAGACAAATGTATTTATTCCAAGTTTACAAAGGAATATGGAGTAATCATTTGTTTATATGTAGATGATTCATTAATATTCGGTACCAACATGAAAGGAATATAAGACACCAAGAATTATTTAACTTCAAAATTCAAAATGAAAGATTTAAATGAAGTTGATACAATTCTAGGTATAAAGGTTAGTAAAGATAGTGGGGGCTATGCACAAAATCAATCACATTATATTCAAAAAGTGCTCCAGAAGTTTGGACATCTAAAAATTAAAGATGCTTGTACCTCAACAGACTCGAGTATCAATCTCAATAAAAATGAAGGAAGATGCATTGCTCAACTCGAATGGCAAGCGCTATTGGAAGTATAATGTATGCAATGCATTGTACGAGACCTAACATAGCATATGCAATATGCAAACTTGCACGGTATACTAGCAATTCTGGTATATATCATTGGAAAGCAATTGGAAGATTACTTGGTTACCTAAAAAGAACCAATAATCTAGGACTTGTTTACAATGGATTTCCAAGTGTATTAGAAGGATACACTGATGCAAGTTGGATAACTAGCGCTGATGATAATAAATCTACTTCGGGCTGGATTTTCACATTAGGTGGAGGTGCTATTTCTTGGGCATCAAAGAAACAAACTTGCATTTCGCACTCCACAATGGAATCATGATTTATAGCACTTGCTGCCGCCCGAAAAGAGGCAGAATGGCTACGAAATATGTTACTAGATATCAAGCTATGGCCAAAACCAATGCCAGCTATATCATTACGACGTGATAGTCTGGCTACTATGTCACGAGCATATAGTAACATATACAATGGAAAGTCGAGACATATAAGTTTTAGACATGAGTATGTTAGACAAATAATAAATGATAGAATAATTACTATTGTCTACATAAGATCTAGGGATAATCTAGCAGACCCATTAACAAAAGCTTTGACTAGGGAAATGGTAAGATCCACGTCGGTTGGAATGGAACTTAAACCTTGTATTAATCAATGATAGTGGAAACCCAACCTTAATATTAATTAACTTAATTCTAAGGTTTAACGGGTAAAAAACAAATTATCATATGATTGGGAAAACACTAAATCAAATTAGTGTAAACTGTTACAGGTATGAAGAGGCTGAGTTGAATAACTCTTAATAAAGTTCTATTAGTCTGGTAACAGAGACATCGAAAAGGAAAAGGAACTTTACCTTTATGAACTTGGAAGTGGTGTCGCTTCTAAACAAGAGTTTTAAGGTTTACTCTTGCAAAAGTTCATTAAGCTGGGATGGAGCACATGGTCATAATGGTGCTCACAGGTAGGGAAATTTATTGGAAATTGAAATTACGTGTGTAGTATTTCCGATTTTATAAATTAAGGAGACTTGGTTTAAGTTGAGACCACCCAGCTCTTCTTTAAAGTCCTGAAATATTCACACTAATATGTGGTTTAATTGAATAGATACCACATATGATGCGCAGTTTCTAGCTAAGATAAAACTGAACATCATCACTAAAACAATCTAGTGGGGGATTGTTAAGGAAGATTGTTTTAATGAAAGGTACAAGTCCCACATCACCAACTCATTTGGTCTATTCCAAGGTATATATGAATGCTTTGTATATGATATTGTAAATTAAATAACTTGGGCTTGAACAAGGGGCTTGGATGTGTATCCATGTGGGCTTGGTTGGGCCTATAAATAACATTATGGTCAAAAGATGGGCACTTGGGCCGCGTGCGTGATCGTACGGAAGCGGCCTGACTGCTGGCAACAGTCATAATTTCTAAATTTAAACAGACGGACGCGCCTGTTTATATACAACTGCATCCAACGGTCGTGACTGTTCCGTGCCTATATATGTACCATGCTCCTTCTCTTCGATTTAATCTTCTTCCTGCTCTCTGTTTTATCTTTTTCTTTCCAAATAAGAACTCCTGTTGAACTCACGAACATTGCCGAGTCTCTGAGTTCTGGTTTTGTTGTATCCTGGAAAGCAATCTGCCGCATCACCCATTAGCAAACTCAAATCCGAGTGGGGGTAGATATTGCTTTAAGGAAAGCGATATCGTGCCTCGAAACCAACCCGATTCTGTAAAATAAACAACAATATGTACAATAAGCATTAAACTCAAACAAGGAATAATAAAACCATAAACACAATTAGTAGAGTAAATCAAACAGAAACAAATCACACAACATGCATCATACAATCAATATGAAATATAAATGAAATGATATATATATATATATAACTAGCATTATATTGTAACAAATGATAATATAATCACAAACACAATCAATAAAGAAAATCAAATAGAATAAAATTCAGATAATATATTTGCATCACACTTGAGCAAATTCAACAAACAGCCTGAAACTAACAAAAAAGCAAATCAGCATAAAATACAAGGACATCAAACTGAACTGCACATATAATGGTGCAAAATTTAGAGCATACGCAGGAATGATAGTTTCATGTATCATTGTCCTAGGCAGAAACTAAAATCATTATCAAACTAAACTCCACTGTTGTTGTTCATCTGGAATCGGCTATCAACATCATCCTTGAATAGTCGTCGTCCTCGCCTGAAGGAAAATCGGCCTACACTCCATCGTCTTCGCCAGAGAACGACCGTCGTCTTCGCTTGAAGGAGCACAACTGACGCCTGTGGTTGCGCTGCCGTCGCCCGTTCTGTGATGCGCCGTCGCCTTTTCTAGTGAAGCCACTGCCTCCAGTACGATTGATTCAAGAAGAGATTTTAGTGCGAGATGGAAGAAGACACCCGATTTAATAATCGGTCAAAGTTTTTCCTTCTGTTAAAAATATAAATGTTGTGTCCTTGTAACGTCCCGCATTTTTATCGGTATGTATTTGAATAATTAAAATCAATTTAAATATTGAATTCGTAATATAAGTGGATTTATATATTAATTAAAACAAAATTGAACGTATAAAATTATATATTAAATATAATCGAGCCCGTAATAACGTGGTAGTTCATAATTTAATGCTCTGAACTTCAGTTGAGTGTACAGGATTGGTTATAAATCGAATTTCTTCGAAACAAGAAACATTCGAACCCCTTGAACCATATTTCTCTAATGGAAGTGAAAAATTGAAATTGCGGATTATATATTGTAAGTTATGTCCAAATTAAATATTCAGAAAAGCAGCGGCATACTTGTTTATGGCCATAACGGTTATTTAAACATATTTAAATGTCAAATTCGAATTTGGACAAGATTCTTTTGAGACATAACGATAATCTAATTTTTAGAATTTTACTGCAGTTTTTAATAAATTAAATAAGAAACTTTTTATTTGGAGTATTTTGCATCCTGTATCAGCATTTTGGGGATTCACAATATGAGTTAACCTACCGATATTTTTATATTTTTGGGATCGTGGCACCTCGCTCGTCACGATCGCATTGTGACTTTTTCCGTGGCAGTCCGTAAAATGAATGAGATCTTGTACATCGTAGACCGTAAAGTTTCAATTTCAAGCGTATGAAAACTTCAAAGTGGCAGTTCATCACTAGCTTTCAATATGTATAATATGCACCTTAACTTCTACTTTAAATTAACGAATATAAAATGTGTTTTATGAATTTCCACATACTGAAAATTATTCGTACAAAAAGCACAAACAATATTCTTTTGTTGTCTAAATTGTGCATAACTGAAATACTTGATTTTGAATGCTAATAATAGGCAATGAAGAACAACATAAATAAATCCAATTCGCATTTTCAAAATCAAAATATTGTCAGGATCCTACCTTATGATATTGACTCTTCTCCCATACGCACATTAAATTCTCCGTACCCTAAGGCGCATGCTAGTGCTGAGCCATGTTTCCTTCACGCCAAAGTAATAGGGCAAGCCTACCCTATATAATTATACATGCAAACCAAGGAAACGGAAATTTTCAAAGCATACATGTCCCTAACATAATAGCTATTTGTAACAACCCGGAAATTCTGGGCCAGTTTAAAATTTTTATTTTGGCAATTTTAGCGAACTTTGATTATTTAAAATGAATTATTTTAAATAATATCGACGTGAAATTTATTTTGAATAGAATTCGACGTATATATTTATATACGTCGTCGTTAGAATATAAATATTTATATATAATTATAAATAGAATTGAAAATGGCGCGGTAGTTCGAAAATTCGATTTCTAATTTCAAATGAATATACAGAATTCAATATAAGTCAGAATTGAACGAAACAAGAAATATTTGAATCTGTATAACTATATCTTTGTAACGAAGTTAGCAAACTGAGATTTCATCTTAGAAATGATAAGATACGTCCAGTTGAAAATTCAGAATAGTCGCTATGGAATTTATATATATATTTTATATAATATATAGCCCTTAAAAATAGCCGTTTTGCAAACGACCTCGGAATTCGACGAAACCAGTTTTGTTGGGTCCGTGATGTTAAGTTATTGCTAGATTCCAAATTTCATAATTTTTCGAATCAATATGTGAGCGTGGCAAAGGAAAACGCGTTTGACCAGTTTCAGTTGATTTTAATCGACTGGAAATTGGCCATTTTTCAAACGGTCTCAGAATTCGACGAAACTAGTTTTGTTAGGACCGTAACGTCAACACGAAGCTAGAAAATATTTTTCTGCAATTTATAGAGTTAGTATGTGACCCCGGTAATTTGAAATGTACGTTTAAAATTCAATATAGTGATTTAAATGTAAATTTAACGGAAACTGATTCAAACGATCATATCAGCTTGCGATATATATCCCATTGTGTTCGGAATGGGGGTAGAACGCTATGGACGACAGGCGGTGGGCCTCGTTTCGAGGTCGTATGTAAAAGTCAACCTTTTTGCGAAATTTAATAATTAAATAATAAAAAAATAAAAAAATACTCCTCCCTCCCTTTATTCTTCTTCCTGGCCCCCCCCCCCCCCCCGACTTCATTATCCAGAGAAACAAAAAAAAAAAAAAAAAAAAAAAAAGAAACCCTAGGAATCGATCGGCGCCTCCGCCTGAGCCCCCCCCCCATCGCACGATCGCCGACGAAGCAGCCCCCCCCCCCTTCCCCGACCGCACGAGCGCGACGAAGCAGCCCCCCCCCCTTCGAGACCGCACCGACGCTGCGCCTCTCCCCGTCATCCGCCACGACCGAGCAACCTCCGACCCCCTCTGAGCAACCACCAGCCCCCCCCGAAAGAGAGGACCCGTAAGTTTTTAAAAAAATACTGATTTTAGTTTAGATTTAAATACTGATTTTAGTTTAGATTTAAATACTGATTTAGTTTAGATTTATATACTGATTTCGTTTAGATTAAAACTGATATTTTTAGAAGAAGAAAAACTGAATTTTTATAAAGTGGAAAACTGAATTTTTAATAAAGTTGAAAACTGAATTTTAATAAAGTTGAAAACTGAATTTTAATAAAGTTGAAAACTGAATTTTAATAAAGTTGAAAACTGAATTTTAATAAAGTTGAAAACTGAATGTTAATAAGGTAGAAAAAAACTGAATTTTAATAAGGTAGAAAAACTGAATTTTAATAAAGCGGAAAAACTGATTTTTGTTTAAATAGAAAAAAGATTGAATTTTGAAAAGTAAAAGAAAAGATATAATCTTTGAAATAAAAATTCGATTTTTATATATTGAACTTTGAAATAAAAATTCGATTTTTATATATTGAACTTTGAAATAAAAATTCGATTTTTATATATTGAACTTCGAAATAAAAATTCGATTTTTATATATTGAACTTCGAAATAAAAATTCGATTTTTATATATTGAACTTTGAAATAAAAATTCGATTTTTATATATTGAACTTCGAACTAAAAATATGATTTTTATATATTGAATAGCGATGTAAAAATTCGATTTTTACATATGTAGTGAAAGCAACAACGAAGGTGACAAAAAGGCGAAACGACGAAGACTTCTGCAAATGAAGAGCCGTGGAGCTAGGATAGCTATATGTGAGAATTTCTCACCTTTCTATTTCTTTTCTAGTTATATATTTATACTAGGATGCAGACGGTGCTTAGTAGCACCCGACACAATCGTCCACAGACCATGGACTTGTTTGTTTGACTGTTTGGTGATTGATTGCGATATTGGTTTGAATGTGGTTTGTGGTGTGAAAAATCGAATCGATAAATTGGCTAGGATTAGACGTGCGCCGTTATAAGGCGTAGGAGTAAGGCTAGGTTAGACCCTTACTCCAAATTTTGTGGTTTGCAAAATGAAATTGATTTGATTGATGAGTGAATGGCGTGGGCCTTCACTAGACCGGGGATAAGGCTAGGCCTTGTCCCGTTTCTAGTATCGTGCCGTTATGCCGCCGAAATTTTCTAAAATATGTTAGAAAATAAAAATATCATTTTATTGTGTAAATGAATTGAATAGAAATTCATAGGTTAAAATAAAATGTTTTATCGTTAAAAATATAATTTTTAACGTGAATGTGAATAAATGAATAGTTATAAACAAATCGGCCGATTTGTTTGTATATACACTGATTTGACTGATATTGATTGGGTCGATAAATTTCACACATCGCCCAACTGCACAAATAACATCTGTGTTTGATTGTTTGAAACCCCACACGGGTGTTGGGATGAAATTTGAAGTTCACTCATCCTGATTGATTAAATATGTCGATCGATTGATTGACAGGCTGTTATAAGCGTTAGATATCTATATTTGATGCTTATACAGTGTAGTGCACTTTGGTTGATGGTTGATTATTTTTCAATGCTATTATACATGTGTTGTATGAAAATCCATATAATTAACTTTATATGGTAATTGATTGGGCCTCATTCCAGTTTTAAAATAGAAATATTTGAAATAGAAATATTCGAAATGGAATATTTGAAAATATCAATATATGAAGCCGTGTTGATTAGGTTGACGCCATTTTGACGTGAACGATATTTATATCGATTTTATTCATTTTAAAATGAATATTAAAAAGTAATTTTGAAATCGACGATTTCGAAATGAATTGAATTGAAAACGATTTCGAAATGAATTGAATTGAAAACGATTTCGAAATGAATTGAATTGAAAACGATTTCGAAATGAATTGAATGGAAAACGATTTCGAAATGAATTGAATTGAAAACGATTTCGAAATGAATTGAATTGAAAACGATTTCGAAATGAATTGAATTGAAAACGATTTCGAAATGAATTGAATTGAAAACGATTTCGAAATAAATTGAATTGAAAACGATTTCGAAATGAATTGAATTGAAAACGATTTCGAAATAAATTGAATTGAAAACGATTTCGAAATGAATTGAATTGAAAACGATTTCGAAATGAATTGAATTGAAAACGAATTCAAATGGAATTGAAAGCGAATTGAAATGAATTCAAATTGAATTGAAATTCGAATTGAATAGAAATGAATTTTAAAACGAATTTATAAAGAAGAATTCAATTTTGCTTTGAATTGAAATAGAAGTTGAAATAGAATTTGAAACGAATTTAAAACTATTTATATAATTCGTTTTAAATAGAAATCGACGAAGTATATATTATATATATTATATATATAATATAATGGCCTGAATAGAACGCGCCGCGCCGCGGCAGTTCGTGAATTTCGACCATTTATTTCAAACGGACATTGCGGGAGATCCGACCGTCGGATTCTCCTAAAACCGGAACCGTTGGGTTCGTATCGAAAAGAGCTTTCTAATGAATGTTAGAAATTTGAAATCTAACGGTTGGATTTGGAGATACGTCCAAATCAAATTCGAAAAAGGTCGCTGTAAGTGCAGTTCGATGGCCGTTAATGGAAATCGACTGTACGGGCCTTGATAAAATTATTAAAAATAGTAATAATTTGTGTAAAATCATAAGAAATGATTTGTGAAAGTTTGGGATGAAAAACTCCATATTTGAAAAGATAAAAATAGATTTTTATCGAAATGAACTAGTTTTGAACTAGAATTATAATTCTATTTATTTTTAAATAAATAAATTGAATTTGAAATGGTTTTGAAAATAACCAAAATTTCCAATGATTGCATTGGAGTGGATTTGAATCGAAATTGTCTTCGGAATATTTCGATGTTGGAATTCGTGATATTACAGGTGTTGTTATGGAAATTTGAAAGATATATATTTGTATCGTTATTTCCAATACGACATTTGTTAGTCGTAGAATTCGATATTGAATATAAGCCGATATATTTTCTATTCAGAGCCTTGTATTGAATATCGAATGTGATTTGGGTTTGTCGTGAATGGTGTCTTCACTAACACTGTTCTTGAACCCAGTTGAGAAAAGATTAAATCTTTTTATTTAGATTTAATGAAGTGTACCAATTAAAAATGATATTTAATTGGAATTGAATTAGTATTGATTTTTGGGTTTATCGTGGACAGTGTTTTTAAATAACACTCGTTCTTTAACCCGATGATTAATGAATGTGATTTTGGGTTTATCGTGAACCGTGTTTTTAAATGACACTGATTCTTTAACCCAGTCAAAGATTAAAACTAAGTGGAGTTTTAATGAATCTTTAATTAGATTGAAATGATCGAAAATGAAGTATCACCAGTTTTGCTCCAGGCGATAGTTAAATCTTTAATTAGATTTGAACGTGAAATTTAGAAACTAACTGTCGGTTAGCCAAGCAGAATGGTTTTCTGGATATTGATCTGATGTTGGTTTCGGCCTTCGGGGTTAATATTTGGGGAATTATTCTCTTGATTAATTTACGGTTAGTGACTAATGAATTGGAATGAGGCGTATGTTGTGTTGTGTAACACTTATTTAAAATATACGCGAGTTATTCGGAAAAACCGGGTTTATCCCATTCTGAATAACTGATACGACGATAAGTCGAAGATGAAGACGGTGGTCGAAGACCGGAAGTCTTCACGTCGTTTGGGTAATTACTGATGATCTTGATTGGGCTGTACACCCAAGAAGATGGAAACAGTTGGTGATCGTCCAGACGTACTTGGAGATCGATGGATATGCGAGGTACTAGGTGCCTCCGGTTTCGTTCAGACCCAGAACGGACTTGTAAATGGACTGTGTGTCTGACATTGGATTTTAGTCCGTGTGATTGATCTCTATTAAATATATATCTGTTTGGCGGCGGAGAGTTTATTCTCTTGCTTAACGCCCTTCTCTGAGACGTACGAGCTCAGGGGTTATATATTGATGGATATCAATCGCATGGAGTGAATTGCCTGTGTGGCATGCCTAAGTGGCAATTGATCAAGGCTTCTGTTGAAAAGCAAAGTCTTGTGGTTGATGATCGAAGCACGGCCTTGTGTGGCGTAGCTTTGTGTAACGTTGATTCGCGAGTATCACACCCGGTATGAATCAAAAACGGGAGACGGACCTCAGGGAGGACTTGCGTTTCTTTCTAGTTAGAAGTGGCGTCAGTGGTTTTACACGCCCTGACGAGTTTGACTTATGTGGTTGTTGCTGTTGCGAGGCGCCTCGGTTATATCGGTTTCGGCCGATGCTTCTGGTCGGCTGACGGACCAGACTTACACCCCATAGGGTGGGGAAACGTAGTGTTCAGGCATAATAATCCACATCGGTGGACCGGCCCTGTCGCTCCAAGGCTTGCCTGCGCGCTTGCCTGTGGCTCGGGCTAGAGAGTCACGAATCGGTGGAGGACGATCCCTAGCCTCGGTTCATACCATAAATGATAACCCAACTTCCAATACGTGCCATTTGCGGTTTTATTTGTAAACCTATATATGGCGACATAGTGGTATGGGGCATTCATGCCGCCTATGATTGATACTTATGATTTGAAGTTGTTTTATACTCTATGCACTTATAATAGTATCAAATGATTTGTTTTAAACGTATCAAGCATTCTTTAGCTGTTATAAGGGAAAACCCTATCCCCCGGCTTGCGATTGCATTGTGTGATAGGACCTGGGTCTTATAACAGCTTCATTTTTCTTTATTTAGCATTGCGCTGTTGTTTATGCACTGGTATTCTTGGGAGGAAACCCGTTCCGTGTTATACGGCGTGGTCCCTTGATTTACCTAATGATTTAAAATAAAGATTAATAACTGTTTTAGTTCTCACACCAGTCACATGACTGACCTGGAGTTTATTGTTTTAACCTAAACTCTGGGTGCCCTTATTTTGACACGGGCAGCTAGTAGTTTTGGTTTTGCAGATTTATATTCACAGGATCCTGGTTTACAGCTGGAACGATATCCGGAAAGCTTTGTATCCGTATATCTCTTCCTAGTTGTGTATTGTATTATTTTCCGCTGCTATGTATTTAATGTAATTTAAATCTCTGATATTTCTGTGTAATATTCTTTTATACTCTGTATATTCTTGTAATCTGATGCATTGTTGTAATATACAGTGAAATGTTCTTCTGTATGCGTTCTATTTTGTCGTGTTCTCAAACGATAGGGCGTTTCGAACGGTCTGGGTCGGTTTAGCGACTGGTTCGGACCGAGCGAAATTCTTTGCCGTCACACTATTACTTGGGCATGAAGGGTTCGAAGCTATAAAAACATGAGCTTTCTTCTTCTAGTTCAATTCCTAAAACCAAAACAGCAAAGTAAAAAAAAGGGCAGTCTTCATCCAACGAGAGAAACCCAAACTCAAGAATGTAAAAATAAATAAATGAAAACAAACTGCACGTGCGAAGGATACTTCAACATACATCATTCAGTGTGGCGAAGTGGTGCTAGTCAGGAAGACAAGGCCAGTGGTGTTGTTTTCGAATGATGCAGTACAGTAAAAATGGAGTACGGTGGAGGAGACCTTCGACCGATAGTGTTTTGTACTGGAGGAAGAGCATCATATTATCGGAGAAGAGAAGGATTAAGGTGCAGGTTGCATTTAAATGGGCTGAGCCGTGTTTCGAGAGGAGCACCAAAGACTATAGGAAATATGGTTTAGATGGTGAAATATGTGTACTGTTCAATACATGTGTTAGGGTACATGAAGGGTGACGGGAACATGGATAACATGCATGTGTGACGAGCAGTTTAAATGATGAAAGTGAGGTGATGTGTACGAGATTTGCAATGGACGTGAAGAAAAGGTTGAGATTCGGTATTCAACTGGAAAAGGCAATTCATTCTCTGCTTTCTTGGCTAAGTTCGGACGTGAAAGACTAAAGTGGGGGTGTTAGTTTGGGTGTACATGAATAATTGATATCAAGCGGTTGCGTTAGTGGGCGTTGGGGTGGATGCAGACAGTTTGACTAAATTAAAATGGTGATGCATAGAAGAGGAACCGCACAAAACAGTATCTTCCGTGAAAAGGCTAAAAGCTCAGCTGTTTAAATAGTGTACAGTTGCATGGGAGGATCGTCTTCATCATACTGCACGGTTTGTGAGAAAATATGGGGGTTGGCAACATGAAGCACGGTGAGGAACAGTTCGGGAAAAGGATGTGTTGAAGGTTGGGCAGGATGTGCTTTGTTGATTTACACGCATGGGAGGAAGTAAGTGGTCTTCCACTACAGTGAAGAAGCTGGTAGATATTGAATTACAATGTACTGAGATGAATGATCAAGAGAGACTGGAACTGACACCAGGGTGTGTGAGAGGGTTGAAACAGTTATGTTTGGTTGAATTACACAAGACTGGTTTGTTGTACAATGGGATGTCGCACTGAGTATTTAAGATTGATGGAAGCTTGTTCACACGCATATTGGTAAAATAAAAAATGGTTTAAGGAGTTTGAGGCAAATGTTGCCGTTTGAAATTCAAGGCAGTGGGCAAAGCTGTTATGTGAGGCATTGAGAGTAAAGATGCGAGCTTGTTGGAGTGTATATGGATGAATGAAGGTTTAAACGAGGAGGAGTTTGGAGTATGTTTCATGATGTTCATGGAGCAAGAAAGCTTTGCACAAAAGTTCAAAGTTTCGCAGACGGCAAAAACAATGGAGCACATACGGGGACGGATGATAAAATGAAGAAGACGCTGAGAAATGAGATTGGCGAACGTGACGCGACCGAATCCGCTGGGATCATAACGACCAGTTCTACAGTGTGGAACGTATATTTTAGGGACAAAAGAGCCACTGGAATTTCATGATAAAATCAATTAACACAAATCGTTATTTAACGGTTAACGCGCAAGGTGAGTAAATTCACTAACTCTGATCTATTTTGAAATATTATAATTATATTTTAACGTTGGTTGAATGTTGTGTGATGGTCGTTTAGGTATATATCATTGTATATGTACACATCATTAGTTGGATACTGATTCCATCGATTAAAATATTCCCTAGTATGGAATTAGTGTTAATAGTGTTGACTAACATATGTGGATGGGGGAAATTGGTTGAAGGAATCCAACCGGATTCCTCAATATTTATATGTACTGTTTGTTTTATATATGCACTGTTTGAACCATGTTGAATGGAAATTCAACGTTATATTGATTTAATAAGTAGACAGTATCGATTAAGAAAATAGCAACAATCGACCATAAACCCATTTTTGTTAAGAAGTTGATTGGCCGTCAGACAAATCAACGAAGATAATTATAAAAATTACATTTTTATAATTTAAGTGAAGTTTAAATTATAACAGAAGTTCTATTATAAACTGGTATTTTATAGTTCATTTATAAAGTAAATATAAACGATTATTTAGTTAAATAAGTATGAAGCTGTAAATATCCGACAAGCAAATAATTTGGATAATTATTTTAAAGCAAACAGTAAGAAATATTATTAGATTAATTATATTAATCTAATGGTAAGAAGTAAGTAAAATCAGTTAATGAATTTACTGATGGACTAAAGTTGATTAAATCAACTGTTTATTTGGAAAACGATTATTAGATTAATTGGTCTTCAATTAATCTAATGAAATTAACTTAGCAATAAACTGTTCAAAAATTAATAAGATTCCATATTAATTACCCTTTTTAATTAATGCAGTATTAATTATTGAACTAATATAATTAGTTATTGTAAAGTGAGCAACCAATCTACCTTAGATTAATGATGAAGTAAACTGTTTACTTCAGCAATGATAAAGTAAATATTATTTAATTATTTTTAATTAAATAATTGTTTCTTGAATGGACTTCATTTAAGAGGATATTGAGTTTATAATAAGATGTTACTTGAATTAAGTATAATGATTCAAATAAAAATAAAACGTCAGAAGACGAAGAATGTCAATGGATATTGGTACATAAGTTATAAATAGAACTGTGGAATGAAATTAAGGCGAAGAGTTAATGTTTAATATACATAGTGATAAACAACAGAGATTTCGAAGTATGAATATGGTATTATAAAACCATATTCCAAATAAAACAAGAAATACGGTTTGAGGGATACTATAAGTAATAAGGAGTTTAGAGTTACAGACATATATCTGTTCTAAGGTAAGAACGTTGTCGATCAAGGTCTGAGAGGTAAATAAAATACCCCAACTTGAATAGCTTCACTATTATCAAGGGATGGTATTAGTTTGTAACGGAAAGAAATGTCGAGATTAGTTATAAAGTGAAATATAGCAGCGTATTACAAGTTTTTGAACTATAACGTTAAAATAACGTTGTTGACTAGGTTTAAGCGTGACTGTTATGTCGAGATTAGTTATAAAGGGGAATATTACAGCGTATGACAAGTTTTTGAACTATAACGATAAATTAGCGTTGTTGACCAAGCTTAAGCGTGATTTATATAAATAACACTAGTAGGAATTGGAACTATAATTCGACGATGTCGAATGTATTAAAGTAAATTATTTTAGGAATTATAATCTGATAGGATAGTTAATATTTAGTTTAAACCAATAAATTATAATAGGATATGTAATCAATTTTTAGTTATAAACTTGATATTGATTTAACAAGTAGTTGACTTAGAAACAGGGTTTATAAAGTGGAATGGGAATATAAATTTATTTCGTTAAACGAGATAAGGGTATTTATTATTTGAATAAAGAGTTATTTGATAATGGTATTCAGATTTCTATAGTAGGTACGATATTCACATTTTAAAGTGAATAATGTTTTAAAGGTGAATGGTTGGTAGATTAAAATATTTATAATGAAATTGAGAATATTTTTCCAATGTAGATAGGGTACATTACCCAAGTATAGAAAATAAAGAATGTAAAAAGAATGGAAATGTTTTCGAACGTAAATAACGTATATTTTCTGGAACATGGGAGAATAAGAATTTATAATAACAGGGAATGTTTTTCCAAGAAGTGTGAAAATGACTAAAACGGGATTTGAGAAATATCTAGTAAGATATGGGAATTCGAATAATAAAAACGAATGTTAAATAAAAATTGCCCATGGTTGTGTGATGTTTAGTTGTACATTTGAATGAATGTTTCTTTTTACTTCGATAGTTAAATAGCCGACTATTGAAGTGTTTTGACCATCGTTGTCAATACGGAGAGACCAGTTGGATATATTATCCGAAAACCACTCCGTATAGGCATAGGCGCTGTGAATTAGATTATGCTAAAGACAATTGAAGGCGGAGTGAAATGTAAGGGGCGTTCTGTTCCAGAATGGTGTTTCTGTTTGTCCAGTCCCAGGACAACTTGTATGGACGAGTGTCTGACAGAGTATACCTAACAAATCACATACGATTAATCTCTTAAAGGTATTACGTCTGGCGGCGGAGGAATTCGTTCCTCTTAGATTTTTACACCCGTGATATTTTTGGAAATCGATTAGTGAATTGACGGGTTTGACGATGTGGCATTCAAAGTGAATGGTGGACAGATGTTCTGAAAAGATAGACATAGTCTCAAGCCTCACAACTAGGAAATGACAAAAATCGGGCAGGCAACATGGCTATGTGGGTCATTCCCATTAGGATGTATTGTCACTATCTAGAGAAAATTCGTATTTGTTTTTCTTTCGTTCCTATATCTTCGGATAACTGTTATATGGGCCCAACCGTAGGTGACAATATATTCGATACACTCAAGAGAAATGAGTGATCAGTCATGTGTGGGCCGGGTTGCAAGATGTTCTTGTTGAACCCCAGTGTATCCCCTCTAGAGTACACTGATCGGGAGGTGATCCCATACCTTGTCATAGTTGGAATCCAATCTCCAATAAGCGCCCTGCGGTTTTTTATTTTATACTATGTATGTGGAGCGTGAGATGCAAGCATTCTGCTATTTGATTATTTATTTGGTTAGACATTATTATAATATCACTGGATTTTGATATCAAAAATGGTTTGGTTATAGTAAGGTAAAAACCATCCATATTTTTGTGTGGGCTGGTCTTACTATTATCTTTTTCCTTTAAAAGGATTTTCAAAGTTAAACGATATGGTTGGAATTTACTCACACCAATCCCATGACTGACCCAGAGTTTATTTTGTTTGTTTTCCCTAAACTCTTGGGTGCCCAAATTTGTATCGGCAGTCAAGTGTTTCAGGTTTTGCAGATTTACTTGGAGGAGCTCGAAGTAGGAAGCTTCACTGCTGGTTATTTAGAGATTATTTCCGCTGCGATGTATACGAGTTATCCTCTGATATGATATGTAAGTACAAATTCAGATTTGTATTTCAAAGTTATGTTATAATAAAATTTATTCGTTCCATTGTAAGTTTCGTGTTTACTCTGATTATGTTCAGCTGCGTTCTTCTTCTTCTATTCTGTTAGTTCTATCTTTTCTATCTCATCCTCTAATTTCTTTCTATTAATGATCTGAATTTTCGTGCACTTTGAGTTGAATGTGTAGGATATTAGTCAGTTCAAATTGGTACGGATTTTCGGGCTACTACAGTTGGTATCAGAGTTGAAGGTTAAGTTATTACCTTGACTCTGTGGCGTAGCTCAATAGAGATGGAGTTAGTAATACTCTAGACTGGGTTTGAGTGTATATATATGAGCGCCTATTTGTAGATTTGTATAAAAACTGTTTTATATTGTGTTGATTTATCTGTTGAGTGATATATAAATTTTAGATCGACGCGTTTAGCTGACGAGGTCGATCGGGATTTATAAACGCTTGGATAGAGAAATTCGACACAATATTGTTTTAAAAGCTAGGTGAATAAAATAATTTTACCCAAAATATATTTTGATATAAAAGAAGTATATATCTTGAGACTGTTACAGTATATTGGATCTTTTGATCGTTATTATGATCAAATAAGATTTATAATTGAGTTGGTTATATAAATAACCAATTGAAATATTATATAAGTATAATATGCAAAATCAGATGAACTAAATCTGAATTTAAAACCAGAATTGGAATAAAGCTCTAGAAACTTGGAAAGGTGTTGAAATTAAATTTGAATTAAATATATGGAATTTTAAGATCCTGGGTGAAATAAAGCTCTAGAAACTTGGAAAGGTGTTGAAATTGAATTAAATATACGAAATTTTAAGATCCTGGGTGAATTTAGAAAAAAAATTCCAAGCATTTGTAAAAGATATTTTGAAATCATTTCAAAATAAAAGTGCTTGAACTAATATAGTATTGAACTCACTTTGATAGCTGGAAAATAATTCCGAGGATGATCCGGACATCATCAATGTTCATTTTCGAGTTGCTAAGTGACAGATTACTACCAAAGATTTTTGAATTATTGTGAGGAAACAAGTCATTAGAAATTCAAATGTTTTGAGTTATATATGATTTCAAACTGATTTGAAATAAAAACCCCAGGAATTTGAATTCCAGAATTTGAATTTTACTTATGAAGTAAATAAATAGAAATTAACTAAGTCAAAAAAAATTTGTTTGAATTAAAGATAATCTGGAATGAAATAGAATTGATAAATTAAGAGTTGGAATTGAGTTTGTAATTGGAGTTTGAATGAAGTTATATGTGGATGATGTGGTTTGAGGATAATTTTAATGGAAATCGAGTGGAAATGAAATGGTATATGCTGATTGGACAACAAATGGAAGTGATAGAGTGGAATACCAAACAAAAAGGTACATATTCATATTTTATATTGGATATGAGATTTCTATGAGCGTATTGGCAAGCCACACAGCTGTTTGAATTTTTTTTTGGATTGGAGAAGGCCGCAGAGAGGCGAGTTGTAGTTATATCAATTGAGTCGTGCAGAAGAGATGCTGACAAAATTTCCCAGAAATTTAAAGGGTTAGAAATTTTTTAGAATTTTGGAAATATTTGTTAATTAGAAAGAATTAATATTAAAATCAATTAGACCAATCGAAACTAAAGTAAAGAGTTAAAACGAAAGATTTAACCTGGTAAATAGAATTATAACATTTTTACTACTTAGTAATTTCGGGGACGAAATTCTTTTAAGGGAGAAGGAATGTAATGTCCCGCATTTTTATCGGTTTATATTTGAATATTTAAAATCAGTTTAAATATTGAATTCGTAATATAAGTGGATTTATATATTAATTAAAAAAAAGTTGAACGTATAAAATTATATATTAAATATAATCGAGCCCGTAATATCGTGGTAGTTCGTAATTTAACGTTCTGAACTTCAAGTGAGTGTACAGGATTGGCTATAAATCGAATTTCTTCGAAACAAGAAACATTCGAACCCCTTGAATCATATTTCTCTAATGGAAGTGAAAAAACGAAATTTCGGATTATATATTGTAAGTTATGTCCAAATTAAATATTCAGAAAAGCAGCGGCATGTTCGTTTATGGCCATAACGGTTATTTAAATATATTTAAATATCAGATTCGAATTTGGACAAGATTCTTTTAAGACATAGCGATAATTTACTTTTTAGAATTTTACTGTAATTTTTAATAAAATAAATAAGCAATTTTTTATTCGGAGTATTTTGCACCCTGTATCAGCATTTTGGGGATTCACAATATGAGTTAACCTACCGATATTTTTATATTTTTGGGATCGTGACACCTCGCTCATCACGATCGTATTGTTACTTATTCCGTGGCAGTCCGTAAAATGAATGAGATCTTGTACATCGTAGACCGTAAAGTTTCAATTTCAAGCGTATGAAAACTTCAAAGTGACAGTTCATCACTAGCTTTCAATATGTATAATATGCACCTTAACTTCTACTGTAAATTAACGAATATAAAATGTGTTTTATGAATTTCCACATACTGAAAATTATTCGTACAAAAAGCGCAAACAATATTCTTTTGTTGTCTAAATTGTGCATAACTGAAATGCTTGATTTTGAATGCTAATAGTAGGCAATGAAGAACAACATATATAAATCCAATGCGCATTTTCAAAATCAAAATATTGTTAGGATCCTACCTTATGATATTGAATCTTCTCTCATACACACATTAAATTCTCCGTACCCTAAGGCACATGCTAGTGTTGAGCCATGTTTCCTTCACGCCAAAGTAATAGGGCAAGCCTACCCTATATAATTATACGTGCAAACCAAGGAAACGGAAATTTTCAAAGCCTACCTGCCCCTAACATAATAGCTATTACTTGGGCATGAAGGGTTTGAAGCTATAAAAACATGAGCTTTCTTCTTCTAGTTCAATTCCTAAAACCAAAACAGCAAAGTAAAAAAAAGGGCAGTCTTCATCCAACGAGAGAAACCCAAACTCAAGAATGTAAAAATAAATAAATGAAAATAAAACTGCACGTGCGAGGGATACTTCAACATACATCATTCAGTGTGGTGAAGTGGAGCTAGTCGGGAAGACAAGGCCAGTGGTGTTGTTTTCGAATGATGCAGTGCAGTAAAAATGGAGTATGGTGGAGGAGACCTTCGACCGATAGTGTTTTGTACCGGAGGAGGAGCATCATATTATCGGAGAAGAGAAGGATTAAGGTGCGGGTTGCATTTAAATGGGCTGAGCCGTGTTTTGAGAGGAGCACCAAAGACTATATGAAATAAGGTTTAGATGGTGAAATATGTGTACTGTTCAGTACGTGTATTAGGGTACATGAAGGGTGACAGGAACATGGATAACATGCATGTGTGACGAGCAGTTTAAATGATGAAAGTGAGGTGCTGTGTACGAGATTTGCAATGGACGTGAAGAAAAGGTTGAGTTCAGGTATTCAACTGGAAAGGGCAACGGATTCTCAGCTTTCTTAGCCAAGTTCGGACGTGAAAGACTAAAGCAGGGGTGTTAGTTTGGGTGTACATGAATAATTCGTAGCAGGCGGTTGCGTTAGTGGGCGTTGGGGTGGATGCAGACAGTTTGACTAAATTAAAATGGTGAAGCATAGAAGAAGAACCGCACAAAACAGTTGCTTCCGTGAAAAGGCTAAAAGCTCAACAGTTTAAACAGTGTACAGTTGCATGGAAGGATCGTCTTCATCATACTGTACGGTTAGTGAGAAAATATGGGGGTTGGCAACATGAAGCATGGTGAGGAACAGTTCGGGAAAAGGATGTGTTGAAGGTTGGGCAGGACGTGCTTTGTTGATTTACACGCATGGGAGGAAGTAAGTGGTCTTCCACTACAGTGAAGAAGCTGGTAGATATTGAATTACAATGTACTGAGATGAATGATCAAGAGAGACTGGAACTGACACCAGGGTGTGTGAGAGGGTTGAAACAATTGTATTTGGTTGAATTACACAAGACTGGTTTGCTGTACAATGGGATGTCACACTAAGTATTTAAGGTTGATGGAAACTTGTTTACACGCATACTGGTAAAACAACAAATGGTTTAAGGTGTTTGAGGCAAATGTTGCCATTCGAAATTCAAGACATTGGGCAAAGCTGCTATGTGAGGCATTGAGAGTAAAGATGCGAGCTTGTTGGAGTGTATACGGATGAATGAAGGTTTGAACAAGGAGTTTGGGGTATGTTTCATGAAGTTCATGGAGCAACAAAGCCTTGTACAGAAGTTCGAAGTTTCGCAGATGGCAAAAACAATGGAGCACATACAGGGACGAACGATAAAATGAAGAAGACGCTAAGAAATGGGATTGGCGAACGTGACGCGACCGGATCCGCTGGGATCATAACGACCGGTTCCACAGTGTGGAACGTATATTTCAAGAACAATAGAGTCACTGGAATTTCATGATAAAATCAACTGACGCAAATCGTTATTTAACGGTTAACGCGCAAGGTGAGTAAATTCACTAACTCTGATCTATTTTGAAATATTATAATTATATTTTAATGTTGGTTGAATGCTGTTTGATGATCGTTTAGGTAGATTACTATTAAATTGGTTGAAATGTATATATCGATGCATATGTACACATCATTAGTTGGATACTGATTCCATCGATTAAAATATTCCCTAGTATGAAATTAGTGTTAATCGTGTTGACTAACATCTGTGGATGGGGGAAACCAGTTGGAGGAATCCAACCGGATTCCTCAATATTTATATATACTGTTTGTTTTATATATGCACTGTTTGAACCATGTTGAATGGAAATTCAACGTTATGTTGATTTAATAAGTAGACGATATCGATTAAGAAAATAGCAACAATCGACCATAAACCCATTTTTGTTAAGAAGTTGATTGGCTGTCAGACAAATCAACGAAGATAATTATAAAAACTACATTTTTATAATTTAAGCGAGGTTTAAATTATAATAGAAGTTCTATTATAAACTGGTATTTTATAGTTCATTTATAAAGTAAATATAAACAATTATTTAGTTAAATAAGTATGAAGTTGTAATTATCCGACAAGTAAATAATCTGGATAATTATTTTAAAGCAAACAGTAAGAAATATTATTAGATTAATTATATTAATCTAATGGTAAGAAGTAAGTAAAATCAGTTAATGAATTTACTGATGGACTAAAGTTGATTAAATCAACTGTTTATTTGGAAAACGATTATTAGATTAATTGGTCTTCAATTAATCTAATGAAAATAACTTAGCGATAAACTATTCAAAAATTAATAAGATTCCTTATTAATTACCCTTTTTAATTAACGAAGTATTAATTATTGAACTAATATAATTAGTTATTGTAAAGTGAGCAACCAATCTACTTTAGATTAATGATGAAGTAAACTGTTTACTTCAGCAATGATAAAGTAAATATTATTTAATTATTTTTAATTAAATAATTGTTTCTTAAATGGATTTCATTTAAGAGGATACTGAGTTTATAATAAGATGTTACTTGAATTAAGTATAATGATTCAAATAAAAATAAAACGTCAGAAGACAAAGAACGTCAATGGATCTTGGTAAAGAAGTTATAAACAGAACTGTGGAATGAAATTAAAGCGAAGAGTTAATGTTTAATATAAATAGCCATAAACAACAGAGATTTCGAAGTATGAATATGGTGTTATAAAACCATATTCCAAATAAAACAAGAAATACGGTTTAAGGGATACTATAAGTAATAAGGAATTTAGAGTTACAGACATATATCTGTTCTAAGGTAAGAACGTTGTCGATCAAGGTCTGAGAGGTAAATAAAATATCCAACTTGAACGGCTTCACTATTATCGAGGGATGATATTAGTTTGTAACGGAAAGAAAGGTCAAGATTAGTTATAAAGTGAAATATAGAAACGTATTACAAGTTTTTGAACTATAACGTTAAAATAACGTTGTTGACCAGGTTTAAGCGTGACTGTTATGTCGAGATTAGTTATAAAGGGGAATATTACAGCGTATGACAAGTTTTTGAACTATAACGATAAATTAGCGTTGTTGACCAAAATTAATTTTTACGTTCATATTTGCACAAACTTGATTTAAATGAATTTATTTTACATTTTTGCACAAATTTGAATTGCACAAAATTATACTTGTTTTTGTAAATAGAAACAACTTTTCTTCTACGGTCTAAAATGAAAATCTACCTAGTAGCAATGAACAATAAGATGCATACATCCCACTAAACATGGAATCTTAAAACCATACATCTTAAACGAACCCGCATTGTTGTATCTACATCCGGATAACAAGAATAAAATAAATAAAAACTCAAAAATAAGTTTGTATACGAACCTCAGTAAGTCTGCTCACCAACGTTCATCATTCATGGGTCATCTGTCTGACATCAGTTGAGTTCAGTCGATGAATAAATTTAAGGACATTTTGTACTTTAAAAAAAAAAACCAAAAAAAAACCAAAAAAACAAAAAGGGAAATCCTCTTCCTCCCCATGTAATAAACAGTTTCACGAAATACATTACAAGCCGCAAAAATATGCAATTTAAACAGCAGATCCATGCAGCTAAAGCTATTTGAATACATACAGCTACAGCTACGCATTTTTCCAAAATGAAAGTTTCCTCCTTTTTAGGAGCAATTAAGTCAGAAAATAAAGGGCTTGATAACAAGAGATGAAGGCTAGTTTCCACATAAGTCTATCGTTGTCCAAATAAAGCAACATGTAACTGTAAACACTCATTACATTGGTTGTTCTACCAAGTTTTGGATTGGTATACTATACACATGGACTGGTAATCATTAATACCATAGATCTGATAAAATCCAGCATTACTGTATTCATATCATAATAACTAGGACTAGGAAAAAGCACAACACAAGAAAGCGAACAATGAGCCATAAATATAAACCATTCCTAATAACTTGGTCATATATATATTAGCACCACAAAGCGACGTACCGCACAATAAAAATAGAATTAACTTTAAATAGACCTCATACCCCAATTTGAAGCAAGAGAGCTAAACAAGGGCAACCACCGAACCAACCTTCAAAAAAAATTCTCACTACTTGAAACATTGTTCTCCTTTTTCATCCTCCTCTCCCTCCTCTTCGTATATTTGACCTAAAACATACAAGGGGAGGAGGTGGTCAAATAAGGAAAAGAGGCCAATATTCAAAATGTCGGACTTGGAAAATCGTAGGCGCAAACAACTCTTAGTGGGGGGAGTCTCCACCCTCCTGCTCATCCTCGTTGTCGCATGCGTCGCCAACGTCGTCTACAACTCGGCCAACGACGAACCAGAGAAATCATCGAACGGTAACCTCCACACCTCTGGCAAGTCGGTGGAGATGATATGCACATCCACCGACTACCAAAAAACATGCAAAGACACATTGTCGAAAGTCGTGAAATCCGACAATCCCAACCCGAAGGAGATCGTGCACGCAGCAGTGTCGGTCATCTTCGACAAGGTCGGAGCTGCCTTCAACAAGACCAACCTAATCAGGACCAACGATGAAAGGGTTAAGGGCGCAATCGAAGACTGCAAGCAGCTTTTCTTGGACACGAAAGACGAGCTTAAAAGCTCGCTGGAGGCAATCGTTGCTAGAGGGATCGAGAACATACCGCACAGACAGCATGATTTAAAGACGTGGCTTAGTGCGGTGCTTTCGTATCAGCAGACGTGCGTGGATGGGTTCCCGGAAGGGGAGGTCAAGACGAAGTTGGAGAACGCGATGAAGCAAGCAAGGGAGGTGACAAGTAATGCTTTGGCAATTGTTGGTGAGGCATCGAAGTATATATCAATGCTTGATATTGAAGGGTTTAGCTCGAAAAGGAAGTTGTTGGAAGCTGAGGATCAGGTCGTTGGTTCAGACGATGTTCCAACTTGGATGATGGAAGGCGAGAGGAGGGTGCTCAGGGAAGGGATGGGGATTAGGCTTACGCCTAATGTCACTGTGGCTAAGGATGGGACTGGAGATTTTAGGACAATCAATGCCGCACTCGAGGCTATGCCTAAGGAATACAAAGGACGGTACGATTGTTTTTTTTTTTTCTTTTTTTTTCTTTTTCTTTCTTATATAACCGTTCACTTTGATTTTAAAGATATGATCAATTGATCTTTAAAGATTAAACTAGTTCGCTTTTTTATTTTTACAAATAAAAAACTAGTTCATTTTGACTTTTAAAAAATCAAAAATTAACTTATATAAGTTCATTCAAACGAGACGATAGGGATATTGGATCAAGCTGCGCTATTTGAAAATCAAGCTTCTAAATCAGAGTATCTAGTAATCCAGGTCAATTGGTGCATTCGGACAAATTTCGCTAGAGGAGAATCCCAAAAACTTAAACTTAAATCAACACTTAAACCGGTAAACCCACAAAGAATAAATCATCAAATAAGAAGGAGATGCTAGTTCATATCAGAAGAGATGGATCCGATAAATATAAGTAATAAAGGGCACGAGTTGCATGATTGAATTTAGGGAACTGAAATGGTGTAGAGCTACCAAAAAAAGGGTGGAGTCCAGAAACGAACATCCAATGTTAAGTGTTTGTACGTACGTTAATTAAATTCAATAATCAAACGAGTTCAACCTACGATATAATCACAAAAACATCGAAATAAACGATGAGTTTTAATAAATCTCAAGTTAGCTCTAACCAGCGAAGGTTCCCTAATCAAGGGAACTATGTATCTGCAAAATATTCATTTGCTGAGTGTAGATGATTCAACAAATAGACCAAAAGTTTACTCCCAACTAAAATACCCAAAATCTAATTGCACCGTTGATAAATAACTGTCAATCATCCAGGATATATAGCAATTTTGAAATCCAATGTTTTTCTCTTCTCTAAAGGAACAAAAAAATAAAAACAAATTGGAAGCACCCCCAACGTGCTCCTATTATCAAGGGGGGATTTGTAGGGAGCAAGGGCATCTCCAATGCACATGTATTTTTGATGTGAACTTAATGCCACATAGATAATTAACAATTTCATTCAGTTTTTAGTCTCCAACGCTGATGTTAATGATATGTGCAATATTGTGTGACATTTTTTTTGTTACACATTGTAAAATAAAATGTCTATTTCTAGACATTGTATTTCACAATTATAAAGGTTAACCCCCACTTGTTTTTTGTTACATACGCAATTTTTAACATTTAAACATATTTACATTAGAGCAATTAAAATAACTTTGTTGTTATATGCAATAGATCTTTTAATAAATTTATTATACATTGTCTAACCATTGGTGCCACATATGAATTACATTGTGAAGGATTGAAGATAAATGTGGTTTAAAATGTTATCTAATCAGTTTTTTTGGTGTGTAAATGCTTAGGTACGTGATATACATTAAGCCAGGACAATATCATGAAAATGTGATGGTAACAAGGAAGATGCCCAATGTAACCATGTACGGTGACAGCCCAACAAACACAATCATTACAGGCAAGAAGAACTTCATCGACGGCACAAGAACTTTCCAAACAGCAACATTTGGTAAGATTACAATCTAATGCCTTTCAAATAAGTTATCGCACACGCATATACATGTATGTATGTACACGCATATAGGAAAAGTCTATTTAAACACGTAAGTTTGACACAAATTGAAATACATAGAATCTCAACTATTGGATTGCCCCTATGAATTTCTCATATAAGAACAAATTAATTTAGTGGTTGAAATTTTATGTTCACTACTTTATGTCATATTTTTATATCCAAATAGTTTCTCATGTGTGTGTGTCATATATATATATATATATATATATATATATATATATATACATAGTTGTCATAGCGAGCGCTATAGCGCAAAATAGCGCATAGCGCACAGGTTGCGCTATTTTGGTTCTTATAGCGCAGGGGTCCCGTGTAGCGCAAAAATAGCGCGCTATTTTATCATAGCGCAGCCATGAATAGCACGCTATTTTGCTTTTTCTTTTTTGAACATGCATTTTTGTTTTCTTTTTGGAGATTTTAAACATACAGTTTTTTCCTTTTGTGCCTTTTTCCTGTGTTTTTTTTTTTTAAAGATCTTCTTTTCTGTAAGCAAAAAAAACAAAAAAAAAAACAAAAAAAACATTATAGCGCGCGCTATAGCGCATAGCGCAGGCCTTGCGCTATTTTGTGCTATTCGCTATTGACAACACTGTGTGTATATATATATATATATATATATATATATATATATATATATATATATATATATGAGGCAGGTTCAATGACACCCCAAATAGTGAGCACCCCTTTAGCCTACCACTTTTCCACCACTCATTTCCCACTAAGTCCCCTTCTCACTCCTTCCACTAACTCTCTCACTTTCCACTCACTTTTTTTAATATAAATGAGAGGTGGAAATCAAGGGGCTTTTGGGGTGCTCCATTCTTGGGGTGCCACAGAACGCTTGCCTATATGTATATGTATATATATATATATATATATATATATATATATATATATATATATATATATATATATGGGACGGCTATTGAGGTACAAAATTAAACACAAAACGGGAGACACAAATTGTGAATCATTGAATTTGTTTGTTTTTATGTGGAAAGTGGAATTTATGGGAAAATCTAATGGTTGAAAGTAAATATGATTAACTACTTATCACTTTTAGGGATAGCAATTAGTTTATCTGTAGCAGGGTTCAGATTTATGGTTGTATCATGATAGTTACCCCAATTTTTGAGCAAAATAAAAATACTAGATAATGTACAAGTTAGTTATCAAGATGTTCAAAGACAAGTCTATATATGTAGACAAATTCTATTTATACACCAAAAATTACTTTACATACACCGTAATTTTATTAAGAAAATATATTACTAAATTATCATTTTTCTTTCTTGTACTTTTATATTTATTCTTATAAACTATCAAGTTAAGACATTAAAATAATGATATTGGATCAAATCTATACATTCTTATGAAGAAGTTAATAAACCTTTTAACATGAGGACTAAATTATCATTTAAAACATAAGTGTTCTAATTCAAAGGTATTTTATTTTTCTTCAAAATTAGAGTTGATTGAGCTAAAATTAAGATTTTTTTTTAGTAAAATAAAGAAGTTAAAACGTGCCAAAGGCCGAAGTCCATTGCACTGAATTTTAACTTAATGGTATCTATTATTTTACGTAAAAGAGTTTTAAATTTTAAAGAAGGATGCCGCCGAAGATAAAAATAAGGGTAATTTTGTAAAAGAGATGGTGTATATAAATCAATTTGTGCCATATAATAGTGTATTACATTTTATGGTGTATGTTAAAAGAATATCGGTGTATGAATAGAGTTAGCCATATATGTATTGAGTTCGAAAAAGTGATTAAAAAAAGTACTCATAATATCGTTATGCTTGGTTCACAGCTGCCATTGGAGAAGGATTTGTAGCCCTCCGCCTAACATTCAGGAACACAGCTGGGGCCATCAAGCACCAAGCAGTGGCCCTCCGAGTCCAGTCCGACCGCTCCATCTTCCTAGCCTGCAACATAGAAGGTTACCAAGACACCCTGTATGTCCAAACCCACCGTCAGTTCTACCGTGGCTGCATCATCTCAGGAACGGTGGACTTCATCTTCGGCGACGCTGCTGCTGTCATTCAGAACAGTGTAATAGTCGTCAGGAAACCCCTCGAAAACCAGCAGAACATCGTGACAGCTCAAGGCAGGATCGACCGCCATGAGTCCACTGGCATCGTCCTCCACAGGTGTCGTATCATACCAGATGAGTCGCTGAAACCGGAAGTTCATAAATATGCTTCCTACTTGGGTCGTCCCTGGAAGGAGTATTCCAAGCTTGTGATCATGGAGAGTGAGATTGATGGATTGATTCAACCTCAAGGATACATGCCATGGGAAGGAGATTTTGGGCTCAAAACTTTGTCCTTCACCGAGTATAAAAACCACGGTGTTGGCGCTGCAGTTAAGTCTAGGGTTAAATGGCCTGGAGTTAGAGTACTGAAGAAAGAGGAGGCTAAGGCATACACTGTGGCTAATTTCATTCAAGGCTGGGACTGGATAAAGAAAGCTGGTGTGCCCGTGCCCGTGAGAATGGCTTTGTATGACAATTGAATTTGTGTGTTCCAATGAGAGATATAACGGAATTAACCGGAGGGAAAATGAGAACATTGTTAGAAAGAATGACTAATTCAGTTGCTGCATTCTTAATCTTTTTTAATGAAGTTGGCCTCTAAGGTATAGATGTCCTTGTAGTCATGCAAAGAACAAAGGTATCCCATGTAAGTTAGAACAGTTTTCTCCACCATATAATATCCATTTTATGATATTTATTAATTCAGTAAAGTTGGGGTTGTTTCTGTCCGAGAAAAATAGCTTCATTGAAATCAAAAATAGTTCCTGATAATGTTCTTATTCCCCTTTTCAATCTTGTTTTTCTTCAAAAATAATTGGAAAACTTCGAGTAGCTTGGACTAGTTATAAAAATATGTCATGGAGCTAGTTGATAATATCTTTTATGTAATTCAGCAATGTTACTTTTGTCAATGTGTTATCTAGTGGTCTAAGTTAAAGAAAGACAAGTTAATAAACATTGGATTATGTAAACAAGATTTTATTTCTTTGATGCTCTTTAGTATTTACCAATGAAGATGGTGTTTTGTAATTTTAGCTATAACTTTTGAGGGTTGCAGGAGTAAATGGATATTAAAAAGAGTGACCAAACCAAAAGATGTAAATAAGTAACTGATGGCAGAAGGAGAATCCGTTAATTTCGAAAGCATGGCGTTATATCAAATGACATTGTATTTTTCGATGTATCCTCTAGAAATATAACAAACAGAAAATTCAAAATGCAACACCAACGTTGTAGGCAAAATGAAGACAATGTTTTTTTCGTTTTCTTTAATTGATACTTTTATATATAAGTAGATTCAACCGTGCTAAACGAGAGTCGAACCCATTACCTTCAAATGTGTTAACAGTTTGAAGAAGATGCTTGTCAAATAACAATAAATTTTAATTCGTTGGAATTACATTGATCCTCACACGTGCAAACATGGTGATTTTCCAGAAAATAATATTATGTTAACTGCATTCTGATTCACAAACATGCATTCCTTTTGAATTCAAAGACAAATAGGAGATTAAGCAAGATGACAACATGGTAAATACCTAGCATTCTCATGAGGGTTTAATGACAAGTGGAGAGAGAACCCAATCATAACTTGGACAAAACTTTGCATTATCAAGATTGCTTGTTTGTTAGCTGACAGAAAAACAAAGGTGTATGTTGAACAGGTCTTATTGTTAGAACGCTCAAATATGAGACTTTCTTTGATGTTTGACACTTTCTTCAATATTTGACTTATTTATCACCATTCTATTTCAAAAATAAATTAACTGATAAAAGACGCACACAAACCATGGAAAAGAGAAATGCCAACCAGGATCTATTAGTTTAGACCATACCCAGAACGGAGGTGGAGAGACTAACGGTGCATACAAAAATGATTAAACCTTACAATCTGAGTCTTGTTTCAGAATGAATCCATCTAATTTCAGTTAAATTGCCCAATTCAGATTAAAACTCAATTCAATTGCTCTTGAGAAAGATCTTTGAATTTCCAGTAAAATGAAATGTATCAATATATTTGTTCGAGTGTACACTTCAAGTTAAATTGAAAATGGAACGGAGAGGGGAAAAAAGCTTTAGAATCGTACGTGGAAGCCAAGTATCAAATGAAATGCATGTAGTAGCCAAGCATCAAATGAAATGTATGTAGTAGCTTTAGTAAACTTGTCAGTCTCATTGGCAATCCTATTGATATAGATGACCGCAGGAGAAGTGTAGAAAGACTAAACTATGCAAGAGTGTTAATAGATGTTATAGCAGATACTACATTACCTGAGATATTCAGAGTCAAGGATATAGGTGACAGAGTTTATCTATAACAAGTCGAATACGAGTTCGTACACCCGATATGCATTGAGTGCAAATGTTTTGGACATAGCACCATTCATTTTCCTATCCCAAAAAATTAACAGTCAACGGTGGAAGGTGAACCTCCATAGGTTTCTACGTCAAATATTCCTGCATCCTCCGTAACGCTATTTACAGCAGACAAGCCACAAAAAGAGAAAAATACTAACCATTTGTAGAAGGAAGAGACTGTGTAGAAACAGGAACGGTTCCATCACTGGTCCAATCAACCCCCCCCCCCCCCCCCCCCCAAACCCCCCACCCAGAAAATCCTTCACTGCAAAATCACCCCACTCCCCTTAAGGTGGCACCTCCCCCACAGGCTTTTTTGACCCAACTTCCTCCGGTTCCTCAGCCGCCTGTGGAGACTGTTGATCAGGAACCTGGAATTTAGATGACATTCGAAGGTTAGACATTCGATTGGAAGGCACTAAATCTGAAAATGAGGAAACCTAACCCCATTCCCAAAGTACAGAATGGTACTAACCCCATTCTGAAGTATGTTAAGAAATATTTCCAAAGGAAAACAAAATATAGTTACCAACCAAGTTGATTCCATTCCTGTTACGAGGAGCAAAGCAGCAAGTTCTTAATGTCAATGCTATGTCGGAACGTCAGAGGTCTCAACGGAGATATACGTCAACTGGACCTCTTTAATTTTAAAAATAAGTATGATCCTATTATCATCGTTGTTCTTGAAAACAAACTTGGAGCTGTTACCTCTGCAATTTTAAAAATAAGTATAATCATTCTTGATAACCGTTGTAATTCTTGTCTTAACATTTTTTTTTTAAATCACCTACGCTGTTTTTTATTTTAATTATTATGTGCAATTTAACCTCAAAATTCCATGTATATAGTTGATTTTATTATTACTTTTAATCGTCATATAACATTAGACAAGCTATTAAATCAATTATTAAAGGGCGTAATTGAAAATAAAAGTTTAAAACTTTAGTCGGGGTGTGAAGAACAAATGACGGGGTGTCAATAGTCGGACCCTAATTTTTCTTTGTCCACAGGGAGAATTATGGTTTTCCGACTCAACGCTCAAGTCCATTTGGACTGTGAACAGTATCTCGGTTGATGACCAACAACTCGTAATTGATGTTTCGAATGTAGGTGGCCTAAAATTTACTTGCTCTTTTATTTATGCCCCATAACTGGGCATTAATAAGAAAACGACCTTGAAACACCCTGGTCAATCTCTCTAAAAGCATACAAAAATGAATGGATGATGCTTGGTGATTTTATCGCAATTCTACAAACTAACAAGAAGAAAGGTGGGCTTACCATCAAATTAACACAGGAAGCAAAAATTAGTCGCTATGTTTCTGCAACTAGATTGATCAATGCTTACCATATGACCCTGAAATATACATGAAGGAGTGGTGAGGCTAAAAATATTAGTTATAGACTGGATCATGTCCTGATAAATGCTGATATGACTAATAACATTCAGAATCTTACATTTTAGGTAATGAATAGTTCATCTAGTGACCATTGTCCCTTCCACGTCACTTTCAATAAAAGTGCGGTTCGCATCGAAAGGCACACCTCTTTCAGATACAAATATGTGGCATCTATATGAAGATTATGAAGAATCCTTATATTTATCATCCATTTCAATAACTGAAGGAACGGGATAGTACACCTTATCTGTCTACTTAAATCTATTAAATTTGAGCTTAAAAGAATGGAGTATATCCAGAAGCAAGCCCTTGAATGCTCCTAAGAACTGGGATCTCCGTATGAGGCATGACTTAAAGCATTAGATCGGGACACCCTTGATGATAACCTCAATGACCATTACTTTCGGCTTTAATCTCAACTCAAAATAGTGTTGCATAATCGAGCCATTGGGTTAAAGCAGAAGGCAAAAGTCAATTGGTTAACCCAAGGGGTGAATGCTCCAAATTTTTCTGTAGCAAGATGTCATTTTGTAAGAATTACAACATCTTCTTTAATGCATTGGACAATAATGGTGAAATAGTAACTAACTTGCAGTTACTTGAGGAATCAACCATACAACACTTTATAAAATTATACAATGGCGACTACAATCGTGACATGTAAACCGTCGTCGCTTGGTCAATGCCGACTTTGTTGATCTGCTAGGCTACTGCTTTCTTGGTCCATGATGACTCCAGCCCAGGGCCTGATGAGTGCAATGCTAGATTCTTCAAATTGCATTGACAATAAATCAAAAACCTGATATTCGTAGCCATTCAAGAATCATTCTTAAATGATAAATTTGTCTAGGAAACCAATCACTTGTTCATTACTCTTATTCCTAAGGTTAATAAATCTAGTAAGATCGAGGAGTATAGACCTACTGCGTGTTACAACATGATATACAAAAACCGCAATAGAGTTATATGCAACGGATTATTCAATTCCTTCTTGATTTCATCTTTGAGTGGCAATCATCTTGTTGACCAGCCTTTTGGTAAGGCCGTCAAGAATGTATTAATTTCAACTAAAGAATTGCCCGACTCAGATTGTTGGTATCAAGGATCTTGGACGATTGGACCATCTTCGTTCGGCTCGATGAATGATTGGTCGATGAGTAAATAGCTCGATCCGGGTCTTCCCTATATGAAGTAGTCTAACATGTAAAACTACGGGGTCAAATCACTGTTGGACCGATCTACAAGAACCAAACCTACTTAAGAGCCACATATTCTCCTAAAGATTTGCTTCTACTCCTACTTGACCGCTTCCAGCTATCCTTGAATACGGATCAGCTGCCATTTGTCTCTGTGTGCTTAAATCATGTTATTCTTTATAAGAAGAACGCTTCTCCGCACTTTCCTACCATTTTGGAACAGCCAACACGTATCTCAGCCGAATTGGGCACTGTAGCATCTATAAATAGACCTTCTAGACCTACAAGAAGGGGACTTCTTTTGGACTTTTGGCAATCTCTGATCATATCATTGTTGTGGCAGTTTCATCTTTAACAGACCATTTCATATATAAGAGATTATAAAGTGGACGTAGGTTCGTTAACTCCGAACCACTATAAACCTATGTGTAATTGCTTTTCTTTTCTCTTTTCATTTATTTATCTTCGTTTATTCCCTACATTTTCATTTCTTGGGTGTTGTTCCATTTATTTGGTGTCAACGCTTTGGTGCTCTCACTGAGAAGCTTTATATTCTCAGCGTTTGAAGGATTTTGCTATACTTTTGGATCACCGAGTCCGAGACGAGATCCTGCATCTTTTCCAATATCGTTGAACCATGGTTTCTAAATCCTCAACACATATTTTGAAAAAGCAGCAGGAGGTTCCAGTGTCAGCAGAAGCGGCCAAAGCATCGACAGTTCTGGGATCAACTTCAGACCAACCTGCACTGCCACCTCCAATGCAACCATCCGCGGCTGATCAAGCTCCTCCCTCAGAATTTTCCACTCATGACGAGTTTATGACTATGATGACTCAACTTAGGGAAACAACAACAACATTAGACTTTCAGCCCTGGGAGAGTGCTGCGAAGAAACAGGACATGAGTCGTATGTCGAGACAATGGGAAGAATTCAGGAAGTAACAATCTTCCCCTCACCTGCATGACCAAAACTCAGAAGGCTCATCGTCATCTGGAGGAAGCAAGGATCGTCCTCATCCACGGCACTCGCTGGAAAAGCCCGAAAACATATGACAGTTGTTGTTGGATGGTCGCTCAAACCAGCTTGGAATAACTGGGTCAGGTCGATCCAACGACTCAACAAGATCGAAGTACCTCTCCTTCGGTCCACCAAAATATCACTCAAATAGCCCAAGCTCCCATTCTTCCTCCCACGCGTCCTGTGAATAACCAAGATACCTGGGGTCGACGAAGTTCCGCTCGAACGGCGGCTAAGGTAATGTTACATAGAGGAGCAAGGAGGGTCCGACCAGTTGAGGATGTCAATCGATGTGCACTTATCCCTCCAGATTTGGCCGCCATGGTACGACAAATCATGAATAACAATAAGGGCTACAAGAATGAAGATTGGGGGATTGACCTTAGCCATGCATCATTTACGGATGACATTCTGTAGGCAGAGTTCCCTAGAAGATTTAATATTCCCCAAATGAGCCATTATGAGGGAACCACCAACCCGCAACAACATTTTATGAATTACACATGGCATATGGAGGTAGCCGTAGCTCCGGACACCATCAAGTGCAAAGCCTTCCCAATTTTCCTGAGCGTGGTAGTGCTCATTTGGTTCACCCGACTTCCCCCGAGATCGATCCCAAATTTCAAGGATTTAAGTAAGAAGTTCCTAAATCAATCCAACCTTCACGCCTCCAAGTCAAAGCATGTTATGGCCCTTTCCACAATAAAGCAAGCAAGCGGAGAATCCCTAAGAAACAACCTCAGTAGGTTCAACCGGACTGTCACCGAAGTAAGTAATTCAAATCAAAAGACGGTCTTAATGGCCATAGTAAATGACATCGACGAAAAGATGGAGCTTGGGAAGTATCTGATTGGAAAGCCCCCCACGACTATTCAGATGTTCTATAGAAAGGCTAACATCCGACTACGACAAGAAGATGCACAGTTAGATGAGGAAGATGGGACAAAGGACGTTTTTAAGCCATCCAGAGTAATGTGGCGGTTACGCAATCTGTGGACAACTCCGGAAAGGTGAAGGCGAACATTGGAAATCGAGGTGAGCAGAATGATAGCCAATAGAGAGGCTTTAATGGGAACTCTGGTCAAAAACGGAACCCTAGGAAAAGACCTTGATTTCAAGTATTTGAGAGCTACACCGCGCTGAATGACACGCTTGAAAATGTCTATCTCGACACATGTAGTACAGTTCAGTATAAGAAGCCACCTTTACGTGAATCGACAGAGAAAGAACGTGCAACTGGGAATTTTTGTCTGTTCCATGAGATTTACGAGCATGCGACTAATGAACGTCGTCACCTTAGGTACATCAATGAGAAGCTAACTATGGAAGGAAAGCTTGATGAGTACAACGTAGCCGCGAGGGATAGGGGCAAGGGACGCAGCCCCCAAGCAAGGCCAGGCAGGGCCTAGTGTGACGGCCCACAAACTCGTACCTTTTGATTTAACTGAAAACTACACATGTCCAACCCAAATTGCACGAAAAATATGAATCATTAATAGAAAGAAGTTAGAGGATGAGAAATAGAAAAGACAAAAAATTACAATAGAAGAAATAAGATTGAAGAAAGAACTGAACAACACAGAATCTCAAAATCGTAGAGGAATAAAATATAGATATAAGCTTCTAGAAATACATAACAAAATTTATGCTTACATCCATCATCAGAGCAGATTACATATAGATCACAGCGGAAATAAACTCTGTATATCTAATATTGAAGCCTCCTTCTCGAAGCTCCTCTAAGAATATTTGTAAAACCCTGAACTACTTGACTGCCTATACAAATTTGGGCACCCAAGAGTGTAGGGAAAAACATAGAAAAATAAGCTCTAGGTTAGTCATGGGAATGGTGTAAGTAAACAATTTTTAAACAATTTGAGAAATAAAAGGCATCTCATAAGACCACGTTGCACATAAACATGAAACGAGTTTTTCCCTTATGATAACTGAAATAATTTGTATATCGAAATCAGATATTATGATAGTGTCTAGGGTTTTCAAATATAAATTAGAATCTAGCAAAATGCTTGCATCTCACATTTCACATACATAGCATACAAACAAAATTGCAAGGCGCTTAGGGATAATGGATTTCCAACTATGACAAGGTATGGAACCACATTCCGATAGTGTATCTCTAGAGAGGAATACAATGGGTTCAACATGAACATCTAACAACCCGGCCACACATGACCGACCATTCATTTCGCTTGAGTGTACCGAATATATTATCACCAACGGTTGGCACCAACATAACTGTTCCCGGAAGATACAAAAGCGAAAGAAGAAACAAACTAAATATTCTCTAGATGGATACCCTAATTGGGAGCGACCCACTTAGCCATGTTGCCCGCCCGATTGTTGTCATTTCCTGGTTATGAAGCTTGAGGTCATAACTTACCTTTTTGAACAACATATCTTTCTTTACTTTGAATGCCACATCGTCAAACCCGTCAAATCACAAATTGACTTTCCCGAAACCACGCGTAAAAATCTAATAGAAACGAATTTCTCCGCCAGCAAACATAGTTTTGAAGAGGTCAACTTACGCGATTTGTTAGGCATATTTTGTCAGACATTCATCCATACAAGTTGTCCTGGTCCTAGACAAACCGAAGGCACTATCATATAAACGGAACAGCCCTTACAATAACTCTGTCTTCAATTGTCCTAAAAAATCTTTGACTTTCATTTAATAAACGCCTAGGTCGAAATAAAGTGGTATTTGGATTTCATTTAGAAAACCAACACCGGTCTCTTTGAATCGATGAACGTTAATATCTTTTAGGGCCAAGTGATACTTAAAGGAATCAGGTTATCATATTCAAACAGATTTTAATATTTATTAATTATCAGAAATATCTACTAAACATATAAAATTCTAGATTTCAACAGTAGTTAGGATATTATCTAAATAAGATGAGTAAATGTTAAAATTAAACTAAACAAGCTCATAGGGTCATATCACGACATTACAATTAATCCAATCATCAAAACAGGTCTTGTCTATCACAATTCAACAAGAAAAATTCAACTAAATGTCATTCATAAATTAGTTGACATTGGAAAAATGATTATTTCCAAATCATATCCATCTGGAGTTGGATTTTAAGAATCCACCATTTACATTGATTATAACGGTACTGTTATAAATCATATTCTAATATATATAACACTTAATAATATAATTTTTTATTTAATTTATTTAGATGAATAAGTAATTCAATATATAGTTAACTTAAATCTTTATTTAAAATGGAAAGTGAATGATTCTTTCCTAACTTCAACTTACTCAATTACCAATTCACTATCTCTTTCCAATTCACCTCTATTCCATTCATTTTCTGAACTTAAGTATAATCCCATCCTTATCGGCCAACCAAACTTCTTTTACTGATATCCCTCTCAACCATTCTCATCTACAAAACATTTTCTTCTTACGTTATTCACTTTAGATTGTGAATATCCTTCCTTTTGAACTCATTAATCACATTAACTTGATTTCATTAATAAATACTAGTACATGATCAAATTTTGTTTATCTAGTTACTATATAAATTCACATTCCCTTGAATTTCAATATTCGGTTTAGTCACCATTAATTTGGATTTTAAATCATTTCTATATTTACTGACCTAACACGATTAAAATTAAAATAACATTCCAATTCAAAATAATTGCGTTCATTATAACGTAATGTTATTGACGATCAATCATCTTCCATTAATCACTACGTCTAGTTGATTATAGTTCAATTAATATGACTTGGACTATTTAAATGGATCTATATTTTCTTTATTTTTATTTATTCAGGAAGAAATAAATATAACTTTATGTATTTAAAAAAATAACTTAGTTTAATTCTGTCGAAGTACAAGATCATTTACAGCGACCACTGTTTGATCATCTATCATCTCCATTCCAGATCCCATCATCCATACTAGCCCTTTTTTTTATTTTTTTATTTCCTTTAGATATATATTCATATATATCTTTAATATAAGATTATATTTTTAGAAGAAAAATCCTTTTATTTTATTTCTAAAAATTCCTATTCCTTATCTCCCTTAACTTATTCTCCATTTTTTTCCTCTTTTCTAGTTTTCCTTTCCTTTTTATTTCCTCTTTTATTTTCTTTCTTTTATTTCATTTTTAACCCAATAAGGCCCAATGCTCAGCCCATCTTTGATTCCCCTACTTTTCTTTCGTTTCTTCATTTCTAACTGCCATCTCTTTTACCTCCTTTCCCATTCTCTCTATTTCTTTCTTCCCTTTTTTTTACAGTCGCAGCCCTAACCATTCAAGTCCAACTTATTTTCTCCCTTTATTTTTATTTTATATTTTTTTTGTCTAAAGCCCATCGGCCTAACCCACAAACTCTCCCTTCCCTTCTTCTCTTCGTATATGTTCTGCCTGCCCATGTCCATATCTTTGCTCCAGTATGATCCCATCCATAATTTTACCCCAATGCCCATCCAACAGCCTCGACCAACATTTAAGACCCATTTTATTTCCGGTGCCAATCTCCATTCATTTGTGCATCTAAATATTTTGGATGTCTAACGTCAGTCCTCTGGCCTGTCTCTGCAACAACCTCGATCAAGTTAATCTTCGTTGTACCCTTCCAGTTCATTATCACACGGAAATAGCAATCTCGA
Organism: Allium sativum; assembly: GCA_030737875.1. NCBI lineage: Eukaryota > Viridiplantae > Streptophyta > Magnoliopsida > Asparagales > Amaryllidaceae > Allium > Allium sativum. Next base: position 857,102,347 of record CM060920.1, on the reverse strand, counting down.
TATTTAGTACCTTCTAACTGCCCTTTTGTCACCCAGTGTGACAAAAGACCGACGTTAAACATCACATGCCATGATCCCATCTCCTTCTTCTTTCCTTTTTTGCTTTTCTTCTTCCCGACGTTGAGGTGCACTACAGGGCACGTATGCACATGCGCACATCACTGCATCGACCTGCAATCACCAAGTCCACCCTTGCACATGTCATTCCACCTCTTGACCTTATACACCTCTTCTACTTCCATTCACAGGCATATGATCCATTATTTGCCCTTTTGTTGAATCCATAATTTTTGTATTTATATTAGACTGCTCATTTTGTAGCTCAACCGAACTCTTTGTACGCCATTTATTATTTGTATTAGTAACATTGTATCTTACTATATTCTGCAACTGTGTGTTACCTTTTACATTGGCAATTATACCCTATATTTTCAGTTGCAAATAACTGGAAACTATACTACAAATGGTGCACATAATATTCATAAATATTCTATATCCCATAAATGACCAGAATCAAAGTTTTTTTCTCCTTTAAATAAATGAGGAGGATGTTTTTTTTGAATTTGTTCAGGAGGGAAACCGACCAGAGTCGTAAAACCCTCCCTAGTGCACCTAGCCCGGTCTGCGAGCACCACATAAGTGACTTATCTTAGCATATGCACACGGTATGCTCTTAGTATGCCATTCCGGGTTTCGAACCCGCGCCACTGTTACCACGGCACAAGGTCCTTAACTCCTGGGCTACTAATTGCCTTTTTGTCACACAAAAATAGCAAACTCGATATTCAGTAACCTTTTAATTGCCTTTTTGTCACCCATTTTAACACAAGACCGACGTTAAACATCATATGCCATGATCCCATCTCCTTGTTCGTTCCCTTTTTCTTTTCTTCTTCCCGACGTTGAGGTGCACTACGGGACACGTGTGCACATGCACACACCACCACGTCGACCTGCAACCACCATGTCCACCCTCACACATGTCATTCCACCTCCTGACCTTATATACCCCGTCCACAGTCATTCACATGCAAAGCATCATTCACAGGCATATGACCCATTACTTTCTCTTTTGTAGATTCCATACTTGTTGTATTTATATTAGACTACTCATTTTGTAGCTCAGCCAAACTCTTTGTACACCATTTATTATTTGTATTAGTAACATTATATCTTACTATTCCCTGTAGCTTTGCCTGTGTAATACCTTTTATATTGCAATTATACCCTATATTTTAAGTTGTAAATAACTGGAAACCATACTGGAAATGGGGCACATAATATTCATAAATATCCTGTATCCCATAAATGTCCAGAATCAAAGTTTTGTACTCCTCAAAATAACAGAGGATATTTTTACTGGGTCCACATACTGGGGCATTTAAAATGGTTAAAAGGGTCTGTCTTCATCATACAACCCAAATGATTATATCACTTGTTATATGCAAGTAGGTGCGCATATATATATATATATATATATATATATATATATATATATATATAAGTCATCGGATGATATTCTAGTGATGATCAAAAGAAATGAGAATTTCAGAGTTTACTCGCATTATTTCCCCTGTTTCAATGTTCACAGTTCCAGGTCCCCTCATTTTCTTTGCTGTGGTTTGATACCATATCATCTCTCGGTTTTATTTAAGTTTTGGTTCGAATCAATTTATGTATGAAAGCAGTGGAGTTGGGTGTTTATGTATAGGTGCAAGAAAATATAAAATAACGGGGCATCACATGTGCATGGTGAAAGAACACTGCCTGATAGCATTCCAAGCTATGTTATTTTATTGAAAGAAGATAACTATGGTTTTGATTGAAAGGGATAACTATGTTCAAGCTATGTGTGTCTATGAAAGAAAATGTAGCTACAATACAGGTAGTCTTATATGAAATGTAAACCTAGACATATATAGTTTTTGAAAAGAGAGCAATGTATGTAGTACTACCATGTGCCAATAGGCATATATAAGGTAGATGGTTTGTGTGATACCTCACATCCGTTAATGTCACTCTTTAACAGAATGCATTAAGTTTCGTGAAGCGTTATAGGTAAACAGAGACATAAACATCACAAGACAAATATAAAATAATAGCGGAATTTAAAACTTTATTTTCCAAATAGAAAACATCATAGTCCGAATTCAGTTACAACATAAGTCTGAAATACAGAAAACCCATTACATCAATTTAAAGTATCTACCATGTACTAAAATCATCAGAGTACAATAATATAAAAGCATAGTCCAAAAAAAGAGCTATATCAGAGTAGACAGGAAATCAAAGCGGTACATCTAAGAAGCTCCAAGCGGAAACAGAAGAGAGGATCCTAATCAAGCTTGAGTATTCCCACACTGAGAACCTAGGGGAAGAGGAAAAGAAAAAAAGGAAATAAAACAGGTCAAACATAAAGTCCGGCGAATCCAGTTACTTTTAGCATATAAATAAGTAAAAGCATCATGACAGGAATATAATTGGATGAGAGAGATAACAATATCATAAAGCGGGTATAAAGAACTGAGTAGGATAAATAAAATAAACAGAACAGAATTTATTGCGCTTCTCAAGTACTTTTCTCTGCGACAACACTAGTATAACAGAAATAGAATGATCCCTACAGAAACAGATAGTAGACTTAGGTGTACTTCCAGTGACGGGTTTTACCCCTAACAATAATTACAGATAGCCCAACAAAAATGACAAGTGTTACCCCCAACGATAATAACGGGCTTCTAAACAAGAAAAACTAGATGTACCCTAATTACTACCCCAATCGATCAGCTCCCTATCCCGTGGATACCTTGTGCTGGCCCCATAGTAGGATGTACCACTTCCTAAAGTGGCAACCCCTTTATTTTCGAGAGGCACACCATCTACTGATGTCACAGCATCTTATTATCCCAAGCAAGCGGATTCATGCATGCTCATGAGTCCGACGGAATGCGCCGTCAACACCCTCACTCAAATGAACCTCTTATAATCAACTCTATAAACGTGCCCTGACCCCTACCTAGTTCGGGGTCCTCCTTTTGATACCAAGATGGGTTACTGACTGATATGAGTCCCATACAACAGATGATACAAAAATACCTCCCAGGCTTGCATCTCCACTACTAGGATTTTGACAGCTTGTTCCTAACAGATTAACAAGTCCGCATAACCCCACCATGTAAAGCAGGTTAAGTTTGTTGGGTTTATATAACCCGCCCCCACATATTTAACAGATTTACTTAACCCCTCATTGATTCAAGCAAGTTTACTTAACCCTTATACAATTTTGACAGGTTCGTATAACCCCCACAGATTTAAATAGGTTAAGTATTACAGGTTAACATGTTGTTATCATTATTGCATTCATGTACGTTAATGCACTAGACCTCTCATATTAGGTCGACGACTTGTGGATGTTGGATATGCCGGGAGGTTCCGGGGAGACTTCTACCACAAGTTGGACTTAACCTTGTGTCTTAGCACCGTTACGAGTACATTTATACACCAGAACCCTCATATTAGATTAACCACTTATGAATGTTGGATTTGCCGGGCGGTTCCGGGCAGGATTCTACCACAAGTGTAATCTAACCTCGTGTCTAAATATGGTTATAGTTTCTATTTACTGTAAATTTAGGCATGTTCATTCTTAAACAATTTTCATGTTTATCAAGGGTTTTGCGCCACTTCCCAGTCTGATTTACGATACAAGTTATGTCCCTAAATCCCAGTCTATTTCACAATACGAGTTATGCCCCCAAATTAAAGTTTTAGATCAAGGTATAGATTATGCCCCCAATTTATCATTCCCAACCATTCCCAATTTCGTTCGTTCGCATATTTCAGCGGTAGGCCTAGGCTTGAAGGTAGTCTGGATATAAAAATAAAAAGGGAAGGAGGGGGAGAAGAGAACATAAATAAGCATAATAACAAAACAGGCATATGATGGAAGAAATAGGCATACTAACAGGATGGGCATATGGTGACAGAAATAGGCCTAGTCACAGAATGGACATATGATAACATAATGAGGCGTAATAATAGAATAGGCATATCGGGAATAGGCATATGAGAACTAAACAGTAAATTAGAAGTATAAGTAGTGGCAGATCTATTTAGTTATGATTCAAATTACTAACAGGCACAGGTTTAGACCCAAACTTATAAACATGTCAGTATTACTTATTAAATGCTTATATCTAAAAGCAACATAAACTCACCGTGACTGGATCTAAAGAACAGAGAAATGATTGTTGATGTTGTAGCAGAGTTTCTTTTATACGTATAAGTTGTTGTTGCAGAAGAATACGCTAATTCAATCTGAAATGGGGCAACACCTCATTGTCTCCATTGTTTTTTATGAATAAAACAATAGAAATGAGGTCCTATTTATAGCCTATGGTCAAAGAATCTGGTCAAGAAACAAGTATCGGTTCATAGAATGGATCTGCCCTAGATCTGGTTGAGGTCGACCCAAGGGTTGACACACCCTTGCAGGGGTCGACCCATGGGTCGACACCCATGGGGCATGGAGTTGACCCCTAACGGGCCGATTTCCCTCCTTTCCCGCACTTCGATTTTTGTTTTTCTGGACTGGTTTGTTTATATTTTTTTTTTTGCTTATATGTATACAAACTTCAAACCTTAATATCTTCTTCATATGATGTCTGTTTTACGCAAACTTGGAGTCTATCTTAAGAAAAATTTTGAGACGAACACAATGGTGCAGACCATTATACTTAATTCCAAATATTTAATTAAGTATTCTTTAGTTTATCATTTTAATGTTCTTTAAAATTACGGGGTGTTACATTCTCCTCTACTTGAAGGATTTTTTCCCCGAAATCTCTAAGTTAAGACGAATATATATACTAACATCCATCATCCATCTACTCATCCACCAATCACAGGCATCCATTGTCCTTAAAGTATTTTTAATGCTTATATGAACATATGCAAAGGTGTGTGTATATGTCCCTATATTAATGTGAAAGATCAGGCGGTCTACTGATTCAGTTAACCTCCTTAATGTAATGCATGTTAGTGCCGTGAATCCAACGTGTGTGCAAACAATCCTAGTATATCACATGAACTATATATGTGTGCACAATCATCCATCCAAATGCAATCATTTATATGATGATACACCCATTTCCATCCATAAAAGAAGAAAAATGCACACGCATCCATATGCAGTATGAGAGTGATTGAGCCGATCAAGTGCCTAGTGTTTGTGTATATGCATCCATGAGCAACCACTAGCAAACAGTTGCATCCACTTGCATCCATCAAACATAACATGTCTCAAACACATGTTTACATCCATTGGCTCCCTACCTAAGGGTCGAAGATTCGACCGATAGGATATACTTAAATGATAGAGGCAACTACGAATAAAAGCTTTGGAAAAGAAGTTAAGAACATACCCTTGGAAAGAAAAGGGCACAACGCGCGAATCTTGTCCTCAAGTCTCCCAAGTTGCATCCTCATGGTCATATCCCCATTGAACTTTCATCAACTTGACCTCTCGATTTCGTAGCTTCTTAACCTCTGATCCAAGAATATGGGTAGGAACTCGTCTAACTATCGCCTCCCATTACACCTCTACTTCCTCGAGCATACTCGACTCAACTACTTCTGTGGTATCATGCATGCACTTCCATAAATGAGATATATGGAAAACATCATGAACACCCGTCAATCTCTTTGGTAGCTTTACTCTATAAGCCATTTGGCCAATCCTTTCTATTATGGGAAATGTCCTTACAAACCTTGGCACCAATTTCCCTATAGATCCAAAGCGAACCACATTCTTTAAAGGTGATACCTTGATGAAAAACATGTCTCCTAACTCAAACTCAATATCAGTTCCTCTCTTATCTGTGTAGGACTTCTGCCTGTCCTAAGATGTCTTCAAGCATCTGCAGATAAGATTAACCTTCTCTGAAGTTTCTCTAATCATCTCAAGTCCAACTAGAAGCCTAACTGTAGACTCCACTAACAAGTTGGTGATCTACAAAGTCGTTCGTACAATGCCTCGAAGGGTGCCATGCCAATACTAGCTTGCCAACTGTTGTTGTAGGTGAACTTTACCAATGGAAGATGCTCTTTCCAAGTCCCTCCGAAGTCTAGGATACATAGTCTTAAAAGATCCTCAAGAACTCTATTCACCCTTTCTGTTTTCCCATCGGTCTGAGGGTGATAAGCGGTGCTCAAACACAACTGTGTACCTAATGCCTCCTTTAAGCTTCTCTAAAACTCATTGGTGAATATGGGGTCACGATCACTCACTATACTGGAAGGTAATCCATGTAAACGAACTATCTGACGAAGATAAACTGTTGCCAACTATGCTGACGTTCTCTTACTCTTAACAGGAATGAAATGAGCGCTCATAGTAAGCCTTTCAACTATAACCCAAACACTGGTGTTGCCTTTCCTCGATCTAGGCAAATCGTCGATGAAATCCATAGAGATGCTCTCACACTTCCACTATGGGACCTCCAAAGGACGAAGTAAACCACCGGGCTTCTTTGCTCAACTTTAACCCTCTGGCAAACCAAACACCGAGAAGCAAACTCTGCTACATTTTTTCCATCCTAGCCCAAAAGAAATTCCTTTTCATATCTCTATAAATATTATTGCCGTCTGAATGGATAGTCATCCTAGAATGATGTGCTTCCTCAAGGACTATCTTCAACAAACTCCTAACTCCGGGAACACAAAGCCTTCTATCTTGTTGCAACCACCCTTTATCATCCGTGGAATATCCACTGAGGTGACTAGAAGTCTCCCCTCTACTGAGCCTATCCAAGATGTCTACTATCTGTGGGTCCTCTTGCTATGAAGTTCCTATCTGATCCATAAGAGTAGGTCGCACTTCTAATGATTCCAATAACCCAGGTGTAAACTATGTAGAGGGCCTAAATTCAAAGGTCGATATGTATTCCATGCTCCGCCTCTCTATGTAAAGTAGACTCAAAGTCATCCTCTGCCTACTCAACGCGTCCGCCACCACATTACCCTTGCTAGTGGTATAAGCAATCTCAAAGTCATAGGATGCTAGGAACTCCATCCATCTCTATTGCCTCTAATTGAGATCCTTCTGCGACAACAAATACTTGAGAGATTTATGATAGGCATACAACTCGAACTTCTCTCCAAGTAGATAATGAGGCCAAGTCTTAAGCGTGAATACTATGGCAACCAACCCTAAATCTTAGGTAGGGTAGTTCTTCTCATGAACTCTCAACTGTCTACCTCCATAGCATACTACCCTTCCCTCTAGCATCAAAACAGCACCAAGCCGTGTACCACATGCATTAGTGTATACTGTGAATACTTTGTTCCCATTAGGCAAAGTTAAGATTGGGGTTGTTGTCAGAACCCTCTTAAATCGCTGAAAAGCATCCTCATAGTCTATATCCAAAGAAACGGTCAGATTCTTCTTCATTAGTCTTGTGAGTTGGGCTGATATCTTCTCGAAGTCTTTAATGAACTTTCTATAATAGCCCGCGAAACCAAGAAAACTCCTCACCTTTGTTGCATTCTTTGGAATTTGCCAATCTTGAACCACAACTACTTTCGTGGGATCCACTGCTATCACATCTTTAGAGACGACATTCCCATGAAATCTCACTTCCTTTCTCCAAAAATGACATTTGGAGGATTTTGCCTTAAGATGATGAACTCGAAGAGTCTTCAAAACCTGCTTTATATGTAGGGCATGCTCTTCCTCATTCTTCGAGAAAATCAAGATGTCATCAAAAAAGACCATAAAGAACTTACTTAGAAACACTACAACAAAATGACCCTATTACAATGGTGGAACACCGTTGTAATATACATTTTACAATAATGGGCTAACCGTCGTGTATTAAGAAGTTGTAATAGACTAAAACATTTTACAACTTTTTTGCACCATTGTAATATGTATATTTTACAACTTTTTTCCACCGTTGTAATAAATTTTATTACAAAAATTGTGCACCGTTGTAATAATATCTACCACAACTTTTATGCACCGTTGTTATTGACAGTTGCATTTTTTTTTTAAAATAGACCTTTTGCAATTGAAATGAACAATACACTAAATGTAGCAATACTCCATAAGCAAATCAGATATTACAATTATTTGCAAACTAATTTATTAAAATACTCAAATTTTTAGTATTACAAACAACAAGTTTTAGAAAACATTTCGTGCATTATTACATACTTGACCGTTACAAAGCAACTTAGTACAAGCACAAGTTACCCACAAAAATTGCATATCCTACGGGAGAACACAAGTGCATAAAACATTGTCCTCAAAACTGACTTGCAACTTCATCACCTCCTGCTACATATTTCTCCAGCTCCAAACAAGCAGAGAACCAGTCCATCAACACATCACTGCAACATGACCACCAAAACCATGACCAAGCTCTTCAGTTCGCCATCCCCTACACCCGCACCTTACAATCCAATCACAAACAAAAACCATTTTAACTGAAAATTATATACGAATAAGATTAGAAGGCACATCCACATTAAAATAGTTGTTGATAAGAACAAAGCGAACATCATAACAATTGTCTGACAAATGTTCTATAACTTCGTTTTATCATTTCTATGTTCTAATGCAATTCTATGCATGTCAGATACAAATAGACTCCTGTAACTTCATCATTCATCAAAATCCAAATCCTCCTGATACAAATAGTGTCGAACCAGCAAATTTAACAATATTTTTTATTAATTTCAAAACATGGACCTACCCACCTAAACATAACTCCATTGTCAACTACAAATATTTACAACCAGCTAATTGAAGACGCTTTACCAAACATCACTAGCCAAATAAAATCCAAAACCAGATCAGAAAAGCTTTAATCGACGCATAGAAGAAACAACCAGTGATAGGAGAATATAAAGACCGAACCTAGTGACTAGCGTCACTAGCCAAAGACCCAGCGCGATGAAAAAAATCCACTTCAAACAACCACCAGACAAAGCGGAATCCAAAGAAAAAATATGAATGAGTCATCTTCCATTCATACAAATTTGCATCTTCCATCCACTGCTAAAATCCGTGTTTGCCGCCTTTGCTAGAGAAGTGCCTCACGTTATCTCAGCAATTCACAACTCCACGCAAGTCCAAACTTCCAATTCACTACCACTGTTAAGTGGCGAAATCTTTTTGCTATGTGCCAGTTTGGATTCCTGCAACAATATGATTTTCAATCTAGGGGTTTAAAAAAATGTTGGAATTAGTAATCAAAATCCTGACAACACCACTTATCCTCTGTAACCCACCAAAAAAAACTATATAAAGAATGCATAAATGCAAACACAAATTGCACAAATAAAGGCACAAACAAATTGCACAAATGCAACAAAAAGAGGAGGTAGAAGTAGGTAGAAAACAAGAAAAATGAACCTCGAAAACTTTAGCCAAAGACCATCCGAGACAAAATTCCAGAGCCTTATTTGCATAGTACGAAACTCAAGTGAACTTCAAACCAAAGAACTAGTTGACGATCAAAATCGTACCATACACTGTAGGATGGCCACTAACCGGACAGATAGCAGTTCACATAATATCACTAACAACACAAAAAGGGGAGACAAAATGTATTGCGAGGACATTCACTTAAGAAAAGGATGAGGGTAGTTACCTAAGTTCCACGCCATCTACCAGGAAACGTATGCGACCTTAGAAGAATGAAACCTTCACAAAAATGAAACCAAATATGGACAGAAACAGATCTAAGAGAAATCACGCTCGAGAAAGGAAGAAGAGCAACTAGGGTAAAGTGATAGGACCAGGAAAAACTTGGAGAGGTTTGAAGAGAAGAATCGATTTAAGTAGAGGAGAAAAGCGGATAATGGAATTGAAGCGATGAGGGAGGAGGCGGCTAGAAGAAGATATTCGTAGTCCCCATTGGCAACAGTTGGAATTAGTTGAGACGTAATTTTTTTCTAGAGGAATGAAGAAATTGGGAATCGATGTTAGCGAAGAGCAAGAGAGGTCGGCCCACATACGAGGAGAAATACGAAAATGAGAAGCTTTGGAGCCAAAATTTCGATCTCCCACCCAACTTTTATCATTTGCATTAAGAGGGCAACAGATTTTTGTTTTGTTTTGTTTTGTTTTGGTAAGGAAAAGCCAATTTTTTATTGGTTATAATTAAATTTTCATCTAAATTATAAAATCAAATGTAATAATTCAGAATTAACAGGTAGAAAATAGATCCGTTGGAAATAAGTTTTTATAATTTTCTAATAAAAACATTTTAATTAATAATTATCAAAAATTAATTGCTAAATATTAGATATTTCTTCTTGATTATTACTTCTTAATTATTAATATTAACGGTTAGTTCTTAATTATTTGTTATTAAAAATTAATTATTAATATTAATGACTAGTTCTTAATTATTGTTAAAAATTAATTATTAACATTAATTTATTTTATAAATTATAATTTAGAATTAATAAGTAAAATTTTATACTAAATATTAGAATTGATTTTTACTAAAATATTAAATATTACTGATTAATTATAGTTATTATTAATTATTACCTATTTCTTCAAAGTTATAATTGAATTCCTACTATTAAAATTTAATTATTATGTAAATGTTATTGATTATATACTATAAAATATTTAATAGTAATTTTTAAAAAGTAACTATTATTTATTAATCATCAATCAAGCAGTTTTTATCTAATCTAACAGTAATTAATAGTAATTGGTATTAATTTGTAAATTTATTATTGAATATGAATTATTCTTGAATGTTAATATAACTAATTATTAAATATAAGTTGTTATTAATATTTAATAGGTCTCTAATACAAGAAATAGAAAAAAGAGTTACTAAAAGTAAGTTTAAACAACTTTCTAATTTAACTATTAATTATCAGAAATTAATTAGTATATATTAGTTATTACAACAGACAAAAAAGAAAAGTTGTGATATATATGTTTATTACAACAGTGATTTTTTTCACAGTTGTAAAAAACATTTATTACAACAGTGCATTTTGCACAGTTGTAAAAAAGCATTTATTACAACTGTGCTTTTCGCACTGTTGTAAAATTAAAGTTGTAATATAGTGTTTTTGTTGTAGTGAAACTCCCAAAATACCGTACTCATCAAATCCACAAAATAGGCGGGTGCATTCGTCAACCCAAAAGGCATGACGAGCCACTCGAAGAAACCATCTGGAGTTCTAAAAGCAGTCTTATTTATACTGTCCTCGGCCACCCTCAATAGATGAAAGCCCGTGGCCAAGTCCAACTGGGAGAAAACAAATGCACCAACAAGCTGGTCAAACAGATCATCTATCCTCGGAAGTGGATGCCTATTTTTCTTAGTGAGCTTATTCAACTCCCTGTAATCCACACATAAGCGAAGCGAGCCATCTGCCTTAGTGGCGAATACCACTAGAGCACCTCCATTTAGATATGCTTAGCCTAATAAATCCATTCTCTATTAGCTTCCTAACTTGCTTGCTGAGCTCCCTCCTTTTTCTCGGAGCCATGTGGCGCACAGGTAATGCAACTGGCTTTGCATTGTCCAACAAGGATATCCGAAAATCAGTCTTGCGCCTTGGAGGTAAACCCCAAACCTCCTCAAAAACATCAGGATATTCATGGAATAATGGTACAGATCGTAGATCATCGATAGATGCATCAAGCGACTCTAGGAAAGTAAGCATGACAGGCCCCTTAGGGTCACAAGAAATCTCGAGGTCCTCATATGGCAAGTCTAAAATCTAACGACCCTCCTCTCACAGTCCAGAATGGCACCATATATGGCTAGCCAATCCATTTCTAGAATTAAACCATAGCCCATGAAACTAAGTAGGTATGCGTCACAGTCAAACTCGATGTCTAACACATATATTCTCAAACCCCGATAAAATCATTGACAGATGAGTCATACCCCCAATGGGGTTTGAGAAAACAACGAGATCCAAAATTATACTAGTACTAAGGTGCAGAGACTCAACCATAGAATCAAATATAAAAGAATGTGAAGCGCCAGAATAAAAAAGAGTTCTAACAGGATAATCAGAAAGAGAAATCAAACCTTCAACAGAAATTTTCCTACCTGTATCTGGTACACCGACCACGAGAGCATGCACCTGCCCTCCAGAAGATCCTGCCCTTTGGCTCTTTCCTTGCTTCTTTGGGCAATCCTTAATAAGGTGTCCGACCTCTCCACATTGGAAACAAACATTCTTCCATTTTCTACAATCTTTGCTCAAATGACCCATGCGTCCACAACTATGGCACTTCCTCTTTTCTCACGCTTTGTCGTTCCTTTCGCCCTTCTTTTGTTGTTGTTGTTCTTTCTTGGGATACATTCTTGTTTTATGTTTCATCAATCTTAGCCTCTTTCTTTTCACCTTTATCTTCTTCATTTATCAATGCCATATCAACGAGTTTCTCGAAAGTTGCTCCTATTGGAATATGAGACATAGCCAATCCATGGACGGGTTCATTCAACCCTCTTGGAAACCTCAAAGCTTTCTTATGCGGAGTATTCACTAGCTCCAAACCAAACCTCGCCAAATGATTGAACTTATTGACATACTCTTTGACAGACATGCCTCCTTGCTTAAGTGCCAGAAACCTTTCTAGTTGCATGCTTTGCTCGGCTTGAGAAAGAAACTTCATCTCGAATCTCTATCGTAAATCATCCCGAGTCTCAACTCGACGCCCTGATTGCGTAACTTCCCACCAGAATGAAGCCTTATTTTTCAGCTGCCAAATGACCAACTGAATCTTCCTACGGTCGTCAACCTCAAAAATCCCAAACAATTCCTCCATCTCTTCAAGCCAATTCTTTGCTTCTACAAAAGTCTCAGTTCCTTGGAGTGGCTTTCCTTCCATTACACAAAAATCATTGCATATCTTGGAAAAATTATCCACTCGCGGAGGAGGGGGAGGAATAGCGGTTGCAGCTAGGGGAGAGGCGTCTACTTGGCCTCCAGTAGGCGTCGTAGCCTTAATATACATACGGAACCAAGACGGTATCGTAACACCCTCGGGAAGAATTGGTTCCCCAGACATGCTGAAAAGAAAAGGAAAAGGGATTCAAACAGAGAGTCAAAAGATATTTCGTATGACTTTGGGAAATATGTTTTTCAAAAACAGACTTTTCTTTCGAAAATGCTTTCTTTTGAAACCTTTTGAAAACAATTTCAAAACTTTTTTATCTGATCTGGTAACCTTCAGCTTTAATACCAAATGTGACACCTCGCATCCGTTAATGTCACTCTTTAACAGAATGCATAAAGTTTCGTGAAGTATGATAGGTAAATAGAAACATAAACATGACAAGACAAATATAAAATAATAGTGAAATTCAGAACTTTATTTCCCAAATAGAAAACATCATGGTCCAAATTCAATTACCACATAAGTCTGAAATACAGAAAACCCATTACATCAATTTAAAGTATATGCCTTTTACTAAAATCATCAGAGTACAATAATATAAGAGCATAGTCCCAAAAAAAAAGAGCCATATCAGAGTAGACAGGAAATCAAAGCGGGACATCTAAGCATCTCCAAGAAGAAACAGAAGAGAGGATCCTAATCAAGCTTGAGTATTCCCACCCTGAGAACCTAGGGGGAAGGGAAGAGCGAGAAAAGGAAATAAAACGGGTCAGACTGGAGAATCCAGTTACTTTAAGCATATAAATAAGTAAAAGCATCATGACAGGTATATAAACTGGATGAGTGAGATAACAATATCATAAAGCGGGTATAACAGACTGAGCAGGATAAACAGAATAAATAGAATAGAATATATTGCACTTCTCAAGTACTTTTCTCTGCACCAATACTATTATAACAGAAACAGAATGATCCCTATAGAAACATATGGTAGATTTAGGTGTACTTCTAGTGATGGGTTTTACCCCCAACAATAATAACAAGCAACCCAAATGATAGGTGTTACCCCCAACTATAATAACGGGCTTCTAAACAAGTAAGACTATATGTACCCTAATTACTATCCCAGTCGATCGGCTCCCCATCCTGTGGATACCCTGTGCTGGCCCCATAGTAGAATGTATCACTACCTAAACCGGCAACTCCTTTATTTTTGAGAGGCACAACCATCTACTGATGTCACAACGTCGTATTATCCCAAGCAAGCGAATTCATTCACGCATATGAGTCTGATGGAATGCGATGTCAACACCCCCACTCAAATGAACCTCTTATAATCAACTCAGTAAGCGTGCCCTGAGCCCTACCTAGTTTGGGGTCCTGCTTTCGATACCAAGATGGGTTACTGACTGATACGGGTCCCACAAAATAGATGATACAAGCTACCCCTAGGCTTGCATCCCCACTACTAGGAGTTTGACAGGCTGTTCCTAACAGATTAGCAAGCCCACATAACCCCACCATGTAAAATAGGTTAAGTCTGTCGGGTTTATATTACCCGCCCCCACATATTTAACAGATTTACTTAACCCATCATTGATTCAAGCAAGTTTACTTAACCCTTACACAATTTTGATAGGTTCATATAACCCCCACAGATTTAAACAGGTTAAGTATTACAGGTTAACTGGTTGTTATCATTATTTCATTCATGTCTGTTAATGCACTAGACATCTCACATTAAGTCGACCACTTGTGGATGCTGGATATGCTGGGCAGTTCTGGGCAGACTTATACCAAAAGTTAGAATTAACCTCATGCCTTAGCACCGTTACGTGTACATTTACGCACCAGACCTCTCACATTAGATTAACTGCTTGTGGATGCTGGATTTGCTGAGCGGTTCCGGGCAGGCTTCTACCACAAGTGTAATCTAACCTCGTGTCTAAGTACGGTTATAGTTCCTATTTATTGTAAATTTAGGCTGTTCATTCTTGAACTATTTTCATGTTCATCAAAGATTATGCCCCACATCCAAATTTGACTCACGATACAAGTTATGCCCCTAAATCCCAATCTGATTCACGATACGAGTTATGCCTCAAATTAAAGTTTTAGATCAAGATATAGATTATGCCCCCAATTTATCATTCCCAACCATTCCCAATTTCGTTCGTTCGCATATTTCAGCAGTACGCCTAGGCTAGTAGGTAGCATGTATATAAAAATAAAGAGGGAAGGAGGGGAGAAGAGAACAAAAATAGGCATAATAACAAAACATGCATATGATGGCAGAAATAAGCGTACTAACAGAATAGGCATATGGCGACAGAAATAGGCCTAGTAGCAGAATGGACATATGATAACATAGTGAGGCATAATTACAGAATAGGCATATCGGAAATAGGCATATGAGAATTAAACATTAGAATAGGTGTACAAGTAGTGGCAGATTTGTTTAATTATGATTCTGGTTACTAACATGCACAGGTTTAGATCCAAACTTATAACAGGATTACTTATTAAATGTTTATATCTAAAAGCAACATAAAATCGCTGTGACTGGATCTGAAGAACAGAGAAATGATTGTTGATGTTATAGCATAAATTCTTCTATACGTATAAGTTCTTTGTTGTAGAAAAATAGGCTAGTTCAATCTGAGTTGGGGCAGCACCTCGTTGTCTCCATTATTTTTGATGAATAAAACAATAGAAATGAGGTCCTATTTATAGCCTACGGTCAACGAATCTGGTCAAGAAACAAGTCTCGGTTCGCAGAATGGATCTGCCCTTGATCTGGGTGGGGTCGACCCTAGGGTCGACATCCCCTTGTAGGGGTCGACCCATGGGGCGTGGGGTCGATCCCTAATGGGCCTATTTCCCACCCTTTCCCTCTCTTTGATTTTTGATTTTCTAGACTGGTTTGTTTATATATATTTTGCTTATATGTATACAAATTTCCAACCTTAATATCTTCTTCATACGATGTCCCTTTTACGCAAACTTGGTGTCTACCTTAAACATAATTCCAAGATGAATGCAATGACGAAGTCCTTTTTATTTAATTCCAAATATTTAATTAAGTATTCTTTAGTTTATCATTTTAATGTTCTTTAAAATTACAGGATGTTACAGTTTGAAGCTGCTATGTGATTGAAAAATGGAAGCTATGTTAGTGTGTACATGTTCCAATTTCGTCAATTAAATATAGACATCTATAGTTAATATTCATCATCTTTAGAGACAATATTAACAATGCAATGAAAGGAGTATTGTCAAGGTTAGCATATAAATTTTATTTTATTTTGTAGGGTCCTCGAAGTGTAATGGACTTGATTTTAAAGGTTTAGTTCCAGGTGGTATTAATCACTTGAAAACTCATGCACTATCCAGACCAAGTGCTAGAGGTATAATATTTATCCAATTTTTATTTGAAATTAATAGGATCATGTTCTGTTGTTAATGTATTTTCTTAATCATTGTCTTTCTAGTTTATTTAACTATGCATTTGAAAATACTAGCAATTTGATCAAAGTTATTCATGGACCTCTTTTCTTATCTTTCATCAAGTTGTAAAGCTGATGATATAACCTCATTTGTTTGAAGTTATTAATTTTTTTCAAAGTGGAGATTCTTTCGCAGTTCATTTTAAAATGTAAAAGTGACATTAGTAATAAGTAGCAAGGATAGTCCTCTAGCCCTTTGCCACAACTAACAAATGTAGATTATACTTATTTAGTTATTTAATAACTTAATACATATAACTCAACTTACGGTCAACCAGTATTTAAATATAATTCATTGGCCCAGGCAATAGTGCGAACTATGTGCTGTGTCTGCGACTAAGATGGCAGCATTATTGCATTATATTAGCAATTTATTTTATATTATTTACTAGTAATGTCATCATTTTCAATCTATTACATTCGAGAGAAAAAACAATGGTGTAACTTGTTGCATATGCGACAATTTGAGTGTTTATCTCACTTCTTTGTCTACTGATAACCTACATAAACATGTACATATAGACAGGTGTATTGTTTTTAGCTCTGCCTAATTTATTAGCTAGACTTATACTTCAATTTAGATGGATAGACACGACCATGTTAAAGTGAAAATTTTATGTGCAGTCGTGTAAAGGCATGTGCTAATAGTTGTGCATAGATTTGAAAAACATGACTAATTTCTATTGCTTAACGTATGGCATCATAATTGAGGTGCCTGGATTATGTACAACAAATGTCCTTATTAATATACAAGAAAGCAACTTGGTTGCCAAGTAAATTTAAGCTATTAAATGCATATGTCCTTAAATGTTTTTATATGGCATATCTATGGTACAAGCACATGTTAAATCCCTTATTAATATAGCATTTCATTGCTATGAAGTAAATCATATTTTACTTAAGTTATTACATTTAATTTTTGACTTAAGTGATGCATTATTTTAATTCACATAAACTTAAAACTATTATAAAATATAAAACATATATATACTAGATATTTCATACTTGTTAATATACATTTCTTAAGGAACTTAAATAATATAAATATATATACTCGTATAGGATGCTAAATAATTATTATACCAAAATTTATTTATTTTAAATCAATAATGAAATAATCCATAATAAACTGTATTATAGAATCAGTCAAAAACCGAGCCACTACCCAAGAAAAGGCTAAAGGGATAGTGATCAATACTATTGTGGAGGACCTCATCTGGCCGGGCATAGCGATCAAACTATGGAACGATATGTAAAGTCCACAAAACATTTCGATGTTGCGGAGTCCAGTATCCCTGAAGCTGCAAGTCCCATAAAGCAAAGAAAGACAATGACCGATGACATCGTCTTCCGTGATCGAGAGTTGATTGGAATACAAGCCCTAATCATCGACTCGCTAGTTATAACAACCATTATCGGCCCGACCACAATATGAAAGGTTCTGGTTGACAGCAGAAGTTTAGTAAGTATTCTGTTTAAGCATGCCTATGACCAGATGAAGTTGGAATTGAGAGACTTAAAACCATGCACGAGCCAGATACGTGGCTTCAATGGGTCGTCCATTGAACCGGTCGGTCTAGTCGATCTATCGGTATAATTGGGAGACGAAGACCGTAGAAGGGTATGGATCCTTCTTTTTGTTGTGATGAATATATGCTCCTAGTACAATGCATTTTTAGGGAGGCCATCCCTAACAGAGTTTAGATCTTATATCGCTCCCTGGTGCCTACTCTTGACATTCCCAAATGATGGGGGGATTGGAACGATGCACGAGGATCAAGTAACAGGGCGAGCATGCTACTCGGTAGAATGGAACGAATTGTGAAAAAAGATATCATGAAGTCAGAAGAGAATCCTCCCCTTACGGAGGGGAAGGAAGCATAGCAACTAATGTAAACATCCCAGTTGGGACCGTCCATTTTCCAACTTGAAGATATCGATCCAAGAGAGTACGAGGAGTCGGGAAGTAGGAACGCAGCCCCGAATGAAACCACGGTGTAGATTTTGATCGGCGATGATGATCCAACTAAGGTTGAAGATCGGATCCCACCTTGACCCCCTTCGGACGAGGGAGTTGAATGAATTACTTCATGCTAACCTTGACGTGTTCGTGTAAACCCATGCTGACATATGTGGGATCTTGCCTTACATCGTGACTCACTCCCTTAGCATTGATCCAATGTATACTTTTATGAAGCAGAAAAGGCAGATGCTTGGTCCGGAGAGGTATGCAGCTTTGAAGGATGAATTTGGAAAGCTTCAGGCTAATGGATTCATTCCGGAAGCGAACTATCTCAAGTTGATAGAAAACCCCGTGCTTATGAAGAAAGCCAATGGGAAGTGGTAGATGTGTATTCAATTCTTAGATTTAAATAAAGCTTACCCCAAAGACATGTTCCCATTGCCCAAGATCGATTAGCTGGTCGACTCAACAACGGGGCATGAACTCCTTTCATTCATGGACACATACTCGGGATATAACCCGATTGCAGTGCATGTCCTAGACCAAGAACTTACCATCTTCATAACAGATCTCGGACTAAATTGTTATGTTGTCATGCCCTTTGGACTGAAAAATGCTAGGGTGATTTATCAGCATTTGGTCAACCAAATGTTTCATGATCAGATAGGAAGAACCATGGAGGTTTATGTGGATAATATGTTGGTAAAGTCAAGGCAATCGTCCGACCACCTCAGGGATCTATCAGAAATGTTCAACATTCCTCGAAGATATGGGATGAAGCTCAATCCCTTAGAGTGATCTTTTGGAGTTGCATAAGAAAAGTTCTTGGGTTTCATAGTCATCTCCCGGGGGATCGAAATCAATCCCGATCAGATATTAGCAACCAAGGAAACCCATGAACTTAGAAGGATCAAGACGTGCAGAGTATGGTAAAAAAATTCATAGCTATGGGTCAATTCATATCCAAATCAACCGACAAGTGCCTCCCTTTCTTCGAATTAATCAAGTGAGGAAAACGAAACTTCGCTTGGACACCTGACTGCGCCAAAGCCTTCCTAAGTTTACTTGGCAAACTAGAAAAACCTCCTATCTTGTCCAAACCGATTGACAATGAAGATTTATTTGTGTATTTGGCAGTATCTTCACACACAAGCAGCTTGGTCCTAGTTCGTGAAGAAGACCGAGTAAAACATCTAGTTTACTATGTGAGCAAGAAATAACAGGGGCTGAATGCAACTATCGAAAGATTGAGAAGCTTGCCTATAGTCTGCTGATTGCATCACGAAAGCTCCATCATTACTTCCAAGCTCACCCCATCTAGGTGTTCACCGACCAACCTCTACGACAAGTCCTACAACAACCTGAGGAAAGCGGGAGAGTACTACTTAAGTGGAACATCGAACTAAGTCAATTAGACATAACTTTTGTTCCGCGGAAATGCATCCGAAGGCAAGCGCTAGCTGATTTTATAGCTGAATTTACTACTCCAGAAGACGATAGCCTGGAGGATGGTTCCAAGCCCCCGTACATTGATTAAGATTGGACACTTGGAAGTTATACACAAACAGGGCTCATAACGGTCAGTGCTATTAACACATGAAGGGCAGTCGATCTATTATGCCCTGACATCGAATTTCTCTGCTACCAACAATGACTCCGAGTACGAAGCCTTGATTGTCGGGCTTAAGCTCGCGAAGGACTTAAGAGTAGCAACACTAAATATTTTGTGTGATTCACAACTAATTGTATTTCAACTTCGAAGAGAGTAAACTAAGGGGGCTCGACTTGCCTCCTATCTCAAGAAGGTCGAGGAGATACTGAATGACTTTGGTAAGTATAACATCTCCCACATTCCCAAAGAGGAAAACCAGAAGGCAGACAAATTGGCAAAACTAGCTAGCTCTGATGACCCGAGTGAGGCAGAATTTGTCCTCATAGAGCCTTTGAGCACCACGAGCATAGACCAGATAGAGGTCAATCGATTGGGGACTGAACCCAAAAAGGAATCATGTATGACCCTATCAGGAATTTCCCTTACATGGGACCCCCTAGAGAGAATGAATAAGAGAGACAAGCCCTCGTACAACAAGCTTCTAGGCACACCATCTAGCAAGACCAACTTTACAGGAGGGGTTTACCGGTTCCAATGCTTCGATGTGTAGCTAATGACAATGTAAAGAGAATATTGAGAGAAGTACACGAAGGAGAGCGTGGTGCTCATACAAGAGGACAAACTCTATCTAAGAAAGTTATGGTATGGTTATTTCTGGCCGATCGTTAGCAAAGATGCGACCAACTATTCTAGAGATGTGACAAATGCCAAAGGTTTAATCAAGTCCAACGGGCTCCACCAACGGAACTCACCCAAATGGTCAGCCCCTGGCCCTTTGCTGTTTAGGGAATAGATATTATTGGAAGTCTACCGATCTTGAAAGGGGAAGCAAAGTATGCAATCGTGACTGCAGACTACTTTACAAAGTGGGCAGAAGCTGAACATTTGACCACGATCCCCACAAATGTAGTCATCAGTTTTGTTGTCAAGAATATCATATGTCGATTTGGGCTCCCTCGGACTATCATCGCTGACAACGGGACTCAATTTGACAGCTCAGATTTCATGGATATCTGTGAACAATATCATATTGAGAAGAAGTATACTGCAGTCGCACGTCCACAATCTAATGGGCATCTCAAAGCCCTCAACAAAATTATCAAGTCTATCTTAAAGAAACGCCTAGAACGAGCCAAAGGAAAACGAGTCGATGAATTTCCTTTAGCCTTTTGGGCATAATGAACCACCCATAAAATTGCCACAGGTCATACTCTTTTTCTTTATCTTACGGCTCTGAAGCGGTCATGCCTATAAAGCTTAAAGTTCCTTCCCATAGAACTACATATTATGACCGAATATCGAACAAAGCCCTTCTCTTAGAATCATTAGACATGATTGACGAAAACTGAGAAGAAGCTAACCTCTAATTGAAGCTCATTGACGTCAGGTCTCCCGATACTACAAAAAGAGGGTCCGACCAATGAACTTTAATGTTGGCGACCTTGTTTTAAAATGGGTCTTCCCGACTCCCATTCATATCGGTCCCAAGTGGGAAGGGCCTTACGTCATCCAACAGAGGCTTGATAATGGAACCTTCAGGTTAGCAACTCTTTACAGGGAACTCTTTCAAAGAGCACAAAATGTTGAACATTTACGACATTATCTTTCTGTGGACCTTTATTTTATTTAAATATTGTAATAAGGAGTGTTTGCCACCCATTGTTGTCTGTTAATAAAAGCTCCATTCCTGCTCTAACTCACTACTCTAATGACTATAACCATCTGTTATGATTCGACCAACATAGGTCAAACTTTAGGACTAGGGCAAAAGCCTACTCCCCAACCCTGATTATCGGCCATGTCTCGACAAGCCAATCTCGCTCGGGATCGAAAGGGAACATGGGACGACTAACTTCGAGTTTGATATCGACACTCAAGCCTTCGGATCGCTCCTTGCAAACCAAAAGTGGGGATGACACCGAAACTACAACACAACTGCCAGTTTCAATAACTCCGACTCTCACGACTTGAGAAGGAGTATAAAATTATGGACGAGTGTGAAATGTACACCCAAATTAAAGACCACAAAATCCCCAAAACTCTAACTCCTAACGACTAGGGGGAGAGTATAAAAGGACTTATGTACTTCTACCCAAGATTAATCGATCCCTATTCTGGGTCGAATTGATTCTGGAAGTCGACAAGAGGACTTGGTGTCCAAGCCGATCCCTCAATGACACTAGGGGCATAAGGATGGACAAGTGATCCGACTATGTGTTTCACTCTAGCAATCCTCGATGTTCGGAATAGATTAGGGGCGCTAATTTTGTTCCCTTATGTATTAGTTACATTTTTACCCTTCTACATATTATTAATAATGCAAATACTTGAAGGTAAATAACTTTATTTACATCAGCAGAAATTTTGTATACAAAATACAAGACAAACAAAGGCAAAAACGCGAGGGTTGCACTTGCAGACAACTTCCAATGGGCCTATAACAACATACAACAAAAGATTTCTAAACTCTAGGTGGCTTACCACCGACCTCTTGATTTCCTTCATTTCTTTTTCCTTGACCATCTCCAAGGTTTCCTCGATAGTCAACTGTTGCCTTTGCTTCTTGAGCTTGCTGTCGAAAGGAACAGAGTGACCATACTGTTGTATCTTTTTTCCTCTTGCCTTGAACAGTCGGGATTGGGAAAGGAGCTACTTTGATAGACAAAATTATAGTTAGAGGAATAGCTTGGAGGGGAGAAATATCGAGGTGAACAATAGATGGTTCGCCTTTAAGAGAAGTGACCGTGCTCTCATCTCTGGCTCTAATAGTCAGTGAAACGATCCTCCTGCTCTCCCATGTGATTAACATCATCATCATTTGACTGAACATTGCCGGCTTTCGGTTCCTTCAAAACATTAACCATTTCCTCATCTGTGCTTAGGACAATAGCGGGGTCCTTTTCCAACACTTGGGTCTCTGGCCTAGTAACTGTTTTCACCGTCGGTGTACCTATGATAAGAAGTGTAAAAGTTAGACTTGAAGGAACGGATAATCTCTAGAATTGAAAAGAAAGGGGTGAATTACCATCGGTTGTGGATTATTTTGTTCTTTCAGAAGTCTCTATTTCGGCAGCAGAAGCAACAAAACTTTTTTTGAACAAAGGAAGAGGGGGATCGTCAACACTATATTCCTCCACTCCCCATCGGAACTGATTTAGGGGTAGAGGAACGAAGGACGAACCAACAACGCCACCTCTGGTGGGATAGGTAAGAGATGGTCTTCTCGCTTGCACTAGTCTCCCCTCTGGGATAGACTTTCTATTTTCCTTGTATCGTTTGGAATCTCTTGATTCCCTCGACATTCTCTTCCCATTAGACAATTCCCCTGGTTCATCACCATGAAAAAATCGAGTGATCAAAGCCTCTTCATCCATGGGCCGACCCTTTGCAGCCTCAACCTCTTCCCTCATGAACACTTCCCAAGCATCTGCTAATATCCGCTAGTAATTATCCATCCAAGACAAGTCTATATAGCGGAGAACTCGAGCAAAGAACAGTAATACATTGTCACCGTACCTATTGCGCATCTCTTCTATATTCTATGCATGTTTGGCCTTATTTGTTTGGATCTTAACCTCATGTTGGAGTCGAGAATTGCTAGCATTCTCAATCATAGCCTCGACATTATCCCAGCATTTTTTCTGGCTACCTCTGAAGAAGTAAGTTGGGTTTTGAGGTTCTGCACCTTCCAACCTAAACGCTCCTCATCATTCTTCAAGACCTCATTTTCGGTTCTAAGAGATGCAAACTCCTGATCCATTGACTTTACTCAGGTCTCTAAATCCTTCATAGTTTTCCCATACTTCTCTTTAGGAACAACTACTTGCACCTTACATTCCTCCATATCTTCTTTCACTTTCTCAAAAGTTTTGTATGTGGACATGGCCTCATAATGAGATAAAGCAAAGTCAACACTAGGCCCGACCTGATCATGACCTCTTAGTGGAAACGGTTGAAGATCGGGGATGAACTTGATTCTAGTAAAGTGAAGGCGAGGTAAGAGCACCTCCATTTCCTTGATTCGTTCGGCAGGTGAGTTCTCTTGAGCTGAAGCGATCGATATTTGCGGGCTTTTCCTTGGACATCTAGAGGGATATGTAAGGCCCTGACCATGAACACCAGCTGACAATGTCTTTGGAAGATGATCTGTCGAAGGTTTGGAAGGGGAAAAGCAATTTGAGAACGTTCACTAGCAAAATGTAAAGACTCGATATGCCCAGAAAATATGCCAAAGAATTCTCGACACTATATAAGGATATCTCAATAATCAAAGAAACTAAGATTGAGATATTGACAACACATATGTCAATAAAAATAAGATTTATAAATTAATATCAATACGAAATTAACAACACATAAGTCAACAAAAATAAGATCGAAGAAATCACTAAATTAGAAATCTCGAAGATCCCAAAGAAGGGGAAGACCTAAGTCAAGGCGGGAGCCCGAAGCCTCATCAATTCAATATGGGGCCCGAAGAATTAACCAACAAAATATGGGATTCTGAAGACTCAACCAAAATGAACCGAAGTTCCTCGGGATGATTCGAAGATCATAGTGAATTTGAAGATCGCATGAGCCAAAGCTCCTCAGGACGATCTGAAGATCATCGATGTGACCCGAAGGTCAGATTGATCAGAATTGACCAAGTTTAGTGTAAAGTACGCCAAGCTAGTAAATATAATAGTTGAGCTATATATCCCATAATCACTTGCTCTACTAGAATATTTACAAACAAGTTATATATTCCACTAGAAAAAAACAAAACGATCATTACCACAACGATCAATCGAACAAGTCTAAGAATTAACCATCAAAGCATACATAAGGGTTCATAGTCCTTGTTTTTACTAAGGTGCTTAATTAGATTTCACATACGAAAATGAAAAAGGTTTATGAAATCATATACTAGTAGAAAGTAAAACAATTTGGAAAATAACTTCATATAATGAAGTAGAATTAAAAACTGTTTAGTAAAAGATTTGGTATCTACTCTAATTTAAAACCCTTTTTATATAGTTCCGAAGTGGCAAATCTCATGAAATAACGATCGAAATGACGATCGAACAAAGAATTCACGTTATAATAACGTAAACAAAATCTCAAGACTATCGATTATAATTTCATTCACCACGAATAAATCGAAAGTCCATCCAATTGGAATGTAGAAATATGTGAATCAGGGAAACAGAAAAGTAACAGAAAAAGGTCGAACGGGCCGAAACTCGGCCGGGAAAGAGCCTAAAACAAATAAATTGTTGACCGTTTGCCATGGTCTCCATCGTTCAATAGAAGAAATACAGGCATTAAACGTCTGAGCTCCTAGGACACACGTTTGAGCTGACAAACAACGGTTTTTTCATTTTCCCCGAGGGCTTGGACAGACGCCTGACCTATTTGGTCAGATGTCTGAGCTCAAGCAAATAAATATTTAGCCTAGACATTGGTTTGCAATCGGTCTCGGACGATCCCGGATCAATGGTGATGGCTTATAATGTTTTCTAAGCGAAAATGAAGCCCCTATAACTTGCCGAAGCAAATTAAGAACACAAACAAAAATGCACGAACATATGTACATGAGTTTGCAATGGTTTTGATTATGAGATCAAAAGTGAACTAAATTCCAAACAAAAGCACGTAAAAGTGATTCAAGCGACTTGTGAAGACTTAAGACTATGCTGAGGCGACAACAGAGCTTCACAATATCATCAAATTAACTCATAGCATATGAATTAGATAGTACGAACAATACCAATTATAATTCCCAATTCAATGAAACATGATCACATGGAAAAGGCTAAGTTACACTACCCTACCCAATTCACTAGCATATGCAAACTCAAATGAACACTAAATTACACTTTTACAAGCCAATAACTTATGGTGTAAATGTGAGTTCATGAAGAACTCACCTTTGCTTGCTAAAAGCAAGGAATTGATCCAATGGAAAGCTAGATCAACCTCTCTTCGACCAAAACAAAAGAATCTTCAACCAAAATGAACATGCTAACAAAACACCTAAAAGTTAGGCTTAGGAATTCTCAAAAATATAAGAGGAGATAAGCTAGAGAAGGTAGAGAGAGTGCTTACCCTTCTTCTTGGATTTGCACATGATTTCAACTTGAATTGGATTCCTAATACCAAGCTAGGGCTTAGGGAATATTAATTTCCCTTTCCACTCTCTATTTTTGTTTCTCATGAAGGTTTGGAAGTGAAAGAAGAGGAAGAGGCTAGTTTGGGGAGTTATAAGGTTGGCTAGGTTTGCTAAACAAAGACCCAACCCAAGTGCCAATTGTCACGAACTAGAAATATATCGATGTTTATAGTTTTTGATCACGTAAATGGCATTTTGAAATCAATAGAAATGGTTTCGAGTCCAAATTCATCTGTATGCAAAATGTGATATTTTGGTCACACATCCAAATGAGAAAAACGATCAAATTTCACCCAACTCCAAAGGTATCGATGTTTATACTCAAAATTTTGTAAATGACGTTTTGGACTCTATGGAAGTGGTTTCGAGTCCAAATTCATCCGTTTACAAAAAAGTCAAAAATCTTGGGTTTGAAACCAAACTCAAGATTCGATAATTTAAATAAATCTCTTAAGTCATCCAAAAGTGAAATCAAACCTCAACCGACTAAGTTCAGAAATTAACCAGCGAAGTAAATGGAAGTGTGTTGAACCGCTGTTTTTTACCAAGTCGTTTAATTAAATTCCTTATTTAATCGAAAAAGGAAAAATTACTTATTCGAAGCAAGTAATACTCAAAATAAAAAGAGAATACAAAATCATTACCCAACGAAAACTAAAGTCATATTGATAGAAAAATAAATGGGTAACAAAAACTCAAGATAGATGCAAGTATTTTCACAAAACATTGGTTTCAAATAAGAAATCTCAAACTTCATAGTAAAAAGTTCAAACTATGATAGGTGTAAAGGATATATACGACGGTCATGTATATCCCATTCTCAAATTAATATCTTAATAAAAATCCCTTAGAATGCTAATTAACTATCAATGCTAATGATTTGCCTCGCCATTTATTTATATAAAGTTGCTAATGCTAAAGTTCAATGGTGATGCACATAATTAATATTTTAATAATAGTGTTGTGTTAGAATTATCTCATCAGAATGTTTAGAAACTCCTATCAATATCGTGGCATCCCACTTCTCGATTAGAATCGCTAACATACTCAATGAGTAACTCAACAAATAAAACAATTTACGTCCAAATAGGGGCATAAATTTCTAAATAAATAATCAAAGGTACAAACATTTATTTATGAACTAAATTTGAAATCATAAATAAATAAATGAAAACATTTCACAGTGCTTAGCGGAAATAATTTATTCATTTTTGCCTCACAAAGCTAATCTCAAACAGATTAGTATTTTACTTAGACAAAATTATTTTATTAAAACATTTTATAAAATAATTTAGAAATCTTCAAAACTAAGTGCCAAAAGTTATTTCAACCCAAAAATTGGAAATAATTCGAATTCCTACACAAGGAAAGGGACGAGACTCTAGGTTTGTCAAGGACAAGATGTCATAAAGATGAACTCAAATAAATTTGATTGGTTAGATAAGGATCATTCTATAAGATAGGATATGATGAGTCCTAAGACTTGAGCTAAATCCTAAACATGATTTCCTAAGAGAGACTAAGGACAATGACCCTCTCCATAATATCTTATATTGTTACGAACTTAGCTCTGATACCAAGTGTAACGCCCCACCTCTATGCTCACGTTAGCCAAGGTCATTACAAGCAATGATGTCAAGTAACCCGAAGAATAAGGCTGTTGAGGAGCAACCATCCATATATTAGCTTTGAACAAGTGCTAAACATGTCGAATAATATGGTCTTAAATTTTAATTCCCATGAGAAAATCCGACACATCTAATTCAAGTTCCAAACTTCTACACAACGGCTATATATAATTCAGAAAGAAACATAAAATACACAACAAATAATCAAAGTCAGACGTAAATATTCACATCATGAAGGCAGAAATAGATAAGAACAAGACACATAAGAGTAAATACAAAGATAGTGGTCATGGTCGATCCACTATACAACAAAAGAATAGGTACATGTTCTAGCCATATGAATATGTATACAAAGATGTCTCACATGAATAAAGCCCAAATTACTACAATAATAATGTAGATACAAAAAGCCAAAAGGTGGCCCCTGCTAGAAGTCCAATATAAGCACTTGTAATACTCGGTCTGACCCGAGTGTTATTTATAAGAAAATAAACAATAAACAGATGAGTATAACCGTACTCATCATAATAAACTGAAATATGATGAGAGATATAATAAGAAAATGACATATAAGAAATAATAACAATGTTCACATGCAAAATGTAAAGACTCGATATGTCCATAAAATATGACAAAGAAATCTCGACACTATATAAGGATATCTCGATAATCAAAGAAACTAAGATTGATAAATTAATATCAATATGGGATTGATAACACATATGTTAACAAAAATAAGATTGATAAATTAATATCAACACGAGATTAACAACACATATGTCAATAAAAATAAGATCGAAGAAATCAATAAATTAGAAATCTCGAAGATCCCAAAGAAGGGGAAGACCTAAGTCAAGGCGGCATCCCGAAGACTCATCAATTCAATATGGAAGTCCGAAGACTCAACCAATGGAATGGGAGTTCAAAGACTCAACCAAAATGAACCGAAGTTCCCCAGGATGATCCGAAGATGATCGTGAATCCGAAGATCTCTTGAACCGAAGCTACTTTGGATGATACGAAGTTCATCAATGTGACCCAAAGGTCGGATTGTTCAGAACTGACCAAGTTTAGTGTAAACTACACCAAGCTATTAAATATAATAGTTGAGCTACATGTCCCACAATCACTTGCTCTACTCGAATATTTATGAACAAGTTGTATATTCCACTAGAAAAAACAAAACGATCATTGCTATAAGGTTCAATCGAACGAGTCCAAGAATTAACCTTCAAAGCAAACACAAGGGTTTATAGTCCTTATTTTTACTAAGGTGTTTAATTATATTTCTCGTACGAACTAGAAAAAAGTTTATGAAATCATATACTAGTAGATAGTAAAATAATTTGGAAAATAACTTCATATAATGAAGTAGAATTATAAAATGTTTAGAAAAAGATTTGGTATCTACTAATAATTTAATACCCTTTTTATATAGTTTCGAAGCGGCAAGTCTCGTGAAATAGCAATCGAAATGACGACCGAACAAAGAATTCACGTTGTAATAACGTAAACAAAATCTCACAACTATCGATTATAATTTCATTCACCACGAATAAATCGAAAGTCCATCAAATCGAAATGTAGCAATATGTGAATCAGATAAACCAAAAAGTCGCAAAAAAAGGCGAATGGGCTGAAGATCGACTAGAAAGGAGCTTGAAACAACCTAAACTGTTGTCCAGTCAACATTAGAAATATAGGCATCAGACGTCTGAGCTCCTAGGACAGACGTCTGAGCTAATAGATAACATGTTTTGTCAATTTTCCCGAGAGCTTGGACAGACTTCTGACCTATTTGGTCAGACGTATGAGCTGAAGCAATTAAATATTTTGCCTAGACAATGATTTGCAATCGGTCTCGGACAAGCCCAGATCAATGGTGATGGCTTATAATATTTTCTAAGCGAAAATGAAGCCTCTATAACTTGCTGAAGCAACTCAAGAACACAAATAACATGCACAAACATATGTACGCGAGATTGCAATGGTTTTGTTTATAAGATCAAAAGTGAACTAAATTCCAAAGAGAAGCACGTAAAAGTGAATCAAGCGATTTGTGAAGACTTAGGACTATGCCGAGGTGACAACGGAGCTCCACAAGATCATCAAATCAACTCATAGCATATGAATTAGATCGAATGAATAATCCCAATTATAATTCTCAATTCATTGAAACATAATCATATGAAAATGGCTAAGTTACACTAACCTACCCAATTCACTAGCATATGCAAACTCAAATAACTTGTGGCATAGATGTGAGTTCATGAAGAACTCACCTTTGCTTGCTAAAAGTAAGGAATTGATCCAATAGCAAGCTAGATCAACTTCTCTTCGATCAAAACACAGGAATCTTCAATCGAAATGAACACGCTAACAAAACACCTAAAAGTTAGGCTCAGGAATTCTCAAAAATAGAAGAGGAGATAAGGTAGAGAAGGTAGAGAGAGTGCTTACCCTTCTTTTATTGGATTTGCACATGATTTCAACTTGAATTGGAATCCTAATACCAAGCTAGGGCTTAGGGAATTTTAATTTCCCTTTCCATTCTCCATTTTTGTTTCTCATGAAGGTTTGGAAGTCAATGAAGAGGAGGAGGCTGGTTTGGGGGTTATAAGGTGGGCTAGGTTAGCTAAACGAAGACCCAACCCAAGTGCCAATTTTCATGAACACGAAATATATCGAAGTTTATAGTTTTTTATCATGTAAACGACATTTTGAACTCAATGGAAGTGGTTTCGAGTCCAAAATCATCCGTATGCAAAATGTTATATTTCGGTCACACACCCAAATGGAAAAATGACCAAATTTCACCCAACTCAAAAGGTATCGATGTTTATACTCAAAATGTTGTAAACGACGACCTGAACTCAATGGAAGTGGTTTCGAGTACAAATTCATTTGTTACAAAAAAGTTATAAATTTTGGGTTTGAAACCAAACTCAAGATTCGATAATTTAAATAAATCTTTTAATTAAATAAGCGTAAATTATATTGGTTGTTACACTTGGGCTTTGTCCTTCTCTGTCCCCTTAACCTCGTTGTCCCTCTTACGCTTTTCCCGACTTTCCATTTTTATCTCTTTCATTCTATTCTCTCTCGATTCATTCTCTCCCGCTCCTTTCTCTTTCTCTTTCTCTTTTCTCTCACGATCGTCACCTCCGTGCCCACGAGCCTGCTTATCATCACCATCTTTATGCCGCGTGACTTGCTGCGAAGTCGATCTAGCAGGTCCACCTTTTTTAAAGGGAAAACCGAAGTTGTCGTGGTAATACCCTCTCTTCATGGTACCCAAATCACAACAAAGAACCATTAATTAATATTGAATATATACAAGAGAAAATAGCGGTGCGACTTGTAGTGCTAGTGCTGTGTATGCCCTAAATGATTCCCCTAGACCGACCCAAGCCTGGGAGTTGGCTCGCATCTCTCGCATCTTTTGGATCGGAAGGTATGGAATCTTCCTCGGACTTGGTATGGAAGAAAACAACCGAATCTAAGTTTTGAGAAGAGATGATTTTTTCTGGGATTTCAAAATTTTGTGAGTCACTATTGTGAGAATCCACTTCTTCCTCTTGGGGACCCTGATTGAAAGAAGGGTCCCTTCTAACACCAGAATCCTCCGACTGACGATCATGAGGCTTCTCCTCAATTTTCTCCTCTGGGGTCTTCTTCAGAGCACTTGCAGCCGAGCTCTTCCGCATTTTCAATCGGTCGACCTCTAGCATAATATCTTCCTGGCAGGTCTCTTCCCCTTCACCTAAAGATGAACGGTCGTCTTTTCCCCAATCGAAGTTAGAAAAACGACCCACCGACTGGGGGCTCATCAGTTTGAGCAACATGCGAGGGAGAATTTTGATCATTTGGGGATCTTAACGTTCTCCTCTAATCCAGAAGATGGTATCAATGTAAGCATGCATCGGTAAGGCACTCCTTGATGCTTCAACATTTTGGATCAAGAGCGACCAAGGTATCAAGATGCTCCTGAAACACTCCCCCCGTGGGCCTTTTGGGTTCATCACCTACATGGAAACAATTCAAGTGAGAAACCTCCTTATGGTCGAACCAAAAAAGATGAAAGACTTACTACTCCGAAGCCAGTAACGGCTGCATCTCGGTTGTTGCGTAATATTAAAGCAATCATGCTTGATATCCCCCATTTGCTGGGGATGTCCTCAATAACTTTTCGTCCATGCACAACCTCAAAGAAAAGAAAAGAAGGAGAATGCTTCTTTCGATGTCTAAAGTTAAAGAAAAAGACTATGCCATCAAGTGTCGGAGGTTGATGTAAATACTTCATGTATAAGATGTATAGTGACAACATATTGGTATATGCAACCTAGTGAAGTTGCATCGGTGCCAAATTCATTCGCCTTAGAAAATCGATTATGAATGGAGGAAACGGGGAGATAGCTCTGGGAGTGCACATCGGACGGGTTAGCACCATAAAGCCACTTGGCGGATCATGAGGATGATCGTCTTCTTCGGGGACACGGATACTGGCCTATGGAATCTTATGTTTTTCACTCAAACTTTTCAGTTGTTTCATACTCGTCATGCAAGGCCAAGCGTCTAGAGGATTTTTTAGAAATATAGCACCAGAAAGAGTTCTAGGTGCATTGATCACAGTTGCCACTCACTCGTCTCTCATGTTTCCATAGTAGGAGGTGGGTTCATCGATTGGGTCTGAATTTCAGTATTAAGGTTGGGTTCGGATTTGGTTCTAGACTCGAAGGAGGAGTCACTCTCTAAATCCCTACGGATGGACAGATCATTGCCCTTGCCTGCTTTAGAGCCACGAGTCTCTTATCGTTCGACCATTGTTAGCTAAGCTATTCATAGAATACTATCGGTTAGATCGTAACCCCTCAATGTGTGTATCGATGCATGTGTATGTGGTGGAATGACAACTTAAATTAAAAGCAACCACAAAGAGCATGCTCAGTTATAAGATGATCAAATAAAGCTGGTTATTCCACAAAGACTTATGTGTGACCCTGAGCATTAAGCTGATCATTCTTGACCTTTCGACCTAAGGCTATAAGGATCGGCCAGAAGGACTACTGATCTAAGACTTAATCAAACGTACAGTCAGTAGGGTAATCTCTTTTAATCAAATGGTTGGATGAACAAGCATCGGGTTTGATGTCGGTTTTGTCTTTTTTCAACCTATCAACGTCAAGGACCTACGCCATTATCTGTCAACAAGCCTCGCCATCCAGTTGCTCTTCCGATGAACTCAACATTGATAATTCAAGTCAACAGTAACATCGGATATGGATAAAAGCAAAGAAAAAGAAATAATGGGAAGAATTTATATGCTAAATCATGAAAGAATATGCTTTGAAAAAATAAAGAAAAGAATTAAATCTTACGTGTGGAGTAATTGGAGTTGACGATCTTGTTCTTCGGCAAAGAGAAACTGTTTTGATCTTTTGGAGAATTACGGGTTTGGCTGCAGTGAAAAGTAAAATAATGAGGGTGAGCCCGCTTTTTATAGTGAAATAAGGGGGCTCTTTGTGTTCTTTTTGATGTGACTACTGTTTGTGTCTATTTGGACTGAATTGTCAACTCAATACCTCATCGTCCCGGAATAAATTGTTATGAAGCTACACAACATTATCTTTTCAGGAATTGACATCATCTCAAGCGATCAATTAATAAACTGCTAACTTACAGTTTTGACGATTCATGGAAGAGTTTCCAAACCAGCTTGCACATAACTTTCTAGTGCCTTGACTGCAGCAAATCCCAGTTCTTTGATAGCAAGATAAAATAATTCAGCAACTAAAACTTCAAAGCATGTCGCATTCTTAACACAACATACTTTGGGGAGGCAAAGTGTTGACCAGCCTTTTGGCTAGTCCATCAAGAATGTATTAATTTCAACTGAAGAACTGCCAACTCAGATTGCTGGTATCAAGGACCTTGAATGACTGGGCCATCTTCGTTCGGCTCGATGCATGATCAGTCAATGAGTAAATAGCTCGATCCATGTTTTCCGTGTATGAAGTAGTCTAACATGTAAAGCTACAGGGTCAAATCACCGTTGGACTGATTAACAAGAACCAAACATACTTATGCGCTAGATATTCTCCTAAAGATTTGCTCCTACTCCTACTTGACAGCTTCCAACTATCCTTGAATACCGGATCAGCTACTCTCTTCCCCTGCGTGCTTAAATCATGCCATTCTTTGTAAGATGAACGCTGCTCCGCGCTTTCCTGCCATTTTGGAACAACCAACACATGTCTTAGCCGAATTGGGCACTGTAGCATCTATAAATAAACCTTCTAGTCCTACAAGAAGGGGACTTTTTTTGGACTTTTGTCCAATCTCTTATCATATCATTGTTGTAACAGTTTCATCTATAATAGATCATTTCATATATAAGAGATTATAAAGTGGACGTAGGCTCGTTAATGCCGAACCACTATAAACCTGTGTGTGATTGCTTTTCTCTTCATTTTTCATTTATCTTCATTTATTCTCTACATTTGGGTGTTGTACCATTCTTTGGTATCAAACACATCTTTCATTAAAGGGTGACATATATCTGAAAACTCCATTTTGGCCTATAAATTGGTTAGGCAATTCAATAAGAAAGGGGCATATAAAATTTACTTAAAAATTGGCATTCATAAGGCTTATGATAAGATAAATTGACATTTCATAATCTGCATGCTAGCCTGCATGGGATTTCTCAAACCTATTATCGAGCTTATCAAGGAATGCATTTCCTTCTCGACCTTCTCCATCATTGTCAATGGAATTCCTAAAGTTAACATCTTATATAATCGAGGCATTCGATAGGGAGACCCTCTTTCCCTATACCTCTTTGTCATTTATATGAAGTATTTCTCTCACCAAATGAAGCTGACTTGCCATATACAAACACCAACCTATTTTCCATCACCTTTTGTATGTTGATGACCTTATCATAGTGGCAAAATCAAAACAACTAGAATCCTATACTATCAAAACGATCTTAAACCAACTTGAATGCTAAACTTAAGCTCAGCAATTATAAGTCTAAATATTGTTTCAACAAATTTTTCCATAAAAGCAAAGCATTTTACACATTTTGGCTATTTGTGAACTCCATCTCCTTGTTAAGTACCTCAGATTCCTTCTATCATTTGATAGTATAACTAACAGAGAATGTGGTGAAATGATTTCTCGCATTAAGTGTAAAATTAATGGTTGGAACTTGGAACTCTAGTCTTTTACTGGCATAGTTGAACTCATTCACACTGTTACATCCAAAATTAGCTTCTAGCTACAAATGCTCTAGATCCCCGATTGCACTATTGAAAAGATCAATTCTATTTGCGCTAATTTTGTGTGGAGAGGGGCTTATACAAAGTTAGCTATGATATTCTATGTAGGCTAAAGAATGAAGATAGAGTGGGTCTCATCATCCTTAAGGAGTTGTTTACTAGTTTATGGAAGGACCTACAGTTTAAAGACCATTCCCGAATTAACATTCTAGGTTGGGACACCCTAACGGCAGTTGGTGAATATGACTTCATTGTAGATAAAATAATCATTGATGGTATATAGGCTACACACAACCAAAGTTCCATGAAAGCTCTCCGTCTTAACATAAAAAACACCCACATCCTTCCATAATATATCTAATAATATTTGAGATTGGTTTGATTCTACAAATGGTAAGTTCTCGGCTTCTTCTGTCCAGAACAACATCAAACATGATCGTGCAGTAAAGGATTGGGACAACAATATCCGGTGTAAAGCCAACACTCCAAAATGGTGTTTACTCCATATAAAGCGATGAACTATAAACTCCGCACCACCTACAAACTCATAAATGGGGTCTAAACGTGAATCTCAACTATAGTCTATGTAGCACTCATCCCCCATCCCACAAATACTTATTTTTCGAGTGCAATTTCAACGTAGCTAAAATGGATGAAAATCAGAAGAAAAATTGAGTACAAAACACGGGAAATTTAGAGGACGAATTGGTTTACCTAAAATTGTGTACGCTCTAGCCACTGAGCTTGCAGATTCCCCAAATGACATTGACAGCTACTGTGCACCGTGGAAGTAACGAAACCGTCGCATTTTCGGAAAAAGTTCCGGTAAAAGAGCTAATCAATAAATTGATCCATGGTGACACTAGTATAATCAAGCAGGGAATAACGAAGAAGCTCCTTACCAAAAATGGCTAGGAAGCAACACGTATCGTTGTGGTATGGGATTTCCATCCGCTATAGATTGACCTAATTTAGCAATCTCAGAATTCGGAGGAGATATTGATTTATTCGCTGTACAAATTACCGTATACGTTTTTTGGTAGATGCACATAATCATTATGCTTTACTGTCTTATACACATAGTCCATTTTGCTATTGTTTTAATTTTTTGGTTGTATCCACATAATTTGGCCTAACTGGTTGTGGCCCAAAGCATCACCACAAAATTAACCAAACTTTATATGTGTGAGCATGTGTTGAGGCAAGTTTAATGCATTATGTAACAACCTAAAATTTTAAAGATATAATATTTAACTTTAAATATCAAATATTTGTTATGCCTTAAAATAACTTGAATCCTAATGCTATGTGTAACACCTCACCTCCGTTAAGGTCACTCACAAAGGGAATGCCTTAACTTTGATGGAGCGTTTTAGTAGACAGAACAGAAACTTACAAGACAGATAAAACAGTACTTGAAAAATTTATAACTTTATTACAACAGAAACCAAAATAATTTTGGTTACATCTTTTCAAATCACAATATCAGAATTCAAGTACAAAATATCGGTCTTGTACAAAAGCCTTCAGAATGCATAGTTTTTAAAATCATAATCCCCAACATAAACTGCCATGGAAAGATAGAGCCAAGGCCAAGCGATACTTCAAGCAGAGAAAATCCGAATCAAGCTCCTATATTTCCACCCTAAAAACCTTGGGGGGGGGGGGGGGGTAACGAAAGAAAAGGGGCGAAAACAAGCAAGGTCAGACATAAAGTCTGGCAAGTCCAGTTACTTTCAGCAAATGAACAGATAATAATATCATGACATGAAAATAAAGCTGGATAAGAGACAACAACAACATGAGTAACTGGTATACTTAAGATAAACAGAAGAAACAGAATAATATAGCCCAAGTTATGCTTCTTACTTATATCTTACTTCTCTGCACTAATACTAGTATAACATGATTAGGTGTTACCCTAATGTCTAAACTGAAACAGAAACGGAACAGAATAATCTATACTGAAACAGAATGACAGTAATGGGCCTTTACCACCCCAACAGACAGAAGATACATAAACGGAATTAGAGATGGAAACAGAATAATCCCTACAGAAACAGAATGTTAGAATTAGGTGTACACTAGTAAATGGGCCTTTACCACCCCAACAGACGGTACCATGCAGAAACATATAGGTGTTACCACCCAACAGAAACAGACGGTACCCCAACGGAAACAGACAGAACTAAGTGTACCCTAAATCTACCCCAAGCGATCGGCTCCCTAATACATAAATACACTGTTCCATCCCCACAGAAGGGTGTATCACTCCCTAAAGTGGCAACCTTTGAATGACACAGATCTATTTACAGATATCATGACGTCTTAGATCCTCAGAGGCAGACCGGGATCCATGCACGCACATGACCCGGTTGGAACACACCATCAACACCCTCGCCATTATCAGAATGAACCGCTTATAATTAGTTCAGTAAGCGTGCCCGGACCCTACCTACTGTTGGGTCATAGTTTTGATACCAGAAAGGGTTAATGACTAATATGGGTCCCAAACAAACGGTGACACAAGCATTTTCCCTCCTAACCTTGTGTCCTCAGACTAATGGATTTCAGATTAACTTTTTTACAAGTTTTCATACCTACAGAGTTCAGATCAACTAGTTCACAGATCAGAAAATCAAGTCAACAGGTTTTCAGACTAACGGATTAAATGTACAGTTTTAACAGACTTACAGATTGTCTAACTTTGTATTGGGCCTACAGATTCACGAAACCGGTTTATTAATTCATCAGTCCAGTTTGTTTAGCCCTATCCACCCAATATGTTTAGACATCATATTTATTTTAGTTTTGCATTAATTAAATATTAATGCGCAGACCTCTCACATTTGGTCGGTAGCTTATGGCTGCTGGATAAGCCGGGCGGTTCCGGACAGACTTCTGCCACAAGCCAGACCTAACCACGTGTCTAAGCCTATTTTAGTTATGCCTACGACCTCTCACATTAGACTAGCAGTTTGCGGTTGTTGGTTAAGCCGGTTGAGTCCGGGAAGGCTTCTACCGCAAACATGAGTCTAACCTCATGTCTCAGCATTAACCAGTTTATTCCATTACAAATTATACAAATATCAGACTAATTATGTCAATTTAACATATTTGACTTCTTTTCAAGTCGCAACATATTAATCAAATTAACATGTTTTACTCAATCTTAGATCGAGCCTATGGATTTTCATACACAAATTACAATCATTCAGCTTTTCAACAGATTTAACAGATTTAGCAGCTCAGGCGGTTCAACAGATTTAGCAGATTAGGCAACTCAACAGATCTATCAGAATAGGCATAATTAGCAGATTAGGCGATTCAACATATTTAACAGTTTAGGCAATTCAACAGATTAAATAGGTAACAGATTTAGCAGATTAGGCAAATTTAACATATTAAGCATATAACAGTTTTAGCCGATTTAAACATTCCTTAAAGTCCTATTCACATATCTTGCCTAATTCATAAAGTAAGCCTAAACTTATATGCCCAAATTATGGTCATAATCCACCATATAACATATGTCCAAATTTTAGTTAAACTTGCATAATTCAGAATATTCTCCAAAAACCCTAATCGTGATTCACATATAAATTATGCCAAATATAGCCATTGATTACAATGCATGTCACATATCCAAAAAAACCCTTACTTAGGTGTATTCACACTTAATAGTCATCAAATCTTAATATAGGTTTTTATACCTAAGTCATATGCAAATTAATTATCCTATTTCCAAATGACAAACTATCAGATTTAATATGCCCAGATCAAAATCTTAAATTATGAAATATATTCTTTATGCTCTAAGTCACTATAATCCTCTTCTTCCAAGTCA
Organism: Allium sativum; assembly: GCA_030737875.1. Taxonomy (NCBI): domain Eukaryota; kingdom Viridiplantae; phylum Streptophyta; class Magnoliopsida; order Asparagales; family Amaryllidaceae; genus Allium; species Allium sativum. The sequence continues at coordinate 857,063,459 of CM060920.1, read as the reverse complement.
TAGATCATCTTATGCAATATGTCTTAAATTTATGTCCAGAATTACACCATGCGTTGTGTCCTCAAATTAGTTACAAATCGATTTTGCCTAAATATGCCTCATTTAATATTCTTTCCAAATTTAGCGTTTATGCGTTCATCTCTTATGAGACTTGGCTCAGGCTCGTGGTAGACTGGCTATCAAATAAAAAGAAAGAAAGGAGGGAGAAATACAGAACAAACAGAATAATAAAACAGAGGAACAGATCTGATAAATAGAAAAAGGGCCTAGTCTCAGATTTAGATTTATAATTATGTCAAGATCATGATTAAATTTCATATCGGAAAATAATTGCACTTGCCTTGGTTGGATTATAGAAGAAGAGTTGCAGTTGTTCTCTTTTAATCTTATTCAGATTTGGAAGAAGATGCACTAGTTCTAGTTTTGATCCCAACAGAGTAGCAACGCCATTATTTTATTTATTTATTTCTATTATTTTAGAGGCAGCATAAGGAGAGAAGAATGATATAAAGAGAATGGGGCTAGGGGGCTGTTTATGTAGGATTAGGCGGGCGAATCTAGACTGAAAACGAGACCAGATACATCTGAATGAACCCATGCTCAAAACTGGGTTCTGGCACCAGGTCGACCCCTAGGTCGACCATAGGATCGACCTGGTCCCTGGGAGGTCGACCATAGTGTCGACCCCCAGGTCGACCTGGTCCTGGGAGGGAAAATTCCCGCCCAGTCTGCGCTGGGGTTTGAATTTGAATTTCGAATTCGAATTTCGAGCTGTTTTCTGTTCTGAAAATCCTTGAAACTTCGGAGGGTCATATCTCCCTCATACGGACTCCATTTCTCGAAAACTCGGACTCATTTCCAAGAAGAATTTCGAGAATAACGCATTGGCGCAACCCATTTCCCTTGATTCTTACTTTAAAATTTAATTCTGCCTTGATTTATGGCTTTAACATGTTATAAAAATACGTGTTGTTACATTCTCCCCTCCTTAAAGGATTTCGTCCCCGAAATCTTCAAGTTAAGAAGAATGCATCCTATCGTCCAATCATCCATCTACTCAACCATCATCCACAAGCAACCATTGTCCTTAAAAGATTTCTAATGTTGTATGAACTTATGCTAAAGTGTGTGTATATGTACTTATCCAATGCAAAGATCAGGCGATCCACTAATTCAGTTGACCTCCTTAATGCGAATTATGTCAGTGCCATGAGTCCAACATGTATGCAATTTTCCTATTTGATACTTATCATTTCTATATGAGTGCACAATCGTTCATTCATATGCAACATCCATGTGCTGAGTCAACCATTTTGCATCCATAAATTTTTTTTAAAAAAAATGCACACACATCCATATGCAGTATGAGAGCGTTTTTGAGCCGATCTAGTGCCTAGTGTGTGTATATGCATCCACGAGCAATCACTAGCAACCACTTGCAACCATCAAACATAACATATCTCAAACACATGTTTACACCCATTAGTTTCTACCTAAAGGTCGAAGGATAAAGTCGAGTGATAGAAGCAAGTAAAATTAAAACTAAAGCTAGGTTCCCTTTAAACATCAGTTTAAGAGAATAACTCCCTAAATATCAACCCCGAAGACCGAAATCAACATCAGATTAATACTCATAGAATCACTCCCATTAAACAAATACTCAACTGGAAATTTATTTCACACTTTGAGTAAAAACTCCTATCCTCTTCAGAAACCTATAGACTACTGATACAGATCAGATTACCAAATGATTCTTAGGAAACTAAGCATGATAAAAACTCAGAATGTATGCATCATGGTCAACTTAACGCCCAATACAGATGCCCTCAAACCCCGACTTATCACAAACAGATGAGTCGTAACCCTCATGGGGTCTGAGACTATAACAGAACCGGAAACAAGACTAGTATTAAAGTGTAGAATTTCAATTACAGAATCAAAATGCCAGAATTAGAAAGAGTTTTTAACTCCTCAATCAAATAAGGAAATTAAATCTTCTACATAAATTTTCCTATTTCTACCCTATCTACCAGTCACTTGAGCAATCGCCTGTCCTCCAGAAGTGGGTTCTTCCCTTTGCCCTTGCCCCCGTTTCTTTGGGCAGTCCCTTGTGAAGTGCCCCATTTCTCCACAGTTGAAGCACGTGCCCTTCTTTTTCTGCAATCCTTGTTCAGATGGGACGAACTTCCACAAGTAAAGCACTTCTTCTCCTTCTTATCTTCAGTCTTCTCATCCTTCTTTTATGTTTCCTTTTTGGGCCCCGCCTTCTTGTTCTGTGGTCCTTCAAGCTTTTCCTCTTTCTTTTTACTTTCGGCTTCCTCTTCATGCATTAACGCCATGTCCATCAATTTTTCGAAGGTTTCCCCCATAGGAATGTGGGACATCGCTAATCCGTGTAGCGGCTCATTCAAACCTTTAGCAAACCTTAGTGCCTTCTTATGCGGTTTATTTACCAATTCTAAGCCGAATCTTGCCAATTGGTTAAACTTCTCTCTCACTGATAAATTCCCCTGTTTCAACGCCAAGAACCTTTCTATGTATAGACTCTCTTCCATTCGTGAGAGAAATTTCATCTCGAACCTATGCCTGAAATCCATCAATATGTCTATCAGACGCTCTTCATTTGTGAACTCCCACCAAAAAGAAGCTTCGTCCTTAAGCAACCATACCGCCAACTGTATCTTCTGCCTATCGTCCACCTTGAAGATAACGAATAAATCTTCAGTTTCTTTGAGCCAGTTCCTTGCTTCCACGAAGGATTCAGTTCCATTAAAGTTCTTCCCACCCATGGCTAGAAAGTCTCTACATATCTTCGGGAAAGTATTCACGCGCGGAGGAGGAGGAACCGCTGCAGCTGGGGGAGAAGGGACGTTTGTTCGGCCCGCATCATTAGCGCTAGCTTTTAGGTACCTCCTGAACCAACCAGGTATCGGTACGCCCTCCGGAAGGTTAAGATCCCCAGACATGCTAAAACGAAAGAAAAAGGAAAGATTCAAAACCAAGGATAGAAAGATAGGATATGGCTTTGGGGATTATGTTTTTCAAAATAAACTCGACTTTTGAAAATACTTCTTTTTTAAAAATCTTTTTGAAAGTAGTTTTCCAAAACTTTTTATCAAATCCGGTAACCTTCAGCTCTGATACCAAGTGTAACACCCCACCTCCGTTAAGGTCACTCACAAAGGGAATGCCTTAACTTTGATGGAGCATTTTAGTGGACAAAACAGAAATTTACAAGATAGATAAAACAGTACCTGAAAAATTTATAACTTTATTACAACAGAAACCGAAATAAGTTTGGATACATCTTTTCAAATCACAATATCAGAATTCAAGTACAAAATACCGGTCTTGTACAAAAGCCTTCATAATGCATAGTTTTTAAAATCATAATCCCCAACATAAACTACCATGGAAAGATAGAGCCAAGGTGTAATAACCCGGAAAATGTGAACCAATTTAAATTTTTTAAATTTGGTTATTACCAAAGAATTTGAATAATTGAAATAGCATATTTCAATAAAATAAAGAATTGGGTATAGTAAGGCAGTTTGAAATTTTGAATACAAACTTTGTCTGACTGTACCGGGTGGAAAATATAACGGATTTTAGCGAAACTGAAAATATTTAAATCTGTTTATGAATACCTTTCTAACGAATCTGAAAAATCGAAGTTTCATAACGGGATTCAAAAGTTATGGCCGAATGAATTTTCAGAAAGGTCGCTATATAGCATATATAGCCCCTGAAAATTGATATTTTGCATACGACCTCAGAATTCGACGAAACCACTTTTGTTGGGTCCGGGATGTCAAATTATTGCTAAGTTTCAAATTTCATAATTTTTGAAGCTAGTATGTGAGCGGGGCAAAAGAAAATGTGATTGGTCAATTTTTGTTAAAATGGGTCGACCTAGAAATGGCCGTTTTTCAAACGAGCTCAGAATTCGACGAAACTGGTTTTGTTAGGACCGTATCGTCAAAACGAAGCTAGATTTATTTTATTGGAATTTTTCGATTCAGTTTGTGGCCCTGGCAAATTGAAATGTACGTTCAAATTAAATATTGAATGTTTTATACTTTAATTTGAAAAATAACTGACTGTAACAGTCGAATTGGCCAACGAAACACATCCCATTGTGTCCGGAATGGGGGTATTTAGCTAGGGGAGACAGTCGTTGGGTTTGATTTCGAGTTCGTTTGTAAAACCACTATTTAAAATTTCCTATAAAGTCTCGACCAATATGATTTTTTCTTTAAAAAAAAACCTACGAAACCCTAGCCTCCCCAGGCGATATCAACGATCCAGGAAGCTCGAAACTTCCCCTCGACTTTCCCGCCGCCACCGCCACCTATAGGCCGCGCCACCACCCCAGTTCGACAGCCCTTCGTCCCCTCTTCACATCCGACCAAACCTCACCCGCCACCATCGCCTGTATCGCCTGAACCACCTCCACAAAGTCGCCGCCTTTCCGACGCCGCACCGCCTTCCTCTGACCACCGAAGGAGACTGCACCACTACCGATGGAGAGCTGGTTTGTAGCTCTTCCACGTCGCAGGACCTGATCGGAGCAACAAGGTGCATTTTGAATTTAAAATTTAAACCTAGTTTTGAAGGTTTAAAAACCTTTCTGCTTCGACATTCTAAAATGAAAATAACATTATAAAGCGTTGCAAAACTTTGAAAAATAATATCTTTTTCGTTCTTTAACGAAATTTGATGAAATAGGAGACACCGTGACCGCAAGGAGGCTCTCTACAGTCTAGAAGAAGCCGCGGATTTTTCTGATCTTCCTAGGATTTTTAGCACTGCAAAAAACCAATGTGAGGAATCTAAACTAAATTGTGTGAATGGAATCGCGTTGTATAAATTATATAAGCGAAGTGTAAATTATATACGCATTGTATACCTCATGTACATGTGTTGTATAAGTTATATTAGCGATGTATAAATTATAAAAGCGTTGAATGAAACATGTATGCTTTGAATTGTGATGAAATGCAAGTGAATTATAATATAATATATATATACTCCCCTCGTCCACAGACCATGGACGATATTTATTGCTTGTGATTGACGTGATATTATATGGTATGACGAATGGTTGGAAATAATTGTTTGTGGTTGATATTGTGGTTGGAAAATACCTTTGTGGTTGAAACAAATTAGAATAGGATTGTGGAATTGAAAATAAAACATGCCGCCTGCGTGCGAACTAGATGCATGATCCCCATTGTCAAAAACCGCGAGGTTTTAATGTAGAGCGAGGAGCCGTACTAAGGACGGTCCCGGTTTTAACTGCCCTGCCGTTATGCTGCCGAAATTTTCTGAAATATACATGTGTTAGAATAATTTTCATTCGTTGAAATAAATTACATATATTGAAACCAATATTCATGTGTTGAGTTGCAATTCATTCGTTGAGTTGAAATTCATGTGTTGAATATTATTTGAATTCAAACAAATAGTTTTAGCGATAAAAATCACATTTTTTATATATATTCAAACTATAACGAATATTCATGTGTTGAATTGAAATTCATTCGTTGAGTTGAAATTAATGTGTTGAATATTATTTGAATTTAAACAAATACTTTTAGCGATAAAAATCACATTTTTATATATATTCAAACTATAGAAAATATTCATGTGTTGAGTTGCAATTCATTCGTTGAGTTGAAATTCATGTGTTGAATATTATTTGAATTTAAACAAATAGCTTTAGCGATAAAAATCACATTTTTATATATATACAAACTATAGAGAATATTCATGTGTTGGATTGAAATTCATTCGTCGAGTTGAAATTCATGTGTTGAATGTTATCGTATTTTAAAAATAAAATGAATCGACAATAAAAACTACATTTTTATTGTGAATATGAAGTGTTAAAAACATTCACGTGTTGAATAAATATTTTTGATGATAAAAATATTCCTTTTATCATGTATACGCTTTGATAAAAATACACACGTGTTGAAATAAATAATAGTTCGCTAGAAATATTATCATTAGCTTTGTTCTGCATATATATATACACATGTGTTGAACAGGAAAAATGGATTAGCTGTAGAGTAAAGAAATTATTTGCGTGCCCGACAAATAGGTAAACCTTGATGAGTTGGCTGCGCAATTTTATTTTTATATCAACCCCTGTGAATGCCATTGGATGCGGAGTGCTGGATATTCTGTGTGAAATAATAAACGTCGCCATAGGATAGTAACAATTAATTTTGAAATACACTACATGGCATACTCCTGGACGATAGGCATACTTCATCATATTCCACATAAGCAATTGGAGCTTGTGTGACGAGGTGGAAGATTTACCATACGAGCGAGAGGCTTGTATGGCGATGATTATATACTACAGGTTGAACTGATGACTGATATAGACTATATAAAATATAATGATAAATTGCCAGATTAATAAAAACCCCACACGGGTCTGGAGTTGACAATAATCACGTCTCTCTAGTTATTAGATACGGCACATGGACTATTTATTTCCACACGGAAACGGGGTGACGAGAATTTATTCTCTGGAGTGATTATCTATACATGCTCCCCCGTAAACACCAGAATATATCACTATAAATATGTGGATGCTTTTTAGGATTTATTGGGTACCTAACACGGACCAATAAATTTCCAAACCCCTCCCCGTACAAAGGAGGTTATGGCGAAATTTTTCGAAATATTAAGGCGTTAGTGAAATATTTGAAGTGAAAACGAAGTTGGAAGTATAGAATGAACTATAGTTGGAATTATAGAATGAATTATATATATATATATATATATATATATATAAATATAATTAAAAGGAATCGAAGCCGTGCAGTTCGTGTTTCGGAATCGTAATTTGAAACGATTAGTATGAGAAATCCGACCATCGGATTTTCCCGAAACCGCAACCGCTGGGTTCGCCTTGGAAATATCTTCCCAACGGCACCAACCTTGTAAAAATCCAACGGGTGGATTGTCCGGAATGTTTAATTCAAATCTGAAGAAAAACAATGCCAGAATCGTTTATATTTATATATAAATATAAATATAATTAAATTAAATCGAATAACGACGCTGTAGTTCGAATTTTGAAACCGTAAATTCAAACGATTAGTGTGGGAGATCTGACGTCGGATTTTCACGAAATTGGAACCGTTGGGTTAGCTTTGGGAATATCTTCCCACTGATATAGACTTTGTAGAAATCCAACGGTTAGATTTTCCGATATGTGTAAAACTAATTAGGGGAAAAACAGCGCCAGTGCCACGGCACGACCTGAAACGTCGTTTAATTAAATATGGCCATTTTTAAATAAATAAAAATGGCGAAGAATCGTTATAAAATATTATAGGCAACATAGATTGCAAATAAACCAATTGGGCTTGAATTGTTTGATATTTGATGGTTGTATGTGTTTGACACGAAAATAACACTAAAGAACTGAAAGATGGATGTCGAACAATATAACCATGGAAAGAATCGATTTAAATTCTAATTACGTGAATTATTTGAAAAGGCCGAGCTAACCCTCATTTCAAATAATTTATCGAGCGATTCGAATTGGAAAATGCAAAGACGATTCAAGACCGACGATCTTCGTATCGGTTGGATGGCGCTGCTGAGGTTCCTGACCGGAGTAGCTACCGGAAAGGGGCGGAAGTAGTAGCCGTCTAAACGTATGTGTTGATTGGACGAATATACGAGGAATTTGACGCCTCCGGTTTCGTTCAGACCCAGAACGGACTTGTAAATGGACTGTGTGTCTGACATTGGATTTTGTTCTATATTGATTGATCTCTATTAAATATATATCTGTTTGGCGGCAGAGACTTTATTCTTTTGCTTAACGCCCTTCTCTGAGATGTACGAGCTCAGAGGTTATATATCGATAGAAATCAATCGTATGGAGTGGATTGCCTATGTGGCATGCCAAGATGCTGTGATCAAGGCTTCTGTTGCAAAGCAAAGTCTTGTGGATGATGATCAAAGCACGGTCTACGTGGCCTAGCTTTGTGTATTTCGTAGATTCGCGAGCCTCACACCCCGGTATGAGTTAAAAACGGGATACAGACTGCAGGGAGAGCACGACGTTTCTTTCTAGCTATGGTGGTGTCAGTGACTTACTAGCCCTGACATATATATCTATTTTTCACCTATGTGGTTGTTGGAATGCGAGGCGCCTCGATTATAGGTCTGTAAGGACCGGGAAACGTGTGTTCAGGAATAACTAATCCTCAAACGTAAGAGAGGACCGGCTCTGAAGCATCCAGGGTTACCCAGAGTGTGTAGTCCTGAGGCATTTGCTAGAATGTCTCGAAGCGGAGAGGAGCTTGCCCCTTGCCTCGACTCATGACGGAAATCCAATTTCCAATACGAAATAACGGACTCGATTGTAGAACTAGTATGGCGACATAGTATATGGTAGCTATGCCGCCTATGATTGATATTTATGATGCTATTCATTTTTGAAACATATATGCACTAGTAATAATATCAATTGATTTTGCTTTATACGTATCAAGCATATTTGGCCATTATAAGGTAAAACTCTATCCTTCGGCTTGCGTTGCATTGTATGATGGGACCTGAGTCTTATAATGGCTTCATTCTTTTCAAAAGCATTGCGTTGTTTTAAAGGATTTACTTTGTTTTAAAATGCGCTAGCAATCACAGGAGTAAACCCGTTCCGCGAAAGTGGCGTGGTCCTATGATTTGCTTATTACTGTTGTTCAAACTGTTAAATAGATTCCTCATACCAGTCCCCATGACTGACTCGTTGTTTGTTTCACTTTGCAAACGCGGGTGCCCTTATTTTCACACGGGCAGCCTAGTTCGCAGGTGACAGGTTGTTTTTGGCTCTGCACTGTTGCATAGAGTGCATTTTGGCTCATGGCGAGGCTGACTTCACAGAGACGACTTTGACATTTTCCGCCATTATTGTACTTGTATTATGATTCCGCCACAGGCGATGCAGACTGATTTACTTTCAGTACTTCTTATTGTATGTATATGTACCGCCTTCGGCGATGTAGACTGATACCCTTATTATGTCTCACTGCATGTATGTATTCCGCCTCTTGCGATGATGACTGATCACTTCCCTTTTATTTACTAAGTTATATCCTACGCTGTGCTATTCTGATGTTGTTACATGTTGTGATTCCGCTGTCATATTCATGTAAATTATTCTATTTATTGTTTTGCTATTATCTGTTCTCTGCTATGATGATTAATGTGTTATATTCCAATGATTATCCTTAATACCGCCCCTCGGATTTTGGGATCGTCACAGTTGTTATCAGAGCTTTGGTTAACCTTAGTTCCGGAATCTAACACATTAAACACCTCGTCAGAATAGAATCAGTAGTGTTCTAAGGCGAGTAGCTCATTAGAGATAGGATTAGCAATGTCCTAGAATGAGCTAAGCAGATTAGCAAAACAATTTGATCAGTACATCATTACCTTTCCTTATGTTCCCCTGCTTAATCATAAATGAAATTTATCAAATCTGTGAGCTTGACCCTTTTCTTGCTTATACAGTACTCTCTCTGATGGCTACACGAGCAGCAGCAGCTAGAGGAGGCCGTGGAGGCCGAGCAGGAGTAGCAGGAGGAGGGGGGAATATCCCCGTAGTTGAGAGAGGCCCTATTGTTCAGCCACCAGCACCCGAGGACTTCGAGCTAGACAGAGTAGCGAAGAGGTATATGAACCTTGGGGGAAAGCCCTTTTCTGGCACGGGTACAGTGACAGAGGCTATTGCTTGGTTGAAGACATGTGAGAAGATCTTTGAAGGCATGGGTTTGGGAACCAACAACAAAGCACGACCAGGTATTGGGCTCCTACAGGAGGAAGCAGAGTTGTGGTGGGATGCCATCACCTCAGAAGATGCAGCAGGTACTGTCAGGACCTGGGAGCAATTCAAAACCATGTTCAACGAGAAGTTTGTACCTGAACAGGCCTTAGAGAGAATGCGAGAGCAGTTTGCTAATCTCCAGCAGGGAGATCTCTCTATCCAGGATTACCTCAATAAATTCACCCAGTTGTCGCGCTATGCTCCAAAGCTTATTATGACTAACAAAGCAAATAACAAGAGATTCATATTTGGGCTAAAGCGCAAGTACCATGACAGAGCCATGAGCAACATCAAACTCTCCTTCTCAGAATTGGTAGAAATGGCTTGCAATTATGAAGATATGGATGAAAGGCACGCCAGCCAAGACCGCGCCAAAAGCCAAGCGGGAAATAAGCGCAAGGCTTCAGCAGATCAGCCCGAGTCTAGCATTACAGCGGCCGCTACTCAGAAACCTGGAAAGATCCCCAAAGGAAATTGCTACAACTGCGGGAAGTCAGGTCATTTTTCTAATGTGTGCAAAGCCCCGAGGAAGCCTAAGGCAAATCCAGACTCAGCCGAATGCTACAACTGCCATAAGAAAGGGCACTATAGCAGGAACTGTCCTCTGAAGCAGAATGCACATGTGGCTCATGTGTATGACGGGGAGACCCCGCCAGCTACCACCGATGGATCAGGTAAACCCGACGTCTTGGGAGGTACCCTTACCATTAAAAATATTCCTGTTTCTGTACTTTTTGATACTGGTGCATCACGTAGCTTCATTTCTGGTAACACTGTTCACAAGTTAAAATTGAAACAAAGAAAACTTAAAGAACCAATTAAAGTTCAAAACCCGATAGGAGGTTCTGTTAGTCTCAGTTCATACTGTAGAGTGCCTATCTCTTATTCTTGCTACAAGTTCTCTTTTAAAGTGATTGTCATGGACCTTTCCGAATTTGATATTATACTGGGGCTGGACTGGTTGACACAATATAAGGCCGAAGTTAGATGTGCCGAAAGGATAGTCAAAGTCAAAACGAAGCTTGGACCTATATATATACCATGCCACGGTTCAGAAATTAATAGACCAGAATTTTGGTCTTCTTTAGAAGTTATTCCCCCTTCATTAGAAAAGATACCGGTCGTTAAGAACTATGCGGATGTGTTTGAAGAAGTAGAAAACTTACCGCCGCAAAGAGAGATTGAATTTAGAATAGATCTAATTCCTAACGCCCGACCAGTAGTACATCCAATCAGAAGGATGGCCCCGAAAGAAAAAGAAGAGTTAGGTAGTCAAACCCGAGAATTACTTTGGAAAGGTTTGATCAGACCGAGCTTTTCAGCTTGGGGAGCAGCAGTGGTATTTGTCCCGAAATCAGACGGTACTCTAAGACTTTGTGTTGATTACCGTGATCTCAATAAACTGACACTTAAGAACAAATATCCCTTACCACGTATAGATGATCTGTTAGATCAATTAAATGGAGCAACAATATTCTCCAGAATGGACCTAGCTACAGGTTTCCACCAATTACGTATAGCAGAAGACTGTGTTCCTTTGACAGCCTTCAGGGGTCCCGATTTATTCTACGAATGGTTAGTAATGCCATTCGGCTTGTGTAACGCTCCGGCATACTTCGTCGATCTTATGAACGGAGTGTTCCGTGGTGTATTGAATAAATTTGTTCTAGTCTTCATTGATGACATTCTAATCTACTCCAAGTCGGAAGGCGAGCATGCAAAACATTTAGAACAAGTGTTGAAAATTCTAAGGAGAAATGTCTTGAAAGATAAATTTTCTAAGTGTGTCTTCTGGAAGGATGAAGTTAAGTTCCTAGGCCATGTAGTATCAAAAGAGGGGATTGCTGTAGATCCAAGCAAAATTACAGCGATTCAGAACTGGAAACAACCTACTACCCCCACTGAGTTTCGAAGTTTCCTTGGATTGGCCAGTTACTATCGGAAATTCGTGCAGGGTTTTTCAAAGATATCTGGTGTATTGACAAAGCTTACAAAGAAGCATGAGAAATTCAAATGGACTCCCGAATGTGAAGAAGCTTTCCAGGAGCTGAAACTGAAATTGACAACTGCTCCAGTATTGACAATTATAGAAGGCAACCAAGACTTGAATGTATCGACAGATGCTTTTATTAGAGGGCTAGGCGCAGTACTTATGCAAAAAGGACAAGTGATCGCTTATGCCAGCCGTCAACTGAAGCCACATGAAAGAAACTATGCAACTCATGATCTTGAGTTATTAGCCATCGTGTTTACTTTAAGAATCTGGAGGCATTATTTATTGGGCGAGAAGTTCGAACTATTTACTGATCATCAATCCTTGAAATATCTATTCACTCAGAAGGATCTGAACTTGAGACAACAGCGTTGGTTAGAATTCCTTGCAGCATATGATTTTGAAATTCTATACACTCCAGGGAAAGCCAATGTTGTAGCAAATGCGCTTAGCAGAAAGAATGAAATCATCGCCAGTTTTGTCATCACGTCTTCATTAATTGACAGGATCTCGACCCTTCAGAAAGACGATGAATTTATTCAAAGAGTCAGTCAGAGAGTCAAGGGAGGTGAATCCACAAGTTTCCGACTCGATGACAAAGGAGTTCTTAGATTAAAGGGCAGAATTTGCATCCTAAATCTTCCTGAGCTCAGAAGAGAAATACTTGATGAGTGCCACAAGTCCAAACTAAGTATCCATCCCGGTGTGAGCAAGATGTATAACGATATCAAACGCACATTCTGGTGGAGGTCAATGAAAAGAGATATTTCATTATATGTTAGCAGATGCCCCACTTGTCAGCTAGTTAAGAGCGATCAGCAGAAATTGGCTGGACTATTACAACCATTAGAAATTCCAGGATGGAAGTGGAAGCAAATTTCGATGGACTTCATTGATGGTTTGCCTCGAACTAAGAAAGGAAACGACAGTATATGGGTAATCGTAGATCGCTTCACGAAGACTGCCCATTTCATACCTGTCCGATCCAACAGAACGGCTCAAAGTTTAGCACAGATTAACTTCAAAGAAATAGTTAAACTACATGGAGTGCCGCTCAAGATAGTCAGTGATAGAGATCCCCTGTTCACTAGCAAATTCTGGGAAGCATTCCAGACAGAATTGGGATCCAAATTGAATCTAAGCACCGCTTATCACCCTCAGACAGACGGCCAAACTGAGCGGGTGAATAGAATTCTAGAAGATTTACTGCGGGCTTGCGTTATTGATTTTGGAGGCTCATGGGAAGATCACTTACATTTAGCCGAATTCTCTTATAACAATAGCTATCAAGCAAGTTTGGGAATGTCTCCATTTGAAGCATTATATGGTAGACCGTGCAGATCTCCCGCATGTTGGGTAGAACCTGGCAACAGACTGGTGTTAGGGCCCGATATGATTCGAGAAGCATCGGATAAAGTCGACTTCATTAAGAAGCGATTGAAAACCGCACAAAGCCGACAGAAGAGTTATGCTGATGCGAGAAGAAGAGACTTATCATTTGCCGTTGGCGATTATGTTTATTAAAGAGTTTCTCCAATGCGGGGAGTAATCAGATTTGGCAAAACTGGGAAGTTGGCGCCGAGGTTTATTGGTCCCTTTCCTATACTAGAACGGATTGGAACTCTGGCTTATAGGGTTCAATTACCTGATTGGTTGCCTGGTGTACATGATGTGTTCCACGTGTCTCAACTCAGAAAACATGTTCATGATCCAGATCTTGTTGTGGAAGAAGTAGCGCAACAGGATATAGACATAACTCCAGAATTAGCGCTCAGAAGAGAGCCATTAAAAATTGTTGGCAAAGAAACTAGAGAGCTAAGGAGCAAAAAGATTCATTTAGTCAAAGTGCAGTGGAGTAGTGATCCTAGAGACTGTACTTGGGAGACTGAGGAAAGCATTAAACAAGCCTACCCCAAATGCAGAATGGACATCTCTGACTAACTCCAGTGCAAGGTACCTTTACAATACTTTGCATTTACATTTTATTTCCTACTTTGCTGTTATTTCCTTTTCGAGGACGAAAAGTTTTAAGTGGGGGAGATTGAAATAACCCGGAAAATGTGAACCAATTTAAAAATTTTAAATTTGGTTATTACCAAAGAATTTGAATAATTGAAATAACATATTTCAATAAAATAAAGAATTGGTTATAGTAAGGCAGTTTGAAATTTTGAATACAAACTTTGTCTGACTGTACCGGGTGGAAAATATAACGGATTTTAGCGAAACTGAAAATATTTAAATCTGTTTATGAATACCTTTCTAACGAATCTGAAAAATAGAAGTTTCATAACGGGAATCAAAAGTTACGGCCGAATGAATTTTCAGAAAGGTCGCTATATAGCATATATTGCCCCTGAAAATTGATATTTTGCATACGATCTCGGAATTCGACGAAACCACTTTTGTTGGGTCCGGGATGTCAAATTATTGCTAAGTTTCAAATTTCATAATTTTTGAAGCTAGTATGTGAGCGGGGCAAAAGAAAATGTGATTGGTCAATTTCTGTTAAAATGGGTCGACCTAGAAATGGCCATTTTTCAAACGAGCTCAGAATTCGACGAAACTGGTTTTGTTAGGACCGTATCGTCAAAACAAAGCTAGATTTATTTTTCTGGAATTTTTCGATTCAGTTTGTGGCCCTGGCAAATTGAAATGTACGTTCAAATTAAATAATGAATGTTTTATACTTTAATTTGAAAAATAACAGACTGTAACAGTCGAATTGGCCAACGAAGCACATCCCATTGTGTTCGGAATGGGGGTATTTAGCTAGGGGCGACAGTCGTTGGGTTTGATTTCGAGTTCGTTTGTTAAAACACTATTTAAAATTTCCTATAAAGTCTTGACCAATAGGATTTTTTCTTTAAAAAAAAACCTACGAAACCCTAGCCGCCCCAGGCGATATCGACGATCCAGAAAGCTCGAAACTTCCCCTCGACTTTCCCGCCGCCACCGCCACCTGTAGGCCGCGCCACCACCCCAGTTCGACAGCCTTTCATCCCCTCTTCACATCCGACCAAACCTCACCCGCCACCATCGCCTGTATCGCCTGAACCACCACCACAAAGTTGCCGCCTTTCCGACGCCACACCGCCTTCCTCCGACCACCGAAGGAGACCGCACCACCCCCGATGGAGAGCTGGTTCGTAGCTCTTCCACGTCGCAGGACCTGATCGGAGCAACAAGGTGCGGTTTGATTTTAAAATTTAAACCTAGTTTTGAAGGTTTAAAAACCTTTCTGCTTCGACATTCTGAAATGAAAATAACACTATAAAGCATTGCAAAACTTTGAAAAATAATATCTTTTTCGTTCTTTAACGAAATTTGATGAAACAGGAGACACCGTGACCGCAAGGAGGCTCTCTACATTCTAGAAGAAGCCGCGGATTTTTCTAGATCTTCCTAGGATTTTTAGCACTGCAAAAAACCAATGTGAGGAATCTAAACTAAATTGTGTGAATGGAATCGCTTTGTATAAATTATATAAGCGAAGTGTAAATTATATACGCATTGTATACCTCATGTACATGTGTTGTATAAGTTATATTAGCGATGTATAAATTATACAAGCGTTGAATGAAACATATATGCTTTTAATTGTGATGAAATGCAAGTGAATTATAATATAATATATATATATACTCCCCTCGTCCACAGACCATGGACGATATTTATTGCTTGTGATTGACGTGATATTATATGGTATGACGAATGGTTGGAAATAATTGTTTGTGGTTGATATTGTGGTTGGAAAATACCTTTGTGGTTGAAACAAATTAGAACAGGATTGTGGAATTGAAAATAAAACATGCCGCCTGCGTGCGAACTAGATGCATGATCCCCATTGTCAAAAACTGCGAGGTTTTAAGGTAGAGCGAGGAGCCGTACTAGGGACGGTCCCGGTTTTAACTACCCTGCCGTTATGCTACCGAAATTTTCTGAAATATACATGTGTTAGAATAATTTTCATTCGTTGAAATAAATTACATAAATCAAAACCAATATTCATGTGTTGAGTTGCAATTCATTTGTTGAGTTGAAATTCATGTGTTGAATATTATTTGAATTCAAACAAATAGTTTTAGTGATAAAAATCACATTTTTATATATATTCAAACTATAGCGAATATTCATGTGTTGAATTGAAATTCATTCGTTGAGTTGAAATTCATGTGTTGAATATTATTTGAATTTAAACAAATAGTTTTAGCGATAAAAATCACAT
Source organism: Allium sativum (assembly GCA_030737875.1). Classification (NCBI taxonomy): domain Eukaryota; kingdom Viridiplantae; phylum Streptophyta; class Magnoliopsida; order Asparagales; family Amaryllidaceae; genus Allium; species Allium sativum. Next base: position 857,047,379 of record CM060920.1, on the reverse strand, counting down.
TTTTATATATATTCAAACTATAGCGAATATTCATGTGTTGAATTGAAATTCATTCGTTGAGTTGAAATTCATGTGTTGAATATTATTTGAATTTAAACAAATAGTTTTAGCGATAAAACTCACATTTTTATATATATTCAAACTATAGAAAATATTCATGTGTTGAGTTGCAATTCATTCGTTGAGTTGAAATTCATGTGTTGAATATTATTTGAATTTAAACAAATAGCTTTAGCGATAAAAATCACATTTTTATATATATACAAACTATAGAGAATATTCATGTGTTGAATTGAAATTCGTTCGTCGAGTTGAAATTCATGTGTTGAATGTTATCGTATTTTAAAAATAAAATGAATCGACAATAAAAACTACATTTTTATTGTGAATATGAAGTGTTAAAAACATTCACGTGTTGAATAAATATTTTTGATGATAAAAATATTCCTTTTATCATGTATACGCTTTGATAAAAATACACACGTGTTGAAATAAATAATAGTTCGCTAGAAATATTATTATTAGCTTTGTTCTGCATATATATACATGTGTTGAACAGGGAAAATGGATTAGCTGTAGAGTAAAGAAATTATTTGCGTGCCCGACAAATAGGTAAACCTTGATGAGTTGGCTGCGCAATTTTATTTTTATATCCACTCTTGTGAATGTCATTGGATGCGGGGTGCTGGATATTCTGTGTGAAATAATAAACATCGCCATAGGATAGTAACAATTAATTTTGAGCTACACTACATGGCATACTCTTTGACGATAGGCATACTTCATCATATTCCACATAAGCAATTGGAGCTTGTGTGACGAGGTGGAAGATTTACCATACGAGCGAGAGGCTTGTATGGCGATGATTATATACTACAGGTTGAACTGATAACTGATATGGACTATATAAAATATAACGATAAATTGCCAGATTAATAAAAACCCCACACGGGTCTGGAGTTGACAATAATCACGTCTCTCTAGTTATTAGATACGGCACATGGACTATTTATTTCCACACGGAAACGGGGTGACGATAATTTATTCTCTGGAGTGATTATCTATACATGCTACCCCGTAAACACCAGAATATATCACTATAAATATGTGGATGCTTTTAGGATTTATTGGGTACCTAACACGGCCCAATAAATTTCCAAACCCCTCCCCGTACAAAGGAGGTTATGGCGAAATTTTTTGAAATATTAAGGCGTTAGTGAAATATTTGAAGTGAAAACGAAGTTGAAAATATAGAATGAACTATAGTTGGAATTATAGAATGAATTATATTTATATATATAAATATAAATATAATTAAAAGGAATCGAAGCCGTGCAGTTCGTGTTTCAGAATCGTAATTTGAAACGATTAGTACGAGAAATCCGACCATCGGATTTTCCCGAAACCGCAACCGCTGGGTTCGCCTTGGAAATATCTTCCCAACGACACCAACCTTGTAAAAATCCAACGGTTGGATTGTCTGGAATGTTTAATTCAAATCTAAAGAAAAACAGCGCCAGAATCATTTATATTTATATATAAATATAAATATAATTAAATTAAATCGAATAACGACGCTGCAGTTCGAATTTTGAAACCGTAACTTCAAACGATTAGTGTGGGAGATCCGACTGTCGGATTTTCACGAAACTGGAACCGTTGGGTTCGCTTTGGGAATATCTTCCCACTGATATAGACTTTGTAGAAATCCAATGGTTAGATTTTCCGATATGTGTAAAGCAAATTAGGGGAAAAACAGCGCCAGTGCCACGGCACGACCTGAAACGTCGTTTAATTAAATATGGCCATTTTTAAATAAATAAAAATGGCGAAGAATCGTTATAAAATATTATAGGAAACATAGATTGCAAATAAACCAATTGGTCTTGAATTGTTTGATATTTGATGGTTGTATGTGTTTGACACGAAAATAACACTAAAGAACTGAAAGATGGATGTCGAATAATATAACCATGGAAAGAATCGATTTAAATTCTAATTACGTGATTTATTTGAAAAGGCCGAGCTAACCCTCATTTCAAATAATTTATCGAGCGATTCGAATTGGAAAATGCAAAGACGATTCAAGACCGACGATCTTCGTATCGGTTGGATGGCGCTGCTGAGGTTCCTGACTGGAGTAGCTACCGGAAAGGGGCGGAAGTAGTAGCCGTCTAAACGTATGTGTTGATTGGACGGATATACGAGGAATTTGACGCCTCCGGTTTCGTTCAGACCCAGAACGAACTTGTAAATGGACGATGTGTCTGACATTGGATTTTGTTCTATACTGATTGATCTCTATTAAATATATATCTGTTTGGCGGCGGAGATTTTATTCTTTTGCTTAACGCCCTTCTATGAGACGTATGAGATCAGAGGTTATATATCGATAGAAATCAATCGTATGGAGTGGATTGCCTATGTGGAATGCCAAGATGCTGTGATCAAGGCTTCTGTTGCAAAGCAAAGTCTTGTGGATGATGATCAAAGCACGGTCTACGTGGCCTAGCTTTGTGTATTTCGTAGATTCGCGAGCCTCACACCCCGGTATGAGTTAAAAACGGGATATGGACTGCAGGGAGAGCACGACGTTTCTTTCTAGCTATGGTGGTGTCAGTGACTTACCAGCCCTGACATATATATCTATTTTTCACCTATGTGGTTGTTTGAATGCGAGGCGCCTCGATTATAGGTCTGTAAGGACCGGGAATCGTGTGTTCAGGAATAACTAATCCTCAAACGTAAGAGAGGACCGGCCCTGAAGCATCCAGGGTTACCCAGAGTGTGTAGTCCTGAGGCATTTGCTAGAATGTCTCAAAGCGGAGAGGAGCTTGCCCCTTTCCTCGACTCATGACAAAAATCCAATTTCCATTACGAAATAACGGACTCGATTGTAGAACTAGTATGGCGACATAGTATATGGTAGCTATGCCGCCTATGATTGATATTTATGATGCTATTCATTTTTGAAACATATATGCACTAGTAATAATATCAATTGATTTTGCTTTATACGTATCAAGCATATTTGGCCATTATAAGGTAAAACTCTATCCTCCGGCTTCCGTTGCATTGTATGATGGGACCTGAGTCTTATAATGGCTTCATTCTTTTCAAAAGCATTGCATTGTTTTAAAGGATTTACTTTGTTTTAAAATGCGCTAGCAATCACTGGAGTAAACCTGTTCCGCGAAAGTGGCGTGGTCCTATGATTTGCTTATTACTGTTGTTCAAACTATTAAATAGATTCCTCATACCAGTCCCCATGACTGACTCGTTGTTTGTTTCACTTTGCAAACGCGGGTGCCCTTATTTTCACACGGGCAACCTAGTTCATAGGTGACAGGTTGTTTTTGGCTCTGCACTGTTGCATAGAGTGCATTTTGGCTCATGGCGAGGCTGAATTCACAGAGACGACTTTGACATTTTCCGCCATTATTGTACTTATATTATGATTCCGCCACAAGCGATGCAGACTGATTTACTTTCAGTACTTCTTATTGTATGTATATGTACCGCCTTCGGCGATGTAGATTGATACCCTTATTATGTCTCACTGCATGTATGTATTCCGCCTCTGGCGATGATGACTGATCACTTCCCTTTTATTTACTAAGTTATATCCTACGCTGTGCTATTCTGATGTTGTTACATGTTGTGATTCCGCTTTCATATTCATGTAAATTATTCTATTTATTGTTTTGCTATTATCTGTTCTCTGCTATGATGATTAATGTGTTATATTCCAATGATTATCCTTAATACCGCCCCTCGGATTTTGGGATCGTCACACAAGGACAAGCGATGCTTCAAGCAGAGAAAATCCGAATCAAGCTCCTATATTTCCACCCTAAAAAACTGGGGGGGGGGGGGGGACAAAAGAAAACGGGCGAAAACAAGCAAGGTCAGACATAAATATAGCTAGTCCAGTGACTTTCAGCATATGAACAGATAATAACATCATGATATGAAAATAAAGCTGGATAAGGGACAACAGCAACATGAGTAACTGGTATACTTAAGCTAAACAGAAGAAACAGAATGATATAGCCCAAGTTATGTTTCTTACTTATATCTTACTCCTCTGCACTGATTCTAGTAGAACAGGATTACCCTAATGTCTAAACTGAAACAGAAACGGAACAGAATAATCTATACAGAAACAGAATTCCAGTAATGGGCCTTTACCACCCCCAACAGACAGAAGGTACATAAACGGAATCAGAGACGGAAACAGAATAATCCCTACGGAAATAGAATGTTAGAATTAGGTGCACACTAGTAAATGGGCCTTTAGCACCCCCAACAGACGGTACCACGCAGAAACAGACAGGTGTTACCACCCAACAGAAACAGATGGTACCCCAACGGAAACAAACAGAATTAAGTGTACCTTAAATCTACCCCAAGTGATCGGCTCCCTAATACATAAATACCCTGTGCCAGCCCCACAGAAGGGTGTATCATTCCCTAAAGTGGCAGCCTTTGAATGACACAGACCTATTTACAGATGTCATCGCGTCTTACATCCTCAGAGGCAGACCGGGATCCATGCATGCACATGACCCGGTTGGAACGCACCATCAACACCCCTCGCCATTATCAGAATGAACCGCTTATAATTAGTTCAGTAAGCGTGCCCGGACCCTACCTACTGTTGGGTCCTAGTTTTGATACCAGAAAGGGTTACTGACTAATATGGGTCCCAAACAACAGGTGACACAAGTATTTTCCCTCCTAACCTTGTGTCCCCAGACTAATGGATTTCAGATTAACTTGTTTACAAGTTTTCAGACCTACATTGTTCAGATCAACTAGTTCACAGATCAGAAAATCAAGTCAACAGGTTTTCAGACTAACGGATCAGATGTACAGTTTTAACAGACTTACAGATTGTCTAACTTTGTATTGGGCCTACAGATTCACGAAACATGTTTATTAATTCATCAGTCCAGTTGGTTTAGCCCTATCCACCCAACACGTTTTAGACATCATATTTATCTTAGTTTTGCATTAATTAAATATTAATGCGCAAACCTCTCACATTAGGTCCGTAGCTTGTGGCCGCTAGATAAGCCGAGCGGTTCTGGGCATACTTCTGCCACAAGCCAGACCTAACCTCGTGTCTAAGCATATTTTAGTTATGCCTACAACCTCTCACATTAGACAAGCAGTTTGTGGTTGCTAGTTAAGCCGGTTGGGTCCGGGCAGGCTTTTGCCGCAAACATGAGTCTAACCTTATGTCTCAGCATTTTTATTATAACCAGTTTATTCCATTACAAATTATACAAATATCAGACTAATTATGTCAATTTAACAGATTTGACTTCTTTTCAAGTTGCAGTAGATTAATCAAATTAACATGTTTTACTCAATCTTAGATTGAGCCTACGGATTTTCATGCACAAATTACAATCATTCATTAATAGATTTAGCAGCTCAGGCGGTTCAACAGATTTAGCAGATTAGGCAACTCAACAGATTTAGCAGATTAGGCACAATTAGCAGATTAGGTGATTCAACATATTTAACAATTTAGGAAATTCAACAGATTAAACAGGTAACAGATTTAGCAGATTAGGCAAATTTAACATATTAAGCAGATAACAGTTTTAGCCGATTTAAACATTCCTTAAAGTCCTATTCACATATCTTGCCAAATAAGCCTAAACTTATATGCCCAAATTATGGTCATAATCCACCATATAACATATGTCCAAATTTTTGTTAAACTTGCATAGTTCAGAATATTCTCCAAAAAGCCTAATCGTGATTCACATATAAATTATGCCAAATATAGACATTGATTACAATGCATGTCACATATCCAAAAAAAAACCTTACTTAGGTGTATTCACACTTAATAGTCATCAAATCTTAATATAGGTTTTTACATCTAAGTCATATGCAAATTGATTCTCCTATTTCCAAATGGAAAACTATTAGATTTAATATGCCCAGATCCAGATCTTAAATTATGAAATATGTTCTTTATGCTCTAAGTCACTATAATCCTCTTCTTCCAAGTCATAGATCATCTTATGCAATATGTCTTAAATTTATGTCCAGAATTACAACATGCGTTGTGTCCTCAAATTAGTTACAAATCGATTTTGCCCAAATATGCCTCATTCAATATTCTTCCCAAATTTAGCGTTTATGCGTTCATCTCTTATGAGACTTGGCTCAGGCTCGTGGTAGCCTGACTATCAAACAAAAAGAAAGAAAGAAGGGAGAAATACAGAACAAACAGAATAATAAAACAGAGGAACAAATCTGATAAATAGAAAAAGGGCCTAGTCTCAGATTCAGATTTATAATTATGTCAAGATCATGATTAAATTTCATATCGGAAAATAACTGCACTTGCCTTGGTTGGAATATAGAAGAAGAGTTGCAGTTGTTCTCTTTTAATCTTGTTCAGATTTGGAAGAAGATGCACTAGTTCTAGTTTTGATCCTAGCAGAGTAGCGACGCCATTATTTTATTTATTTATTTCTATTATTTCAGAGGTAGCATATGGAGAGAAGAATGGTGTAAAGAGAATGGGGCTAGGGGACTGTTTATATAGGATTAGGCGGGCGAATCTAGACTGAAAACGAGACCAGATACATCAGAATGAACCCAGGCTCAAAACTGGGTTTTGGCACCAGGTCGACCCCCAGGTCGACCATAGGGTCGACCATAGTGTCGATCCCTAGGTCGACCTGGTCCTTGGAGGGAAAATTCCCGCCCAGTCTGCGCTAGGGTATGAATTTCGAATTCGAATTTCGAGCTGTTTTCTGTTCTGAAAATCCTTGAAACTTCGGAGGGTCATATCTCCCTCATACGAACTTCGTTTCTCGAAAACTCGGACTCGTTTCCAAGAAGAATTTTGAGACGAACACAATGGTGCAACGCGTTTCCCTTGATTATTATTTTAAAATTTAATTCTGCCTTGATTTATGGCTTTAACATGTTATAAAAATACGGGTTGTTACACTATGAGTTATTTAATATACTTGAATTGCAAAATAATAATTTCTGTTCTGAAATTTTTGTGAATAGATTGGATTTGGAGTAAAATGTGAATTTGAATGGTTTTGAAAGGCTTAATTAAACTTGATGTGAGTAATAATGATAGTACTAAACAATTTAAGTTGATTTTAAGCGATTTAAAATCGTTCAATAATAAGTTGTTTTGATTAATGTTTAAATTTTGCAATTTTGAAAACTTTCTCACATTTTAGCGAAAATAGTTTCATCGGATCCAGAATAGTAAATTATTGCCAGACGTCAAGTTTTGTGAAGATCAAACTTATTATGTGATCGTATGCATTAGAAACGCGTAGCATTTAAAGATCTAAATTACAGTGTTATAATTTGATTTTATAGTGTAGTGGAAGTGTTTTTATGATTTTTTCAGAAATTAATGACTAGTGCATATTTTTATTTTTTGGCAGGCACATCATTGTTCTAAGCATGATGTTATTTTTATTTTACTATTTGGAGCTAATGCGCAAAATAAAATCTGTGTACATAGATATTTAAAAAAATTGAATTAACATGACATAATGAGTATGAACCCATGCTACACATATGGTTGGTATATATGATGTATTATTATGAGATATAGTTCAAAAATATATGGATAGCAATGTTACATAAAAAAAAATATGAAGATAGAAGAGCAAATAGTAATTAGTGACACATGTTTCATTCGTGGTGAACCACATCATTGTCCAATTTACCTTTGTTTTGGCATAAGAATTTACCTTTGTTATGGACTACGAAAGGCTATATTATGTAAGCATATGAATATATGTGATTTATAAGCTGCAAGACAAATCATAGCTATATAATTGGCGCATAATGGTTTACAAAAAAAATTATACTTTCAACTCATCAAACACTTATAGCGTAGAAAATATTAGTAAATCCAAACTAACCTCAGTATTAGGCAATGAAAAAAATCACCATACATTGTTTATATCATCGAACAAATGTGGTAAGTATAATATTCATGCATATGAGCACGTGGTCCAATAGTAGTACATTTTTTGGATTAAATCTATATTTGAGTTTTGCAATAGAGAAACAATAATGATATAAGTCAGGATCAAAGTATGTAACCATTTACATTAGTAGGCGTTAATGGGTTCAATAAAAACAATTGTTCGAACATTCAAAATTTAACAAATGTTAAATAGGTAGATTTTAATACAACATATAATTTATGTGACACCCCACGTCCATTAATGTCACTCTTTACAGAATGCATTAAGTTCAGTGAAGTGTTATAGGTAAATAGGACATCACAAAACAAATATATAAAATAGCAGCAGAAATTTAAAACTTTATTTTTCCAACAGAAAACATCATGGTCCGAAATCCAGTAACAACATCAAACTGAAATATTGGAAAAAAGTACATCAAATAAAAACATCTGTCTTGCACTAAAAACCATTAAAGTACAAAAGTAAAAAGCCATAGTCCCCATAAGTAGCCATAAACAAGTAGACAAGAAGTCAAAGCGGTACATCGAAGCAAATCCAAATCCGAGCATAAACAGAAGAGAGAATCCTAATCAAGCCTGAGCGTTCCCACCCTGAGAACGTTGGCGGGGGAGGAAGAGAGAGAAAAGAAAAAAGGTAATCATTGATGGTAGACAGGCTACACACAACCAAAGTTGCATGCAAGCTCTCCGTCTTGACCAAAAAAATACACATCCTTCCATAATATATCTACTAATATTTTAAATGGTTAGTTCTCGGCTTCGTCTGTCCAGAACAACATCTGACAGGATTGTGCAGTAAAGGATTGGGACAAAAATATCTGGTGTGTAGCCAACACTCCAAAATGGTGTTTACTCCCTATAAAGCGATGAACAATAAACTCCCCTCAACCGACAAACTCCCTAAATGAGTCTAAATGTGAACCTCAACTGTAGTCTATGTAGCACTCATCCCGAATCCCACAAACACTTATTTTTCGAGTGCAATTTCAACGTAGTTAAAATGGATGAAAACTGCAAGAAAAATTGAGTACAAAACACGGGAAATTTAGAGGACGAATTGATTTACCTAAAATTTTGTATTCTCTAGCCACTGAGCTTGCAGATTCCCCAGATGACTTTGACAGCTACTGTGCACCGTTGAAGTAACGAAACCGTCACATTTTCAGAAAAAGGTGCTAGTAAAAAGAGCTAATCGATAAGTTGATCCATGGTGACACTAGTATAATCATGCAGAGAATAAAGAAGTAGTTCCTTACCAAAAATGGCTAGGAAGCATCACATATCGTTGAGGTATGGGATTTCCATCTACTATAACTTGACCTAATTTAGCAATCTCAGATTTTGGAGGAGATTGTGGTCTAATCGTTGTACAAATTATCGTACTCTTTTTTTGGTAGATGCACACAATCATTATGCTTCGTTGTCTTGTACACATAGCCCCATTCTACTATTTTTTTGATTTTTCGGTTGTATCCACATAATTTGGCCCGACTGTTTATGGCCCAAAGCATCACCACAAAATTAATCAAACTTCATATGCGTGAGTGTGTGTTGAGGCAAGTTTAATGCATTATGTAACAACCTGAATTTTTAATGATATAATATTTAACTAATTTTAAATATCAAATATTTGTTATGTCTTAAAATAACTTGAATCCAAATGCTATGAGTTATTTAGTCTACTTGAATTGCAAAATAATAATTTTAGTTTTGAAATTTTCGTGAATAGATTGGATTTGGAGTATAATATGAATTTGAATGGTTTCGAAAGGCTAAATTAAACTTGTTGTGGGTAATAATGATAGTAATAAACTATTTTAGTTGATTTTAAGAGATTTGAAATCGTTCAATAATAAGTCGTTTTGATTAATGTGTAAATTTTGCAATTTTGAAAACTTTCTCACATTTTGGCGATACTAGTTTCATTGGATCTAGAATAGTAAATTATTGCCAGACGCCAAGTTTTGTGACGATCAAACTCATTATGTGATCGTATGCATTAGAAACGCGTAGCATTTAAAGATCTAATTTATTGCGTTATAATTTGATTTTATAGTGTAGTGGAAGTGCTTTTATGATTTTTCAGAAATTAATGACTAGTGCATATTTTTATTTTTTGGCGGGCGCATCGTTGTTTTAAGCATGATGTTATTTTTATTTTACTATTTGGAGCCTATGTGCAAAATAAAATCTGTGTACAAAGATATCAAAAAAATTGAATTAACATAACATAATGAGTATGAACCCATGCTACGCACTTGGTTGGTATATATGATGTCATATTGTTAGATATAGTTCAAAAATATGTGGATAATAACGTTATATAAAAAATATGAAGATAGAAGAGCAAATAGCAATTAGTGACCCATGTTACATTAGTTGTGAAACACATCGTTATCCAATTTACCTTTATTTTGGCATAAGAATTTACCTTTGTTATGGACTATGAAAGGCTATATTATGTAAGCATATGAAAATATGTGATATATAATTTGCAAGACAAATCATAGCTATAAAATTGGCCCATAGTGGTTTATAAAAATGTATACTTTAAACTCATCAAACACTTATAACGTAGAAAATATTAGTAAATCCAAACTAACCTCAGTATTGGGCAATGAAAAAAGCACCATACATTGTTTATATCATTGAACAAATCTGGTAAGTATAATATTCATGCATATGAGCACGTGGTCCGATAATAGTACATTTTCTGGATTAAGCTATATTTGAGTTTTGCAATAGAGAAACAATAACAATATAAGTCAAGATCAAAGTAAGTATCCAATTACATTAGTAGGGGTTAACGGGTTCAATAAGCACAATTGTTCGAACATTCAAAATTTAATAAATGTTAAATAGGTAGATTTTAATATAACATATAATTTATGTGACACCCCATGTCCGTTAATGTCATTTTACATAATGAATTAAGCTCAGTGAAGTGTTATAGGTAAACAGAACATCACAAAACAAATATATAAATTAACAATGGGAATTTAAAACTTTATTTTTCCAACAGAAAACATCATGGTCCGAAATCCAATTACAACATCAAACTGAAATACTGGAATAAAGTACATCAAATAAAAACATCTATCTTGCACTAAAAACTATCAGAGTATAGAAGTAAAAATCCATAGTCCCCATAAGTAGCCATAAACAAGTAGACAAGAAGTCAAAGCGGTACATCGAAGCAAATCCAAATCCAAGCAGAAACAGAAGAGAGAATCCTAATCAAGCCCGAGTGTTCCCACCCTGAGAACGTTGAGGGGGGGGGGGGGGGGAGGAAGAGAGACAAAAGGAAACACAATGGGTCAGACATAAAGTCTGGCGAGTCCAGTTACTTTTAGCATATAAATAAGTAAAAGCATCATGATAGACATAAACTAGATGAGAGATAACAATATCATATAACAGGTATGAACATGATAAGCAGAATGAACTGAACAGATTACGCTTCTTAATTACTTTTCCCTGCACCAATACTAGTATATGGGATATGATCCCAATAGAAACATAATGTTAGACCTAGGTGTACTTCTAGTAACGGGTTTTACCCCAAAACAATAATAACAGGTACACCAATAGAAATAACGGGTGTTACCCCAACCAGAAACAATGAACATCTAAACAAGCAGGATATATGTACCCTAATTACTACCCCTAATTTATCGGCTCCCTATCTCGTAAATACCCAGTGTCGGTCCTACAGTAGGACGTATCACTCCCTATAGTGGCAACCCCAAGAAGGGCACAGACCTATTTACTAATATTATAGCAGCTTATTTTCCCAAGCAAGCCAGACCCATGCATGCACATGGCTCGTTGGAACGCACCATCAGAACACCACTACCCAAATGGACCTTTTATAATCAGCTCAATAAGCGTACCATGACTCCTACCTAGTGTGGGGTCCCCCTTTGATACCAGAATGGGTTACTGACTGATACGGGTCCCACGCAACAGATAACACAAGCCACCCCCCAGGGTTGTACCCCCAACTATTAGGATTTTGACAGGTTATGCCTAATAGTTTAATAAGCACGCATAACCCCAACAGATAAAACAGTTTAAGTTTAACGGGTTCCTGTAACCCCAACAGATTTAATAGATTTACTTAACCACCACAGTTTAAACAAGTTTACTTTACCCAACAGTTTAACAGGTTCATATAACCCCTACAGATCTAAACGGTTAAGTATTATAGGTTAATAGGCTCATGTAACCCCCATATATCTAAACAGGTTTCACATGTTGTTTACAGTTTCATTACATGTTCTACTTAATCCATAAATTAAGCCCACGGATTTACATGCCCCAACCCTCAAGTCATAATTCACATTATAAGATATTCCCCAAATTTTATGCTACATCACAGTATAGGTAATGCCCTCAAATCCAAGTCATGATTCATAATACAAGATATGCCCCAATTTGTCTTTCCAACCATTCCCAATTTCGTTCGTTCGCATATTTTAGCGATAGGCCTAGGCTAGAAGGTAGCCTATTTATAAAAATAGAAAGGGAAAGAGGGAGAGAAAAGAACAGAAATGGACATAATAACAGAATAGGCATATGATAACAAAAATAGGCATATAAGAACTGATCAGTAGATCAAGTGCACAGAGGAATACATGTACTGGCAGATCTGTTTAGGTATGAATCAGACTCTTAACATGCATAAGTTTAGATCCAGATTTATAAACATGTCAGGATTACTTGTTAAATATTTATATCTAAAAATAACATGAACTCACAGAGACTGGATCTAGAAAATAATTAGGCTGAAGCTGTAGAAGAAATTCTTGTATACGAATAGGTTGTTGTTGAAGAAAATTGGCTAGTTCAGTCTAAGCTGGGACAGCATATCGTTGTCTCCATTTTTATGTGTAAAAACAGTAGAAATAAGGTCCTATTTATAGCCTACTGCCAACGAACAAATCCCCAAAACAATTCCACGTTCAGCCAAAATAATTCACTCGGGTCTGCATTAGGTCAACCCTCCCCAACCTGGGTCGATCCACCCCCCCGGGTTGACCTATGGGTCAACCCAACTGGGTCTCGGGTTGACCCCCAAAGGGTCAAATCCCTTCTATTTTCCTGCTTCGCTGTTTTTGAATTTTTTTGAATATTCTGACATGGTTTGTATATATAATTCTCTTATACACGTACAAACTTCTAAGCTTAATAACTTTCTCATATGATGTCTGTTTTACGCAAACTTGGGAAGCAGAATTTCGAGACGAACGCAACGGTACAGTCCATTTTACTTAATTCCCAATATTTAATTAAGTATTCTTTAATTTATCAATACCGTGTTCTTTAAAATTAAGGGTGTTACATTGTCCCTTACTTAAAGGATTTCGTCCTCGAAATCTAAGTTAAGAAGAATGTATATCCTAACATCCATTAACCATCTACTCGTCCATCAATCACAGGCATCCATTGTCCTTAAAAGAATTCGAATGCTTATATGAACATATGCAAATGTGTGTTTATATGTCCCTATGCTAATGCATAAAATCAGGTGGTCTACTAATTCAGTCGACCTACTTAAGGCAATGTATATTAGTGCCATGAATCCAACATGTATGCAAATAGTCCTAGTATATCGTGTAGACTCTATATTTGCGCACAACCATGCATCCAAACACAACATCCATATGATGATACACCCATATCCATCCATAAATTTAAGATGCACACACATCCATATGTATTATGTAAGTGATTGAGCCAATCTAGTGCCCAGTGTGTTTATATGCATCTACATGCAACCACTAGCAAACTCTTGCATCCACTTGCATCATCAAACATAACATGTCTCAAACACTTGTTTACATCCATTGGTTTTCTACGTAAAGGTCGAAGATTCGATCGATAGGATATACTCTAATGACAGAACGAACAAAATCTTTGGAAAAAGAAGTTAAGAACATAACCTTGAAAAGAAAAGGGTACGAAGAGCGAACCTTGCCTTCAGTCTCCCAAGTGGCATCTTCGTGGTCATCTCCTTATTGAACATTCATCAATTTGACCTCTCTGTTGCAAAGATTCTTTACCTATGATCTAAGAATACGGGTAGGAACTCCTCTAATTGTTGCCTCCCATTCTACCTCTACTTCCTCAAGCATGCTCGGCTCAATTACCTCTATTGTATCATGCACACACTTCCGCAAATGAGAAATGTGGAAAACATCATGAACGCTCGCCAATCTCTCTGGTAGCTTCAACCTATAGGCCATTTGACCTATCCTTTCAATTATGGGAAATGGCCCTACAAACCTTGGCATCAGTTTCCCTACAGATCCAAAGAGAACCATATTCCTCAAAGGTGATACTTTGATGAAAACAATGTCTCCCACCTCAAACTCAATATTGGTCCTTCTCTTATTTGCGTATGACTTCTTCCTATCCTCAGCTGTCTTCATGCATCAGTGGATAATATCAATCTTTTCTGAGGTTTCTCTAATTATCTCAGGTCCAAGTAGAAATCTATCTATCGACTCCCACCAACAAGTCGGTAATCTACAAGGTCGTCCGTACAATGCTTTGAAGGGTGCCATGCCAGTGCAAGCCTGACAATTGTTGTTGTATGCGAACTCAACTAACTAAAGATACTCTTCCCAAGTCCCTTCGAAGTCTAGGATACACATCCTCAAAAGATCGTCAAGAACTCTATTCACACTCTCCCCATCGGTTTGAGGGTGATTTGCGGTGCTCAAACGTAAATGTGTGCCTAATGCCTCTTGCAAGCTCTTCCAGAACTCACTATTGAAGGTGGAGTCACGATCACTCACTATGCTTGTAGGTACTCCTTGTAGATGGACTATCTCACGAAGATAAACTAATGCCAACCATGCTTCCGTTTTCTCACTCTTAACAGGAATGAAACGACCCCTCTTAGTAGGCATGTCTACTATAACCCAAATACTGGTGTTTCCCTTCCTCGATCTAGGCAAACCATCAATGAAATTCATAGAGACGCTCTCCCACTTCCACTGTGGGACCTCCCATGGATGAAGCAAACCGCCGGGCTTCCTCTGCTCAGCTTTGACTTTCTAGCAAACTAAACATTGAGAGACAAACTCCGCTACATCTTTTTTTATCCCAACCCAAAAGAAAACCCTCTTCATATATCTATACATCTTATCACCACTCGAATAAATAGTCATCCTAGAATGATAGGCTTCTTCAAGGACTGACTTCAACGGACTCCCAACTCGGGGAACACAAAGCCTTCTGTCCCATCGCAACCATCCTCTATCATCCGTGGAATATCTACTGAGGTGACTAGAAGTCTCCCCTCTACTGAGCCTATCCAAGATGTCTGCTATTTGTGGGTCCTTTCGTTGTGAAGATCCTATCTGATCCATAAGAGTAGGTCGCACCTCTAAGGATGCCAATAAACTAGATATAATATTCGTAGATGGCCTAAAATCGAAGGTCAATATGTACTCCAAGCTCCGCCTCTCTACGATAAAGGACTCAAAATCATTCTCTGCCTACTCAATGCGTCCGCCACCACATTACCCTTGCCAGGGGTATAAGCAATCTCAAAATCATAGGACGCTAGGAACTCCATCCATCTCTACTGTCTCAAACTGAGATCCCTCTGCGAAACACATACTTGAGCGCTTATGGTCCATGTATAACTCGAACCTCTCTCCAAGCAGATAATGCCGCCAAGCCTTAAGCGCGAATACTATAACAACTAACTTTAAATCATGGTTAGGGTAGTTCTTCTTGTGAACTCATAAATGTTTACCACTGTAACAAAATACCCTTTCCTCTTGCATTAGGAAGACACCAAGTCCTGTACCACATGCATCGATGTACACTATGAACACTTTGTTCCCATCAGGCAAAGTCAAGACTTGGACTATTGTCAGATCCCTCTTCAATTACTGAAAAACTTCCTCATAGTCAATATCACAAGAAAAGGTCAGATTCTTCTTCGTCGGTCTGGTGAGTGGGGCTGATATCTTAGCGAGGTCCTTAATAAACTTCCTATAATAGCCCGCTATACC
The DNA here is from genome assembly GCA_030737875.1 of Allium sativum. Taxonomy (NCBI): domain Eukaryota; kingdom Viridiplantae; phylum Streptophyta; class Magnoliopsida; order Asparagales; family Amaryllidaceae; genus Allium; species Allium sativum. The sequence goes on along the minus strand of CM060920.1, from coordinate 857,031,347 downwards.
AAGAAAACTCCTCACCTCCGTTGCATTCTTTCGAACCTTCCAATCCTGAACTACAACTGCTTTCACGGGATCCACTACTATCCCATCCTTGGAGACCACATGCCCTAGAAATCTCACTTCCTCTCTCCAAAAATCACATTTAGAGAATTTCGCCTTAAGTTGGTGTGCTCGGTGAGTTTTCAAAACCTCCCCCAATTGTAGGGCATGCCCTCCCTCGCTCTTCGAGAAGATCAGAATGTCATCCGAAGACCACAACGAACTTATTCAGAAACTCCCAGAACACCCTACTCATCAGATCCACAAAATACATGGGTGCATTCGTCAACCCAAAAGGCTTGACTAGCCACTCGAAGAAACCATCTAGAGTTCTAAAAGCGGTCTTGTCTGTACTGCCGTCGGCCACCCTCAACTGATGAAATCCCGTGCCCAAGTCTAACTGAGAGAAAATAGATGCACCAACAAGATGGTCAAACAGATCATCATTCCTTGGAAGTGGGTGCTTATTCTTCTTAGTGAGCTTTTTCAGCTCCTTGTAATCCACACATAAGCGAAGTGAGCCGTCCATCTTAGTTGCAAAGATGACTAGAGCACCCCATTCTGATATACTTCGCTAAATAAACTCGTTATCAAGTAGCTCCCTTACTTATTTGCTGAGCTCCCTCATTTCCCTAGAAGCCACGTGGTGCACATGCAATGCGACTGGCATCGCATTTTCCATCAAGTATATCCGAAAATCAATCTCGCACTCAGAGGTAAGCCCCTAACCTCTTCAAAAACATTCGAATACTCACAGACTACCGGTACACATAACAAATCATCGATAGAAGCATCAAGTGATTCTTGGAAACTAAGCTTGACAGATCCCTTTGGTTCACAAGAAATCTCAAACATCCTTCCTCGGAAAGTCAAAAGTTTAACGACCCTCCTCTTTAAGTCTAGAATGGCACTATACATGGCTCACCAATCCATCCCTAGAATCAAACCATAACCCATAAAACTAAGCACATATGCATAACACTCAAACTTGATGCCCAACACAGATATCCTCAAACCCCGACAAATCATAGACATATGAGTCGTGCCCCAATTGGGTTTGAGATAACAACGAGATACGAAACCATACTAGTAATTAGTGAAGAGATTCAACCACAGAATCAGATATAAAAGAATGTGAAGTGCCAGATTCAAAATGAGTCCTAACAGGATGATGGGAAAAAGAAATCAAACCTTCAACAGAAACTTTCCTACTCTGTCCCGTACAATGGCCTCCAGAGCATGCACCTTCCTTCTAGAAGATCCTGCTCTTTGGCCCTGTCCTTTCTTTTTCGGGCATTCCCTAGAATAATGTCGGACCTTACCACAGTGGAAACAAGCATTCTTCCTTTTTCAGCAATCTATGACCAAATGACCCACGCTCCCACAACCATGACATTTCTTCTTGCCTTGAGCTTTGTCATTTTTTCCGCCATTCTTTTGTTGTTGCTGTACTTTCTTGGGCCACACTTTCTTGTTTTGTGTCCCTTCAATCTTAGCCTCCTTTCTCCCATCCTTACCATCTTCGTTCATTAATGCCATATCAGCTAGCTTATCAAAAGTAGCCCCCCATCGGAATATGAGACAATGCCAATCCTTGGAGAGGTTCATTCAATCCTCTCGCGAACCTCAAAGCTTTCTTGTGCGGGGTATTCACCAATTCCATCCCAAACCTTGCCAACTGATTAAACTTATTAACATATTCTTTAATAGACAGCTTCCTTGCTTAAATGCCAGAAACCTTTCCATTTGCATACTCTTTTCTGCCCGAGAAAGAAAGTTCATCTCGAATCTCTGTCGGAAATCATCCCAGGGTCTTAACCGGATGCCCCGCTTGCATCACTTCCCAGTAGAATGAAGCCTCGTCCTTCAGTTGCCAAGCGGCCAACTGAATCTTCCTATGGTTGTCAATCTCAAAGATCCCAAACAAATCCTCTGTCTCTTTTAGCCAGTTCTGCGCTTCCACAGAGCTCTCAATTCCGCAGAATGGATTTACTCCCATAGCACATAAATCCTTGCATATCTTAGAGAAATTATCCGCTCGCGGAGGAGGAGGAACATCGACTACGGCTGGGGGAAGGGTGTTTTCTTGGCCTCCGGTAGGTGCTATAACCTCGAAATATCTACGGAACCAAGTCGGTATCTGAACGCCCTCGGGAATATTTAGTTCCCTTGTCATGTTGAAAGGAAAAGGAAAATGGATTAAAACAGAGAATCATAAGATATTTCATATGGCTTTAAGGAATATGTTTTTAAAAAATAGACTTTTCTTTTGAAAATACTTTCATTTTGAGATCTTTTGAAAACAATTTTCAAAACCTTTTATCCGATCTTGTAACCTTCAGCTCTGATACCAAATATGACACCCCATGTTCGTTAATGTCACTCTTTATAGAATGCATTAGGTTCAGTGAAGTGTTATAGGTAAACAGAAAAAGAACATCACAAAACAGTTATATAAAAGAGCAGTTGAAATTTAAAACTTTATTTTTCCAATAGAAAGCATAGTAGCCCGAAATCCAGTTACAACATCAAACTAAAATACTGGAATAGAGTACATCAAATAAAAACATCTGTCTTGCACTAAAAACCATCATAGTACAAAAGTAAAAAGCCACAGTCCCCATAAGTAGCCATAAACAAGTAGACAAGAAGTCGGTACATCGAAGCAAATCCAAATCCGAGTAGAAACAGAAGAGAGAATCCTAATAAAGCCTGAGTGTTCCCACCCTGAGAACCTGGCGGGAAGGAAGAGAGATAAAAGGAAACAAAATGGGTCAGACATAAAGTCTGGCAAGTCCAGTAACTTTTAATATATAAATAAGTAAAAGCATCATGATAAACATATAAACTAGATGAGAGATAACAGTATCATATATCAAGTATGAATATGATTAGCAGAATGAACTGAACAGATTATGATTCTCAATTACTTTTCTCTGCACCAATACTAGTATAAAGATATGATCCCAACAGAAACATAATGGTAGACTTAGGTGTACTTGTAGTAACAGGTTTTACCCCCAATCAGTAAAAATAGGTACTCCAATAGAAATAACGTAAGACGGTCCATGTTTGCTCGGTCCGAATCGATCGCTAAACTGACAAAGACCGTTCGGAGCCCAGATTGCTTTGCGAACACGACGCATCAAAACACAAACAACAGAACATTTCATTGCTATTACAACAATTACATTAGAGTGCAAGAATATATCAGAGTATGAATAAATATTACACAACGGAATTAAAATAATATTAGAGATTAAAATACAAAGCAGCGAAAATTTAAATGTACAAATACAATGCATAGCGGAAAATGCATCAACAACACAACTGAAAGAAATACATGGATACAAAGCTTTCCAAATATAGCTCCAACTGTAATCCAGGATCCTGGGAAAAGAAATATTTGCGAAAACCAAAACTACTAGCTGCCCATGTGGAAAATATGGACAACCAGAGTTTAGGTGAAAACAATAAACTCCGAGTCATTCATGGGACTGGTGTGATAACTAAAACCAGTTATTAACTTTATTTTTAAAGTTAGGTAAATAATAGGATCACGCCGTATGACACGAAACGGATTTACTTCACATGAATACCTTAAAACAAAACTCGCAATGCTAAATAAAAGAACAATGAAGCTGTTATAAGACTCAGGTCCCATCACACAATGCAACGCAAGCCGAAGGATAGAGTTTTACCTTATAATAGCCAAATATACTGGGTATGCAAAATTTATCTTTTATTATTACCATAAGTGAAGAAATCAACTTCAAATATAAATGTATCAATCATAGATACCATATATTATGTCACCATATATAGGTTTACAACTAAAACCAAAAATGTCGTTTTAGAAGTTTGGATTTCCATCATAATGGCTGCTGATTCGAAAGATCTATCGTGTAGTGCAATACTCAATGGCTTAAGTCCAGGTCGTTGGAAAACACCATAGTCCACATCCGCCAATCCAAGAAACAAGTATCATTGCAACTTAAGCCCAGATCATTGGGAAACACCTCTTACTCTATCCTTTTGGGAATCGAGGGGTGTGCCCTATCCTTACTAGGTGTGGAGCGACCACACCTAGCCCATCAGTTCACCATCATACCGGTGTGTGAGGCTCACGAATTAACGCTACACAAAGCTGCCCTACTTAAATCTATGCTTTGATCATCAACCACAAGGCTCTACTTTTCAACAAAAGCCTTGATCCATGCATCTCAGCATGTCACATTGTTAATCCATACCATACCATACCATTGATTTCTGCCAATATATAACCTCTAAGCTCGTACGTCTCAGATTAAGCAAGAGAATAAATTTTCTGCCACCAAACAGATATATATATTTAGAAAAGATAGACGAATACAATATAAAGGAATACAACGTCAGATGTACCATCCATTTGCAAGCCCATTCTGGGTCTGAACGAAATTGGAGGCACCTTATTCCTCGTCCCATATGTCCAATATAGGAGAGTGGTCCTCGCATATCCGGACAATCAACAAGAACGTCCGGACAACTACCACTATAACCACTTCCTAGGAGCTAACCAATCCAGGGCATCAGTAGTAATCCATTCGATGTGAAGATCGCCGGTCTTCAACCACCGCCTTCAATATCTTCGACTTTTAGTCGTCGTATCAATTATTCAGAATGCGTTAAACCAAGTCTTTCCGAATAACCTGCGTATCTTATAATCAAGTGCTATAAAAACACATCATACGCCTCATTCCAATCTAGAATATTCTTTTATTCAAATATTCTTTTCACAATTTAGAACAAATCATGGTTTATCAAACAAGTCGGGATTATCGAGCCTTACCGAAGTAATCATTTATTTTATTTTTCCAATCCCAACCTATTCATCCCATGGAGAAAAACTGGTAGTACTCCATATATAACACCCCTGTGTTATTGATAAATTCAATTACCATTCAACGTTCAAATCTAATTAAAGATTTAACTATCACATGAAGTAAAACTGGTGATACTCCATTTTCAAACACTTCTCCAATTTGGCCAATTTAATTACCACATTAACATTTCAATCTAATTAAAGATTCATTAAAACTCCACTTAGTTTTAGTCTCCAAAAATCATTATTTAATGATTATTCAAATTTAGGAAATAAATCCTGTCTTTAACTGAAACACCCCACCTCCGTTAGGGTCACTCTCAAAGGGAATGCCCTAATTTTGGTGGAGGTTTATAAGTATAAGTCACAGATATACAAGACAGATATAAGAACACATATTTGTAAACAGCGGAAAATCAACAAACTTTTATTTCATGAAAGCAAATACGTGCTACAACAACATCACCATAATTGTCTTACATCTTTTCCAAAAGATAACATAACACTTTCATAAATCTGTCTTGATTACAATATTTAAAGAAGCATAAATAAAACATAGATAAACTGCAAAAGCCCCATAGAGTTTGTCCAAAGCCATAGTTTCAAACGAAAAGGTCCAAGCAATACATTTCTCTTCTTCAAGCTGGATGTTAAGGCTGGTCAAGCTGCAGTGTTCCCTCCCTGTGGACCTGGGGGGGGGACGGAAGAAAAGAAGACGAAAGAAAAGTAGAGTCAGACATAAAGCCTGAGTAAGTCTAGTACTATTCTGTCTATGAATAAAGAACTGGGTATGATAAGTATAAACAAGAAGTGGGAAAGCACTATAACTTGGTTAAGTTGTCTAGGGTCGAATATACTATCGTACCCCATGTTAATCTCTGAACCCATATAAACTAGTTTCCAACTGGCACCCCATAATCAGGGTGAAGTGATCCATTTCATAATGATCGGCTCCTACTCGCATAGTTACATGTGTCTTACGGCCCCCGATGTTGTAGTTACCTATGCTGGTCCCACCATGGGGTGTATCAAGTCCCATGGTGGCGGCCCGACACAATCCTAGAGTGCACAGGTATGCTACTGGTGCCCAGTGCTTTATTTTTCTGCGCCGGAGTGTGTGCACGCCCACACCCCGTTAGAACCTACACTGCTACACCACCGCCGTCGATTTGACCTCTTACAATCAGCCCAGTAATCGTGCCCCACCCTGCCAAGTTTCAGGGTATCCTGATACACCTTCTAGGGTTACTGCTGAAAAGGGTCCCCCGTTACTAGGTTTTCTATCTCTAGCCAACATGCTAAGTTGGTTAAGTGTTTTCCTACCTAACCCCCACCAGTCCTTTTAGTTTAGCATGTTCCATTTTGATTAAGTCTTTAGTTCACTTAATCCTAACAATCCTGACTCAGCCTTAATTGTCTTATTAAGGCCCTGACCTCTCACATTAGACAGGTATTGTTGTGGCTGCCTGTTGCCGGTTGGTTCCGGGCAGTCTTACGCCACAACTCAGTCTAACCTTGGGTCCTTATTGGGCTCCATGTTTAACCTCCCACATTGGATAGGTATTGTTGTGACTACTGGACAGCCGGGCGGTTCCGGGCAGGTTTACATCACAACTCAATCCAACCTCGGGTTAAACACATCGTATGTTCTACATTTACATATTTTGTCTTTCTTCTTTATTTTCTTATATGTAAATATTTGCGGCCCATTATTAAGTTAATGGTGTAAAGGTTACACCAATCATGGGCCCAACCCATACTTGAATTTGGGCCCTTCTACTTTATGTTTTCATTCATTAGTAATTTTAACCCAACGTTATTTTCCCCCGTTTAACACGTCCGTTTATTATATATATGTTGGGCTTAGCCCTTTTAAGCCCAACTTAGCCATGCGAAAAGGGGAGGCTTAAAGCGTGATTACATACACAAAAAGGGAAATGTGAACGCATGAACTTGCAATGTGGCGTTGGAGTGACAAAATAGAAACTGGTGTACTTGTAAAGTAGTAACATATAATTTGGTCATAAAGCATAAGTGACATGAATCAAACCATGTAAACTTGTAGTTAAGTTAAGAATATCACTATCGACACCTAGGCTTAACTACAACATAAACCTATATTTTTATTCAGGCATAATGTCAAACATAAGCAAATCATGTTGATAAGACTACTACATGTTTACAAAGGTGCCTACTTTTGTGACTAATACAAAAGTATAGTTAAATTTGTTCACATAACCATGGCATAAATATTTCTAACATGAAATCATGATTTTTAGTCATGCAAACTTGCAAAAGGGATTTTGAATCTAACCTAGCTATGTACCACATATGTCATCATATAATTCTTGTTAGCAATATAATCATGGATTTCAATTATGCAAAATATCAATCATAGCCTAGTCATATTCATAAGTTTGCAAATAGGTTTTCTAGTACAAAAGCATGTCTTAATACATAGATCATGATGCCAAATTTTCAACAGAATTTCATATGGATTATGATAACCCAAACTTATTCCAATTACTTCACAAAAATGATGTTTGTACAAAAATACACATTATGATGGCATAGTAGCAAAACCCCAAACTTGCATGAATTTCAATTAGTCAACTACATACATGTAGCTTCAACAAGGATTACATAATTTGCGAATATTCCAAACGTATACTTGCATAAAACTACCGCATGTAGTTTTTCATAACTGAATAACATAATTCGAGAATATCCAAACGTATACAATATTCCAAATCGATAAGAATCATAGTAACGCACAAATTATGAATTATTTATCACCACAACCAAGTATACAAACCAACACAGTTATTTGTTCATACCAAAGTAATACTCTACTTACAATTGTGAGGCGAATTCTCAAATTTAGGGATTTGAAGATGCGGTTTGATTTGATTGAGTTGCTTTATGCCTTAGAATTTGCCTCCTAATCCTCTCTCCAATTGGTGGCTACCCCTAGTCGTTCCTCATCAACATGGCGGCTTTGTTCTTATTTTTGAATGAATAGATTAGGGTTGAGTCTAGGGTTGTTTTTATAGGGGTAATGAACTGATTAGGACCATTGATGTTGCTTGGATTGATCGTAGCCATTCATCCTAAGGAGAGACCAACTAGAGCCTGCCACCTAGCCCTAATGACAAAGAAGACTACAGAAAATCGACCAACATAGAATAGGCCATCCAGGTTGGACTGGGTTCGACCTGGCTCTGGACCAGGTCGACAGCCCTGTCGACAGCCCTGTCGACCTGGTTAGACCAGGTCGACAGCCCAGTCGACCTGGGTGCCTTAGGCGGGTGTTTTTCCGCCCTGGCCCATTGGGCCCGATTTTTGAATTTAAACTTGATTTTTCTGAGTTATTTTATTCTGTTTGAATTTTAAACTTAATTCAGAAACTTCCGTAGGCCATATCTTCTTCATACGGACTCCGTTTTCCGAAAACTCGGACTCTATTTCGCGTATTTTTCCGAGACGAACGCAATGACGTATCCTGTTTCCCTTAGTTCTTTGATTTGAAATTGATTATACTTTAATTTGTGAATTTCACAGTTATAGAATTCGCGGGGTGTTACATTCTCCCCCACTTAAAAGGATTTCGTCCCCGAAATCTTCAAGTTAGGAGGAATGTATATCCTAACATCCAATCATCCATCTACTCATCCATCAAACACGAGCATCCATTGTCCTTAAGAGACTTCTAATGCTTCATGATCATATGCGAAGTGTGTGTGTACATGTACTTATCTAATGCAAAATCAGGCGGTCTACTGATTCAGTTGACCTCCTTAATGCGAATTATGTAAGTGCCATGAATCCATTATGTATGCAAATTTTCCTATTCATGATTCTACATGAGTGCACAATCATTCAATACAAATGCAACATCCACATGACAACACATTAGAGCTCAACCATATACGAATGCAAACATATATGCATATGCAATATGAAGTGACTGAGCCGATCTAAAACCTAGATTGTGTGTGTATATGCAACCACGAGCAACCACTAGCAATCACTTGCAACCACTTGCAACCATCATCCATAACATGTTTCAATTACATGTTTCCATCCAAAGGGTTTCTACCTAAAAGATAAGGTCGAGGAAATATACCTAAAAAAGATAGATAAAAGCGCAACTTAAGGAAAAGGAAAGATCAAGGATGTACCCTCGAACAGAAAAGGGTAGGCAGTGCGTATTCTAGCTTCAGTTTCCCAAGTCGCGTCTCCCTCGGCGTCGCTCCACTGAACTTTGACGAGCTTGACTTCACGGTTTCGTAGTTTCTTCACTTCCATTCCTAATATGCGGGTTGGAACTTTTCTTATGGTTGCTTCGCGTTCCACTTCGGCCTCTTCGAGGATATTTGGCTCTACCACCTCGGCTGACTCATGTAGACATTTTCGGAGATGTGAAACGTGAAAAACGTTGTGGACTCCGGCCAACTTCTCGGGTAGCTCTAATCTATAGGCCATTTTCCCAATTTTCTCGATGATAGGGAATGGCCCTACGAACCTTGGTGCCAGTTTTCCTGTGGTTCCAAAACGAACAACGTTTCTTAGTGGTGATACCTTGAGAAAAACTCTGTCTCCAACCTCAAATTCAAGGTCGGTCCTTCTCTTGTCGGCATAGGACTTTTGTCTGTCTTGGGCCGTCTTCGTCCTTCTTCGTATTAAGTCTACTTTCTCTGAAGTCTCTCGGATCATATCTGGTCCAAGTATGAGCTTATCAGTAGACTCCCACCAACAAGTGGGCGATCGGCACGGTCTTCCATATAAAGCTTCGAAGGGCGCCATTCCGATGGTTGCTTGATAGATGTTGTTGTAGGCAAATTCCACCAAAGGAAGGTGGTCTTCCCATGTCCCTCCGAAGTCAAGGACGCACAGTCTTAAAAGGCCTTCCAAAACTCTGTTCACTCTCTCTGTTTGGCCGTCGGTTTGGGGATGATAGGCTGTGCTCAAGCATAACTGCGTTCCCACTGCTTCTTGCAGACTCCGCCAAAACTCACTGGTGAAGATGGGGTCTCGGTCACTAACAATACTAGTTGGTATTCCATGGAGTCGTACAATTTCCTTGAGGTAAAGTGATGCTAGGGATGAGGCAGTTCTTTTACTTTTGACAGGTAAAAAGTGGGCGCTTTTAGTAAGCCTATCCACTATTACCCAAATGCTAGTGTTGCCTCTCCTAGACCTAGGCAGCCCATCGATGAAGTCCATTGAGATGCTATCCCACTTCCACTGCGGGACCTCCAGAGGATGTAGTAGTCCGCCAGGCTTTTTCTGTTCCGCCTTAACCTGTTGGCACACCATACACTTAGAAACGAACTCTGCCACGTCCTTTTTCATGCCGTTCCAGAAGAAAGTCCTTTTTATGTCTTTGTACATTTTATCCCCGCCTGGGTGTATCGTCATCTTGGAGTGATGTGCTTCCTCGAGAACCTTCTTGATTAAATCTTTTGTCAGTGGGACGCATAGTCTTCCGTCTCGCCTTAGCAAACCCTTATCGTCGATGGAGTATCTGTTGAGGTGACTTGAAGTCTCACCCCTAATTAGCCTATCAATTGTTTCCACAAGCTGAGGGTCTTCGCGTTGTGCTGTCCCTACTGAATCCACTAAAGTTGGGCGCACTTCGAGAGATGCTAGTAAGCCTGGTACGAAATCGGAGGAAGGCCTAAAGTCGAAGCTGGCTATAAACTCTAGGCTTTGTCTTTCAACAAACAACGGGCTTAGGGTCAATTTCTTTCGGCTCAACGCGTCTGCCACTACGTTGCCTTTGCCCGGAGTGTAGGAGATTTCGAAATCGTACGAGGCAAGAAACTCCATCCATCTTTGTTGCCTCAAGTTAAGATCCTTCTGCGAGAAGAGATATTTCAACGATTTATGGTCAGTGTAAAGTTCGAACTTCTCACCTAGGAGATAGTGTCGCCAAGACTTGAGTGCAAAGACGATGGCGGCTAACTCAAGATCGTGGGTTGGGTAGTTCTTTTCGTGCACTTTCAACTGCCTCCCGCCATAAGCTACTACCCTTCCTTCTTGCATTAAGACGGCGCCTAGCCCTGTCCCACATGCATCCGTATAAACAGTGAACATCTTGCTCCCATCTGGCAGCGTCAAAACTGGGGCTGTTGTGAGAGCCCTTTTCAGTCGTTGGAAAGCAAACTCGTAATCCAAGTCCCAATTGAACACTAGATTCTTCTTGGTCAATTTCGTGAGTGGAGCTGAGATTTTCGAAAAATCCCTTATAAACTTTCGATAGAAACCCGCTAGTCCTAGAAAGCTTCGGACCTCAGTTGCATTCCTTGGTGTCTTCCAATCCTGTACCGCCACTACCTTAGCAGGGTCCACTGCTAACTCTTGTTTGGATACTATGTGCCCAAGGAACCTCACCTCTTCTCTCCAAAAGTGGCATTTGGAGAATTTGGCTTTTAGTTGATGGACTCGCAAAGTTTCCATGATTGCCCTTAAGTGCTGAGCATGTTCCTCTTCACTCTTTGAGAAGATAAGGATATCATCTACGAAGACCACTACGAATTTGTTGAGGAAATCTCTAAATACCCTACTCATCAGGTCCACGAAGTAAGCAGGTGCATTTGTCAAGACGAAAGGCATGACAAGCCATTCAAAGAAGCCATCTGGGGTTCTGAACGCTGTTTTATCGATGCTATCTTCAGCCACCCTTAGCTGATGAAAACCGGTTGCTAAATCGAGTTGGGAGAAAACAGACGCTCCTACAAGCTGGTCAAACAAATCGTCAATTCTAGGGAGAGGGTGCCTATTCTTTTTCGTTAGCTTGTTGAGCTCCCTATAGTCAATACATAGACGGAGTGATCCATCTGCCTTTGTAGCGAATACCACTGGAGCGCCCCATTCTGAAATGCTCCTCCTAATGAACCCCTTTTCTTGAAGCTCTTTAATCTGTTTACTGAGCTCTTTCCTTTCTCGTGGAGCCATGTGTCTAACGGGCAACGCAACGGGCTTTGCATTATCTACAAGATATATGCGGAAGTCTATTTCCCGCTTCGAAGGCAAGCCCTTCACCTCTTCGAAGACATCCGGATATTCCCGGACCACTTTAACTGATTGCAAATTTTCAACAGAGGCATCTAGCGATTCAAGGTAACTAAGCATAACCGCATACGAGGGATTACAAGAAATTTCCAAAGTATTACCGAGCTGGATTAGGAGCCTAACAACCCTTTTCTCACAATCAAGGATGGCCCCATTACTGGATAGCCAATCCATACCCAAAATCAAACCATAACCCGAAAAGCCCAAAACAAAGGCACTACATTGAAATTCTACACTTAGAATAGAAATTTTCAATCCCAAACAGATCATAGACAAATAAGCTGGGCCCCCAATTGGGTTTGAAACAATTAAGGGGTCCTCTACCATACTAGTTTTTAGGTGCAGAGATTCTACTAGAGCAGACGAGATAAAGGAGTGTGATGCGCCAGAATCAAATAAAGTGCGAACGGGGTGATCATAAAGATAAACTACGCTTTCTACAGAAGTATTTATACCTCGCTGTTGCAGAGGTGGCGCTTCCAGCACATGAACCTGTGCCCCTGGGGTGGATCCAGCCCTCTGCCCCTGTCCTCGTTTCTTTGGGCAGTCCTTAGCCCTATGGCCTGTCTCACCGCAAGAAAAGCACCCACCATTCTCCTTGGCCTTCTTTTTCCGGCATGTTAAGATCTTCAGACATGCTGAAACAAAAAGGATAGATTCAAAACGAAGGATACGAGATAATACCTATGGCTTTGGGGAGTGGACTTTGCCTTTTTAAAATAAAATAACATTTTTCTTTTAAAAATGCTTCTTTAAATTTCCTTTTTGAAAATAATTTTTCAAAACTTTTTATCTTATCTGGTAAACCTATGCTCTGATACCAAGTGAAACACCCCACCTCCGTTAGGGTCACTCTCAAAGGGAATGCCCTAATTTTGGTGGAGGTTTATAAGTATAAGTCACAGATATACAAGATAGATATAAGAACACATATTTGTAAACAGCGGAAAATCAACAAACTTTTATTTCATGAAAGCAAATACGTGCTACAACAACATCACCATAATTGTCTTACATCTTTTCCAAAAGATAACATAACACTTTCATAAATCTGTCTTGATTACAATATTTAAAGAAGCATAAATAAAACATAGATAAACTGCAAAAGCCCCATAGAGTTTGTCCAAAGCCATAGTTTCAAACGAAAAGGTCCAAGCAATACATTTCTCTTCTTCAAGCTGGATGTTAAGGCTGGTCAAGCTGCAGTGTTCCCTCCCTGTGGACCTGGGGGGGGGGGGGACGGAAGAAAAGAAGACGAAAGAAAAGTAGAGTCAGACATAAAGCCTGAGTAAGTCTAGTACTATTCTGTCTATGAATAAAGAACTGGGTATGATAAGTATAAACAAGAAGTGGGAAAGCACTATAACTTGGTTAAGTTGTCTAGGGTCGAATATACTATCGTACCCCATGTTAATCTCTGAACCCATATAAACTAGTTTCCAACTGGCACCCCATAATCAGGGTGAAGTGATCCATTTCATAATGATCGGCTCCTACTCGCATAGTTACATGTGTCTTACGGCCCCCGATGTTGTAGTTACCTATGCTGGTCCCACCATGGGGTGTATCAAGTCCCATGGTGGCGGCCCGACACAATCCTAGAGTGTACAGGTATGCTACTGGTGCCCAGTGCTTTATTTTTCTGCGCCGGAGTGTGTGCACGCCCGCACCCCGTTAGAACCTACACTGCTACACCACCGCCGTCGATTTGACCTCTTACAATCATCCCAGTAATCGTGCCCCACCCTGCCTAGTTTCAGGGTATCCTGATACACCTTCTAGGGTTACTGCTGAAAAGGGTCCCCCGTTACTAGGTTTTCTATCTCTAGCCAACATGCTAAGTTGGTTAAGTGTTTTCCTACCTAACCCCCACCAGTCCGTTTAGTTTAGCATGTTCCATTTTGATTAAGTCTTTAGTTCACTTAATCCTAACAATCCTGACTCAGCCTTAATTGTCTTATTAAGGCCCTGACCTCTCACATTAGACAGGTATTGTTGTGGCTGCCTGTTGCCGGTTGGTTCCGGGCAGTCTTACGCCACAACTCAGTCTAACCTCGGGTCCTTATTGGGCTCCATGTTTAACCTCCCACATTGGATAGGTATTGTTGTGACTACTGGACAACCGGGCGGTTCCGGGCAGGTTTACATCACAACTCAATCCAACCTCGGGTTAAACACATCGTATGTTCTACATTTACATATTTTGTCTTTCTTCTTTATTTTCTTATATGTAAATATTTGCGGCCCATTATTAAGTTAATGGTGTAAAGGTTACACCAATCATGGGCCCAACCCATACTTGAATTTGGGCCCTTCTACTTTATGTTTTCATTCATTAGTAATTTTAACCCAACGTTATTTTCCCCCGTTTAACACGTCCGTTTATTATATATATGTTGGGCTTAGCCCTTTTAAGCCCAACTTAGCCATGCGAAAAGGGGAGGCTTAAAGCGTGATTACATACACAAAAAGGGGAATGTGAACGCATGAACTTGCAATGTGGCGTTGGAGTGACAAAATAGAAACTGGTGTACTTGCAAAGTAGTAACATATAATTTGGTCATAAAGCATAAGTGACATGAATCAAACCATGTAAACTTGTAGTTAAGTTAAGAATATCACTATCGACACCTAGGCTTAACTACAACATAAACCTATATTTTTATTCAGGCATAATGTCAAACATAAGCAAATCATGTTCATAAGACTACTACATGTTTACAAAGGTGCCTACTTTTGTGACTAATACAAAAGTATAGTTAAATTTGTTCACATAACCATGGCATAAATATTTCTAACATGAAATCATGATTTTTAGTCATGCAAACTTCCAAAAGGGATTTTGAATCTAACCTAGCTATGTACCACATATGTCATCATATAATTCTTGTTAGCAATATAATCATGGATTTCAATTATGCAAAATATCAATCATAGCCTAGTCATATACATAAGTTTGCAAATAGGTTTTCTAGTACAAAAGCATGTCTTAATACATAGATCATGATGCCAAATTTTCAACAGAATTTCATATGGATTATGATAACCCAAACTTATTCCAATTACTTCACAAAAATGATGTTTGTATAAAAATACACATTATGATGGCATAGTAGCAAAACCCCAAACTTGCATGAATTTCAATTAGTCAACTACATACATGTAGCTTCAACAAGGATTACATAATTTGCGAATATTCCAAACGTATACTTGCATAAAACTACCGCATGTAGTTTTTCATAACTGAATAACATAATTCGAGAATATCCAAACGTATACAATATTCCAAATCGATAAGAATCATAGTAACGCACAAATTATGAATTATTTATCACCACAACCAAGTATACAAACCAACACAGTTATTTGTTCATACCAAAGTAATACTCTACTTACAATTGTGAGGCGAATTCTCAAATTTAGGGATTTGAAGATGCGGTTTGATTTGATTGAGTTGCTTTATGCCTTAGAATTTGCCTCCTAATCCTCTCTCCAATTGGTGGCTACCCCTAGTCGTTCCTCAGCAACATGGCGGCTTTGTTCTTATTTTTGAATGAATAGATTAGGGTTGAGTCTAGGGTTGTTTTTATAGGGGTAATGAACTGATTAGGACCATTGATGTTGCTTGGATTGATCGTAGCCATTCATCCTAAGGAGAGACCAATTAGAGCCTGCCACCTAGCCCTAATGACAAAGCAGACTACAGAAAATCGACCAACATAGAATAGGCCAGCCAGGTTGGACTGGGTTCGACCTGGCTCTGGACCAGGTCGACAGCCCTGTCGACAGCCCTGTCGACCTGGTTAGACCAGGTCGACAGCCCAGTCGACCTGGGTGCCTTAGGCGGGTGTTTTTCCGCCCTGGCCCATTGGGCCCGATTTTTGAATTTAAACTTGATTTTTCTGAGTTATTTTATTCTGTTTGAATTTTAAACTTAATTCAGAAACTTCCGAAGGCCATATCTTCTTCATACGGACTCCGTTTTCCGAAAACTCGGACTCTATTTCGCGTATTTTTCCGAGACGAACGCAATGGCGTATCCCGTTTCCCTTAGTTCTTTGATTTGAAATTGATTATACTTTAATTTGTGAATTTCACAGTTATAGAATTCGCGGGGTGTTACATTAACTGGGTTAAAGAGCGAATGTCATTTTAAACATCATTCACGATAAACCCAAATCATCTTCCATCAAAATGGAATCTACGCGGAAATCATAACAATATATAATCGATATAAATTCTCGTATTCGACTAATAATATAAATGGAATAATGGAAAAGCCTTTTAAATTCCATATATAGTAACGGTCTTCCTTCACAGAAGCTCATCTCGATTATTACCGAATCGAATTTCATTCAATTCCAATTTAATATATTAAACTAGAAAACTTTACTTTGGAAAATTCCATTAAATCTTGATTAAAAGATTTATAAATTCCAAATCATATCTCCACTGTTAATTGGGTTAAAGAACAAGTGTTACTTAAAACACTGTTCATGATAAACCCAAAAATCCAATCCTAATTCAATTCCAGTTAAATATTAATTAATTGGTAAACTTCTCTAAATCTTAATTAAAAGATTTGTTCTTTTCTCAACTGGGTTTAAGAACAGTGTTATTTAAGACACCATTCACGATAAACCCAAAATCCAATCTGATATTAAATACAAGGCTTTGAATAGAAATTATATCGCCTTATGTTCAACATCAAATTCTGAAACTAACTTATATTATATTAGGAATAACGATATCTGTATCTTCCAAATTCCTCAACAATATCCCTATAATCACGGAATCGAATATCGAAATATTCCGAAGATTATTTCCACTTAAATCCATTCCAATTTATACATTGGAAAACTCTAGTTATTTCAAAAACCCATTTTTCAACCCAGTTTATTTATTTAAAAACATTGGATTATTATTCTAGTTTATAACTAGTTTATTTAGATAAAAATATCTTTTATCTTTCCAAATCTCATAATATTTCATCCTAAATTTTGTCCAAATCATTTATTATGATTTTGCACAATTTTTTCATACTTTTAAATTTTTTATAAAGGCCCTTATAGTTGGTTCCCAATAACGGCCACCGAATTGCATCTATAACGACTTTTGCCAAAATTGATTTGGACATATTTTAAAATCTAACCGTTTAACTTTAAATCTCTTATATTCATTGGAAAGATCTTTTCGATACAAAACCAATGGTTCTTGTTTTAGGAGAATCCGACGGTTGGATCTCCCATTACGTCAATTTGAAGTTAATGGTTGAAATTCGCGAACGGTCGCTGCGTGGCGTGTTCTATTCAAGCCACTAAATATATATATATATATATATATATATATATATAATATATCTCGTTGATTTCCATTCAAAATGTATTTTATAAATTCGTTTTAAAAACGATTCCAACTTCCATTTCAATTTTAATCAAAATTGAATATTCCATATCATCATAATATTAAATGATAATATTTTCAAAATATTTAATTTTGAAATCCATTTCCTTTTTGTATTCATTATAAAATAAATAAAATCGATAAACAAATATGTTCAAGTCAAAAATCGCGTATATACTTAACTCATCTTCCATATTTCAATATTTTCGTGTCCATCCCAAATCAGACATCAAAATCATATTTTGATTCTTTTTTGAATTTTATTTTTAAATTATTCATTATTTTAAAATATGCGTTATTTTAAAATATTCGTTATTTCTAAATCGGAATGCAACTAAATCAATTACCATATAATTTTATTTATATGGTTTCCATACATTGCATGTACTCAAAAATAGTGATAAACAGCTATTAAACATTCAATTCACATCCTGAGTGTAATTTACTACTGTATAAGCATTAAATAATTAAATAATGCTTATCACAGTCTGTCGATCCATCGATTGAAATATAATTAAATTTAGGGGAGATGTGAATAAATTAAATCCCCAGACCCGTGTGGGGTTTTCAAACATCAACAAATGATTGGGCGATGTGTAAAATTATCGTTCCAATACCCGGGTGGGGTTTACATCACAGTCCATGTTAATATAATTCTATTTCCACAGTTTAATAATGATAATAATATTAAAACTGTAAACAACCATCAATCATCAAACAATTATTGCAATCACAGGTAGTCAACACAAATTCTGTTATAAAAATAAATACTATACAAATAAATTCAGTGAGAGAGTTCTCACTTTGGTTTCCACTCTGCCAGTCTTTATTGAAGGATTTTATTTTTTAATAAAATTAAACAAGCATTTAATTTTATCAAAAACTTCAACTTGCTCCGTTTCCATTTTGGTCAGTTCCGTGTTGTAGTGTTCTTCGACATGATTTCAGCGGACTCAGTTTCGTCAAATTCTGTTTTGGTTTGCACAAGATATGAATGTTTATATCTTAATTATATTAAATTAATTAATTAATGATTAAATAAATAATTAACAATTAAGAGAATCACCCCCCATACGTTAATCATCTTCTTCTAACAGCTCCAATAACCCGCCGTTGAACTGAAAACTCCACCACGCAACCCAATTCGGGCCGTTGGACCCACATCAACAGCCCCCACGGCAACCGCCTCAAAGCCACCTACCAGCGCCTTCATCCTTGGCCAACTTGAAGCTCTCAAGCGCTCAAGAAATTGATTCGAACGGCGCACCTTAAATGGGGGATTCCGACCATACTAGCGATTGTCAGGCGATCTCCACCATTGACCAGGGAGAGCTCTACGAGCTCTTCCTTATGGAGCTAGGAGTTTTAGTTATCGTGCATGGATTGAAAGATCGGTGGAGAGAAAGTTTGGAATGATAATCGCCAGCGGTTAAATTGGGGAGGCGTAGAATATAGAAATGAATTTTGGGTTTTCTGATTAGACGGAAATACACACACACACACACACAGATATATATATATATATATATATTATATTTTTAATAATTAATTCAAAAATTATCTCGATATATTAATGAACTCCAATTCAAACCCAACGACTATCGTTCCTAGTTAAATACCCCAATTATGAACACAATGGGATATGTTTCGTAAGCTGATTCGGCTGTTTCAATCATTTTTCTTCAAAATTAAAATATAAATCAATATATTGAATATATACATACATTTTAATTTACCAGGACCACATACTGACTCTAAAAACAAATAAAAAATTATATCTAGCTATGTTTTGATGATACGGTCCTAATAAAACTAATTTCGTCGAATTTGGAGATCATTTGGAGAAAAGGGTCTTTTCCTAGTCGATTAAATTTAAACTGAAATTTCAAAATGCATTTAAATTTATCGAGCTCACATATTAATTCCAACAATTATGAAATTTTGAACCTGATCATAATTTGACATTCTGAATCCAACAAAAGTGGTTTCATCGAAAACGGAGGTCGTTTGCAAAATGGCTATTTTTAAGGGCCATATTTATCATATATATATATATATATATATATATATATATATATATATATATTCCATAGTGACTATTTTAAATTTTAAACTGGACATAACTTACAATTTATAAAACAAAATCACAATTTTCCACATTCATTAGAAAGATATAATTAAACAGATTATAACATTTCCGACTTTACTGAAATCCGATTTATTTTGAATTCTATACATCCAATTGAAATTAAAAATCAAATTTTCAAATTACCGTGCCATTTCGAGTTCTTTTTAAATAATTTTTAAATTTATATGTTCTAAATTCAATTTAAATAAATTTTAAATTGTTAATATTTAGAATAAATCATTTTAAATCTTTAAAGTCCATTAAATCAATTAAAAATAAAATTTTAAATTGGTTCAGAAATTTCGGGTTCTTACAATCTCCCCCACTTAAAATCTTTTCGTCCTCGAAAAGGAATGGAGCTTAAAGTTATTTAACCAACCAACTCAACTTTCATTATGGGTTACGTTCTTCAACTTTTCAGTTTCCATGAACTTTCTACTTTCTCAAAAATTTGGCTAACACCCTAAATTTTCGAAAAATTTAGCCATAACCTCCTTTGTATGGGTTGATCGGTAAAACCACAACTTGCCTCACAGGGCCCTCATCAATCAAAAATAAAAAGGAAAAGAAAAAGCCAAGCAGCCAACCAATCAGCTCATAAAATCATCAAACCCAATGAATATAGTAAACATGTACCTATTTGTCGGGCATACAATTTTATCCCTCTTCTTAGCTTCCATGCTATGACCTGTTCAATATATATACATGCATATGTATGCAATTCCAATCAATTTTCAGTTCAATTCAATATTTGAGTCGATTTGGCTTAATTTACCTTTTGTTCTGTTATTGGTTTGATTATTCCAATATTATTAATTAGTTGAACTAATAACCTGTAATGACCCGAACTTCCCCGGTCTCCGAAGAGAAGAGAAAGAACGGATTGTCTGAGAACAAGACCAATCAGAACACAAACAGAAGAACATTTCATCGCTTATTACAACAATTTACATCAGAGTACAAGAATATACAGAGCATGAACAAATAATATACATTTGATAAATATCAGAGACTTATAAATTATAATGCAGCAGAAAATAATACAAAACACAACTGAAAGGAATACACGGATACAGAGCTTTTCGACTATAGTCCCAGCTGTAAATCCAGGATCCTGTGAATATAATATATGCAAAACCAAACTACTAGTTGCCCGTGTGGAAAATAGGGGCACCCATAGTTTAGGTTAAAAATAATAAACTCCAGGTCAGTCATGTGACTGGTGTGAGAACTAAAACTGTTATTAACTTGATTTTAAAGTTAGATATATCAAGGGGCCAAGCCGTATAACACGGAACGGGTTTATCCCCAAGAATATCAGTGCATAAAACAAACAGTGCAATGCTAAATAAAGAACAATGAAGCTATTATAAGATTCAGGTCCCATCACATAATGCAACGCAAGACGGAGGATAAAGTTTTACCTTATAATAGCCAAATAATGCTTGATACATGAAATTTCATCTTTTATTATTACTATAAGTGAAGAAATCAACTTCAAATATAAATGTAACAATCATAGACGACATAGTGCCCCATCCCACTATGTCTCCATACCTGGATCTACAATTAATACCGAATGTCACTATTGAATGTTGGAATTCCGTCTGTGAACCAAGGCAAGGGATCGTCCTTACCTCTTCGAGACTCTCTAGCCCGAGCCTCAGGCAAGCCTGGGATCATCAGGGCTGGTCCACATGGAGTGGATTAAAATGCTTGAACAATACATTTCCCCGCCCTATGGAGCGTAAACTGGTCGGTATATCAACCAAACCATCCATCGGCCCCGTAGTGACCGATATAACCGAGGCGCCTCGCTATCCATCATCCACATAAGTAAAACGTCTGGTCTTGCAAAACCCTGACACCACTCCTATCCAGAAGGAAACGTATGTCCTCCCTAAGGTCCTCTCCCATTTCTAGTTCACAGCGGGGTGTGAGGCTCGCGAATTAACGCTTTACATAAAGCTATGCTATATTAAAGTCGTTCTTTGATCATCAACCACAATACTCTTCTTTTCAACAGTAGCCTTGATCATTTGCACCTCAGCATGCCACACAGGAAATTCACGCCATGCGAATGATGTCTGTCGGTATATAACCTCTGAGCTCGTACGTCTCAGAGAAGGGTGTTAAGCAAGAGAATAAATTCTCTGCCAACAAATAGATATATATATATATATATATATAATAGAGATGAATCAACATGGAACGAAATCCAATGTCAGACACACATCCATTTACAAGTCCGTTCTGGGTCTGAACAAAACCGGAGGCACCTTATTCCTCGTTCCATATGTCCAATACGGAAGAGAGGCCCTCGCATATCTGTTGATCTCCAAGTACCTCTGGACGATCACCACTTATTACCTCGTCTTGGGTGTACAGCCCAATCAAGACATCAGTAATCATCCAAACAATGTCAAGACCTCCGATCTTCAACCACCGTCTTCATCGTCGACATATTGTTGAATCAGTTACTTAGAATGTGATAAACCCAGTCTTTCTGAATAACTCGCGTATATAATAAACAAGTGCTAAAAAAACACAATATACGCCTTATTCCAATCCAGGATATTCTTTTATTCAAATATTCTCATTTTTAGGGAAATCTTCCCATTAATTTTATCAAAGATAAATTCTTTTAAATTTATTCTTTAATCTTCCTTTGGATATCATTTCAAAAGATTTCATTATCTTTTCCATTTTAAACAAAATTAAGGTTTATCCAAGTAGTCGAGATTATCGAACCGTAGCGAAGTAATCATGTGTTTTATTTCCCAATCCCAACTTATTCATCCCATAAAACAAAACTGGTAATACTTCATAGCTAACAGCATGGTGTTATCGGTAAAATTAATTACCATTTTACGTTCAAATCTAATTAAAGATTTAACTATCGCTTGGAGCAAAACTAGTGATACTCCATTCTCGATCATTTCATGAATTTGATAAATTTAATGATCCCATTCACATTTCAATCTAACTAAAGATTCATTAAAACTCTAATTCAGTTTTAATCAGGAAAATCATTACTTAATGATTATTCAAAGTTAAGAAATTAGTCTTATCTTTAACTGGGTTAAAGAACTAATGTCATTTAAAAAACAGTTCACGATAAACCCAAAATCCCATTCCATTAATTATGGAATCTTCATGGAAAATAGATCAATATAAACAATCGATATCAATTTCTGTATCCGACTAATAATATAAATGGAATAACGACAAAGCCTTTTAAATTCCATATATATTAACAGTCTTCCTCCATAGAAGCTCACTTCGACTATTATCAAATCGAATTCCATTCCATTTCAATTTATTGTATTAAATTGGAAAACTTTACTTTGGAAAATTTCCTTTGGAAAATTTCCTTTAAATCTTAATAAAAGATTTACAAATTCCAAATCACATTTCACTGTAAATCGGGTTAAAGAACGAATGTCGTTAAAACACAGTTCACGATAAACAAAATTCACATTTCATTTTATTCCAATTACCAATGTAACTGGAAACTCTAATAATTTTAATTAAAAGATTTGTTCTGTTCAAACGGGGTTTAAGAACAGTATTACTAAAGACACCATTCACGATAACCCAAAATACAATTCTTTTATTCAGTTCCAATTAAATATTAATTAATTGGAAATTTTCACTAAATCTTATTAGAAAGATTTATTCTTTCCTCAACTGGGTTTAAGAACAGTGTTATTTAAGACATTGTTCACGACAAACCCAAAATCCCATTTGATATTAAATACAAGGCTCTGAATAAAAAAAATATCGGCTTATATTCAATATCAAATTCTGCAACCAACAAACGTCGTATTGGAAATAACGATATAAATATATCTTTCAAATTTCCATAACAACATCTATATAATCACGAAATCCAACATCGAAATATTCCGAAGATGATTTCGATTCAAATCCATTCCAATTCATATATTGGAAATTCCGGTTATTTTTAAAACCATTTCAAATCCAATTTATTTATTTAAAAATAATTGGATTTTTAATTCTAGTTAATAATTAGTTCATTTCGATAAAATATATTTTTATCTTTTCAAACAATTTCAAATTTCAATTCAAATTTGAATATTCTTTATCATTATATTATTTAAATGATAATATTTTCAAAATATCAGATTTTGAAATAATTTCCTTTTCGATATTCATTATAAAAATAAATAAAATCGATATAAATACCGTTCGCGCCAAAATGGCGCATATCTAACCAACATGGCTTCATATATTTCAATATTTTCGTGTCCATCCCGAATCGGAAATCAAAATCATATTTTGATCCATTGCTGAATATTATTTTAAAATATTAGTTATTTTAAAATATTCATTATTCGTCATTTTAAAATATTCGTTAATTTAAAATATTCATTCTTTCTGAATTGGAATCAGACACAATCAATTACCATATAATGTTATTTATATGGATTTCATACACACCTGTACACAACAATAACCATACACAGTCAACCATCATCCAGAGTGCAATTAACAACTGTATAAGCGTTAAAAATAAATAATTAACGCTCATCACATTCTATCAACCCATCGATTGACATATAACTAAATATCGGGATTAGTGTATGTCAAATATCATCCCAATACCCGTGTGGGGTTTTCAAACAACACATACTAAACATTATTTGTGCAGTTGGGAGATGTGTAAAATTTATCGTCCCAATCAATATCGATTAAATGGGTGTGCATAAACAAATCGTCTGATTTGTAAATAAATATTTATTTTCAACACATGACCATTTTATATGGTTCATATATTCAATAAAAATTATATTTTTATTGTTCAAATATTTTATTCCATACATGAATATTTTATATATTATATACATTCAATAAAAATGATATTTTTATTGTTCGAATATTTTATTCCATACAGGAATATTTTATATATTATATTCATTCAATAAAAATGATACTTTTATTGTTCAAATATTTTATTCCATACATGAATATTTTATATATTATATTCATTCAATAAAAATGATATTCTTATTGTTCAAATATTTTATTCCATACATGAATATTTTATAGATTATATTCATTCAATAAAAATGATATTCTTATTGTTCAAATATTTTATTCCATACATGAATATTTTATATATTATATTTATTCAATAAAAATGATATTTTAATTGTTCAAATATTTTATTCCATGCATGAATATTTTATATATTATATTCATTCAATAAAAATGATATTTTTATTGTTCAAATATTTTATTTCCCATTCACATCACAATCACAATCTCAATCAATTTCCACAACATAGTACAATCAAACAAGTCGTCCATGGTCTGTGGACGACGGAGAGCAGTTCATATATGCAGTTATAAAATAAATAACCGTACAAGAAATTATAGTAAGAAGTTCTCATGTTCATTTCCACTCCTCCATTCTTTTATTTCTGAATTTGAATTTGCTCAAAATTCTGATTTGCTCCTTTTCAGTCTTAGTCAGTTCCATGTTGTAAAGTTTGTTCGCGCGATCCCAAGCAACTGACGGTTCGTGAATCCGATCTCGTATGACAAACTTACGGTATTAATTACATTTCATTTCAAAAATTAAAATAATAAATTAAAAAACTATTTACATTTTTTCCCTTTCGTCGTTTTAACTCCAGCACCATCGTTCAACAGCAAACCCTAATCACCGCTTTCTATTTCAGTTCACCGCTCCTCCTCCGTTGACTGGACCCACCATCGGCTTGCACCACCGCAAGCGCCGTCGAACCCTTTCCCTCTTCCCTCAATCAGTCAACGTTCGAACCCCCTAGCTCCACGAAAACGATGATGAACGATGACTATTCATGGCTCGATTTCCCTTAAATTGCTACACGATATTCGATCATAACCGCTCATCATGTAGGGCTTGAAGTCCTTTACGATTTCCCCTTTGAATGTTTTAAAAATCAATGTCCAGATTTGAAGAAAAATAGGAGAGAAGAGTGGAACGCCTTGGCAATAGATTTGGGCTGACGGCAGCAAGAACGAAATTAGGGTTTCTCGGATTTTTGGGGGCAATTTATAGTATTAAATATTAATATTTTATTCCAATTTACTTTATTTACAAATTTAACACTCTGAACTCCAAATCAAACCCAACGACTGTCGCCCCTAGCCAAATACCTGCATTCCAAACACAATGGGATATGTTTCATAACCCAATTCGGCTGTTATGATCATTTTTCGTTAATTAAAATATAAAGCAGTATATATTTAATTCACTCATATTTTAATTTACCTGAGCCACATACTAACTCCAAAAATTCCCGAAAAATAAATATAGCTATGTTTTGACGATACGGTCCTAACAAAATTAATTTCATCGAATTTGGAGACCGGTTGAAAAATGGACTTTTCTGGTCGATTGAATTCAAATTTAAATGACAAAACATATTTAAATTTACTGCGCTCACATATTATATCCAAAAATTATGAAGTTTGAAATCAAGCAATAATTTGAAATTTCGGATCCAACAAATGTGGTCTCATCGAAAACGGAGGTCGTTTGCAAAATTGCAATTTTTAAGGGCTAAATATTATAGAAATTCCATAGCGACTATTCTGAATTTTCAACTGGACATAACTTTTTATTCCCGTTATGAAATCTGGATTTTTCGCATTCTTGGAAAGATATTTTCAAACAGATTCTAATATTTCTTGTTTCACTAAAATCCAGTTTATTTTGAATCCTTTACATTCAATTGAAATTTGAAATCGAATTTTCAAACTACCGCGCCAATTCAATTCCTATTATAATTAAAATAAATATTTATATTCTAATTTCGATTTAAATAAATTTATATATTCTAATTCTATTCAAAATAAATTTCCAGTCGTTTTACTTAAAATAAATCATTTTAAATATTCAAAATTCATTCAAATTGCCAAAATAAAATTTTTAAATTGGTTCTGATTTTTCGGGTTGTTACAATCCCCCTACTTAAAATCTTGTCTTCCTCGAAAAGGAACGGAGCTGAAAGTTGTTTAACTAATCAACTCAACTTTCATTCTGGCTTTCATTCTTCAACTTTTTAGTTTCTAAGAATTTCTAATTTTTCAAAAATTTGGTGTACACCCTAGATTTTCGAAAAATTTCGCCATAACCTCCTTTGTACGGGGAGCCATTTAAAACCACAACAAGCCACGTAGGGTCCTCACTAATCCAAAAGAAAAAGAAAACGCCAAGCGGCTAGCCTATCGTCTCATAAAATCATCCAAACCCAATAAATTAGTAAACATGTACCTATTTGTTGGGCATACAATTTTATTCCTCTTCTCTAGCCTCCTTGCTATGACCTATTCGCACATATATATGTACATGCATGCACTTGCAATCAATTTCCAATTCAGTTCAATATTTGACTCAATTTGGCTTAATGGTTCAAAATTTTAATTAATCAAACCAATAATCAAACAACATAATCAACAATCAATTAGTTGATTATCATTTCAAAAACATAACTTTTATATATATAAAAATCAAATTTTGGATGCCAAGGCACAACAATAGACCCTATCTAGTTTTGGTTTTCACACCAGTCAATTGGAAATATATAGAAATCCAACTTTCGAAACTCGAACACAAATACTGATGATACTATAGTAATCATTAGGATTGTGTCCGGGCGACTTGAGTGTGATTCTGATTCTATGTCTATCCTGTATATTTGAGACTTCAAATACACGTGGATCAGACGTATATTCAAAATCTCCATATACCCGATAGTCCAAATCAATTTAAAATAAAATATTCAAATACGTATTATATGATTTAAATTTTCAAAACAAAATTTTCTTTTAATTTTATTTTAAAATAACACTCTTTCGACTCATTCTAGGATACTACTGATCCCATCTCTAACGAGTCGTTGTCATGGGATATTACTAATCCAATCTCTGATGAATTCTTTCGTTTGGTTCTAAAGTGTCTTGTTCTCGAGCTCTGTAAACCAAAGCTCTGATACCAAAATGTAACGACCCGAACTTCCCCGGTCTCCGAAGTGAAGAGAAAGAACGGATTGTTTGAGAACAAGACCAATCAAAACACAAACAGAAGAACATTTCATTGCTTATTACAACAATTTACATCAGAGTACAAGAATATATAGAGCATGAACAAATAATATACAATTGATAAATATCAGAGATTTACAAATTATAATGCAGCGGAAAATAATACAAAACACAATTAAAAGGAATACACGGATACAAAGCTTTCCGAGTATAGTCCCAGCTGTAAATTCAGGATCCTGTGAATATAATATTTGGAAAACTAAACTACTAGCTGCCCGTGTGGAAAAGAGGGGCACCCAGAGTTTAGGTTAAAAACAATAAACCCAGGTCAGTCATGTGACTGGTATGAGAACTAAAACAGTTATTAACTTGATTTTAAAGTAAGATATATCCAGGGACCACGCCATATAATATGGAATGGGTTTACCCCCAAGAATACCAGTGCATAAAACAAATAGCGCAATGCTAAATAAAGAACAATGAAGCTATTATAAGACTCAGGTCCCATCACACAATGCAACGCAAGCCGAAGGATAGAGTTTTACCTTATAATAGCCAAATAATGCTTGATACGTGAAATTTCGTCTTCTATTATCACTATAAGTGAAGAAATCAACTTCAAATATAAATGTATCAATCATAGACGACATAGTGCCGCATACCACTATGTCGCCATATTAGGCTCTATAATTAAAACCGAAATGTCACATATTGGAAGTTGGATTCCCGTCTGTGAAACAAGGCAAGGGGTCGTTCTTACCGCTTCGAGACTCTCTAGCCCGAGCCTCAGGCAAGCGCGCAGGCAAGCCTTGG
The DNA here is from genome assembly GCA_030737875.1 of Allium sativum. Classification (NCBI taxonomy): domain Eukaryota; kingdom Viridiplantae; phylum Streptophyta; class Magnoliopsida; order Asparagales; family Amaryllidaceae; genus Allium; species Allium sativum. The sequence continues at coordinate 857,002,971 of CM060920.1, read as the reverse complement.
ATCGTTAGGGCTGGTCCACACGGAGTGGATTAAAATGCCTGAACTGTATGTTACCCCACCCTATGTGGCTTAAACTGGTTAGTATATGTAACACCCCACCTCCGCCAAGGTGGCTCTTGCAAGCACTCTGACTTTGGAGGGGCGTTTGAATCTGGTAAACATGCATAATGATATATCAAGGCAGAACAAGAACATATGTATATATGTAAACAGAGTAAATAAGATAAATAAAACAGCAGAAGATTTCAAACCATTTCAAAACAAGTCTGGTACAACATAATGTTAATTTTCCAAATAAACAAGTCTAGATAAAAACAACATCACCGAAAAACTAAAATACATAAGTACTATCCCCAAAATAAGTGATAACCATAGCTAGCTTCATGTCCAACCGTACATGAGCTAAATCCCACAAGCAAGTGATCAGAAATCCAAGCTAAGCTCCAATATTCCCACCCTGAGAACCTGGGGGGGGGGGGGGGGGAAACGGAAGAAAAGAGGCGAAAGGAAAACAGGTCAGTCAAAAAGACTGAGTAAGCCGTACTACAATCAATGTAAACTGATAAAGTTAACTGGCATGAGAAGCAGGGATGAACATAAGGATAACAACATACTAGCATGATGATTAACTAACAAGGTAGATAAAGGTGTCATCGCATAATCAGGTTTAAGGTTTTTGCACCACAGGTGTACTAGCAAACTAACATGACTTGAATAAACAAGTATTGATCCCTTGGCCCAAGCTTTGGCCCAATAACATGAAGTGATCCTAATACGCGGTCCAACCAAACGGTCTAGTTGATCGGCTCCCTATAAGCCTAACTCGTCACGTGTTGGTGTCAATGCGGCCCAAACATAATTGTAGTCAGACTGTGCAGGGTCTCCCGTCGGGTGTATCAAGCCCTAGGGTGTCAACCCCTGGACACCATAACCATAAGTGCACAGTCTCGATCTACTTGTACCCGTGCATGTTTTCCCCGGCTTCGGACTATGTGCACGACCATAGTCCGCCCGGAACTACACCGGCGTACCACTCTACCGTCGTTTTTGGTCACTTACCTCAAGTCCAGTAATTGTGCCCCCACCCTAGCCTAGTCCCTATGGTCTTAATGATACAAACTTGGGATTACTGCTGGAGTGTACCCCCATTGCTAGGATTTTCTAGTGGGTTAAGTACGGTTTAACCCTCTTGCTAATCATGGATTAACTTGGTTAAGTGTAACGATGAGTTCACGACTTAACCCTGATTAATCTACCAAGCCCAAATTGGTTAAGTATTAAGTGGACCATGACTTAACCCTAATCATGAGGCATTAATTAATTAATGTGCCTTAACCTCTCACATTAGACTTTGTTGCGGTTACTAGTTAAGCCGGTCGGTTCCGGGTAGCTTTACACCACAACTTGGTCTAACCTCGGGTTCAAGGTACAACATGACCAACTTCTCACATTGGGTCCTATTGTTTGTAGCAACTAGTTAAGCCGGTCGGTTCTGGGTAGTTTTAGGCTACAAACTCAACCCAACCTCGAGTTGTTCACACTTATATTTTCTAAGTGTCATGTCCATTATGTTTCCAAAACATATTACAAGTTTTCAAGCATTTGGGTAGACCTAATTTAATAGGTAAATTCCCAATGGGTAGACCTAACTTAATAGGTAAATTCCCAATCTTATGTTTTTATGTCTTTTAAGTTTACCCAACCCCAAACGCAATCTCATCGCTTACATATCGCAATAGCGCATAAAGGATAGAAAGAGGGAACTTGGCATAATCATGACATAAAGGTGTTGAAGCCACAAGTTTATCATGGTGGCATATGAAATGTACATATGTTCATATACTTGCATATTACATTTTTAGGCCTCAAAAGCATGCATAAAACCAAACTTATCATATTGGTGATACATGGTGATAAATGACATGTAGAAATGGCCATAAGTTCGCATTTAGCTTCACATGCAAGTTATCATAAGAGATATGATAACTTACATGTTGCCAAAATGCAACCTTTAGCATAAAGCTTGAAGCTTTAAGCTCATAAACCCAAGATAAGCTTGCATATCATGATAACATGAACAAAATGATCAACCCAAACTTGCATAACATAACTTGCATATCATATGACAAACTTGCATATCAAACTTGCATAACATAACATGATAAACTTGCATATCATAACATGGCAAACTTGCATAGCATAACATGGTAAACTTGCATATCATAACATGGCATACTTGCATAACATAACATGATAAACTTGCATATCATAACATGGCAAACTTGCATAACATAACATGATAAACTTGCATATCATAACATATCAAACTTGCATAACATGACATGGTAAACTTGCATATCATGGCAAACTTGCATATCATAATGATCAACCAAACTTGCATCATTCATTTAACTTTAGAGTTTAAATATGAAAGTAGAAAAGGGCTTACAATGCTTATGAAGACACAAAAATATGACAAAGCCCTTATGCAATCAATTTGACCCAAAATGCAAGCTTTAATAGAAAAACCCTTGAGCCAAAATGATCAAAACCCTTGCTTTATGATGTAAATATGGAAACTTGACTTGAATGCAAGCTAATGACACTCATACAAGCTTGAAAACACTTGTATGCATGGAAAATATCTCTTAGAAATTTATTTAGGAATTTTATGAAGAGAGTGGAGGCCATGAGAGGAATGATTTTGCCATAGTTTAGTTGCATGAATGAATAATGATGATTTAGGGTTAGGTTAGGGGCTTATTTTAGAGATTAGGATTAGTTTCAACCTTAGGATTAAACCCTAATTTCAATCTCAGCCCTTAAAACTGAATCTGGCCCCCAAACTCAACACAACTCCAAAATGGTGCATCAGGCAAAACTGCCCGGCTGAGCCAAGTCGACAGGGCTGTCGACTTGGGTCCAACCAAGTCGACTCCCTAGTCGACAGGGCTGTCGACTTGGGTGCTCTGGCGGGAATTTTCCCGCCTGGCCCAATCTGACCTAATTTCCAAATTCAAACTTGAATTTGAAATCTATTTTTACTTTGAATTTTTCTGAAAACTTCGTTGGGCCTTAACCTGGTCATACGGACTCCGATTTTCGAAAACTCGGACTCTATTTCGCGTATTTTTCCGAGACGAACGCAATGGCATAGCCCGTTTCCCTTGATTCAGATTTATAAATTAAATTCTGCCTCGATTTACGTTATAACAGGTTATTGAAAATACGGGTTGTTACATTCTCCCCTTCTTAAAGGATTTCGTCCCCGAAATCTTCAAGTTAGGAAGAACGTATCCTACCATCCAACATCCATCTACTCAAAACATCATCCACGAGCAATCATTGTCCTTACAAGATTCTAAATGTTGTATGAACATATGCAAAGGTGTGTGTATATGTACTTATCTAATGCAAATATCATCAATGCAAATTATGTTAGTGAAATGAATCCATATGTATGCAATTCCTAACATAATGTATAACATCTATATGTGTGCACATAACATACATCCATATGCAACATCCATGTGATAACACAAAAATTTTCATCCATGAATAAGCATAAACACTCATGCATACGCAATATGAGGAGTGTGTGAGCCGATCTAGTGCCTAACGTGTATAATGCATCCACGAGTAACCACTTGCAAACACTTGCAACCACTTGCAAACATCAAGCATAACATGTTTCAAACACATGTTTCATCCAAAGGGTTTCTACCTAAGGTTCTCATGACAAGATTAACATGATAAACTAGATAATCAAGACAAACATGGATAGCAAAAGATATGCTACAAAGAGATCGGGAAGATAAGCAGGATATACTCCTTTTGGATTACAAGAAATCCCTTCCTAACTTAACCCCAATCCTATAAAAGCCCAAAAGGTTTAGTCAACCTAACGGACCCCTTCAAACCCTGACATGTATTACTAACCGATGAGTCATACCCCCTTATGGAGTTTACAACAGAAATGGGATCGAGAATGGGACCGAGAGGATATATGTAAAAGATAACATGCGAGTAAGTTCCACAGGAAAACAAGGATCAAGGATGTGCTCTAAAAAAAAGAGATATGATGCGCGTATCTAGCCTTCAGTCTTCTAAGTCACGTTTCCTTGAGCTTGACTCCACTATGTTTTGACCGTCTTTTACCTCATGATTTCTTGGCTTTTTAACTCTTATTTCCAAATATGAGTTGGAACCCATTTCATTGTCGCCTCTCGTCTTCCTTTTTCACTTACTCTTCTATCATTCTTGGCTTAAACATAACTATGACCTCACGGTTTCATGCAAGCTCTCCAAAATTCACCAGTGAATCCTGGATCTCGTTTACTTACCATAAAGTATTCCACGCAGCAGAACTTTTCTTGAAAATACCAATCCACGTTGCCAATTGCTCTTACTAACGTGATTTTCTATAACTCATGCTTGAACGAAATGAACCATCTGCCTGTGAATGATAGGACTTCCTTGGATTCAGCCGTTTGCCCATGACTTCTCGTAGACTATCTCAAAACTGGCTAGTGAAGATTGAGTCATGGTTACTAACTATACTTTAGGGAACCTCGTACAACCGCTTTATTTCTTGAAATTAACTGTCGCTAGCTATGATGTAGTCCTTTTGCTCTTTACCGGAGTGAAATGAGCGCTCTTCGTGAGTCTACCTACTATGACCCACATGCTCTTATTCCCTTTTCTTGACCTAGGCAGTCCATCCACGAAATCCTTCGTGACGTTTTTCCCTCTTCCATTGCGGGGACCTCCAATGGATATAATAGCCCACCGGCTTCTATGACTCGACCTTTAACCTGTTGGCACAACATGCACCTTGGGACAAACTCGGCCACCTCCTCGGGTGAGGTGCATCTTTAAGAACCTTCTTTCTCTCATCGCGTCTTAGCCATCCCTTGTCATCTATAGCGAGGTGATTTACCATCTCGCCTCGAATCAACTTGTCCATGATCTCGACTAACTGCGGGTCTTCTTTCTGTGAAGTCCCTACTTGATCCAGAAGGGTAGGTCTAAGCTCAAGGGACGCTAACTAACTAACTAAACTGAGAGAACTTCTTACTTCAATTGTCCTCGTCGGAGCTTTTCGGTTTTGAACCGCGACCACTTTAGCAGGATCCACCATTAAGCCTTGCTTAGAAACTATGTGCCCAAGAAATTTAACTTCTTTTCTCCAAAATGACATTTGGAGGACTTGGCTTTCAACTGATGCGCTCTAAGCATATCCATCACCTCCTTGAGATGTCTAGGATGTTCTTCCTCGTTCTTTAAGAAAGTCAGGATATCATCTACGAAGACCACGACAAACTTGTTCAAGAACTCCCTGAACACCCTACTCATCAAGTCCACGAAATATGCGGGTGCATTAGTCAAGCCGAACGGCATGACAAGCCATTCGAAGAATCCATCTGGAGTTCTGAACGCAGTCTTGTCTATACTATCTTCAGCTACCCTGAGCTGATGGAATCCAGTAGCAAGATCAAGCTGAGAGAAAACAGAAGCACCGATAAGCTGGTCAAAGAGATCATCAATCCTCGGTAACGGGTGTCTGTTCTTCTTAGTCAGCTTATTCAACTCTCGATAGTCAACACAAAGTCGGAGAGAACCATCTGCCTTGGTAGTAAATACTACAGGCGCTCTCCATTTAGATATACTTCATCTAATGAAGTTCTTCTCAAGCAACTCCTTGACTTGCTTTCTTAACTCTCATCTTGCGGGGCCATGTGCCTAACCGACCACGAAACTATCTTGGCATTATCAACCAGATAAATGAGGAATTCAATCTCTCGCTTAGGGGTAACCCCCTTCACTTTACCCCAAGATATCAGGATATTCTCGGACCACCCTCACCGATTACAAACTATCGATAGACGAGTTGAGGGATTCAAGATAACACAACATGACGGGACCCATAGGGTTACTAGAAATTTTTAGGGTATTACCGAGGCGAGTCATGAGCCTCACAACCCTATGCTCAAAAATCAAGGATGGCTCCAAAACTGGACAACCCATCAATGCCCAAAATCAACCCATACCCCATGAAACCGAGAATATAAGCATCACATGAGAACTCTACACTAAAGATAGAGATTTTCAAATCCACGTAGATAATAGACAAATGGGCGGAAACCCCAATTGGATTTGAAACACACACGGGATCATTAACTAGACTAGTACTTAGGTGCAAACTTTCAACTAAACCAGATGAAATAAAGCTATGCGATGCACCAGATTCAAACAAAGTACAAACAGGAAAATCAGAAATGTAAACAAGACTTCCAACAGAAACACTACCTCGATCATGAGCTGAAAGAACGATGTTAAGGGGATGAACTCGCCCTCCAGATGGTCTTGCACACTGAGTCCGACCTTGCCCTTGCTTCTTCGGGCAATCTTTGCTGAAATGTCCAGTCTCACCGCAGAAAAAGCATTCACCACTCTTCCATTTTCTCTTCCTACAATCCTTAATAAGATGCCCAACTGAACCGCAATAATGGCACTTCCTCTTGTCGTTATTGCCCTTGCTATTGTTCCCCTTGTTGCCTTGACTCTTGTTCTGATTGCCTTGACTGCTCTGACCACTTGGATTACCCTGATTTCCTTTCCACTGGGAATCAGTCTTCTTGGCTTGAGTATCATTCATCTTGATCTCTTTCTTGTCACTCCTATTCTCTTCATTGAGTAGGGCCATATTCACCAAACTCTCGAAAGTTGCCCCCAAGGGTATATGAGTCATGGCTAAACCATGTAATGGCTCGTTTAATCCTAGAGCAAAGTATAGGGCTTTCTTCTGAGCTGTGTTAACCAAGTCTAAACCGACCCGAGCCAGTTGATTAAACTTATCTATGTATTCCCTAATAGTCATGTCCCCTTGCTTCAGTGATAGGAACCTTAGTCCAAACTTTCCCCGAAAGTCATCCCAAGTCTCAATTGGCCTAGTAGCGGTGGTGACCACCACCAATGTGCAGCTTCTTCCTTTAGCAACCATACTGCCAATAAAACCTTCCTATGGTCATCTATATCAAAGAAGGAAAAAAGATCTTCGGTTTCTTTCAACCAATTCCTTGCCTCTACATAAGTCTCGGTTCCAAAGAAATTCTTGCCACCCATTGCTTTGAAATCTTTACAAGTCTTTGCGAAGTCAGCTTGAGGATGCTGAGGGGGAGGAGGAAGAGGAACCTCAGCGACAGGAGGAGGAACATTAGCGACAGGAGGAGGAGGAACATTAACTACCGGAGGAGGAGGAGGAACATCGGCGGGGCCGGCTTCGGTCGCCCTAGCCTCCAAAAGTCTCCTATACCAAACAGGTACGTGTACTCCCTCCGGAATGGCAAAGTTATTGGCCATACTGAAAACGAAGAAAAAGATAGATTCAGAATGGAGAAAAACGAAGGAATTTTGCTAATGGCTTTTTGGGGGAATAGCCTTTAAAATAAACTAGACTTTTCTTTGGAAAATACTTTATACTTGGTTTTGAAAATAGTTTTCCAAAAGTTTTAAAAACCTTTTTGTTCCTTTTCGTAAACCATATGCTCTGATACCAAATGTAACACCCCACCTCCGCCAGGGTGGCTCTTGCAAGCACTCTGACTTTGGAGGGGCGTTTGAATCAGGTAAACATGCATAATGATATATCAAGGCAGAACAAGAACATATGTATATATGTAAACAGAGTAAATAAGATAAATAAAACAGCAGAAGATTTCAAAACAAGTCTGGTACAACATAATGTCAATTTTCCAAATAAACAAGTCTAGATAAAAACAACATCACTGAAAAACTGAAATACATAAGTACTATCCCCAAAATAAGTGATAACCATAGCTAGCTTCATGTCCAACCGTACATGAGCTAAATCCCACAAGCAAGTGATCAGAAATCCAAGCTAAGCTCCAATATTCCCACCCAGAGAACCTGGGGGGGGGGGAACGGAAGAAAAGAGGCGAAAGGAAAACAGGTCAGTCAAAAAGACTGAGTAAGCCCTACTACAATCAATGTAAACTGATAAAGTTAACTGGCATGAGAAGCATGGATGAACATAAGGATAACAACATACTAGCATGATGATTAACTAACAAGGTAGATAAAGGTGTCATCGCATAATCAGGTTTAAGGTTTTTGCACCACAGGTGTACTAGCAAACTAGCATGACTTGAATAAACAAGTATTGATCCCTTGGCCCAAGCTTTGGCCCAATAACATGAAGTGACCCTAATACGCGGTCCAACCAAACGGTCTAGTCGATCGGCTCCCTATAAGCCTAACTCGTCACGTGTTGGTGTCAATGCGTCCCAAACATAATTGTAGTCAGACTGTGCAGGGTCTCCCGTCGGGTGTATCAAGCCCTAGGGTGTCAACCTCTGGACACCATAAACATAAGTGCACAGTCTCGATCTACTGGTACCCGTGCATGTTTTCCCCGGCTTCGGACTATGTGCACGACCGTAGTCCGCCCGGAACTACACCGGCGTACCACTCTGCCGTCGTTTTTGGTCACTTACCTCAAGTCCAGTAATTGTGCCCCCCACCCTAGCCTAGTCCCTAGGGTGTTAATGATACGAACTTGTGATTACTGCTGTAGTGGACCCCCATTGCTAGGATTTTCTAGTGGGTTAAGTACGGTTTAACCCTCTTGCTAATCATGGATTAACTTGGTTAAGTGTAACGATGAGTTCACGACTTAACCTGATTAATCTACCAAGCCCAAATTGGTTAAGTATTAAGTGGACCATGACTTAACCCTAATCATGAGGCATTAATTAATTAATGTGCCTTAACCTCTCACATTATACTTTGTTGCGGTTACTAGTTAAGCCGGTCGGTTCCGGGTAGCTTTACACCACAACTTGGTCTAACCTCGGGTTCAAGGTACAACATGACCAACTTCTCACATTGGGTCCTATTGTTTGTAGCAACTAGTTAAGCCGGTCGGTTCCGGGTAGTTTTAGGCTACAAACTCAACCCAACGTCGAGTTGTTCACACTTATATTTTCTAAGTGTCATGTCCATTATGTTTCCAAAACATATTACAAGTTTTCGAGCATTTGGGTAGACCTAACTTAATAGGTAAATTCCCAATGGGTAGACCTAACTTAATAGGTAAATTCCCAATCTTATGTTTTTATGTCTTTTAAGTTTACCCAACCCCAAATGCAATCCCATCGCTTACATATCGCAATAGCGCATAAAGGATAGAAAGAGGGAACTTGGCAAAATCATGACATAAAGGTGTTGAAGCCACAAGTTTAACATGGTGGCATATGAAATGTACATATGTTCATATACTTGCATATTACATTTTTAGGCCTCAAAAGCATGCATAAAACCAAACTTAGCATATTGGTGATACATGGTGATAAATGACATGTAGAAATGGCCATAAGTTCGCATTTAGCCTCACATGCAAGTTATCATAAGAGATATGATAACTTATATGTTGCCAAAATGCAACCTTTAGCATAAAGCTTGAAGCTTTAAGCTCATAAACCCAAGATAAGCTTGCATAACATGATAACATGAACAAAATGATCAACCCAAACTTGCATAACATAACTTGCATATCATATGACAAACTTGCATATCAAACTTGCATAACATAACATGATAAACTTGCATATCATAACATGGCAAACTTGCATAGCATAACATGGTAAACTTGCATATCATAACATGGCATACTTGCATAACATAACATGATAAACTTGCATATCATAACATGGCAAACTTGCATAACATAACATGATAAACTTGCATATCATAACATATCAAACTTGCATAACATGACATGGTAAACTTGCATATCATGGCAAACTTGCATATCATAATGATCAACCAAACTTGCATCATTCATTTAACTTTAGAGTTTAAATATGAAAGTAGAAAAGGGCTTACAATGCTTATGAAGACACAAAAATATGAAGCCCTTATGCAATCAATTAGACCCAAAATGCAAGCTTTAATAGAAAAACCCTTGAGCCAAAATGATCAAAACCCTTGCTTTATGATGTAAATATGGAAACTTGACTTGAATGCAAACTAATGACACTCATACAAGCTTGAAAACACTTGTATGCATGGAAAATATCTCTTAGAAATTTATTTAGGAATTTTATGAAGAGAGTGGAGGCCATGAGAGGAATGATTTTGCCATAGTTTAGTTGCATGAATGAATAATGATGATTTAGGGTTAGGTTAGGGGCTTATTTATAGAGATTAGGATTAGTTTCAACCTTAGGATTAAACCCAAATTTCAATCTCAGCCCTTAAAACCGAATCTGGCCCCCAAACTCAACACAACTCCAAAATGGTGCACTAGGCAAAACTGCCCGGCTGAGCCAAGTCGACAGGGCTGTCGACTTGGGTCCAACCAAGTCGACTCCCAAGTCGACAGGGCTGTCGACTTGGGTGCTCTGGCGGGAATTTTCCCGCCTGGCCCAATCTGACCTAATTTCCAAATTCAAACTTGAATTTGAAATCTGTTTTTACTTTGAATTTTTCTGAAAACTTCGTTGGGCCTTAACCGGGTCATACGGACTCCGATTTTCGAAAACTCGGACTCTATTTCGCGTATTTTTCCGAGACGAACGCAATGGCATAACCCGTTTCCCTTGATTCAGATTTATATATTAAATTCTGCCTCGATTTACGTTATAACAGGTTATTGAAAATACGGGTTGTTACAGTATATCGACCAAACCATCAACCGGCCCCGTACTGACCGATATAACCCAGGCGCCTTACTATTCATCATCCACATAAGTAAAACATCTGGGCTTGCAAAACCCTGACACCACTCCTAGCTAGAAGTAAATGCATGTCCTCCCTAAGGTCCTCTCCCGTTTTTGGTTCACACCGGGGTGTGAGGCTCGAGAATTAACGCTATACACGAAGCTATGCTATATTAAAGCTGTGCTTTGATCATCAACCACAAGACTCCGCTTTTCAACAGAAGCCTTGATCATTTGCATCTCAGCATGCCACACAGGCAATTCAAGCCATGCGACAGATATCTATCGATATATAACATCTAAGCTCGTGCGTCTCAGAGAAGGGTGTTAAGAAAAAGAATAAATTCTCTATATTTAATAGATATCAATAAACACGGAACAAAATCCAATGTCAAACACACATCCATTTACAAGTCCGTTTTGGGTCTGAACAAAACCGGAGGCACCTTATTCCTCGTTCCATATGTCCAATACGGAAGAGAGGCCCTCGCATATCCGTCAATCTCCAAGTACGTCCGGATGATCACCACTTATTACCTCGTCTTGGGTGTACAACCCAAGCAAGACATCGGTAATCATCCAAACGATGTGAAGACCTCCGGTCTTCAACCACCATCTTCGTCATCGACATATCGTCGAATCAGTTATTCAGAATGGGATGAACCCGGTCTTTCTGAATAACTCGCGTATATAATAAACAAGTGCTAAAAAAACACAACATGCGCCTCATTCCAATCCAGAATATTCTTTTATTCAAATATTCTTATTTTTAGGGAAATGTGTCCATTAATTGTATCAAAGATAAATTCTTTTAAATTTATTCTTTAATATTCCTTTGGATATCATTTCAAAATATTTCATTATCTTTTCCATTTTAAACCAAATTAAGGTTTATCCAACTAGTCGGGATTATCGAACCGTACTGAAGTAATCATGTGTATTATTTCCCAATCCCAACCTATTCATCCCATGAAGCAAAACTGGTAATACTTCATATCTAATACCACGGTGTTATCGGTAAAATTAATTACCATTCCACGTTCAAATCTAATTAAAAATTTAACTATCGCTTGGAGCAAAATTGGTGATTCTCCATTCTCGATCATTTCATGAATTCGATAAATTTAATGATCCCATTCACATTCCAATCTAACTAAAGATTCACTAGAACTCTAATTCGGTTTTAATCACGAAAATCATAACTTAATGATTATTCAAAGTTAAGAAATTATTCTTATCTTTAACTGGGTTAAAGAACTAATGCCATTTAAAACACATATCACGATAAACCCAAAATCCCATTCCATTAATTATGGAATCTTCGCGGAAAACAGAACAATATATATAATCGATATCAATTTCTGTATCCGACTAATAATATAAATGGAATAATGACAAAGCATTTTAAATTGCATATATATTAACAGTCTTCCTCGACAGAAGCTCACTTCGACTATTATCAAATCGAATTCCATTCCATTCCAAATTATTGTATTAAATTGGAAAGCTTTACTTTGGAAAATTTTCTTTAAATCTTAATAAAAGATTTACAAATTCCAAATCACATTTCACCATAAATCGGGTTGAAGAACGAATGTCGTTAAAACACAGTTCACGATTAACCCAATTCACATTCCATTTTATTCCATTTACCAATGTAACTGGAAACCCTAATAATCTTAATTAAAAGATTTATTCTGTTCAAACGGGGTTTAGGAATATTGTTACTGGAGACACCGTTCACGACAACCCAACATTCAATTCTTTTATTCAATTCCAATTAAATATTAATTAATTGGAAAATTTCACTAAATCTTAATAAAAAGATTTATTCTTTCCTCAACTGGATTTATGAACATTGTTATTTCACAACAAACCCAAAATCCCATTTGATATTAAATATTAGGCTTTGAATAGAAAATATATCGGCTTATATTCAATATCAAATTCTACAACCAACAAGCATCGTATTGGAAATAACGATATAAATATATCTTTCAAATTTCCATTACAATATCTGTATAATCATGAAATCCAACATCAAAATATTCTAAAGATGATTTCAATTCAAATCCATTCCAATTCATATGTTGGAAATTCTGGTTATTTTTAAAACCATTTCAAATTCAATTTATTTATTTAAAAATAATTGGATTTTTAATTCTAGTTAATAACTAGTTCATTTCGATAAAAATATATTTTTATCTTTTCAAATATGGATTACTCATCCCAATTCTTCCTAAATCATTTTTATTATGAATTTACACAAATTACTAATATTTTTAATAATTTTATCAAGGCCCGTACAGTTGATTTCCATAAACGGTCATTGAACTGCACTTACAGCGACCTTTTCAAAATTTGATTTGGACATAATTTCAAATCAAACCATTAGATTTCAAGTCTCTTGTATTCATTGGAAAGCTCCTTTCGATACGATCGCAACGGTTCCGGTTTTAGGAGAATCCGACGGTCGGATCTCCTGTAATTTCAATTCGAAGTCAATGGTCGAAATTCACAAACGATCGATGCGCGACGCATTCTATTCAGGCCATTATAATATATATATTATATGTTTCATTAATTTCCATTTAAAACGAATTATAAATCATTTTAAATTCCTTTTAAAAATGACTTCAACTTTATTTTCAATTTTTAAATCAAAAATTTAATATTCCTTTATAAATCCATTTTAAATTCATTTTTTTAAAAACAATTTCAATTTCATTTCAAGTTTCAAATCAAATTTGAATATTCTTTTATAAATTCGTTTTAAATTCATTTTAAAATGATTTCAATTTCATTTCAAATTTCAAATCAAATTTGAATATTCTTTATCGTTATATTATTTAAATGATAATATTTTCAAAATATCATATTTTGAAATAGTTTCCTTTTCGATTTTCATTATAAAAATGAATAAAATCGATATAAATACAGTTCGCATCAAAATGGCGCATACCTAGTCAACATAGCTTCATATATTTCAATATTTTCTTGTCCATTTCAAATCGGACATCAAAATCATATTTTGATCCATTACTGAATATTATTTTAAAATATTAGTTATTTTAAAATATTAGTTATTTTAAAATATTCATTATTTGTCATTTTAAAATATTCGTTAATTTAAAATATTCGTTCTTTCTGAATTGGAATCAGACACAATCAATTACCATATACTGTTATTTATATGGATTTCATACACGTGTACACAACAATAATCATACACAATCAACCATCATCCAGAGTGCAATTTACAACTGTATAAGCATTAAAAATAAATAATTAACGCTCATCACAGTCTGTCAACCCATCGATTGACATACAACGAAATATTGGGATTAGTGTATGTCAAATATCACCCCAATACCCATGTGGGATTTTCAAACAACCACACTGAACATTATTTATGCAGTTGGGAGATGTGTAAAATTTATCGTCCAAACCAATATCGGTTAAATGGGTGTACATAAACAAATCATCTGATTTATAAATGAATATTTATTTTCAACACATGACCATTTTATATGGTTCATATATTCAATAAAAATTATATTTTTATTGTTCAAATATTTTATTCCATACATGAATATTTTATGTATTATATTCATTCAATAAAAATGATATTTTTATTGTTCAAATATTTTATTCTATACATGAATATTTTATATATTGTATTCATTCAATAAAAATGATATTTTTACTGTTCAAATATTTTTATTGTTTAAATATTTTATTCCATAAACGAAAATTATATATGTTATATTCATTCAATAAAAATGATATTCTTATTGTTCAAATATTTTATTCCATACATGAATATTTTATATATTATATTCATTCAATAAAAATGATATTATTATTGTTCAAATATTTTATTCCATACATGAATATTTTATATATTATATTCATTCAATAAAAATGATATTTTTATTGTTCAAATATTATTATTGTTTAAATATTTTATTCCATACATGAATATTTTATATATCATATTCATTCAATAAAAATGATATTTTTACTATTCAAATATTTTATTCCATACATGAATATTTTATGTATTATATTCATTCAATAAAAACGATATTTTTATTGTTCAAATATTTTATTTTCCATTCACATCGCAATCACAATCAATTTCCACAACATAGTACAATCAGACAAGTCATCCATGGTCTGTGGACGATGGGGAACAGTTCATATATGTAACGACCCGCCATTTTGACCATGCCGAATCGACAAAACATGTCAGCTCGAATCGTCCAGAACAACAGATTGTAATTAGCTTCTGAGGTAAATAGAATAAATCATAGAATCACATATCACAGACACAGATACAGAGCAATATAATACCTCACAACGGAAAATTTAAAATACAATAGTAGTTCACGAAGCTTTACATTAGAGTTTACATAAATAATACAGCGGAAGTCTAATACAATAAATAACAGATAACAATCTGTAACAAAATGATAGAAATAACTGGATGACTGGAACAATTGATCAACATGTAGATATAGGTGAGCAAAAATCCAATATAAGCTCCAAACTCCAAAGGTGAATCTCGAAAACTAATATACTCGATCTGACCTGAGCCATAATGCAAAATAAAACAACTCGGATCAGGACTAACATTCTCATAGAAGTAAATCAACTTAAATGTTCGATGAAATGCAATCAGTAACTTAGAGGATGTTTGGGATCACCATCCTCTAAGGATCCGTCAAACTAATACTATATAGCATAATACGCTATATACAATTGTGTCTATCAGTAAAGTAAAGTAAAATATCAAAATAGCGTAAGCGGGATTACCATTATTACCCTTACACCGTTTATATATTCCCATAGTATATACAGTACCGTAATTCCTCCGTAAACTGGAGGTTTATCAGAGGGCACTCCATATAAAACAGTACAAAACAATGTCGTAGTAGGCTCTTATAAGGCATGTGACAAGGCACGCAAGGAATGCCAGGGTGGACTCACCATTTGCAGAGCCGGACTGGTGGTAACGCATAGTAGCTACTACCGCCCACCTTGATACACACTCCCATAATCAAAAGGGCCCAAATCGAATCTCAACAGTAATAGAATAATATCGAAGAAGTGTGCTCGATAAGAGGTATTACCTCACTTGGTCCGTGCATAACTCCTGTTTTAGCCACATCAAGCTGACTCAAGGTAGTCAGGGTCTCGTAATTAATATGAAATAAAATAAATGGAGTCGTTCGCCAAATCATTCCCTTCATTCTGGAACTTCACCGCGTACACAGTTGTTAAAGTGGTTTTCAGTATTGGCAGAGAGTACGATAATAGCCAATCCCGGTCTCTTTAACAACCAAACGTTTACATTTTCACACCGTGGTCACTATTTTATAAATCACTTATAAAATAGTTTATTTGAAATCTCATATTCGAATTTGAAATCAAAATTAAATATCTAACTTTGAATATATAAAATTTTGAAACCCATTCACTTAAATCGCCTAAATCGAATTGATTTCGAAATCATATCGTAAATATCTCAAGATATAGCATAAACTAGTACTATAACGTTTAACTTCGATTATGATTTCCAAAAGTATTCCATAACAAATTTTGAATCTAGAGTCGACTCATATAAAACATATCTCAAATGTCGTTTAAATCAAAAGTAAATGACATAACTTCGATGATATTTAGCTTGATTTATATTTGTCAAAATTTCAAGTTCAAATGATTAAGTCTACCTTTAATAAGAATTCCATTAAGTCGATTCATATAAATCTAACATTCAATTTCAAAATATACAATTCGAGTCAAAATATTCTATTTCGATTTATATAAACCAAAACAAATCGTATATTTCAATTCCAACGACAATATTATATTTATAACCCAAGTCGAAAAATTCAATTTCATTACTTATAAATCCGAATCAAAGCCTTATCTTTCAATTCAAACAATTCACTTAATTTTAAAACATGTATTTTAAAATTCGATTTCCCAAATTTCATAATTCAACCTGTACGATTTATAAAGTCAATTCCATATATAAAATTTATATATATTCCAATTCATATTCAGTTGCTTTTTTAAAAAAAAAGAATTCATTTCATATCGATTATAAATTCAAATAAAATCAACTTACGCCATTCATGTTCATATTTTGTAAAGGTTTATAATTTAAACCAATTCAAAATTCACGTTCAAATTCAGAAAACAATTTCACAATTCAAGTTCATCATTTATAAGTTCAAATCAATTCGAATTCGAATTCATATCTTACATTTTGCCCAATTCATCTCTTCTAAAAGTTGTATCGATTCAAATTCATAACTTAATATGAGTTCATTCATTTTTCAATTATCGTTATATAAATTTACATCTTTAAACTTCGAATTTAAATCGCGAAATCTAACTTATCCATCTTGACTTTATTATTAAAGTTTATAAAATAAAATGTGTGTGTATATATATATATATATAAGAAAATTAATTTTGAAAATAGATATGTATATATATATATAAGTTTATAAAACTCTAAAATAAATTAGAAATAGATTATAAACATATATAAGTTTAAAATAATATAAAAATAGATTAACAGAAATATTTATTCTAAATAAAATTAAAATAGTTAAAGGAATAAATTATATGGTTTAAATAAATAAAATTATAAGTAAAATCTTAAACAAACATTTAAATCTATATTTACCTATAAAATCATTTTAAACATATAATTTAAAATTATACAATTTAAGTAAAAATGTTTAAAATATAAAATATAAATATATAAAATCTTTAATTAATATACAATTAAATTTGTCAAATTAGTTAACTTCGAAAAAATTACCAATGGTGTCCGTATATAGTTTTCTACCCTATGGTCAAGTAATACGGATATTTAACATTTCGATCCGTGATTTATAAAATTTCTACGGGCCTATCATTTCAACCCGCGATCCCAAGTTCAGTAAAAATCGTTCAGGTCTATCATTTCAACCCATAACAAATTTTTCCTATTCTAATGTCCGTTCGGGTATGTATCATTTCAACCCTTAGTGATTTTTGCTAAACTGGGGTATTAACAATCACAAATGACAATCAAATAGCAACAATCATAGCATATATATCATCAGTGCAACTACGTGTCATATGAGTATCGTGTCACATACGAAATGTGCATATATATCAAACCAATAATTTCTATCAGCAACCCTATACATTTCATAAAACAGTTCATTATTGACCTAACATCCATGAAATAAATGTGAATCAGGTGTGAGATAAACTCACCTTTCGTGGTACAGATTGGAGATAGCATACGAATTGGCACCGAATGAACAGATAGCTTACATGCACGATTCAGAATGGATCCGACTCGATATCGCTCAATATTATTTTATTTTACAGGGAGCGGTTGGGGAAATTCTCGGTAGATCGGTACGGTTATGGGGTTTGGGACGGGTTTCAGAACTTAACACCAACTCAACTCAAAAATAACCGAAATAAATTGTTATAAAAATATTTTATATATATTTATAACACAAATAAGAACACACTTATATCATAACACAACAAATAACTTAAACTATAATTTTTTTTCCTTTTTAAACTAAATACACACACAAAAAAGGATAAAAATAAAACACATCACTCAAAACAACACATATCTATTATATATGAAACACTCTAAACGAACACAGTACTATATATATTCTCCCTTGGAAACAACTCAACACAATTCAAATAGCACACATACTCACGCCACATAAACAGCACTCATCCCAAAACTCACGAGAGCACACAGCATCACTCATGCACAAACACACGCACTACTATTCACATAGAGGACACACGCAGTCTTTTAGGTGGAGACAACAAGGGGTTCAGATGGCTACAGGGTTCGGTTTCGGGGAGGAATGGCTCGGTGGAGGGTGAGTCAGGACGGAGGCTGTAACAACCCGCATTTTACGCATCTGAGGACCGTAGAATATTTATTTCTTCCCCATTTGAAGTCGTATGGTCATGTAACTTTGGTAAACAACCATTAGACTCATTTCCCATGTTCATGATTTTTGTCGATTTTTAAATGACCGTTTTGCCCCTAGCTGATCTTGTTTTGGCCATAACTTTTGATTGGAAAGGAATTTTGACCTGAAACTACTTCCATTAGATTCGTTTGATGGTTTACCTTTCCGTAGTGTGGTCATATGTGAAAAACTGACTTACCGTTTGGGAGATATGGCTGAAATAATGTTTGTAAGGTGAAAAACTGCTTAACCGGGCCAAATAGGGTGATTAGCGAATGGGTCCATAACCCATTTCGGGATTAGGGTTATGGGGAGGCTGAAAAGAGTTAGAGATTCATTCCATTTCTGTTTTCTAGCCTCCACTTACATCTTAGAAACCCTAAAAATGGCCTCCAAACTCTAAATCACCTCCAAATCATCTTCTAATCAAGGATTAAGCTTAGCAACATCAAATCAAGGGAGATCTACACCAAATCAACGTTAGAGCTGTTGTTTAGCATTGGGACTCGCACCAAATCAGAGATTTACTTCAGATCTAAGTCTTATTTGTGGCTAAGGTGAGTGATTTGCATAGTTCCTCACTAATTATGGCTAATTAAGGGTAATTAGTGTTAATTAGCGAATTTAAACATGATAAAATTCTGGAAAAATATTTATAAAATTCGAAATGATGTTTTAGACCTCTAATATGAATTTGGGTTAGTTTGGTTAAGTTTTGCTAATCATATCATTAGTTTCACTTAAACATGCTTAAGGGGAAATATGGGGTTTTGGGTAAGTTTGATCCATTTTAACCTATTATATTGATGTTTTGGTGTTTGAGGTCACTTCTACTTGTTGCTATGACTGTATGGTATGCTTTGTGATTGATTAGAATAGGTAGAATGGTCGAAAACGCCGTCGAGTGGCGTAAATTGCTTGCTGGAAGAAGTGCAGAAAGGCATCCGAACCGGATCGGATCGGTAGGAGGACCCGATCCGCCCTTACACTCCACACTCCGATTCACTTGTACTTCTCGTGGCACGCATCGTCCGATCCGACCCGCTTGGTGTTCTCCGACCCGATCCGCCATGGTACCCCAACCCGAACCGATGTACTTCGACGAGGCTTGGAGACTACGACCCGACCCGGGTTGATTATAAGAAGCCGATCTGAGCCATGACACATTGGAGGACCCCGACCCGAACCGGTGATGGCGACTAGACGTGGAGTCTCGATCCGATCCGCTGAGGTGAAGATGACCCGATCCGATCCAGAGAAGAAGGAGCACTCCAATCCGTACCGAACTGATGACTAGGGGTAAATCCGAACCGATCCAGTGATGACCCATAAACTGAGATGCAAAGGTAGTCCAAATGGAAGTTAGAGCTCAGGATTCAGTTGGGAACCAATGAGTTCACTTCATGCTTGGACTTTGCTGCGGGACGTGTGGTAAGGAGTTGTCGACGTTCATAACTTCGATTCACCACTGAAAATGGATGATGGGCTACTTATCAGTGCAGTAGTGTCATTATGAGTCGAGGGGCAAGGTGATGGTAGCAAGACTACGTTATCAGTGCAGTAGAGTCATTATGACTCGAGGGGCAAAGTGATGCACAGAAAGACTATGAGCCAGTGCAGTGGGGTCATTGTGACTCCATGGGGCAAAGTGGACATAGTAAAAGATTAGTGGCTATGTATCAGTGCAGTGAAGCCATTTATGACTTCATGGGGCAAAGTGATCATAGCAAGGTATGTTGGGTGATCGAAGTGGTGAATATCATATGCTTTATGCACTGAGTGAGAGATGTGAGGATGGTTGTTATGCGTGATTGTTTGCCATCACTATGACATGCAAACCCCCACCCCGTTACCTTTACACCATTTGAAATGGCACCATAGAGTGTTGTACAGTATGTAGTGCTAACTCTTTGGTTGTAGGTCCAGGTTCAGGTATGTTTTAGTGTACCTGTTATTGTTCTGTTTAGATGCTTATCGCTCATACCAGGCTTTATGTCTGACCCAGAGTTTTATGTCTCTTCTTATTACTCTGGGTGCTCACACGAGCAGACTAGAGACAGGTCAGCTGGTGATGCGCGAGTAGCTGATTCGGAGGCGAGCAGGAGGCTTCCACGTATGATATATAGATATTCTCCCTGTGTCGTTGGTGGTCGCTACTTGGGCATTAGTAGTGTACCTCCTTCATCTTACTTTTTCTTTTTGAGACAGTTTGAAAAGTTGTAATAATGTTAGCTTTGGATCATAAGCTGTACTTGGATTTTCCGCTGCTATGTTAGTTTGTTTTCAGCTTATGCACTGTCTCACCTGTTTTATGTCAAGTATGTTATTATTATATTTTGTTCTATGCGCTGTGAGACATTCTACAGGTTCCTTGTTAGTTCATTTCTTTCTTTCCTTTTCTTTTGACGACCATCCCATGCTAACTGGACATGTGTACAGCGCACTTTTGGAGTAAATGCCGGTTAGTGCGGGGCGGGCCGTAACATTTGATATCAGAGCTCTAGGTTGCGTAGTTAACCTAGGGAAAGACACTAGGGAGAGATAGTACGTATATGAGAGCGCGTATTTGTGATTACTTTGGTTTTCAAAAGCTATATATATATACTATTAGTAGTATAAGAATGAAGTCGTACTGCATTAGCACCACTATGGGGTCGTTAATCGTTTCCCCTTTTACAGATTGACGATGAGCCGATATGCAAGAGGTGCTGGTAGGGGAGCCAATAATGGGAATGCTGCTGACATGAGGGCGATGTTTACTGACCTCATGAGAGACATGCTTAGGGAGGTGCAAGGGGCAGTTCCCAATCCCGAAATTGGTGGTGGTTCAGTAGTACAGGCGCCTAGGGTCGATTTCGCCAAGTTGTGCAAGGGTTACACCAACCTTGGTGGGAAGCCGTTCCATGGAACGGAGTCGGCCACAGATGTTCAGGATTGGTTGGATAGCTGTGATCGTATCATCGACGATTTGGGTATCGAGGATGCGATGAAGAGAAGGCTAGCGTCTCGTCAGCTGCAAGGGCGAGCGATGAATTAGTGGAATGCCATTAGAACAGCTACTCCAGAAGATCAGTTCACTTAGGATCAGTTCAAGGCTCGCTTTAGCGAGAAGTTTATTCCAGCTACCCAGAAGTCAGTGTTGTTTAAGAGATTCTTGGAACTCAAGCAGAATGGTAGGGCAGTCTCGGACTATATTGCTGAGTTCGACACTTTGTCGAAGTATGGACTATCTCTTATCGATACTCCCGAGAAGAAGAATGAGATGTTCATTACTGGGTTGGATGGATATTTGGGGGAAAGGCTTATCAACCACATCGATGAGACTTTTGAATCGATTGTGGGGAAAGCTTTGAGATCAGAGAGTCTTTACCCTAAGTCAAAGACTGAGGCTGCATCTGCAGAAGGGCCGAAGCCGCAAGTAGGCGGTGGAGGCAAGAATAACTCTTAGAATAAGAGGAAGCAGAGCCAATCTAAGGATGGCCAGAAAAAGAACAAGAAAGAAGTTGAGTGCTTCAGCTGTGGTAAGAAGGGCCATTATGCTAAAGAATGTCGGGCCAAGCCAGCGGATAGGAAGTGCTATAACTGTGGCCAAGTGGGACATCATAAGGATAAGTGTCCGCAACCTCTTAAGGAGAAGTAGATTGTGAAAGCATATGCTATTGATGCTGTTCCTTCTTCGTCGAATGCCCCAACTGTGGCGGAGAAAGGAAAGAATGTCGTTATTCAAGGTATGCTTTCTATTTATGATGTACCAGTTCGAGTTTTGTTTGATACTGGGGCTTCCCGTTCCTTCATATCTAGTGACCTGGTAGATAGGTTAGGACTGGAACCCAAGATAGTCGATAGACCATTGGTTGTGACGAACCCGATTGGTGGTTCGACTAGCCTTAGTATGATTTGCCGAAATATGGTCTTATCGAGTCATGGATGTATGTTTGTTTGTGATTGCTTTGTTTTGGGCTTTACTGGGTATGGCATTATATTGGGGGTCGATTGGCTCCAAAGATACGGGGTGGTGGTAGACTGTGAGGGCTTTTTGGTGACAGTTAGGGCGGATGATGGGCGGAGGGTAGTGTTTGGTAGTCTACCTAGTGATGGGGTAATGGCTAGTTTTATAAATTCCCTCGACATCCCGCAGGATGAGTTGTCAGATGTGCCCGTGGTTGGTCAGTATCCGGACGTCTTCGAGGAGGTGACCGGGCTTCCACCACACCGAGAGATTGAGTTCCGTATTGATTTAGTTAAAGATGCCAGACCTATAGTGATGCCACTTTGTCGTATGGCACCAAGGGAGCAGCGAGAGCTCGGGGTGCAAGTCAGCAATCTTTTGAAGAAGGGATTTATTAGAAGGAGTGTCTCCGAGTGGGGAGCACCAGTTGTGTTTACCACTAAGGCAGATGGTTCCTTTCGTTTGTGTGAGGACTATCGCGAGTTGAATAAGGTAACGAGGAAGAATAAGTATCCTCTACCGCGGATAGATGATTTGTTTGATCAACTAGAAGGAGCAAGAGTGTTCTCCCAGTTGGACCTCGCGACAGGATTTCATCAGCTCCGAGTAGCGGATGAGAGTGTTCCGAAGACGGCATTTAGGACGCCGTCTGGATTTTATGAGTGGTTGGTCATGCCATTTGGGTTGACCAATGCACCAGCCTACTTTGTGGATCTTATGAATCGAGTATTCAGAGATCAGTTGAATAAGTTTGTTCTTGTGTTCATAGACGATATCCTTGTTTACTCGAGGACAGAGGAGGAACACAAGGGACACTTGAGGATAGTGATGGAGGTGTTAAGGAAACACCAATTGAAAGCGAAATTCTCTAAGTGTCACTTTTGGAGAAGGGAAGTGCGATTCTTGGGCCATGTTGTTTCAGAAAATGGTATTGCCGTGGACCCTGCGAAGGTGGCCACGATACAGGATTGGCCTACGCCCAAGAATGCAACAGATGTAAGAAGTTTCTTGGGATTAGCTGGATATTATCGTAAGTTTATCCAGGACTTCTCCAAGATAGCAGCACCGTTGACTCAGTTGACTAAGAAGAATCAGGCCTTCGTCTGGGACGGAGTGTGTGAGAATGCATTCAAGAGTCTAAAAGAAAAGTTGACGCGTGCGCCAGTATTAGTCATTCCTAGAGGGAATGAAGAGATGACGGTATAGACAGATGCTTGTGGTACTGGACTAGGTGCTGTGTTGATGCAAGGAGGTAGGGTTGTAGCTTATGCTAGTCGGCAGCTAAAGCCGCATGAGGAAAAGTACCCTACCCATGATTTGGAACTGGCAGCGATCGTGTACGCATTAAAGATGTGGAGACACTATCTCTTGGGAGAAAGATTTGAGTTGTTTACCGATCATAAATCGTTAAAGTATCTCTTCTCTCAGAAAGATCTGAATCTCCGTCAACAGAGATGGTTAGAGTTCTTGGCTTCGTATGATTTTGATATCACATACACACCTGGGAAAGGTAATGCGGTAGCCGATGCCTTGAGTAGGAGACATGCCAGTTTGGGGGCTATGTTTCTTGAATGGAAGCAACTGGAGTATATCGCGGGGTTTGATTTCAGACCAAAGTGCGAATTGGATCCAGAAATGCTAGCTAGTTTGACGATCAGACCCACTTTGATAGAGCGGATTGGTTCCAGCCAGAGGGACGATCCTAATCTATTGGAAATCATCTCCAGGTTAGAGATGAATATCGACGGTGAGGAGATGAATTTGTATGGGCTTGATCGAGATGGATGGCTTCGAAAGAATGGAAGACTAGTTGTACCCAACGTGAATGGTTCGAGAGATTAAGTGCTTAGGGAATGTCATCACTCAAAACTGACTATACATCCCGGTGGTAATAAGATGTATCGAGACATGAAGCAGACTTACTACTGGGAAGGGATGAAAAGAGACATTGGGAAGTTTATATCCAAATGCATGAATTGCCAGCTAGTTAAAGTCGAGCAAAAGAAGCCTAGTGGGTTGTTGCAACCATTAGAAATTATTGAATGGAAATGGGAGCAAGTCTTGATGGATTTCATCGATGGTTTACCAAGGACTAGATCAGGATATGATAGTATTTGGGTAATTGTGGATCGATTGACTAAGAGTGCAAGATTTATACCAGTCAAATCGACTAGAACGGCAGCTAAGTTAGCAGAATTGTACATGAAGTGGGTAGTGAGATTTCATGGAGTACCTAAAAGCATTGTGAGTGACCGAGACCCGTTGTTTACTAGTGGGTTTTGGAAGAGCTTACAAGAGGCTCTAGGGTCAGAATTACATCTCAGTACTGCATATCATCCTCAGACCGATGGTCAGACGGAGAGGGTGAATCGTATATTGGAAGATATCTTGAGAGCTTGTATATTGGATTTTGGTGGATCATGGGATGTCCATTTGCATCTAGTAGAGTTTGCATATAATAATAGCTACCAATCCAGTATCGGTATGGCTCCATATGAAGCTTTGTACGGAAGACCGTGCACCTCACCATCATGTTGGATAGAGACTGGCGAGAAGTTTATGCTTGGACCAGATGTGGTGAGGGAGACTTCAGATAAGATTAAGATCATTACGAATGAAGGCTGCCCAGGATAGGTAGAAGAGTTATGCTGATAAAAGGAGAAGAGACTTAAAATTCTCCGTTGGTGACTTGGTGTTTGTCAAGATTT
The DNA here is from genome assembly GCA_030737875.1 of Allium sativum. Classification (NCBI taxonomy): domain Eukaryota; kingdom Viridiplantae; phylum Streptophyta; class Magnoliopsida; order Asparagales; family Amaryllidaceae; genus Allium; species Allium sativum. The sequence continues at coordinate 856,977,551 of CM060920.1, read as the reverse complement.
CTCCGTTGAAGAGCGTGATGCGATTTGGCAGGAGAGGCAAGTTGGCACCAAGATTTGATGGACCATTCCCAGTTCTCGAACAAGTTGGGAATTTGGCGTATAGAGTTGACTTACCAGAGAAGATGGCGGGAGTTCACAACGTATTTCATGTTTCCCAACTGAGAAATTTTGTGCACGACCCAGATTTGACTATTTCACCTGATCAGTTAGAGGACTTCGATGTAGAACCCGAGGCGGTTGGGAACCGCAAGCCGATTCGTATTGTCGAGCACGATACGAAGCAACTTCGAAGGAAGGCGGTGAAGTTAGTCAAGGTTCAGTGGGGCGAGAACGAGAATGACTGTACTTGGGAGACAGAAGAGAGCATTAGAAAGACGTATCCAGAACTCTTTGCCTGGTAAGATTTACCTTGTAATTTAGTTATTCCGCATGCTAGGATAGACTTGTTTCGCTTGTTTTTCATGTTTGATTGTTGTTTTATGGTTGATAGGCATGCGGGACCCTTTGTGTGTTTTGGTTAGGAAATTTCGGGGGCGAAATTTCTTAAGGGGGGAGAATGTAATAACCCGCATTTTACGCATCGGAGGATCGTAGAATATTTATTTCTTTCCCATATGAAGTCGTATGGTCATGTAACTTTAGGAAACAACCACTAGAATCATTTCCCATGTTCATGATTTTTGTCGATTTTTAAATGACCGTTTTACCCCTAGCTGATCTTGTTTTGGCCATAACTTTTGATTGGAAAGGAATTTTGAACTGAAACCACTTCCATTAGATTCGTTTGATGGTTTACCTTTCCGTAGAGTGGTCATATGTGAAAAACGGACTTACCGTTTGGGAGATATGACTGAAATAAGGTTTGGAAGGTGAAAAACTGCTTAACCGGGCCAAATAGGGTGATTAGCGAATGGGCCCATAACCCATTTCAGGATTAGGGTTATGGAGAGGCTGAAAAGAGTTAGAGATTCATTCCATTTCAGTTTTCTAGCTTCCACTTACCTCTTAGAAACCCTAAAAATGGCCTCCAAACTCTAAATCACCTCCAAATCGTCTTCTAATCAAGGATTAAGCTTAGCAACATCAAATCAAGGGAGATCTACACCAAATCAACGTTAGAGCTGCTGTTTAGCATTGGGACTCGCACCAAATCAGAGATTTACTTCAGATCTAAGTCTTATTTGTGGCTAAGGTGAGTGATTTGCATAGTTCCTCACTAATTATGGCTAATTAAGGGTAATTAGTGTTAATTAGCAAATTTAAACATGATAAAATTCTGGAAAAATATTTATAAAATTCGAAATGATGTTTTAGACCTCTGATATGAATTTGGGTTAATTTGGTTAAGTTTTGCTAATAATATCATTAGTTTCACTTAAACATGCTTAAGGGGAAATATGGGGTTTTGGGTAAGTTTGATCCATTTTAACCTATTATATTGATGTTTTGGTGTTTGAGGTCACTTCTACTTGTTGCTATGACTGTATGGTATGCTTTATGATTGATTAGAATAGGTAGAATGGTCGAAAACGCCGTCGAGTGGCGTAAATTGCTTGCTGGAAGAAGTGCAGAAAGGCATCCGAACCGGATCGGTAGGAGGACCCGATCTGCCCTTACACTCCACACTCCGATTCACTTGTACTTCTCGTGGCACGCATCATCCGATCTGACCCGCCTGGTGTTCTCCGACCCGATCTGCCATGGTACCCCGACCCGAACCGATGTACTTCGACGAGGCTTGGAGACTACGACCCGACCCGGGTTGATTAGAAGAAGCCGATCCGAGTCGTGGCACATTGGAGGACCCCGACCCGAACCGGTGATGGCGACTGGACGTGGAGTCTCGATCTGATCCGCTGAGGTGAAGATGACCCGATCCGATCCAGAGAAGAAGGAGCACTCCGATCCAAACCGAACTGATGACTAGGGGTAAATCCGAACCGATCCGGTGATGACCCATAAACCGAGATGCAAAGGTAGTCCAAATGGAAGTTAGAGCTCAGGATTCAGTTGGGAACCAATGAGTTCACTTTATGGTTGGACTTTGCTGTGGGACGTGTGCTAAGGAGTTGTCGACGTTCATAACTTCGATTCACCACTGAAAATGGATGATGGCCTACTTATCAGTGCAGTAGAGTCATTATGACTCGAGGGGCAAGGTGATGGTAGCAAGACTACGTTATCAGTGCAGTAGAGTCATTATGACTCGAGGGGCAAAGTGATGCGTAGAAAGACTATGAGCCAGTGCAGTGGGGTCATTGTGACTCCATGGGGCAAAGTGGACATAACAAAGGATTAGTGGCTATGTATCAGTGCAGTGAAGCCATTTATGACTTCATGGGTGCAAAGTGATCATAGCAAGGTATGTTGGATGATCGAAGTGGTGAATATCGTATGCTTTATGCACTGAGTGAGAGATGTGAGGATGGTTGTTATGCTTGATTGTTTGCCATCACTATGACATGCACACCCCCACCCCCGTTACCTTTACACCATTTTAAATGGCACCTTAGAGTGTTGTACAGTATGTAGTGCTAACTCTTTGGTTGCAGGTCCAGGTTCAGGTATGTTTTAGTCTACCCGTTATTGTTCTGTTTAGATGCTTATCGCTCATACCAGGCTTTATGTCTGACCCAGAGTTTTATGTCTCTTCTTATTACTCTAGGTGCTCACACGAGCAGACTAGAGACAGGTTAGTTGGTGATGCGCGAGTAGCTGATTCGGAGGCGAGCAAGAGGCTTCCACGTATGATATATAGATATTCTCCCTGTGTCGTTGGTGGTTGCTACTTGGGCATTAGTAGTGTACCTCCTTCATCTTACTTTTGCTTTTTGAGACAGTTTGAAAAGTTGTAATAATGTTAGCTTTGGATCATAAGCTGTACTTGGATTTTCCGCTGCTATGTTAGTTTGTTTTCAGCTTATGCATTATCTCACCTGTTTTATGTCAAGTATGTTATTATTATATTTTGTTCTATGCGCTGTGAGACATTCTACAAATTCCTTGTTAGTTCATTTCCTTCTTTCCTTTTCTTCTGACGACCGTCCCATGCTAACTGGACATGTGTACAGCGCACTTTTGGAGTAAATGTCGGTTGGTGCGGGGTGGGCCGTCACAGAGGCGAGGAGGTCAAGTTCGACGCTTGGGGCGAGCTGATGCGGGCTTGGTTGCGGATGGACGAGGACGGAGAGCAGATGGTGATGGAGGCTTTCAGAATGGGGCGGGGTTCGGTTGAGACCGAAGGAAAAGGCGCATCTCGGTGAAGGCAGGAAATGGTGCCGGAGGGGTTCAGTTTTGGGTCGAGGTGAGGAAGTGGAAGGTGGAGGCAGGACAAGGGGCAGAGGGCGAGCTGAGGAGGACAGTTGGTTGATGGAAGAAAATGGGATGGAGGTGCAGGTCGAAGGCCTGTGTTTTTTTTCTCCTTTCATTTGTTCTTGAGCGAGAAGAAAGAAGTTGAGGAAGAAAAGGTAAGAAGGACGGAGTGGTTCAAAAGCAAATGAATGGGTAGCTGCTGCTTTATATTATTTCGAATGGACAGTTGTTTTTCTTAAAGTATATGGAAGCTAAAAACAAGGTGCATGGGGAAAATAATAAGGGTAGACCGATTCACTGTGCGAACTTGTTTGAAGAACGTGGGGTGAACGGTTCTTGAATTTGAAAAAAAAAGTTCTGTTTGGTTTAAGTTTCAAAAGTATAAGATGCTGTTAAAATGGACATGTAAAGAAATGAACAAGCAAAAATAAATAAAAGGAGACATAAATGCATGAACCAACGTATGCATTGTTTACATTTAAAACATAAATAAAAGGAAACGATAAAGGAATGAACCAACGTATGCATTGTTGGGTAAAAAAAATGGATGTATGGTATTTGAAAAACAAATGAAATGCACTAGTTCAAAAATATATGTGTTTACATTGAAAATGGAAAGCACGTTCTCATGCATGAATTTTATGTAAAATGTGTCCACTTTGCCAATAAAAATAAAAACGGGTGGTTAAATAAAATAAAAGAACGGGTTTTGCAGACCCAAAATGGTTAGAAAAGCATGTAGAATCATAATAAGGACACGTCGAACTCAAATGACTCTGTTTCAAAAATGAACAGTGCAAGTTTTTTCACAATTACAGCGCAAACCGAGCACCGAAACTGGCAAATGAATATATTATGGAAACCAGCGTGACGAGATGGACGCAACGGTATAAAATTTGCAGTGTCAGGACGCTCCGTTTAAAAATGTGTTACGGACCCCTTTGACGTAAAAATGCAGACGGAAAACGGAGGTCAAAACGTTCGATTTTCACGAATTGAATTCCGCCGTTGGATTACTGACGACGAATAGAATATTTTTCATGTTTGTCCGAACTGGATTCAGAGAGATTTTAAAATCGATAAAATTTGAACGGTTATGCGCAGCATTGCACTGAAAATTGGACGATTGAAAAACATTCAAATTTTTCGATGAAATTTTCACTACTGCTACATCTCACTGTACGTATTTCAAATATCAAATTCCCATTATGAGAAATTATAAAATATTTTCAAAATAAAAACTCGATATAATTCGGAATTTAAATCATTAAAAATAGCGGGTTATTACACTCTCCCCCACTCAAAACTTTTCGTCCCCGAAAAGGAACGAGGTATGGAAATAGTAATTAAATAATAATTTTAAACCAATGGTTCATATATATTCTTATACGTATATATCATTTGAAATAAATATATTTGAATCAAAAGTTAAGATATTTTCAAACATTTCAAAATAGTTTTAAGTATTCACTCGACGTTTCAATTGGCGGTATATAGCTATCCCACTTTCATAACCTGAAGATAGATATCGATGATGCCGCGGTCATTACCAGAATCATTTTCAAGCGACTATAGTGTGACTCTATATCTATATAACACATAGGATTTAACATATACATTGATCAGACGTATATCCAAATCACTAAGTATTCGATAGTCCAATTTTAACATCAAATAAATATTCAAAACAATTTTTTCTATATTTTAAAAAGGATATATACGAAGTTTTCAAATAACATATTATAAATAATATATTTCAAATCATTAAACTTTAAGTAAGGAAAACTTTATATCTCTCCCCACTCATTTATTTATTAAAATTTAACTAAAATCCTTAACAATATACAAACAATATTCTTATTAAATCAAATTCATGACAAAATTATTCAATCAATACAAAGTCAATTTTTAACAAAATATTAATCCTTAAGTCTCATTCAAAATATATATAGCTTATAAAATATAACATCTTATAGTATAAATATCAAATCTTTCAAAATATTGGTATTTCAGATATATATACCTCTATATATATATATATATCAAAATTGCAATACCACACTAAGGAAATTCTATATTTTAATATTTTCCAATATAGTTATATCAAATCAATATTTAGTAAAATTGACTCACTAGAAAACATACACTTTCCTTCTACTTCTTACCTTGTTGTGGACAAGGATAAGTTACAGAATTCAGGTTAAAAGATGAACGAACGAAAGAACCTAATCAAAGAGCATCTACGAAGGAGGATGGATTCAAATGAAAATGAAATTTCCAAAAAAAATTTAAAAATTAAAACAAATTTTTTATATTGAAATACTTGTTTATAACATTTCAAAACCATTTCAAAACTATTTATAAATTCAAAATACGCTCTCTCTCTCTCTCAAGAAGGATTCTGCGACAGATTCCACTCGCTCTAGGGTATTGCTACCCTATCTCTAATGAGCTTTTACCCCATAAGCTAAAGCTTTGATAAAACCAAAGCTCTGATACCAAATGTAACGACCCGCCATTTTGACTGTGCCGAATCAACAAAATATGTCAACTCGAATCGTCCAAAACAACAGATTGTCATTAGCTTCTGAGGTAAATAGAATAAATCACAGAATCATAGATCACAGACACAGATACAGAGCAATATAATACCTCACAGTGGAAAATTTAAAATACAACAGTAGTTCATGAAGCTTTACATCAGAGTTTACATAAATAATACAGCGGAAGTCTAATACAATAAATAATAGATAACAATCTGAAACAGAATGATAGAAATAACTGGATGACTGGAACAACTGATCAACATGTAGATATAGGTGAGCAAAAATCCAATATAAACTCCAAACTCCAAAGGTGAATCTCGAAAAATGATATACACGATCTGACCCGAGCCATAATGAAAAACAAAACTACACGGATCAGGACTAACATTCTCATAGAAGTAAATCAACTTAAATGAAATGTGTGATGAAATGCAATCAGTAACTTAGAGGATGTTTGGGATCACCATCCTCTAAGGATCCGTCAACCTAATACTATATAGCATAATACGCTATATACAATAGTGTCTATCAGTAAAGTAAAATATCAAAATAGCATAAGCGGGATTACCATTATTACCCTTACACCATTTATATATTCCCATAGTATATACAATACTGTAATTCCTCCGTAAACTGGAGGTTGATCAGAGGGTACTCCATATAAAACAGTACAAAACAAAGTCGTAGTAGGCTCTTATAAGGCATGTGACAATGCACGCAAGGAATGCCAGGGTGGACTCACCATTTGCAGAGCCGAATTGATGGTAACGCATAGTAGCTACTACCACCTACCTCGATACACACTCCCATAATCAAAAGGGCCCAAATCAAATCTCAACAGTAATAGAATAATATCAAAGAAGTGTGATCGATAAGAGGTATGACCTCACTTGGTCCGTGCATAGCTCCTGTTTTAGCCACATCAAGCTGACTCAAGGTAGTCAGGGTCTCGTAATTAATATGAAATAAAATAAATGGAGTCGTTCGCCAAATCATTCCCTTCATTCTGGAACTTCACCGCGTACACAGTTGTTAAAGTGGTTTTCGGTATTGGCAGAGAGTATGACAATAGCCGATCCCGGTCTCTTTAACAACCAAATGTTTACATTTTCACACCGTGGTCACTATTTTATAAATCACTTATAAAATAGTTTATTTGAAATCTCATATTCGAATTTGAAATCAAAATTAAATATCTAACTTTGAATATATAAAATTTTGAAACCCATTCACTTAAATCGCCTAAATCGAATTGATTTTGAAATCATATCGTAAACATCTGAAGATATAGCATAAACTAGTACTATAACGTTTAACTTCGATTATGATTTCCGAAAGTATTCCATAACAAATTTCGAATCTAGAGTCGACTCATATAAAACACATCTCAAATGTCGTTTAAATCAAAAGTAAATGACACAACTTCGATGATATTTAGCTTGATTTATATTTGTCAAAATTTCAAGTTCAAATGATTAAGTCTACCTTTAATAAGAATTCCATTAAGTCGATTCATATAAATCTAACATTCAATTTCAAAATATACAATTCAAGTCAAAATCTTCTATTTCGATTTATATAAATCAAAACAAATCATATATTTCAATTCCAACGACAATATTATATTTATAACCCAAGTCGAAAAATTCAATTTCAATACTTATAAATCCGAATCAAAGCCTTATCTTTCAATTCAAACAATTCACTTAATTTTAAAACATTTATTTTGAAATTCGATTTCCCAAATTTCAGAATTCAACCTGTACGATTTATAAAGTCAACTCCATATATAAAATCTATATATTTTCCAATTCATATTCAGTTGCTTTTAAAAAAACGAATTCATTTCATATCGATTATAAATTCAAATAAAATCAACTTACTCCATTCATGTTCATATCTTGTAAAGGTTTATAATTTAAACCAATTCAAAATTCGCGTTCAAATTCAGGAAACAATTTCACAATTCAAGTTCATCTTTTATAAGTTCAAATCAATTCGAATTCGAATTCATATCTTACATTTTGCCCAATTCGTCTCTTCTAAAAGTTGTATCGATTCAAATTCATAACTTAATATGAGTTCATTCATTTTTCAATTATCATTATATAAATTTACATCTTTAAACTTCGAATTTAAATCGCGAAATCTAACTTATCCATCTTGACTTTTTTATTAAAGTTTATAAAATAAAATGTGTGTATATATATATATATATATAAGAAAATTAATTTTGAAAATAGATATGTATATATATAAGTTTATAAAACTCTGAAATAAATTAGAAATAGATTATAAACATATATAAGTTTAAATTAATATAAAAATAGATTAACAGAAATATTTGTTCTAAATAAAATTAAAATACTTAAAGGAATAAATTATATGGTTTAAAATAAATAAAATTATAAGTAAAATCTTAAACAAACATTTAAATCTATATTTACCTATAAAATCATTTTAAACATATAATTTAAAATTATACAATTTAAGTAAAAATGTTTAAAATATAAAATATAAATATATAAAATCTTAAATTAATATACAATTAAATTTCTAAAATCAGTTAACTTCGAAAACATGACCAACGGTGTCCGTATATAGATTTCTACCCTATGGTCAAGTAATACGGATATTTATCATTTCAATCCGTGATTTATAAAATTTCTACGGGCCTATCATTTCAACCCATGATCCCAAGTTCAGTAAAAATCGTTCAGGTCTATCATTTCAACCCATAACAAAATTTTCCTATTCTAATGTCCATTCGGGTATGTATCATTTCAACCCTTAGTGATTTTTCCTAAACTGGTGTATTAACAATCACAAACAACAATCAAATAGCAACAATCACAGCATATATATCATCAGTGCAACTACGTGTCATATGAGTATCGTGTCACATATGAAATGTGCATATATTTCAAACCAATAATTTCTATCAGCAACCCTATACATTTCATATAACAGTTCATTATTGATCTAACATCCATGAAATAAATGTGAGTCAGGTGTGAGATAAACTCACCTTTCGTGGTACAGATTGGAGATAGCATACGAATTGGCATCGAATGAACAGATGGCTTACATGCACGATTCAGAATGGATCCGACTCGATATCGCTCAATATTATTTTATTTTATAGGGAGCGGTTGGAGAAATTCTCGGTAGATCGGTACGGTTATGGGGTTTGGGACGGGTTTCAGAACTTAACACCAACTCAACTCAAAAATAACCGAAATAAATTGTTATAAAAATATTATATATATAACACAATAAAGAACGCACTTATATCATAACACAACAAATAACTTAAACTATAATTTTTTTTCCTTTTTAAACTAAATACACACACAAAAAAGGATAAAAATAAAACACATCACTCAAAACAACACATATATATTATATATGAAACACTATAAACAAACACAGTACTATATATATTCTCCCTTGGAAACAACTCAACACAATTCAAATAGCACACATACTCATGCCACATAAACATCACTCATACCAAAACTCACGCGAGCACACAACATCACTCATGCACAAACACACGCACTACTATTCACACAGAGGACACACGCAGTCTTTTAGGTGGAGACAATAAGGGGTTCAGATGGCTACAGTGTTCGGTTTCGGGGAGGAATGGCTCGGTGGAGGGTGAGTCAGGACGGAGGCGAGGAGGTCAAGTTCAACGCTTGGGGCGAGCTGACGCGGGCTTAGTTGCGGATGGATGAGGACGGAGAGCAGATGGTGACGTGGGCTTTCAGAATGGGGCGGGGTTCGGTTGAGACCAGAAGGAAAAGGCGCATCTCAGTGAAGGCTGGAAATGGTGCCAGAGGGGTTCGGTTTTAGGTCGAGGTGAGGAGGTGGAAGTTGGAGGCAGGACAAGGGGCAAAGGGTGAGCTGAGGAGGACGGTTGGTGTATGGAAGAAAATGGGATGGAGGTGCAGATCGAAGGCCTGTGTTTTTTTCTCCTTTCATTTGTTCTTGAGCAAGAAGAAAGAAGTTGAGGAAGAAATGGTAAGAAGGACAGAGTGGTTCAAAAGCAAATGAATGGGTAGCTGCTGCATTATATTATTTCAAATGGACAGTTTTTTTTTAAAGTATACGGAAGTTAAAAACAAGGTGCATGGGGAAAATAATATGGGTAGACGATTCACGGTGCGAACTTGGGGTGAACAGTTCTTGAATTTGAAAAAAAAAAGTTTTGTTTGGTTTAAGTTTCAAAAGTAAAAGATGCTGTTAAAGTGGACATTTAAAGAAATGAACAAGCAAAAATAAATAAAAGGAGACATAAATGCATGAACCAACGTATGCATTGTTTACATTTAAAACATAAATAAAAGGAAACGATAAAGGAATGAACCAACGTATGCATTGTTGGGTAAACAAAATGGATGTATGGTATTTGAAAAACAAATGAAATGCACTAGTTCAAAATTATATGTGTTTACATTGAAAATGGAAAGCACATTCTCATGCATGAATTTTATTTAAAATGTGTCCACTTTGCCAATAAAAATAAAAATGGGTGGTTAAATAAAATAAAAGACGGGTTTTGCAGACCCAAAATGGTTAGAAAAGCATGCAGAATCATAATAGGGACACGCCGAACTCAAATGACTCTGTTTCAAAAATGAACAGTGCAAGTTTTTTTACAATTACAGCGCAAACCGAGCACCGAAACTGACAAATGAATTGCAGAAACCAGCGCGACGAGATGGACGCAATGGTATAAAATTTGCAGTGTTAGGATGCTCCGTTTAAAAACGTGTTACGGACCCCTTTGACGTAAAAATGCGGACGGAAAACGGAGGTGAAAACGTTCGATTTTCACGAATTGAATTCCGCCATTGGATTATTGACGACGAATAGAATATTTTTCATGTTTGTCCGAGCTGGATTCGGAGAGATTTTAAAATCGATAAAATTTGAACGGTTATGCGCAGCATTGCACTGAAAATTGGACGATTGAAAAACATTCATTTTTTTTGATGAAATTTTCACTACTGCTACATCTCACTATACGTATTTCAAATATCAAATTCCCATTATGAGAAATTATAAAATATTTCCGAAAATAAAAACTCGATATAATTCGGAATTTAAATCGTTAAAAATAGCGGGTTATTACAATATATGCAGTTATAAAATAAATAACTGTAAAAGAAATTATAGTGAGAAGTTGTAACAACTCTGAAAATCCGAGCCAATTTAAATTTTTTATTTTGGCAATTTTGATGAATTTGGAATATTTAAAATGAACTATTTTTAATAATAATGATGGGAATTTTTTTTGAATAGAATTAGAACGTATATATTTATATAGATCATCGTTAGAATAAAAATATTTATTTTAAATTATAAAAGGAATTGAAAATGGCGCGGTTGTTCGAAAATTCGATTTCAAATTTCAAATGAGTGTACAGGATTCAAAATAAACCGGATTTTAGCGAAACCAAAAATATTAGAATTAGTTTGAAATTTTATTTTTAACTAATCCAAAATATCGAAATTTCATAGCGGGAATAAAAAGTTATGCCCAGTTGGAAATTCAGAATAGTCGCTTTGGAATTCTGGCCCTTAAAAATGGAAATTTTGCAAACGATCTCTGTTTTCGACGAAACCACTTTTGTTGGATCTGGGAGGTCAAGTTATTGCTAGATTCAAAAATTCATAATTTTTGAAATCAATATGTGAGCATGGCAAAGTAAAACGTGTTTTGACAGCTTTAGTCAATTTCGATCGACTAGAAAATGGTCATTTTTCAAACGGTCTCGGAATTTGACGAAATTAGTTTTGCTAGAACCGTATCATCAATATGAAGCTAGAAAATATTTTTCGGGAATTTTTAGAGTCTGTATGTGGCCCCGGTAAATTGAAATGCACGTTCAAATTCAATATATAGATTTATATTTTGATTTTGACGGAAACTGATCGAAACGATCGAATCAGTTTACGATACATATCCCATTATGTTCGGAATGGGGGTAATTAGCTAGAGGTGACAATCGGTGGGTTCGATTTGGGGTTCAAACGAGAAATCAACTTTAATTGGAGGAAAATAATAATTAAATTAAATTTAATATATTAGGTCCCCCCTTTTCTTCCCTCTTCTCTTTCCTCCATATCAAATCGAAAACAAATAAAAACTCTCGACGCCGCTACCTCCATTCCGCACCGCCGTCGCCACACCTCCCTTTCACCTCCGACCACTCCTCCCTCTTCCCCTCCATCTCCTTCTTCCTCCCTTCCCTCTCTTCTTTCCCCAATGGAATAAAAAAAACCCATTTAAACCTGCCGCCACCTAATGGACCACAACCGCCGCCTGCACCTCGCCCTCCGGCGCGAGCATCCTCTGTCCCACCTAAATCGCAGCGCCCCCCTCCCCTTTGGACAATGTAAGTTTTTTTTGTTATTTTATTTTACCTTAGTTTTTACTTAATGTAAACCAGTTTGAGAAAAATAAAAATCAGTTCTTGTGTGGAATAACATGGTTTAGATCTGAAATTTTTAATATCATAAAGAATAGATTTTTAAACAATAAAAGTTTAGATTTTTAAATATGAAAGGATTAAATTTTTAGCAATATAAAAGATACGATTTTGTTCTTATAAAAAGATTGGATTTTTATATTATAGAAAGTATAAAAATATGATTTTTATATTATAGAGATAATAAAAATACGATTTTTATATTATATAGATAGTAAAAATTTGATCTTTATATATGTAGCGGTAGGATAAAAATACAATTTTTATATATGAAGTGACAATATAAAAAGGTGAATTTATCATATATTAAGCGAAATAAAAAAATTCGATCTTTATATAGGAGGTAGAAATATAAAAATATAAAAATATAATTTTTATATAGAAAGAAGCGTTGTAAGAATATATGATGTAGAAACAAAAATATGATTTTTATTTGTTGGAATGAAGCGATAAAAATATATGATTTTTATATATGAAATGCCATTGTAAAAATGTGATTTTTAATGTGAACAGCGGGAAAAGATAGCGATGGTATCGATAGAAATCAAAACAGAATCCATACAGTTCAGAAAGAAAGAAATGAAGTAGTGGAACCCAAAGGTGAGAACTTCTCACTTTTATTTCATTTTCTAGTTAAAATATATACTAGGATGCAGACGGTGCTTAGCAACACCCGACACCCGTCGTCCATAGACCATGGACGGCTTGTATGCATATTTGTTTGTGTGGTAAAAATTGATCGTGTGATGTGGAATGAAATAAAATATTTATATAGTTAAAAATATTCTATAGTTAAAAATAGAATGTTTAATGTGTGTGTGAATGAAATAAATATTTATAAACAAATCGGACGATTTGTTTATGTACACACGTTTGACTGATATTGATTGGGACGATAAATTTTACACATCGCCCAACTGCACAAATAAAATCTGTGTTTGATTGCTTGAAACCCCACACCGGTATTGGGATGATATATGACATACTCTAATCCCAATAATTAGCTGTATGTCGATCGATTGATTGACAAGCTGTTATAAGCATTAGATATTTATATTTGACGCTTATGCAGTGTAGAACGCACAATGGGTGATGATTGACTGTGTTTGATTGTTGTTGTATACATGTGTTGTATGAAATCCATATAATCAAATTATATGGTAATTGACTGTGTCTGACTCCAGTTCAGAAATAACAAATATTTTAAAATAACGATTATTTAAAAATAACGAACATTTTAAAATAATATTCAGTAAAGATCAAAATTTGATTTTGATGTCCGATTTGGGATGGACACGAAAATGTTTAAATATATAAAGCCGTGTTAATTAGATTGACGCCATTTTGACAGAAACGATATTTATATCAATTTTATTCATTTTTATAATGAATATCGAAAAGGAATTGATTTCAAAATCTAATGTTTTGAAAATATTATCATTTATATATCGATGATATGGAATATTCAATTTTGATTTGAAATTGAATATGAAGTTGAAATCGTTTTGAAAACGAATTAAAAACGATTTATAAAATACGATTTAAAAGGAAATCGAAGAAATATATATAATATATATATTATATATATAATGGCCTGAATAGAACGCACCGCGCCGCGGCAGTTCGTGAATTTGGACCATTGACTTCGAACAGACATTATGGGAGATCCGACTGTCGGATTCCCCTAAAACCGGAACCGTTGGGTTCATATCAAAAAGAGCTTTCTAACAAATGTGAGAAATTAGAAGTCTAACGGTTGGATTTGGAGTTATGTCCAAATCAAATTTGGAAAAGGTCGTTGTAAGTGCAGTTCAATGGCTGTTTATGGAAATCGACTGTACGGGCCTTGATAAAATTATTAAAAATAGCGATAATTTGTGTAAAATCATAAGAAGTGATTTGGAAAAAATTGGGATGAAAAAATACATATTTGAAACGATAAAAATATATTTTTATCGAAATGAACTAGTTTCAAACTAGAATTATAATTCAATTATTTTTAAAATAAATAAATTAGATTTGAAATGGTTTTAAAAATAACCAGAATTTTCAATGTATGAATTGGAATGGATTTGAATCGAAATTATCATCGGAATATTTTGATGTTGGACTCTGGATTATATGGATGTTGTTATGGAAATTTGGAAGATGTATTTTATATCGTTATTTCCAAAGCAATATTTGCTGGTTCCAGAATTTGATATTGAATATAAGCCGATATATTTTCTATTCAGAGCCTTGTATTTAATATCAAATAGGATTTGGGTTTGTCGTGAATGGTGTCTTCATTAACACTGTTCTTAAACCCAGCTGAGAAAAGATTAAATCTTTTTATATAGATTTGATGAAGTATACCAATTAATTAATATATTTAATTGGAATTGAATTAGAATTGATTTTGGGTTTATCGTGGACGGTGTTTTAAATAACACTTGTTCTTTAACCCGGTTATAAATGGAATGTGAATTGGGTTTATTGTGAACTGTGTTTTTAACGACATTCCTTCTTTAACCCGATTTACAATGAAATGTGATTTTGAATTTATAAATCTTTTTATTAAGATTTAACATGAATTTTTCACAGTAAAATTTTCCAATTTAATGTATTAAATTGGAATTGAATGGGAATCGATTTGATAATAATCAAAATGAAATTCTGTGTAGGAAGACTGTTAATACATATGGAATTTAAAAGGGCTTTGCCGTTATTCCATTTATATTATTAGTCGGATACGGAAATTGATATCGATTATATATATTAATTTGTTTTCCGTGAAGATTCCATTAATGGAATGTGATTTGGGTTTATCGTGAGTTGTGTTTTAAATGACATTAGTTCTTTAACCCAGTAAAAGACAGGATTACATATCTGTCTTTGTATTTCGAACTCTATGGTTGATCTCTACTTAATATATATCTATTTGGCGGCAAAGAATTTATTCTCTTGCTTAACGCCCTTCTCCGAGACGTACGAGCTCAGGGGTTATATATCGGCAGAAATCAATAGTATGGTGCAGATTGTCGATGCTACATGTTTGTGTTTCCAAAGTTAAATAATCATTAATATTGATTTTTGGGAAGATTAAAAATAAGTGGAGTTTTAATGAATCTTTAATCAGATTGAAAGGTGGATTGATAATTTAAACTATCAAATTTGGAAAATGATCGAGAGTGGAGTATAGCTAGTTTTGCTCCTAGCGATAGTTAATTCATTAATTAGATTTGATCAGAAAATGGTAATTAAATTTACCGATAACACCGTGGTGTTAGTTACGGGGTAATAACAGTTTTGCTCCATGAGATGAATAGGTTGGGATTGGGAAATAAAATAAATGATTACTTCGATGTGGTGGGCTAATCCCGACTAGTTTGGAAAACCATAATTTGGTTTGAAATTATATCCAAAGGAAGATTAAAGAATAAATTTTAAAGAATTTATCTTTGATATAATTAATGGGAACCTTTCCCAAAAGATGTGAATATTTAAATAAAAGAATATTCAGGATTGGAATGAGGCGTACGTTGTGTTTTTATAGCACTTGTTTATTATATACGCGAGTTATTCGGAAAGACCGGGTCTATCCCATTCTGAATAACTGATTCGACATAAGTCGAAGATGAAGAAGGTGGTTGAAGACCGAAGGTCTTCACATCATTTGAATGATTAATGGTGATCTTGATTGGGCTGTACACCCAAGAGGAGGGAAATAGTTGGTGATCGTCTAGACGTATTTGGAGATCAATGGATATGCGAGGTATAAGGTGCCTCCGGTTTCGTTCAGACCCAGAACGGACTTGTAAATGGATTGTGTGTCTGACATTGGATTTTATTCTGTGCTGATTGATTTCTATTAAATATATATCTGTTTGGCGGCGGAGAATTTCCTGTGTCGCATGCTGAGATGCAGTGATCAAGGCTTTTGTTGAAAATCAGTGTGTTGTGGTTGATGATCAAAGCACGGCTTTAATACAGCGTAGCTTTGTGTATCACGTTAATTCGTGAGCCTCACACCTCGGTATGAGTCAAAAATGGGATAGTGACTACAGGGAGTGCACGATGTTTCTTTCTAGCTATGGGTTGTGTCAGCGTTTTACTCACCCTGACATCGTCGTTATTTTACCTATGTGGTTGTTGGATTGCGAGGCGCCTCGGATATATTGGTCTCTTCGAAGCTGATGGATATAGGTCCGATAGGACCGGGAAACGTGTGTTCAGAAATTACCAATCCTCAAACGTAAGAGAGGACCAGCCCTGAAGATCCAGGGGTTTTCTACGGGAGATCCTAAGGCATTTGCTAGAGTGTCTCGAATCGGTAAGGAGCCATACTTGGCCTCGACTCATGACGGAAATCCAATTTCCAATACGTGACATTTCGGTTTTGATTGTAGAGCCTAGTATGGCGACATAGTGGTATGGGGCACTATGCCGTCTATGATTGATACATTTATATTCGAAGTTGTTTACATACACTTTACACTTATAATAGTATCAAAATGATTTGTTTTAAACGTACCAAGCATGTTTGGCTTTTATAAGGGAAAACCCTATCCTCCGGCTTGTGTTGCATTTGGTGATGGGACCTAGGTCTTATAATAGCTTCATTTTTTCAAAAAGCATTGCGCTGTTTATTCTATGCACTAGTATTCTTGGGAGGAAACCCGTTCCGTGTTATACGGCGTGGTCCCTTGAATTACTTTCTTTTAAAGTAAAGCTTTAAATAACTGTTTTAGTTCTCACACTAGTCACATGACTGACCTGGAGTTTATTGTTTTAACCTAAACTCTAGGTGCCTCTATTTTCCACACGGGTAGTAGTAGTTTTTGGTTTTGCAGATTTATATTCACAGGATCTTGGTTTACAGCTGGAACGATATCCGGAAAGCTCTGTATCCGTCTATCCCTTTCTGTTGTGTTTTGTATTATTTTCCGCTACTATGTAATGTAATTTAAATCTCTGATATTTTTCTGTTGTATAATATATATTCATACTCTGTATATTCTTGTATTCTGATGGAATTGTTGTAATAAGCAAGGAAATGTTCTTTTGTTTGTGTTCTGGTTCGTCTTGTTCTCAACTCAATCCGTGATTTCCTTCACATGGAAGTTCGGGTCATGTCAGGTGGTATCAGATCTTTGGTTTACCGAGCTCGAGAACAAGACACATTAGAACCGAACGAAAGAATTCATTAGAGATTGGATTAGTAATATCCAATAAGAATGACTCGTTTGAGATGGGATCAGTAGTATCCTAGAACGAGTGTGAAAAGTATATTTTTAAAATGAAAACAAACTTTGTTTTGAAAATTTAAACCATATACGTATCTGAATATTTATTTGTATTGAATTTGGACAATCCAATATATAAAGATTTTGCATATACGCCTTGCAAACGTATATTCGAAGTTTTAATATACTAGATAGATATAGAATCACACTCTTGTCGCCCGGAGATGATTCTGATGATTGTAGCTACATCATCAGAATTTTTGTTCGAGTTTCGACGGTGTGATATTTATATATTTCCAATTGACTGGTGTGAGAACCAAAACTAAATAGGGTCTATTGTTGTGATTTGGCATCAAAAATCTGATTTTTAGACTATGTATCAAAGTTATGAATTTGAAAACCTAATTAAATAATTTATTGATGATTGTGTTGTGTGATTATTTATTTAAACCGTTATGTGAATGAACGGTAAATTTAGGCCAAATGGTACCAAATATTGAACTGTATTGAAAATTGTTTGGAAATGCATGCATGTACATATATATGTGTGAGAATGTCATTGCAAGGAGGCTAGAGAAGAGGAATAAAATTGTTTTCCGGACAAATAGGTACATGTTTATTGTATTTCTTGGGGTTTTGTATGATTTTATGAGCCGATTGGCTAGCCGCTTGGCTGTTTCTTTTTCTTTTTGGATTGGAGAGGCCTGTATGGAAATTTCGAGATTTTCCCGGTGCTCCCGTGCAGGGGAGGTTATGGCGATTTTTTTTGAAAATTTAGGGTGTTAGCCAAATTTTTAAGGATTTGAAAAGTTCTTAGAAACTGAAAAGTTGAAGAACTTAAGCCATAATTAAAATAATGAAAGTTGAGTTGGTTTGTAAAACAACTTTCAGCTTCGTTCCTTTTCGGGGACGAAAAGTTTTAAGTGGGGGAGATTGTAACAACCCGGAAAATCCGAGCCAATTAAAAATTTTTATTTTGGCAATTTTGATGAATTTTGAATATTAGAATGAATTATTTTAAATAATAGCGATGGGAAATTTGTTTTGAATTGAATTAGAACGTATATAGATCGTCGTCAGAATATAAATATTTATTTTAAATTATAAAAGGAATTGAATATGGTGCGGTAGTTCGAAAATTCGATTTCAAATTTAAAATGAATGTACAGGATTCAAAATAAATCGAATTTTAGCGAAACCAAATTTTTTAGAATCAGTTTGAAAATATATTTCTAACGAATCCGAAATATCGAAATTTCATAGCGGGAATAAAAAGTCATGCCCAGTTGAAAATTCAGAATAGTCATTATGGAATTCTAGCCCTTAAAAATGAAAATTTTGCAAACGACCTCGGTTTTCGACAAAACCACTTTTGTTGGATCCAAGAGGTCAAATTATTGCTAGATTCCAAAATTCGTAATTTTTGAAATCAATTTATGAGCATGGCAAAGTAAAACGTGTTATGGCATTTTCAGTCAAATTCGATCGACCAGAAAATGGTCATTTTTCAAATGGTCTCGGAAATTGATGAAATTAGTTTTAGAACCGTATCATCAATATAAAGCTAGAAAATATTTTTCGGGAATTTTTAGAGTTCGTATGTGGCCCCGGTAAATTGAAATGCGCATTCAAATTCAATATATAGATTTATATTTTTATTTTGATGGAAACTGATCGAAATGTAACAAACCAGAATTTTCTAGATTTAAAAATGAATTTCCATAGCACATTTTGAGATTTTTTTGAATATATTTTTGAAATTGATAAGATTTAAATTATTTGAAATCCCTTTTATTTAGTTTAAATAAATAAATTTTATTTTGTATAAGACTTATTTTAAAAGATTTTTTTTGTATAGAAATGATTTTTGTAATTTTATATAATGGCTTTATATTTATAGATAATGATATTTTGTATTTATATATATATATATAAATGTTTATAATATGAATTTTATAATTGAAAGATTTGTTTTAAGAAATATTTAATATATAAAGATTTAAAACCATTAGATATGAATTTTTATATGGATTTTTAATTTTTAAAAGTGGTTTGACTTGAAAATAAATTATAATTAAATATCAGTTAAAAATATTCATCCGATTTCTGTACGCGTAATTTTAAAATAATTTTTAGGATTTTTCTGTAATTTTTAATTTGAAAAATAAACAGATAATTTTTCAACGTATTTTGGGTATAAATGTGGTCCTTTAGACGCTTTACAAAATTGATCAATCAGACCGGTTTTATTGCTGTTTACGGATCAGAGCGTGTTGTTGTTGACGATGATGGTTTTATTCCGGTACAACTCGCGGTAAATAACTCTAAAAATTAAAAATTTGAAGTGGAACATAATAAATACTATGTATGGACTTGAAGGGTGGATAGTAGAAATGAATATAGGGGTAACGCATGGTTTTTTTTTCACATAAATTTAAGTGGCAAGTGGCTTTATGCATGAGGGAAATTAGGTAGAGAAGGACACATATGCTCCTACGTGTAACATTGCATGTGAATTATGTTTTTATATTGGACGTGTGTCCTTTGAAAAATTTACAAACCTACCCTTAATTTACTTATATAAGTAACGCCCCACCCTTCTTTCACACATTCCCTTCTTCATTGTATTCTCCCTCTCACGGTTCCACCCTCCAGCACCCTCAGCAAGTGCAGCTCCGCCCAGAGCCCTTCCAATCAGTAGACGCTCCACCGAAAGCATCATCGTCACCATCCCCTACTTAAACTCATAGCATACTCCTCCGCTTGTCTCTCTCTTCCCGCTTCCCCTCAGCTCCTCTAAAGACAGCATGCTCCCCTTGTTTCCTATCTCCACCGAAGCCAGCTTCCCACTTGTCGAAGCACATTGGTCCATTTTCCCCTCTGGCTTTGGCTGCATGCGTGTATATTTGTAAGCAGTGGAAGCCTAGTTCTCTAAAAAAAAAAAAAAAAAGTTTTAGAAAAGAACGAGGAGAGAGAGAACGCTAGAAGAAAGAAATACGGAGATAGGAAGAGTGAGCCAGAATAAACGAAGATGTGAAGACTACCGAGCACGGAAAACAGAGGATAGTGCCTTTTCTCTGGAAAACTACAGTGGTGAGAACCGTTAATTTAATTATTTATTTTAAATTAATATAAGCGATTGATTATAACTTATTAGAAATTATAATTAGCTGATGTTGGTTGATTTTATGTGGATATGGATGATTGCATGCCATGTTTGAAAGTTGATTATGTAGTTTAACACCTGAACACTACGCGTTATTGAACATGACGCGTTAGCGCACAAACAAAATTTGGTTGTGGCAATGGTTGTGTTTGTATTGGATGGATTAACGTTCATATGATTGTTTTATTGTTTGTTGATGGTTGCTTCACACACTGCAGTCATGAGATTATGCGAATAATCGATTTTATCTCCTTCTCATGAATGACTATTTAAATATTAAAATATTTGGATAGTTAGTAGAATTGGACAGTCAGTCGAAATTTATTTCAAGTGATTTGAAATCTAAGTCGTGAATAATGAACGCCTGTCGTCGGAGACAGAAACGAAAAGAAAAAGGGTTCTAAACCAATTTTAATTATTAAAGTTCAAACGAATTTGAATTTAAACAATAAAGTGATGTATATATATTCAAATTTCATTGTTTTATGATATACGTTGAAAAAAAAATTAACAATGTAAAACCTGTATTGAGTTATATTAAAAATTGGAAAGTAAATAACTTTCGAATCATTAAAAGTTAGTACCCTTTTAATTGAGTTTGAAGTTAACAACGAAAAAAAAAAAAGATTTTGGTTATGTATCAAAATGAGTTTATTTAAATAATTGACGGTAACTGCTAGCGGTATATTCGAATGCGACTAAAACGAGCATTGAAAAATTGATTACTAAGTTAAATTTAAGTTGAAAATTTTTTGAGTTTCGACTTGATATTAAAGAATATTTGGAAACTTGAAATAATGATTTTGATGTAGAGCGATTTTGGAACCTGAATGAAAATTTAAAATATTATTAGAAATATGATTTTAAAAGTTAAGATATAAGATTTTGAGTTTATTTGAAGAGAAACGAGACGATTTATATTAAACGTTATATGATTGGATTGAATGTGTCGCGTAGTGACCATTCATTAATATCGGATCTAATTTTCAACGTCCATAACTTGAACACTTAAATTCGGATTGGCATGAAAAACATTTGATTTATATTAGTGACAACTTTGGAATGGAGAGAAGTGCTTTTAAATCCGACATATGGTTTTCAAAGTATGTGTAAAACAAAATTTGAAAAAGATCGCTATATGGCCAGTTCGTTGATCGCAATGGAAAATCGAATAAAACAGGTTTATGAAGGTTTTCAAAAATCTGGAAAAATTTACAATAAATCTTATTTTATGATTTAAATAAGTTTAAACATTGAAAGGTTTGAATTTCGATTGATTTTGGATCAATTTGATTCAAAGGACGATTTTCAGCCATTTGGAATTTGTCGTAACGTTCTCTGAAATCAACTAGGTTGAAGTTATAAATCATAAGCTTTTGCAAAAATGGTTTTGTTAAATGATTCGAAAGATTTGTAAGAACTTAAATTTTCATATGGAATTTATTACGGATTTAAGGTAAAGAATCATGTTTGAAATATAAGGTTGGAGCATTTGAATATTGTATCGAAAAGAAGAATATGGTAAGGGATTTTATAAAATCTGATCGAATCCAACTTTGTTTATAGATAAATTGATAATGATTGGGAAGGAGATTCGAATCGAAATTCTGTGTAATCCATAACTCTTGTTTTAAATACGCTTATTACTTGGAAAGACCGGGATCGAATATATGTTCGAAAACCATTCCAAGTAATAATACGACATTACGAAAAATCGAAGACTTGGAAATCGAAAAGTGAAGACCGATGATCTTCAAATTGTTTGGATTGATTGCCGCTAATGTCTCGGTTGGGCTGATCACCCAATGCGAGGTCATAAGTGGCAAGAGATCCGAATACGTTCGGAGATTTTCGGATTTGTTCCGTTCAGACCCAGAACGGACTTGTATGGATGGTGTGTCTGACATCGTAATTGACCACGTAGCACTGATTCGTGTGAATATATATATGGTTTGTGGCAATTAAGTATCTCCGTCTCTAAGTTACGTTCTTAGAGAATATGTATTAATTCGAATCAGTGATATGTGGAGATATTGACGATGTGGCATACCCAAGTATGATATGAGCTAATGATGATCAAAGCATGGCTTATCAAAGCGTAGCTTTGTGTATATCGTGACCTCGACGAACCTCACCCCCCGGAATGATGAGAAACTGGCGGTTTGGTCTGTATATATATATATGATTTGATGACGAGTGCTGCAGCAGTGGGAAACCACTTGTGAACTGGGGATGGGGTATGTTCGGGGGGCCGCGTCTGGTCGAAAACCGTTGATCTGCCCTGACGATGTGTATTCGGTGTCCGCGTATGGTCGAAAAAGCCGTTGAGGCACTTCGTTTGTATCCCTGATTGATCTTTCGTGCCAGGAATCATCAAGTTGGAAATCCAAATACCAATACGAGCCATGCGATTTTGATTGTATTTATATATGGCGACATAGTGGTATGGGACACTCATGCCGTCTAGGATTAATACATTTATTTATGAAATTGTTTTCCACATTATATGATAATATTTAAAGAGGATTTTCACGTATGAAATCATGTTTGGTTATCATAAGACAAAACTCGCCCATCTGGTGTGCGCTTGCATTGTGTGATGTGGGACGAGCCTATGATAGCTTCATTTTTCAAAAGTCATTGCGTATTTTTATGCGCGGGAATTCATATGGAGTAAAACCCGTTCCGCATTAGCGGCGTGGTCCGTTGAATTACCCAACTTTAAAATGAACCTAAATGATAACTGTTTTCGAGTTCTCACACCAGTCCCACGACTGACCTGGAGTTTATTGTTCCCTCACCTAAACTCTGGGTGCCCATAAATTTTGCACGGGCAGCTAGTGTTTAGTTTTGCAGTTATGGATCGTTGGAGAAGATTCAGAACGCTTCCGGAATTAGAGTTCACGCTAGAATTGGAGCTTCCGCTGTATCAGATAATGTTCTTCCGCTGAGAGTTTTATTTCTTCCGCTGTGTATTTTTAAGTGTAACTCTGATATTCATGTAACTCTGATGTAATATTGAATTATTTAATGAAAAGTTCTGTTGTTTTTGTTCAATGTATGTAAGTACCCACAACAATTCGTCTTTGTGAACGATTTGAGTCGGTTTAATTACCGGCGAGAATCGAGCAAAAAGGCGGGTCGTTACAGTTGGTATCAGAGCTTTGGTTTATACAAAGCTATGGGGTACGACATATGTGAACAAGAAGATAGGACTCATCAGAGTTACAATATCTCATTAGAGATAGGGTTAGAAATACCCTAGAATGAGATTTCGGAATATTACATTTGAGAGAGCGTCTTCCCTTATTAAATCAACGTGTTTTAATGAAATTTGTGAACTTAAAATCTTAAGTATTAAGATTGCTTGGTATGAATAAAATTGAATGAAATTTGATAACTTGAGTATAAAATCCTTTTAAATGATAATTAAGGAAATGATGGAATTACATTAAACCTTAAGTAAGTTTACCAACAATTTTAGTATAAGAATGATCTCTGGATTGGTTGTTAGGAATTAGGACGACCCGATTTGGACCCTTAACCGTTTATATGATTTTTGGTTTGATAAATAAACCCTTAACGAAATTCTAAAAACCTTGAAAAGGAAATTTGGGTATAAACACTTAATTTAAATCGTTTTGGTTAAATTAGTGATGAGTAAATTTTGGGTGACCCATAAGTTTTAAAATATTAAGTTTTAAAGTAGTAGATCTTGCTAAGTTCCGACCTAAGAGTAGCGGTAATCGAGAATTCGATCATTTCCAATAACTCGAGTAACCATTAGGGAAATTGAGATTCCACCCTGATTGAGAATCAGACCGAGTACCCTGATAGCGACTTGGACAGTAGTTCTGACCATTATTTTGATATGTTAAGAATAGATCCAACCCCACAGCAGGATGACCCTATGATGATATGTGAGTATGTCCCAGGCCCGACGGTTATTGATAGGATGATAGGGGTTAAGGCAACAACCCATTTTGAGGTTGAGATTTTCCCCAGTTATGGATAAGGATACATTAAAGGTTTTATGGCAATAGGTCCTTGATTTGAAAGACCAGAAGATCTTAGGACAAGTCCTAGTACCAGAGGAACTTGGCTTAGATTTGGACCCAACAATAGTTGAGCAGTTGTTACATAAGTTAGGGCAGCCGGCAGTTGTAGCCGAGGACGACCCACTCCCAAAGGTAGGAGATGATGGATTTGACGATGTTATGGAGGAGCCCCTGCATGCGTTTTGTATGCCAACTTGAATAGTCTATATGACATGATATTTTGGATCGATCTAAAATAGGTGTGTTCCATGTTTATTTAAGTCTGTTGATTTGAATATTTGTAAAATATGTTCCAAAACCATATAAGAAGTTGATTTATAAATTATATAGAGGTTTAAAATTTACTATCTTCCTTTTCGAGGACGAAAAGTCTTAAGGGGGGAAGAATGTAACAAACCAGAATT
Source organism: Allium sativum (assembly GCA_030737875.1). NCBI lineage: Eukaryota > Viridiplantae > Streptophyta > Magnoliopsida > Asparagales > Amaryllidaceae > Allium > Allium sativum. The sequence continues at coordinate 856,952,340 of CM060920.1, read as the reverse complement.
TTCTAGATTTAAAAATGAATTTCCATAGCACATTTTGAGATTTTTTTGAATATATTTTTGAAATTGATAAGATTTAAATTATTTGAAATCCCTTTTATTTAGTTTAAATAAATAAATTTTATTTTGTATAAGACTTATTTTAAAAGATTTTTTTTGTATAGAAATGATTTTTGTAATTTTATATAATGGCTTTATATTTATAGATAATGATATTTTGTATTTATATATATATATATAAATGTTTATAATATGAATTTTATAATTGAAAGATTTGTTTTAAGAAATATTTAATATATAAAGATTTAAAACCATTAGATATGAATTTTTATATGGATTTTTAATTTTTAAAAGTGGTTTGACTTGAAAATAAATTATAATTAAATATCAGTTAAAAATATTCATCCGATTTCTGTACGCGTAATTTTAAAATAATTTTTAGGATTTTTCTGTAATTTTTAATTTGAAAAATAAACAGATAATTTTTCAACGTATTTTGGGTATAAATGTGGTCCTTTAGACGCTTTACAAAATTGATCAATCAGACCGGTTTTATTGCTGTTTACGGATCAGAGCGTGTTGTTGTTGACGATGATGGTTTTATTCCGGTACAACTCGCGGTAAATAACTCTAAAAATTAAAAATTTGAAGTGGAACATAATAAATACTATGTATGGACTTGAAGGGTGGATAGTAGAAATGAATATAGGGGTAACGCATGGTTTTTTTTTCACATAAATTTAAGTGGCAAGTGGCTTTATGCATGAGGGAAATTAGGTAGAGAAGGACACATATGCTCCTACGTGTAACATTGCATGTGAATTATGTTTTTATATTGGACGTGTGTCCTTTGAAAAATTTACAAACCTACCCTTAATTTACTTATATAAGTAACGCCCCACCCTTCTTTCACACATTCCCTTCTTCATTGTATTCTCCCTCTCACGGTTCCACCCTCCAGCACCCTCAGCAAGTGCAGCTCCGCCCAGAGCCCTTCCAATCAGTAGACGCTCCACCGAAAGCATCATCGTCACCATCCCCTACTTAAACTCATAGCATACTCCTCCGCTTGTCTCTCTCTTCCCGCTTCCCCTCAGCTCCTCTAAAGACAGCATGCTCCCCTTGTTTCCTATCTCCACCGAAGCCAGCTTCCCACTTGTCGAAGCACATTGGTCCATTTTCCCCTCTGGCTTTGGCTGCATGCGTGTATATTTGTAAGCAGTGGAAGCCTAGTTCTCTAAAAAAAAAAAAAAAAAGTTTTAGAAAAGAACGAGGAGAGAGAGAACGCTAGAAGAAAGAAATACGGAGATAGGAAGAGTGAGCCAGAATAAACGAAGATGTGAAGACTACCGAGCACGGAAAACAGAGGATAGTGCCTTTTCTCTGGAAAACTACAGTGGTGAGAACCGTTAATTTAATTATTTATTTTAAATTAATATAAGCGATTGATTATAACTTATTAGAAATTATAATTAGCTGATGTTGGTTGATTTTATGTGGATATGGATGATTGCATGCCATGTTTGAAAGTTGATTATGTAGTTTAACACCTGAACACTACGCGTTATTGAACATGACGCGTTAGCGCACAAACAAAATTTGGTTGTGGCAATGGTTGTGTTTGTATTGGATGGATTAACGTTCATATGATTGTTTTATTGTTTGTTGATGGTTGCTTCACACACTGCAGTCATGAGATTATGCGAATAATCGATTTTATCTCCTTCTCATGAATGACTATTTAAATATTAAAATATTTGGATAGTTAGTAGAATTGGACAGTCAGTCGAATTTTATTTCAAGTGATTTGAAATCTAAGTCGTGAATAATGAACGCCTGTCGTCGGAGACAGAAACGAAAAGAAAAAGGGTTCTAAACCAATTTTAATTATTAAAGTTCAAACGAATTTGAATTTAAACAATAAAGTGATGTATATATATTCAAATTTCATTGTTTTATGATATACGTTGAAAAAAAAATTAACAATGTAAAACCTGTATTGAGTTATATTAAAAATTGGAAAGTAAATAACTTTCGAATCATTAAAAGTTAGTACCCTTTTAATTGAGTTTGAAGTTAACAACGAAAAAAAAAAAAGATTTTGGTTATGTATCAAAATGAGTTTATTTAAATAATTGACGGTAACTGCTAGCGGTATATTCGAATGCGACTAAAACGAGCATTGAAAAATTGATTACTAAGTTAAATTTAAGTTGAAAATTTTTTGAGTTTCGACTTGATATTAAAGAATATTTGGAAACTTGAAATAATGATTTTGATGTAGAGCGATTTTGGAACCTGAATGAAAATTTAAAATATTATTAGAAATATGATTTTAAAAGTTAAGATATAAGATTTTGAGTTTATTTGAAGAGAAACGAGACGATTTATATTAAACGTTATATGATTGGATTGAATGTGTCGCGTAGTGACCATTCATTAATATCGGATCTAATTTTCAACGTCCATAACTTGAACACTTAAATTCGGATTGGCATGAAAAACATTTGATTTATATTAGTGACAACTTTGGAATGGAGAGAAGTGCTTTTAAATCCGACATATGGTTTTCAAAGTATGTGTAAAACAAAATTTGAAAAAGATCGCTATATGGCCAGTTCGTTGATCGCAATGGAAAATCGAATAAAACAGGTTTATGAAGGTTTTCAAAAATCTGGAAAAATTTACAATAAATCTTATTTTATGATTTAAATAAGTTTAAACATTGAAAGGTTTGAATTTCGATTGATTTTGGATCAATTTGATTCAAAGGACGATTTTCAGCCATTTGGAATTTGTCGTAACGTTCTCTGAAATCAACTAGGTTGAAGTTATAAATCATAAGCTTTTGCAAAAATGGTTTTGTTAAATGATTCGAAAGATTTGTAAGAACTTAAATTTTCATATGGAATTTATTACGGATTTAAGGTAAAGAATCATGTTTGAAATATAAGGTTGGAGCATTTGAATATTGTATCGAAAAGAAGAATATGGTAAGGGATTTTATAAAATCTGATCGAATCCAACTTTGTTTATAGATAAATTGATAATGATTGGGAAGGAGATTCGAATCGAAATTCTGTGTAATCCATAACTCTTGTTTTAAATACGCTTATTACTTGGAAAGACCGGGATCGAATATATGTTCGAAAACCATTCCAAGTAATAATACGACATTACGAAAAATCGAAGACTTGGAAATCGAAAAGTGAAGACCGATGATCTTCAAATTGTTTGGATTGATTGCCGCTAATGTCTCGGTTGGGCTGATCACCCAATGCGAGGTCATAAGTGGCAAGAGATCCGAATACGTTCGGAGATTTTCGGATTTGTTCCGTTCAGACCCAGAACGGACTTGTATGGATGGTGTGTCTGACATCGTAATTGACCACGTAGCACTGATTCGTGTGAATATATATATGGTTTGTGGCAATTAAGTATCTCCGTCTCTAAGTTACGTTCTTAGAGAATATGTATTAATTCGAATCAGTGATATGTGGAGATATTGACGATGTGGCATACCCAAGTATGATATGAGCTAATGATGATCAAAGCATGGCTTATCAAAGCGTAGCTTTGTGTATATCGTGACCTCGACGAACCTCACCCCCCGGAATGATGAGAAACTGGCGGTTTGGTCTGTATATATATATGATTTGATGACGAGTGCTGCAGCAGTGGGAAACCACTTGTGAACTGGGGATGGGGTATGTTCGGGGGGCCGCGTCTGGTCGAAAACCGTTGATCTGCCCTGACGATGTGTATTCGGTGTCCGCGTATGGTCGAAAAAGCCGTTGAGGCACTTCGTTTGTATCCCTGATTGATCTTTCGTGCCAGGAATCATCAAGTTGGAAATCCAAATACCAATACGAGCCATGCGATTTTGATTGTATTTATATATGGCGACATAGTGGTATGGGACACTCATGCCGTCTAGGATTAATACATTTATTTATGAAATTGTTTTCCACATTATATGATAATATTTAAAGAGGATTTTCACGTATGAAATCATGTTTGGTTATCATAAGACAAAACTCGCCCATCTGGTGTGCGCTTGCATTGTGTGATGTGGGACGAGCCTATGATAGCTTCATTTTTCAAAAGTCATTGCGTATTTTTATGCGCGGGAATTCATATGGAGTAAAACCCGTTCCGCATTAGCGGCGTGGTCCGTTGAATTACCCAACTTTAAAATGAACCTAAATGATAACTGTTTTCGAGTTCTCACACCAGTCCCACGACTGACCTGGAGTTTATTGTTCCCTCACCTAAACTCTGGGTGCCCATAAATTTTGCACGGGCAGCTAGTGTTTAGTTTTGCAGTTATGGATCGTTGGAGAAGATTCAGAACGCTTCCGGAATTAGAGTTCACGCTAGAATTGGAGCTTCCGCTGTATCAGATAATGTTCTTCCGCTGAGAGTTTTATTTCTTCCGCTGTGTATTTTTAAGTGTAACTCTGATATTCATGTAACTCTGATGTAATATTGAATTATTTAATGAAAAGTTCTGTTGTTTTTGTTCAATGTATGTAAGTACCCACAACAATTCGTCTTTGTGAACGATTTGAGTCGGTTTAATTACCGGCGAGAATCGAGCAAAAAGGCGGGTCGTTACACGAAACAATCGAATCAGCTTACGATACATATCCCATTGTGTTCGGAATGGGGGTAATTAGCCAGAGGCGACAGTCGGTGGGTTCGATTTGGGGTTCAAACGAAAATTCAACTTTAATTGGAGGAAAATAATAATTAAATTATATATATTAGGCCTCCCACTTTTCTTCCCTCTTCTCTCTCCACCATATCAAATCGAAAACAAAAAAAAGAAAAAAAAACTCTCGACAGCCGCCACCTCCATCCCCCAGCGCACCGCTGTCGCCACCCCTCCCCTTCACCTCCGTCCACTCCTCCCTCTTCCCCTCCTTCTCCTTCTTCCTCCATTCCCTCTCTTCTTTCCCCAATGGAAAAAAAACCCCCATTTAAAACCGCCGCCACCTGATGGACCACAACCGCCGCCTGCACCTCGCCCTCCGGCGCGAGCATCCTCTGTCTCTCCTAAATCGCAGCGCCCCCCTCCCCTTTGGACAATGTAAGTTTTTGTTTTGTTATTTTATTTTACCTTAGTTTTTACTTAATATAAATCAGTTTGAGAAAAATAAAAATCAGTTCTTGTGTGGAATAACATGGTTTAGATCTGAAATTTTTAATATCATAAAGAATAGATTTTTAAACAATAAAAGTTTAGATTTTTAAATATGAAAGGATTAAATTTTTAGCAATATAAAAGATACGACTTTGTTATTATAAAAAGATTGGATTTTTATATTGAGAAAGATTCGATTTTTATATTATAGAAAGTATAAAAATATGATTTTTATATTATAGAGATAATAAAAGTACGATTTTTATATTATATAGATTGTAAAATTTTGATCTTTATATATGTAGCGATAGGATAAAAATACAATTTTTATATATGAAGTGACAATATAAAAAGGTGAATTTATCATATATGTAGCGAAATAAAAAAATTCGATCTTTATATAAGAGGTAGAAATATAAAAATATAATTTTTATATAGAAAGAAGCATTGTAAAAATATATGAAGTAGAAATAAAAATATGATTTTTATTTATTGGAATGAAGCGATAAAAATATATGATTTTTATATATGAAATGCCATTGTCAAAATGTAATTTTTAATGTGAATAGTGGGAAAAAATAGTGATGGTATCGACGGAAATCAAAGAAGAATCCATAGAGTTCAGAAAGAAATAAATGAAGTAATGGAACCCAAAGGTGAGAACTTCTCACTTTTATTTTATTTTCTAGTTAAAATATATACAAGGATGCAGACGGTGCTTACTAGCACCCGACACCCATCGTCCACAGACCATGGACGGCTTGTATTTGTTTGTGTGGTAAAAATTGATTGTGTGATGTGGACTGAAATTATATATATATATATATATATATATATATATATATATATTTAAAAATATTTTGCAGTTAAAAATAGAATGTTTAATGTGTATGTAAATGAAATAAATATTTGTAAACAAATCAGACGATTTGTTTATGTACACACATTTGACTGATATTGATTGGGACGATAAATTTTACACATTGCCCAATTGCACAAATAAAATGTGTGTTTGATTGTTTGAAACCCCACACGGGTATTGGGATGATATATGACATACACTAATCCCAATAATTAGCTGTATGTCGATCGACTGATTGACAGACTGTTATAAGTGTTAGATATTTATATTTGATGCTTATGCAGTGTAGAACGCACTATGGATGATGACTGACTGTGTTTGATTGTTGTTGTATACATGTATTGTATGAAATCCATATAATCAAATTATATGGTAATTGACTGTGTCTGATTCCAGTTCATAAATAACAAATATTTTAAAATAACAATTATTTTAAAATAATGAATATTTTAAAATAATATTCAGTAAAGATCAAAATTTGATTTTGATGTCCGATTTGGGATGGACAAGAAAATATTTAAATATATAAAGCCGTGTTGATTAGATTGACGCCATTTTGATGGGAATAATATTTATATCGATTTTTTTCATTTTTATAATGAATATCGAAAAGGAATTGATTTCAAAATCTAATGTTTTGAAAATAGTATCATTTATATATCGATAATATGGAATATTCAATTTTGATTTGAAATTGAATATGAAGTTGAAATCATTTTGAAAACAAATTTAAAACGATTTATAAAATACGATTTAAAAGGAAATCGATGAAATATATATATATATATATATATATATATATATATATATATATATATATATATATATATATATATAATGGCATGAATAGAACGCGCCGTGCCGCGGCAGTTTGTGAATTTGGACCATTGACTTCGAACGGACATTACGGGATATCCGACCATCGGATTCTCTTAAAACCGGAACCTTTGGGTTCGTATCAAAAAGAGCTTTCTAACGAATATGAGAAATTAGAAATCTAACGGTTGAATTTGGAATTATGTCCAAATCAAATTTGGAAAAGGTCGTTGTAAGTGCAGTTCGATGGCTGTTTATGGAAATCAACTGTACGGGCCTTGATAAAATCATTAAAAATAGCGATAATTTGTTTAAAATCATAAGAAGTGATTTGGAAAGAATTGGGATGAAAAATTCCATATTTGAAAAGATGAAAAATATTTTTTTATCGAAATGAACTAGTTTCGAATAGAATTATAATTCAATTATTTTTAAAATAAATAAATTGGATTTGAATTGGTTTTAAAAATAACCAGAATTTCCAATGTATGAATTGGAATGGATTTGAATCGAAATTATCATCGGAATATTTCGATGTTGGACTCGGGATTATACGGATGTTGATATGGAAATTTGGAAGATATATTTTATATCGTTATTTCCAAAGCAATATTTGCAGGTTTCATAATTTGATATTGAATATAAGTCGATATATTTTCTATACAGAGCCTTATATTTAATACCAATTGGGATATGGGTTTGTCGTGAATGGTGTCTTCATTTACATTGTTCTTAAGCCCAGCCGAGAAAAGATTAAATCTTTTTATATAGATTTAATGAAGTATACCAATTAATTAATATATTTAATTGGAATTGAAGTAGAATTAATTTTTGGGTTTATCGTGAAATGTGTTTTAAATAACACTTATTCTTTAACCCGATTATAAATGGAATGTGAATTGGATTTATTGTGAACTGTGTTTTTAACGACATTCGTTCTTTAACCCGATTTACAGTGAAATGTGACTTGGAATTTATAAATCTTTTTATTAAGATTTAACAAGAATTTTCCAAAGTAAAGTTTTCCAATTTATTATATTAAATTGGAATTGAATGGGATTCGATTGGCTAATAATTGAAATGAAATTCTGTGGAGGAAGACAGTTAATACATATGGAATTTAAAAGGGCTTTGCTGTTATTCCATTTATATTATTAGTCGGATACGGAAATTGATATCGATTATATATATTGATTTTTTTTCTATGAAGATTCCATTAATGGAATGTGATTTGGGTTTATCGTGAGCTGTGTTTTAAACGACATTAGTTCTTTAACCCAGTAAAAGAAAGGATTACATGTCTGTCGTTGTATTTCGAACAGTATGGTTGATCTCTGCTTAATATATACCTGTTTGGCGGCGGAGAATTTATTCTCTTGCTTAACGCCCTTCTCTGAGACGTATGAGCTCTGAGGTTATATATCGGCAGAAATCAATAGTATGGTGTAGATTGTCGATGCGACATATTTGTGTTTCCAAAGATAAATAATCATTAATATTGATTTTTGGGAAGATTAAAACTAAGTGGAGTATTAATAAAATCTTTAATTAGATTGAAAGGTGGATTGATAATTTAAACTATCAAATTTGGAAAATGATCGAGAGTGGAGTATAGCCAGTTTTGCTCCTACCGATAGTTAAATAATTAATTAGATTTGATCGGAAAATGGTAATTAAATTTACCGATAACACCGTGGTGTTAGTTACGGGGTAATAACATTTTTGCTCCATGAGATGAATAGGTTGGGATTGGGAAATAAAATAAAGGATTACTTCGGTGTGGTTCACTAATCCCGACTAGTTTGGAAAACCATAATTTGGTTTGAAATGATATTCAAAGGAAGATTAAAGAATAAATTTTGAAGAATTTATCTTTGATAAAATTAATGGGAACCTTTCCCAAAAGATGTGAATATTTAAATAAAAGAATATTCAGGATTGGAATGAGGCGTATGTTGTGTTTTTATAGCACTTGTTTATTATATACGCGAGTTATTCGGACAGACCAGGTCTATCCCATTCTGAATAACTAATTCGACGATGAGTCGAAGATGAACAAGGTGGTTGAAGACCGGAGGTCTTCACATCGTTTGAACGATTACTGGTGATCTTGATTGGGTTGTACACCCAACAGGAGGGGAATAGTTGGTGATCGTCCAGACGTATTTGGAGATCAATGGATATGCGAGGTATAAGGTGCCTCCGGTTTCGTTCAGACCCAGAACGGACTTGTAAATGGATTGTGTGTCTGACATTGGATTTTATTTTGTGCTGATTGATTTCTATTAAATATATATCTATTTGGCGGTGGAGAATTTATTCTCTTTCTTAACGCCTTTCTCTGAGACTTACGAGCTCAGAGGTTATATATCGATAGATATCAGTCGCATGGCACGAATTGCCTGTGTCGCATGCTGAGATGCGGTGATCAAGGCTTTTGTTGAAAAGAAGAGTCTTGTGTTTGATGATCAAAGCTCAGCTTTAATACAACGTAGCTTTGTGTATAGCGTTAATTCGCGGGCCTCACACCTCGGTATGAGTCAAAAACGGGATAGTGACTACGGGGAGTGCACGACATTTCTTTCTAGCTATGGATGGTGTCAGCGTTTTACTTGCCCTGACATCGTTGTTATTTTACCTATGTGGTTGGTGGATTGCGAGGCGCCTTAGATATATCGGTCTCTTCTGAGCCGATGGATATAGGTCCGATAGGATCGGGAAACGTGTGTTCAGGAATAACCAATTGTAACACCCCACCTCCGCTAGGGTCACTCACAATGGGAATGCACTAGCTTTGGTGGAGCATTATCTAGGTAAACATACACAGAAATATTACAAGATAGAACATATATAAAACAGCGGAAGAAAAACCAAATTTCATTTCTTTAAAATCTAGTAAGGTCTAAAGCCTTTTACATCAAAATGCCATTAAATCCATTACATCGAAATCTGTCTTGCAATAGTAAAGAAGCATAAAACCATAGTCATAAATCATTCCCCAAGTAAAACAGTAAAGTAGCCATAGCCAAGAAAGGTCCAAGCCATATATGATGATCTTGAAGCAGAAAGAAGTCCAAACTAAGTAGTAGTGCCTCCTCCTTGAGAACCCGGGGGGAGAACTGAAGAAAAAGAGGCGAAACAAAACGGGTCAGTCATACAGACTGGTAAGTCCTAGTGACTTTCAGCATAGAAACAAGTAAAGGTAACATGACATGTATAAACTAAAAGTAAACATAAGGATGATGACAAGATAGGCCAGTTGAACTAAGATAACAAGATAAACTACGGTAACAAGATAAACTAAGGTAACAAGATTAAGCTACGTATAGCATCGCATGTTTAACATTCTCTGCATCAACTGTACTAGTATCCCAACCCGTATCATCCTTTCCATGTATATGTACAGTCCCTTGCCGTATATCGTACGGGTTTCATCACGTAATTCTATACTACTTCAACGTAGTGCCACCATTCTTGAAATCGTTTGGACTTCCACCCTTGTTCTGGCTAGGTTTCCTTATCATGAACTATCGCGTGTTCAACTAGGATTTATGCCACCTTGGACCACTAGGGATTATGCTACCTATTGAACGTTTTCTAGATTCGATTAGGGTTTATGCCACCCAGGACCACTAGGGATTATGCTACCTAACGAACAACACCGTTTTTCCATGTACGATCTATTAATCGATCGGCTCCCTACAAGTCCTAGCTCGTTCATGTGTCTGTGTCATACAGCCCAAGCACGAAATGTAGTCACCTGTGCTAGGTCCACCATAGGGTGTATCAAGCCCTAGGGTGCCAACCACCAACACGAATCAAGCACGCACAGAGTAAACCTACCGGTGCCCAATGCCTGCTTTTTCAACTCCGGACTACATGCACGACCATAGTCCGAATGAACCTACAATGGCACACCAACTCAGCCGTCGTTCTGGTCGCTTACAATCAGCTCAGTAAGCGTGCCCCACCCTGCCTAGTTCCAGGGAACCGTGATACATCTAGTGGGTTACTGCTAAAAAGGACCGCGTAACTAGGGTTTTCGTCCAGTAGGTTAAGTGCTGTCATTTAAATTCGAGACTTAACCCCACTAGTCTAGCATGTCAAGTTGGTTAAGTGTTGTCATTCAATTTCGTGATTTAACCCACCTACGTGTCATGTCAAATTAGCTAAATGTTGTCGTTCAAGTTCATGACTTAGCCCTACGAATCATGTGTCAAGTTGGTTAAGTATATTCAAGCGGTTCATGACTTAGCCCTATCAAATCATCATGTCAAATTGGTTAAGTATATTCAAGCGGTTCATGACTTAACCCTATCAAATCATCGTGTCAAATTGGTTAAGTATATTCAAGCGGTTCATGACTTAACCCTATCAAATCATCGTGTCAAATTGGTTAAGTATATTCAAGCGGTTCATGACTTAACCTTATCAAATCATCGTGTCAAATTGGTTAAGTATATTCAAGCGGTTCATGACTTAACCCTATCATGTGGCATTAATTCAATAATGCACCCCAACCTCTCACACCAGACCTGTTATTGTGGTCACTAGATATGTCGGGCGGTTCCGGGCAGAAATACACCACAACTCAGTCTGACCTCGGGTTTTCAAGTGCGATATGACCAACTACCCACATTGGATCCTATTGTTTGCAGTAACTGGATTTGCCGGGCGGTTCCGGGCAGAATTACACTGCAAACTCAACCCAACCTCGAGTTGGCCATTTTCAAGTTCATTCTAAGTGTCATGTCCATGTTCAAGTTTTATGTCAAGTTCGTATCAAGTTTCATGGCAAGTTTCATGTCCATATTCAGGTTCAGGTTATAACAGCGTTCATGTTTCAAGTTTCGCCTTTTATCAAGTTCATAATTCATGTTCATAACCAATTCATGTTTTGCCTATTCTACCCAAATCGTGTTCCCATCGCATGTAAACGTGATCAATCCATACTACAAATAAATCCAAATCTCAGAAATACATCAAAACTATGATAGGCAAGAGGGACGAGCATAAAGCGATAAAAGGGGTTACAAGACTAGCATGACATAAATTGGTTACAACATCACTGGCATATAGGATTCCAAATCTGGCAAGATAAGGCGATAGTCATGGTAAACGTTGACATAAAAGAATAGGCATGCAAAAGCAAGCCAAATACAAGGATAATGGATCCAATGGTTTTGGTGTACATAATAGCGAATAAACTAAGCAAGTCACACCCTAGGTATACGATCCAACAAAATGCCAATTCGGTGCACAACATGGTTTTCAACTATAGTGTTATGGGCATGAACAATCAACTATAATAGTCTTAGGCAATTAACTCCAATAGTCATAGGTAGAAATCTCATAGTTATGAATCATAAGCGACTCATCACAATAATCATGGATAATTATCAAAAATAGTTCTAGGCAAATAGTCAAAGGCAATTAACCGTAATAGCTTCAAAGTCATGGTCATAGATAATGGCCTTATGTTCATGATCATAGGTAATAATTTTCATAGTCAAGAGTCATAGGTGATTAGCCACAATTGTCCTCGTCATAGTCATGGGCATATTCTTATGTTCACAGTCATAGGCATAGTCATATGTTCTTAGTCATAGGCATAGGCATAGTCTTATGTTCACAGTCATAGGCATAGTCTTATGTTCTTAGTCATAGGTATATTAAGGTTATAGACATGAAAGAATTTGATTTACAACATGAATAGGCCCCAAATAGAAATATTCCCACAAGTTAAGATCCAAGAATTTATGTTACAATCTAGCATTTGAATAATAAACTAGGTCCAACAGCATGAATGGGCATGATTCAGTCGATAAGAAATAATCCCAAAATCATAGATTCAAGAAGAGACAAGAACAGATCCAAATAGATAATCAAGCTCAGGTCCAATTTCATTTTATTCCATGTCCATATCAAATTTAACAAGTTTCAATCTCAAAGTAACTAGAACTTACAGAGCGCGGATCGAGAATTAGAGTGCAGAGATTTGATTCTGGAAACGGTTGTTGCAGTTGTTGAATTTCTATTTGTTTAGTCATGTTCTAGTTGAAAACCCCCAATTTGCAATTCCTAGATATTGTCTTGACGAAGAAGAAGTATCCATTCTCTCTTTAATTTAATTATTTCAGAAGCAGCATAAGGACATAATGAAATGGTGTGGAGAGAATGAGGCTAGGGGTAAGTTTATTTAGGATTAGAGTCATGAATCTGGTCACGAAACAAGTCTAAATACATTAGAATGCATCTGTTCAGGAAATAGGTTCGGGAGGCAGGTCGACCCCCAGGTCGACTCCCCACTCGATCTGGTCATGGGGAGGTCGACACCCCAGTCGACTCCCTAGTCGACCTGGTTGGAGGGAGGTCGACTCCCCAGTCGACCTGGGTATATGGGCGGGAATTTTCCTGCCAGCCTTCTCTGGGTTTGAATTTCGAATTTCTGGCTTTATTTTCGAGCTGTTTTATTTTATTTAAATTCCGGAAACTTCTGAGGGTCATAACTTGGTCATACGAACTCCGATTTTCGAAAATTCCGACCCGATTTCATGCAGAATTCCGAGACGAACGCAATGGCACAACCCGTTTCCCCTGATTCTTATTTTAAAATTTAATTCTGCCTTGATTTATGAATTTAACATGTTATTAAAATTCGGGTTGTTACATTCTTCCCCCCTTAAAGGATTTCGTCCCCGAAATCTTCAAGTTAAGAAGAATGTATCCTATCATCCAATCAACCATCTACTCAACTATCATCCACAAGCAACCATTGTCCTTAAAAGATTTCTAATGCTATATGAACATATGTAGAAAGTGTGTGTATATGTTCCTTATCTAATGCAATTGATCGGGCCTGATTGATCTTCTTAATGCAAAATATGTCTGGTGTCATGAATCCAACATGTATGCAAATAGTCCTGGTCACATAAACACTATATGTGTGCACAATCATCCATCCATATGCAATATCCACATGATAACACGTTTAATTTCATCCATAAACAAGTATAAACACTCATGCATATGCAATACGAAAATGTGTCTGAGCCGATCTAGTGCCTAATGTGTGTTATGCAACAACGAGCAACCACTTGCACCCACTTGCAACCATTTGCAAACATCAGCCATAACATGTCTCAAACACATGTTTACACCCAATTTTTCCTACCTAAAGATATAGCCGAATGATAGAAGCAAGTAAAAAAAACTTTGTGCCCATTAGGTTGTGTAAAAACTGGAAATCTATGTCACATATATACTGATTAGGAGAAGAACTCCCTAAGCACCAGCCCGAAGACCGAAATCAACATCAGGCTGACGCCCAAAGAATTACTCAACCCAACGGACACCCTCAAATCCCAACATGTATTACTAATAGATGATCCCTATGGGGTTTTGCAACAGAAATAGGATTGAGAATAGGACCGAGAGGTTATACTTAAAAGATAGCATACAAGTAAGCTCTACAGGAAAAGAGGGATCAAGGATATACTCTTAAAAAGAGATATGATGCGCGTGTCTAGTCTTCAATCTTCTAAGTCGCATTTGCTTGAGCTTAATTCCATTGTGCTTTGACCGTCTTTAGCTTCACAATTTCGTAGCCTCTTAATTTCTATTTCCAAAATATGAGTTGGAACTCATTTCACTGTCGCCTCTCGTTCCACTTTCACTTATTCTTTTTCTAGTATACTCGGCTTAAACATAACTGCGTACTCATGGTTTCATGCAAGCTCTCCAAAATTCACTAGTGAATCTTGGGTCTCATTCACTTACTAGAAGGTATTCCACATAAATGAATTATCTCTTGAAAATAAACAAATGCCAACCATGTTGCCAAGTGTACTTACTAAGGTGATTTTCTATAACTCATGCATAAGCGAGATGTACCATCCGCCTCAGTGGCAAACACTACTCGAGTGAATCAATAAATGTATCAAGAGATTCTTGGTAACTAAGCATGGCGGAACCCTAAGGGTTACACTAGACTTCGAGGGTATTACCGAGGCAAGTCAAGAGTCTAACTACCCTCTTTTCATACTCGAGAATGGTATCATTTCTGGATAACCACTCCATCCCTAGAATCAATCCCATAGCCCAAAAACATAAGCATTACTTCTAAACTCAACACTTAGCATAGACATTCTCAAATCCAAACAAGTCATGAATAAATGAGCCGATTCCCCAATAGAATTTGAGACAAAAATGGGATCCTCTACTATGCTAGTACTAAGGTGCAGAGACTCAACTATCGAAGCAGAATTAAAAGGATGCGATGCGCAAAAACAAAGTTCTAACGGGATGATAGGAAAGAAAAGATATGCCTTTACCAGAAACGTTACCACCTCTCTTAGGTATGCTAGTAGTGAGAGCATACAATTGCCCTCTCGACGATCTTGTTCTTTGCCTTTGTCCTTGTCCTATAATACTTAATTACATGTCCCTTTTTACCATACTAAAGATACTCTCTCTTGTCATGGGTTTTATTATTCCTTCACTTTGGCCTCTTTCCTTTTTACCTTTTCCTCCTTCGTGAATTAAGTCATACAAACAAGTTTCTCATCCTTAGGCTTGTGTTCTTTATCCTCGTTCTTGTATAACTTGCTGACAAGTTTCTCGAAAGCTACCTCCATCGCATAGCAACTCTACAAAGCTTGAAATAAGATTTAGACGCAGATGGAATTACTGCGGCTACAGATGGAAGTTGGGCACTTCCTTGTCCTCCTACATGTGTCGTACACCTACAAAACTATGTTGAAAAAGAAAGAGAGAAGAAACTCAACGAGAGAATCAAAAGATAGTGCATATGGCTTTGGGGAATATCCCTTTCGTAAAACAAAACTTTTCTTTAGAAAAATGCTTCTTTGTAAATGTTTTGAAAATAATTCCAGAAGATTTTTAAAAGCTTTTGCCCAGTCTGGTAACCTTCTGCTCTGATACCAAATGTAACACCCCACCTCTGCTAGGGTCACTCACAAGGGGAATGCACTAGCTTTGGTGGAGCATTATCTAGGTAAACATACATAGAAATATTACAAGATAGAACATATATAAAACAGCGGAAAAAAACCAAATTTCATTTCTTTAAAATCTAGTAAGGTCTAAAGCCTTTTACATCAAAATGCCATTAAATCCATTACATCGAAATATGTCTTGCAATAGTAAAGAAGCATAAAACCATAGTCATAAATCATTCCCCAAGTAAAACAGTAAAGCAGCCATAGCCAAGAAAGGTCCAAGCCATATATGATGATCATGAAGCAGAAAGAAGTCCAAACTAAGTAGTAGTGCTTCCTCCCTCAGAACCTGGGGGGAGAACGGAAGAAAAAGAGGCGAAACAAAATGGGTCAGTCATACAGACTGGTAAGTCCTAGTGACTTTCAGCATAGAAACAAGTAAAGGTAACATGACATGTATAAACTAAAAGTAAACACAAGGATGATGACAACATAGGCCAATTGAACTAAGATAACCAGATAAACTACGGTAATAAGATAAACTAAGGTAACAAGATAAGCTACGTATAACATCGCATGTTTAACATTCTCTGCACCAACCGTATTAGTACCCCAACCCGTATCATCCTTTCCATGTATATGTACAGTCCCTTACCGTATATCGTACGAGTTTCATCACGTAATTCTATACTACTTCAACGTAGTGCCACCATTCTTGAAATCGTTTGGACTGCCACCCTTGTTCTGGCTAGGTTTCCTTATCATGAACTATCGCGTGTTCAACTAGGATTTATGCCACCAAGGACCACTAGGGATTATGCTACCTATTGAACATTTTCTAGATTCGATTAGGGTTTATGCCACCTAGGACCACTAGGGATTATGCTACCTAACGAACAACACCCTTTTTCCACGTTCAATCTATTAATCGATCGGCTCCCTACAAGTCCTAGCTTGTTCATGTGTCTGTGTCATACGGCCCAATCACGAAATGTAGTCACCTGTGCTAGGTCCACCATAGGGTGTATCAAGCCCTAGGGTGCCAACCACTAACACGAATCAAGCACACACAGTGTAAACCTACCGGTGCCCAATGCCTGCTTTTTCAACTTCAGACTACGTGCACGACCATAGTCCGCCTGAACCTACAATGGCGCACCAACTCAGCCGTTGTTCTGGTTGCTTACAATCAACCCAGTAATCGTGCCCCACCCTGCCTAGTTCCAGGGTACCGTGATACATCTAGTGGGTTACTGCTGAAAAGGATCGCGTAACTAGGGTTTTCGTCCTGTAGGTTAAGTGTTGTCATTTAAATTCGAGACTTAACCCCATCAGTCTAGCATGTCAAGTTGGTTAAGTGTTGTCATTCAAGTTCGTGACTTAACCCACCTACGTGTCATGTCAAATTGGCTAAGTGTTGTCGTTCAAGTTCATGACTTAGCCCTACGAATCATGTGTCAAGTTGGTTAAGTATATTCAAGCGGTTCATGACTTAACCCTATCAAATCATCGTGTCAAATTGGTTAAGTATATTCAAGCGGTTCATGACTTAACCATATCAAATCATCGTGTCAAGTTGGTTAAGTATATTCAAGCGGTTCATGACTTAACCCTATCAAATCATCGTGTCAAATTGGTTAAGTATATTCAAGCGGTTCATGACTTAACCCTATCAAATCATTATGTCAAATTGGTTAAGTATATTCAAGCGGTTCATGACTTAACCCTATCATGTGGCATTAATTCATTAATGCACCCCAACCTCTCAAATCAGACCTGTTGTTGTGGTCACTGGATATGCCGGGCGGTTCCGGGCAGAATTACACCACAACTCAGTCTGACCTCGGGTTTTCAAGTGCGATATGACCAACTACCCACATTGGATCCTATTGTTTGCAGTAACTGGATTTGTCGGGCGGTTCCGGGCAGAATTACACTGCAAACTCAACCCAACCTTGAGTTGGCCATTTTCAAGTTCATTCTAAGTGTCATGTCCATGTTCAATTTTTATGTCAAGTTCGTGTCAAGTTTCATGGCGAGTTTCATGTCCATATCCAGGTTCAGGTTATAACAGCGTTCATGTTTCAAGTTTCGCCTTTTATCAAGTTCATAATTCATGTTCATAACCAATTCATGTTTTGCCTATTCTACCCAAATCGTGTTCCCTTCGCATGTAAACGTGATCAATCCATACTACAAATAAATCCAAATCTCAGAAATATATCAAAACTATGATAGGCAAGAGGGATGAGCATAAAGCGATAAAAGGAGTTACGAGGTTGCATGACATAAATTGGTTACAACATCACTGGCATATAGGATTCCAAATCTGGCAAGATAAGGCGATAGTCATGGTAAACGCTGACATAAAAGAATAGGCATGCAAAAGCAAGCCAAATACAAGGATAATGGATCCAATGGTTTTGGTATACATAATAGCGAATAAACTAAGCAAGTCACACCCTAGGTATACGATCCAACAAAATGCCAATTCGGTGCACAACATGGTTTTCAACTATAGTGTTATGGGCATGAACAATCAACTATAATAGTCTTAGGCAGTTAACCCAAATAGTCATATGTAATGACCCGGACTCTTATGGGTTAATTTTTAATATTTAGTATTTAATTTAAATATTTAGTTGATAATATAAATGAATTTTTATATTTATGTTATCAATTTAAATATCGATTTCGATTTTCTATCGTATATATTAAATTATCTAAATGAGAAATCAACGAATAATTCAATTCGAAGTTAAAATTTAAACTGTTGTAGTAATTTAATTGTGAAAACTAGAAATTTGAATTAAGGAAAAGACAATTTTATTTATCATTAAATTGAATGATAAAAGAAAAAGGGGTAATTAAATTTGCTATTTATTTACTTAAGTAAGAGTTGGATATATATGGTTTAATGTTGAAAACATATAGATTGGTTTAATTTTATTTGTTAAGTTAAATTAAATTTAATAACCCTTAAAAATAAAATCATAAGGAAGAGAATTCAACACATCTCCTTTCCCTTACCACAAATCAAAACCTCGGTGCCTCCTCTTCTACCGCATAACAAAAGAAACTGTGGCCTCCCTTTTATCCATGAATTCCCCTTTTATAAATCGCGTCTCCTTTCTTTTTCGTTCTTCACAGAAGAAAATAAATCAAAGCTTCGAAAAAACAAAATAAATGGCGATCCTTTTCCTCATAGCTGATGCTCCTCCAGGCTATGCCTTTCTTCTAATTTCCTAAAATCAAATTCGCTCGAACCTAGGTGGAGGCTGGGAGGTTGCGAAGTCGCGTTCGAATCAGGGGAGTTTATCGCAAGAAAGGGATTCCGACCCTTTAAGGTGTGCGATGTAGAGTTGGCCTTCGAAGGATAGCGCGATGTTCAATTCAAGGCGTAGTTGCAAGTGGTTTTGTCGGCGTTCGAAAGTGGTGGAAATAGGAGAGGAAAGCACGGCAGTGGCTGAGGGTGCAAAGATGGGGCGACGCGATGGATTACTGGAAGTCGATACTGGTTTTGAATGAGACTGGGGTGCTACGGACGAGTTCGACAATTGGAAGAGTGGAGCGTGGCAGAATATGAGCGTTGATATCAAAAATTGGGTGCTGGAACAAAAATCCCAACAGTAAATGGAATTAAGGTTATTTTATTTTATTTTATTTTTAAATTCAGAATTTACAAGGAAATTAATTTATTTAATTGGTAATTTATATAAAGTAAAATTAGTCTATAAAACCAGTTCATATAAAGAAATTAATTGGTATAGAAATAAAATCTATAGGCTAATAATTAGAGCATGCTAATGTTTAATTTGGTTAGATTAATTAATCAAGGTATATAATTTATTTATAGAAATATGATGTTTGGTTAATATATATATATATATATATATCGCTCATATAATTCACACATATATAAACACTGTATTAAATTTATACAAGATTGTAAAATCGTAAAATAGAATTCATAATTTGCAGAACTTGATATGGAATTCAGTTGGAGTCATCAGCGTTGACTGGATTCAATTTATATCGAATGGTATTCGATTTAACTAGGATGCTCGACAAATAAGAATCTGGTGAGTAAACCTCACTCACCACTTATGTAGAAATTATTTTATATCATTAAAAATAATTGTCTGTGCTTGTTTGAATGTGTCTGATGGTTTTAAAATATATATTAGTTATTTAGGACTATTATATATATATATATATATATATTGGGTTGATGATTGGTTGGATTCCCGCAGTCTCATTAGCGGATGCCCGCGGTACCATAGCGGATGATTACCATATACGCCCCATGCTATGATTAGTGGATGACCTTCTATACCGCGATATCCTGCCTCGAAGCAGGATGGGTATTACTATGTTGACTAACGTCTGTGGATGCAGGAAAAACAGGTTGGAGGAATCCAACTGGCTTCCTCAAAAATATATTATCTGTTGTTGTTTGTTTGATTTCATATATATTCATATATGATGTGTTAAAAATCAAATGATTGAAAATTAGTTGATTTGATTGTTTAAATATCACTAGGGCTTGGGATATTGATTTATAGAAATATCAAAAAGGGTATTTGAAATTTAAAAGGGGGAATTCTATTTTTATAAATAGAATTTGAATTTTAAATGAAGTATAGAAACATTAACTTGTTTTGAATATATATAAACAAGTAATCGAATTTATAAACTTTGTTTATAAATGGAAATATGGGATTTGAATCGAATTTATAAACGTTGTTTATAAATGGAAAGGTGGGATTTGAATTGAAGTTATAAACGTTGTTTATAAATAATGCAGAGAATTCAAATGGACTTTAAACTATAGATTTTGAATATGAAATTCAAATGGACTTTAAACTATAGATTTTGAATATGAAATTCAAATGGACTTTAAACTATAGATTTTGAATATGGAATTCAAATGGACTTTAAACTATAGATTTTGAATATGGAATTCAAATGGACTTGAAACTATAGATTTTGAATATAGAATTCAAAGCGACTTTAAACCATAGGATTTGAAAGTAGAATTCAAATGAAGTTTAAATAAAGAGAATTCAAATAGAATTGAATTGGAATTTGAATAGAGAAGTCGATAAGGAAACGAGAGTATGAGTATAATTAGAATTTGTTAATATGCAAGTTAAAATATATTTGAACATGTCATGTTCAAATATGAAGGTAGAATAGACTAAGAAGTTAATTAACAGATTTAAATTAACAAATTGAGTTAAAACGTTTGGTATAGTTAAAATAGATTGGACATGTATAGACATACAGGAGACAGGTATGGAATAAAGTATAGAAGTGAAATAAATAGAATGCCCGACAAAAAGGTACGTATTTAATTTCCATATGAGATTTTATGCGCCGTATCGGCAAGCCGCTTGGCGTTTTCTTTTTCTTTTTGAGATAAGAAGGACCGGGAAAGCTATTTGAAATTTCCCGATGCTCCCGGTACAAAGGAGGTTATGGCGAATTTTTCCGGGAATTTAAGGAGATAGAATATTTTTAAGATAATTTGATAGTTAGAATTAACATATCAATATATATAGAAGTCGATAAGAAAACGAACTTAGAAATAGAATAGTATAATCAAAAAGGAAGTACAAGAATAAAATCTAGTAAGAATAGAAAAGGGAAGTGTATACGTGTTTAAAGGTAAATCAGTAGTTGTATGGAATTGATTTGTTCGAGTAAGTAGTCTTGTCTATTTTGACGTTAAATGTTATTCAGTCAAGGTCTGAGAGGTAATTATACCCCAACTTGGTTGATTGCATGATATACCGATAAGTAGTAAGATTCAGGCTCGAAGATCAATGTGGAATAAGAATTAGTTAAATACTGTATTTGGGTTGTCGTAACGATGTTTTACACAACATCTGTTTTAACCCAAATATGTGCAAAGCTTGGAAATGGAATAATGAATATTTTCTAAAGTTTAGAAAATAATAAGAAGGCGATATATGGAAATGTTTTCCAAAGAACGTAAAAGGCCAATATGGTTATTGAAAATATTTGGTTAACAAATATTGATAAGAAAAAGAGAATAGATTTAATTAATGGAATATTAATTAAAGGTTCAGTGATTGTTGGATGTTTGGTTGAACACTTGTTTTATTCGATAGTTAAATCATCGACTATCGAAACACTTGTTTTTATTCGATAGTTAAATCACAGACTATCGAAGTTTTGACCATCGTTGTCAATGTGGAGAGACCGGTTGGATTATTATCCGAAGAACCACTCCATATCGGCAGTAGCGTGCGAATCAGATTATATAAAGATAATCGAAGACGGAGTAGAGTGCAAGGACTTTTTCTATTAATAGAAATAGTGCCTTCGGTTCATCCTGTTCCTGGATGACTTGTATGGATGAATGTCTGACAGAGTATTTCCAGACGATCACGTATATTGATTTCTCCAATCGTACCAAGAGTGGAAGCGGAGAAGGAAACTTCTTTCAGCTAACACGTAATGTACTGTTGAGGACGTCAATCGGTGATTTGATGGATTTGACGATGTGGCATTCGAAGTGAATCTGGTGTGATGATAAAGCGTAGCTTCTAGCCTCATCAACCGGTAAATGACAGAAATCGGGCAAGCAGCATGGCTATGTAGGTCGCACCTATTAGGGTGTATAATCACCTGATCTAGAGTTTCATTTACTTCTAAAAATCTATTGTCGATGCTGTCCCATTCGGGAAACGGTTGCTGATCCCAATCGTTGGTGACATACATTCGATACACTCAAGCGAAATGAGTGGTCGGTCATGTGTGACTGGGTTGCAAGATGTTCTTGTTGAACTCGGTGTATTCTCCTCTAGAGATATACCAGCGGAAGGTGATTCCATACCTTGTCATAGTTGGAAATCCATTACCCAATACGTGCTTGCGGTTTTGATTGTATATTATATATGTGGAACGTGAGATGCAAGCGTTCCACTAGATTGTTATTTATGTGATTTAGACATTATTATAATATCAAAAGAGTTGATATAAAGATAAATCAAGTGTTTGGATTCTCATAAGGGAAAAACCCGTTCCGTGTTATACAGCGTGGTCTTATGAGATATCATTTAGTTTTCTGAAACTGTTTTAAACTGTTTACTCATACCAGTCCCATGACTGACCCGGAGTTTACTTTGTTGTTTTCCCTAAACTCTTGGGTGCCTAAATTTGTACGGGCAGTCAAGTAGTCGGGAATTTACAGATATACTGGAAGAGCTTGGAGCAGGAGGCTTCAGGATCATATAGCTAATATTTCTGCTGTGTTGTAAGTAATGTACTTTGATATTGATGTATATTCAAGTACAGATGTATATTTCAAGTTATGTTATATATATTATATGTTATTCGTTCCGCTGTGAGATTCGTGTTACTCTGATGTTGTGTTCTTCTTCTTCTTCTATTCTAAGTTTCTATCTTATCTATCCTCACCCTCTAACTTCTTTCTATTAATGGTTCGAATTTCCGTGATATTTGGGGTTGGACTTGTGTTTTTGGTCAGCTCAAATTCTTCCGGATTTTCGGGTCATTACAGTTGGTATCAGAGCTTAGGTTTAGCGAATACCTAGGCTGTGTGGAAATGTGCTCATTAGAGATAGGATCAGTAGTATCCTAGAATGAGTTGAGTGTATATATATAAGAGAGAGCGTATTTGTTATTTGATATAAAAACTATTTTATATTGTGTTGACTAGTCTGTTGAGTGGATTATAAATTTTGGTCGAATCGTGGGACGCCACGAAGTCGATAGGAATTTATAAACACTTGAACAGAAGATTGGACACGATATTGTTTTCAAATAGTTAAGTTGATTGTTAGGATTATAATCAAATTAGATTATAAAACTGAAATAGTTATATATAACCAATGGAATTTGTATATGAAATCAAATATACAAATGTGATAAATTGAAATTGAATTCCAACCAGAATTCAAAATTTAAAATCCTGGAGTTTGGAAAATATTTTTCTAAATGGATTTTGAAAGAAATAGCACTGGACTCATTCAGTAGCTGGGAAATAATTCTGATGATGGTCGCAACATCATCAGTGTTCATTTCCGAGTTTCTAAGTGATGAATTGCTGCCTTAGAAAAGTTTTGATGGAAATTTGTTTGAAAAGAAACAAGTTGTTTGAAAATTCAAATGTTTTGAATTTGGGATAGGTATAAATATATGTATATATTTATATAACTTCAAAGGAATTTTGAAATGTGAAATGGGAATATAGATTTCAAATAGAAGTAAAATAAAGGAATTTGAATATATATATATAATTCAAATAGTAGTAAAATAGAATTTGAATTCAAAGGAATTCAAATGAGTTTGAATAAAGAAAATTCACATAGAAATTGTATAAGGAAAATTGAAATGGGATTTGAATTCAAAGGAATTCAAATGGATTTGAATAAAGAAAAGTCAAATAGAGATTTGAATATTAGAATTCAAATGGAATTTGGTTAAATAGAATTTCAAAGAGAATATAAAGTGGAGGTTGAATATTAGAATTCAAAGAAAAAAATAAAGGATTTCAAATGAAATTTGAATAAGGAAATTTAATTAGAATTTGAATAAAGGAAATTCAAATAGAAATTGAATAGAAGGAAATTCAAATATAGAGTTTGAATAAAGAAATTCAAATGGA
Organism: Allium sativum; assembly: GCA_030737875.1. Taxonomy (NCBI): domain Eukaryota; kingdom Viridiplantae; phylum Streptophyta; class Magnoliopsida; order Asparagales; family Amaryllidaceae; genus Allium; species Allium sativum. The sequence goes on along the minus strand of CM060920.1, from coordinate 856,927,900 downwards.
ATTTGAATATTGTAGATGTAGAGGACTTGAATATTTGAAGAGAAATAGATCGGGAATATTATGAAATGGATTGGATATATATTAAAAATATATATCAGAATGGAGTTGAATTTATTATAAACGAAGTTAAAACGTTTATATTTATAAATATAATTAAAACGAGCTCGCCATAGTGCGGCAGTTCGTAAATTGGCGATTCGAACTTCAATTTAGTATACAGAACTCAATTGAAGTCGGAATTCTTTGAAACAAGAATCGTCGGGACCGGTTGAACAATAGTTTTCTAATGAAAGAGAAAAATCTGGATTTCGTCGTATAGATTTTGAGTTATGTCAAAATCAAATTTTTAGAAAAGCAGCGCCATAACCATTATAAAAACCATAACGGTTTAATTAAATAAATAAAAGGATTGTTAGGAAATAAAATCCGAATTGGGATTAGAAAATCCAGACTGGAAATATAAAATAAATATGAACTCCAGTGAAGTAAGTGAAATGATTTTTAAGACAAAAATCATATTTTAAATGGTTAAATAGAATTAACTAAATTGGAAAATAATTAGTTAAAAGAAATTTGAATCGAAATTGGGTTTTTGGATAAGTGAAAGAGATTGAGAATTTATATTCGAAATCGAATATATAACTCGAGTTGAAAATTAGTTATAATTAAGTTGACATATATTTGAACACGTATATTCAAATATAAAGGGTGAATTAAGCAAAACGGTTAATTAGCAGCTAGTTAATGGGAATTCGAATGATTGAAATTAAATTTAACTTAGGTAAGTTAAATAGATCGAAATGAATAAATTGAGTAAAATCAATGTGAATGAAATAAATTTTGGGAATGAATAAAGAAGAACCAAAAGAGTTAAAAAGAAAATATATTTGTAAAGTAAAGGAAATATATCTGTAACACAAATACAAAGGAAGTTATGTGCAAACAAATAGGAGGAGGAATATTTGTAAAAACATTTACAAATAAAATTTAGAAGGAAAAATATTTGTAAAAACATTTACAAATAGATTCAATGGAAATATTTATTTATAGAAAATAAATAGAATGTTATAAATGAGATATTTATTTGATAAATAAGTAGAATTTAATCAAAGGAATATTCAGAAGATGAATAGAAATGGAAATCTGTAGCGACCCGGGAATTTCGACACTCGAATCCAGACACTAACACGTCCCGTGTCCAAACTCAAGTACCGAAAATCCAGAAAGCTAATAGAAAGAAGTTAGAGGGTGAGAGAAGAAAGAAAGAAATGTTAGAATAGAAGGATAAGAAGATCAGAGTCTCACAGCGGAATGGACAAAATATAATAATCAGAAATACTTTATAAAAGAACTGTATATTACAACATCAGAGTATACATTCAAATCAATACAACACACAGCGGAAATAAACTAGTACCAGTATATATGGAAAACGTCTCGACTTCAACTCCTTCTCTGAAGCTCCAAGCGAAACCTAACCTGTACATGTACTCGGTCTGACCCGAGCACATTTGATTTAAAACAAAATTCACCCGGATCAGTCTGGAATACTTTCAGTGATAAATTCATATAGCAACCAACTTGTTTAACTTTGAAATCCTTTTGAAACAAAAGGCTAATAGTAAGACCAGTCCACACATAAACACGGATGGTTTTTACCTTACTATAACCCAAATCGTTTTGAAATCAATATCTTCTTCTGATATTATCATAGTGTCTAAATACAAGTAAATAGAATCTAGCAGAACGCTTGCATCTCACGCTCCACACATATAGTATACAATCAAAACCGCAGGCGCTTATTGGAGATTGGATTTCCAACTATGACAAGGTATGGGACCACCTGCCGCTAGTGTATCTCTAGAGACGAATACACTGGGTTCAACAAGAACATCTTGTAACCCGGCCCACACATGACCGACCACTCATTTCTCTTGAGTGTATCGAATGTATTGTCACCCTTTCCGGCTTTTTGTCGCGACCACCGAAATCCCCGGGAGATACAGAAATGAAAGAAGTAACAAATATGAATATTCTCTAGATGGTGACAATACACCCTAATGGGTGCGACCCACATAGCCATGCTGCCTGCCCGATTTTTGTTTTTTCCCGGTTGATGAGGCTTGAGGCTATAATCGACTTTTGAAACTTCTGGCCACTATTCACATCGTCCATACATGTCATCCAGGAACAGGATTAACCGAAGGCACCCTCCTACCACATCCTAGGAATCACCCTATAGATCAGTAGCGAGTAGTCCTTGCAATCCGCAGATTCCAATCACGACAGAATCATCGTTAACTCTGGGGATCAGCCAGAGGTATTTAACAATAGTTCTTCCGCTCATGGAGACTTACGGTCTTCAATTGCTCCATCTCGATCAGCATCTTCGACGTATTCGTATTTATTGGTCAGAATGGTTTTCGAATATAAATTCGATTCCGGTCTTTCCGTACCAATAACGTTGGTCAGATTTTGATAGTTGGTTCTTTGACTATCAAAATAAACAAACATAAAAATAACCAGATCCATTGGTTTATACACAGCATCACTTGGCCATTACAATATATTGGTTAAATATGTTAATATTTCCAAATCCCTTATCATTCATAAAACAATTATTATGACAACTTCTTTGGCTTCATTATTTGAATACCAAAACCACCACTCATTCGTTTAGAATAAACCCACTTAAATCTCATTTCTTAATTTTGAAAATACCGTTATATTTCCACAAATCTTCTTTTTATTTCCTTTGTCACGGAAATACCATTTCATATCATCAAGCCCTTTTATTTCCCTTTAGATCGACATCCTATTATATATATTCAAGTCCTTCAAATAACGTTACACTGTTATTTCCCAAAATATTTTACTCTAACATCTTCACCACTACGACTAATATCATCCTTTGATAATCACGAAGTTGTTCAAGTTGGGGTATTTTAATTACCTCTCAGACCTTAATCAACAACGTTCTTATCTTAAGCTAATATCAGTTGTAATACAAAACTGGTACTCATCCCCCATATCGCCCAAATCCCATTTTAATTCCGTCTTTGAAATATCATCTCTTCTTTAAAAGAGTAGTTCTAGATCGCATCATTCTAATTTATCCCGTTTAGCTACTCTAATCCAAATTTGTGTTTACGTTTTGGTTTCCCATTTAAATTAATCACCAAAACTAATTAATTTAAGTAATCCCATTTGATTATTATTAAATAAATAAATAATAATCATCCTTCAACTTTGCTATCAAAATAACATGGTTGGTGTTACCATTAACTATCCATATTAAATTAGTGAACTAATTAAATGAAGAATTCCAGTTAACGTCGCTAACTGTTCAACTTTAAACGTGATCAATCTTTATTGATCTTGTCATTTAACAATTAATCAATATAAATAATTTTATTCACTTTTATTCCTATCAATATAAACCCATTCTAATTGTTACGTCAAATCTGGCCACTTGAATTCGTGAAATACAATCATTTATAAATAACTTAATAAGCACGTGCTTCGCGCACGGTAGATTTGGTATGAAAATGTAAATTCCTGGTTAAACCAATCAATATATAGATGTTGTCAGTTTATTTTCTTTTTTTTAGAACTATATATTTAAAACAATATATTTAAAAATATATTTTCGGTTATAAAATAAATTCCCTAACTTTGTTTCTAGCGATTCACCTCATGGTGAATCGATCTTTATAAACAGTGTATCCCTAGGCCGTCTGCTAATTTTTATAATCAATACCGTGTATTGATTCAAGCGCAACCACAAACAACAACCAACAGGGTTTTACAGCCAACTGGTCTCAAACAGTTCATATAAAATATAAAATAACAGCATATTAAATGTTTGAGGAACCGGTTTGGTTCCTCCTACCTGTTCTTCCCTGCAACACAGACCATTAAAATCTTTCATATCAGTACATAGAGATATTTTAGCAACGATAATATAATTAACGTCAATCGTTAAAGCAACCATAGGCATCCAAGGCAACCAATCAACCAATTAAATTATATGAATTTAACACATCCAAGTATTTCAGAAATGTGTGAGAATAAACTCACCTTGTTTCGGTCAGCGGTTCGCACGTTGTTTCATGTAATTTTAAACGCGTGTTTAAAATTACATGCAATTCCAGTCAGCTCCAAACTTTTTAACATCAACTTGATCACGTAGCCCTTGTCGGTACGATCTCATCGGTTTTCGTTTCGTTTGATTTTGTGACTGTACGTAAAAGTTATTGCGATTACAATTTATATAAATTAACAATTAAAAATATATAATTAATTATTGATTAACGTTCAATTACCTTTATCATTTTGTTAAGCACCTCATTTGTCGGGAATAACACGTTTACTCTGACCCTTCTCCATCAAACATGATTTTTCCTCTGCTTCCCAACTTCACGTCAAAACCAGTGAGGCCAACCCAACGTTTCATCCCCTTTTTCCCTTCTTTAATCAATAGACACTTTTTTTCTTTTTCGTTCAAGGTCTAACACCGGCCCCTGTACCTTTCCTCCTCACGAACTGTCATGGTCCAGTACCCTTTTCTTCGCTGTCTCCATGAACTCGCATCAGTCATCACTTCTTCCAACCACGAACCCATTCCCAGTGCGCCCCAGCTCGTCATTTCCAATTAATCCATCACTGTATTCCCACTACTTGAAACGAACACAACCCGCTTCTGTAAAACAACGCCTCCCCCATGTGCCTTCTCTCCCTCAGCTCTTCTTTATCTGATCAACGCTACTGCCCAATACTGGTTCCTTCTTCCCATGTCACTTCGCCTACGAACAGCTCCAGAAAGATCCCATGTCAGTGGTGATGGCCTAGACACGGTGACTCATCTTCAACAGTCCCACTTTATATGCAAACATTAACGTTGTCTTACACGCTTCGTACAAACCCATCACCAACTCATGATGCCGAAAACCATTCGAGCAGCACGTTATACAGTCGAGCTGGGTACTCGAAGCCCCATGCATACAATTTTAATGAGTTTATATTGTTGGATTTAAAGGACTGCGTTTCTTTGTTTTGATTTACTGTTGTGTTTTGAACTTGTTCTCAGGAAGAATTAGGGCAACAGGGTATATATATATAGGTAGAGAAGGTGTGGCCAGCAAGTTTTCGGGTACAAAGTTGCACATGCGAAGAGTTTAGGGTGTAGGCAAAAGAAGGGTAGCTCTGTATACACCCGACAGTAAGCAGTGTTTAGTCACTCAGAAGAAATGGCAACCCATGTCGGTAGGCAGAAGTGTTTTTAGTGAGATATGACAACATTTATTTGATTTAAACTTAGCGTCTGATAGTGGCCTTCAGGATATGGCGTATACTCAGTGGGTTGTACGTGGGTCTCGTTAGCTTTGTGGTGAACCATGCGCGAGTTAGAAAATATATGGTGGAGGCTGCATTTGTTTCTATAAAGTCTGCAAGTTAGAATAGGGTAGGTTATGCAGCTCAAGTGAAACTACACACTGCTGAAGAGTACATGCATGTGCGAGCTGTGCAAAAACTTTCATTTCCTATGCAATGGTGATGCGTTGATTAGATGGCCACGTGTTTTGTTTTGTCACTTTCAGCATGGTTTCCTTGTGTTTACTGTACGCAGCATGCTTATTAAATTTGATAAGAAGTAGTACGGGGTGTAAGTCTGTGTTTGAAAAGAAGAGGTATGGGTTGGTACACGGTCACCGCTATTTCAAATTCCGTTCGTATACGATGCGCTACCGACAAAAATAAAAATACCGTCATGCTCAGCAGTGTGCCACGATCACAAAAATATAATAACATCGGTAGGTTAACTCATAATGTGAAACCCCAAAATGTTGATATAGGGTGCAAAATACTCCAAATAAAAAAATTACTTATTTTACGAAATAAAAATTATAGAAAAATTCTAAAAATTAAATTATAAATACGCTTCAAAAGACTTATTCAAATTCGAGACCAATATTTAATTATATTAAAATAAATTGTTATGGCTTATAAACGATTTCACAGCGACTATTTCAAAATTTGATTTGGACGTAAAATAAAATCTATAATACGAAAACTCGATTTTTCTCTTACATTAGAAAAATATTATCAATTAGATTCAATCTCTTCTTGTTTTACCGAAATCCGACTTATAATGGATTCTATATAATCAATTGAAGTTCAAATTCAATTTTACGAACTACCGCGCTATTTTGAATTCGTTTTAAATTAAATATAAATATAAACGTTCAGTAGTCGTTTAATTAACGTTTTCGATATTTAATTCCAAATAAAATATTTAAAATAAATTTAAATATTCGAATCAAATGGCCGAAAAATCCAGGTCGTTACATTCTTCCCCCCTTAAATAAATTTCGTCCTCGAAATTGCTAGGTTAAGAAGAATTTTCAAATTTCAATCATCAAAATAATTAATTTAAAATATTATCAAAGATGTTTCTAAGTTTTGAAATTTTCGAAAAATTCGCCAGCACCTCCTCTGTACTGTTCGATCTAAACAACTACAACCGTCACTCTGGACCTCTCATGTTGATCCAAAGAAAATAAAGCCAAGTGGCTATCCAATTCAGGTATAAATTCAAACACCCAATCCATAATATTAAGGTTTACCTTTTTGTCGGGCCACTTCATCCCAGTTCTGAAGCAAATCAACCAACAGCTCTTCATTTCCCAATCTGTTCTTCAATCTCCGTGATCAAGTCAATTATCATAGCCTTCTGGCAATCTGCCCTTTACTCAGCTTCCAATTCAAAAACTGATACTGGGTTATATCATATAATCCCATCCAAAAGTCGTTATGCTAGAATTCCTTTCTTTTCAATCCATTCAACTTCTCAATTAACTGCTGATGGTTTCGATTTAATCCAATCCAGCCAAGTAAGCAACAATCACTTAACCCAATCATTTCAACCAAAACATTTCATTTCCCCTTTTAATTTTTATCTAACTTGTCTTTAGTCAAATATTTAATTTCATATTCAAATTGTATCCACTAATACTATAATTTAAATTTCCTTATGGTTTTATTAAACCATTCAAATTTATTACCACTGAGTCTCATTTTAACGAGCCCAACTCATTCATTGGTTCTAAGTCCAACTCAAATCCATATTCATGGATTTTATTCCAAACATACAATCTAACCAATTCTCATTCATTCTGTTTGGATTCATTCACTTTTTATTTTACTCAACACAAGTCAAAGTCTTGTTGGCTTGTCTCAATTCCAATTTAAAGGATTCATTTTAAACCATACAAGTTAAACTTAATTCCCATTTCATACTTGAAATCTTTCCAACTTCATACAAGTTTTGAATTAAATAATAACTTGAGAAAATTATAGATTTTAGCTTTTTATAAAATATTTTGGGTCAAAACAATATAAAAATAATTTTATATTCAAATAACAAATACGCGCTCTCGTATATATATACGCTCAACTCGATCTAGGGTATTACTAGCCCAATCTCTATCGAGTTACACCACAGAGCCAAGGTTATTCCTAAACCATTGCTCTGATACCAACTGTAGCGACCCGGGAATTTCGACACTCGAATCCAGACACTAACACGTCCCGTGTCCAAACTCAAGTACCGAAAATCCAGAAAGCTAATAGAAAGAAGTTAGAGGGTGAGAGAAGAAAGAAAGAAATGTTAGAATAGAAGGATAAGAAGATCAGAGTCTCACAGCGGAATGGACAAAATATAATAATCAGAAATACTTTATAAAAGAACTGTATATTACAACATCAGAGTATACATTCAAATCAATACAACACACAGCGGAAATAAACTAGTACCAGTATATATGGAAAACGTCTCGACTTCAATTCCTTCTCTGAAGCTCCAAGCGAAACCTAACCTGTACATGTACTCGGTCTGACCCGAGCACATTTGATTTAAAACAAAATTCACCCGGATCAGTCTGGAATACTTTCAGTGATAAATTCATATAGCAACCAACTTGTTTAACTTTGAAATCCTTTTGAAACAAAAGGCTAATAGTAAGACCAGTCCACACATAAACACGGATGGTTTTTACCTTACTATAACCCAAATCGTTTTGAAATCAATATCTTCTTCTGATATTATCATAGTGTCTAAATACAAGTAAATAGAATCTAGCAGAACGCTTGCATCTCACGCTCCACACATATAGTATACAATCAAAACCGCAGGCGCTTATTGGAGATTGGATTTCCAACTATGACAAGGTATGGGACCACCTGCCGCTAGTGTATCTCTAGAGACGAATACACTGGGTTCAACAAGAACATCTTGTAACCCGGCCCACACATGACCGACCACTCATTTCTCTTGAGTGTATCGAATGTATTGTCACCCTTTCCGGCTTTTTGTCGCGACCACCGAAATCCCCGGGAGATACAGAAATGAAAGAAGTAACAAATATGAATATTCTCTAGATGGTGACAATACACCCTAATGGGTGCGACCCACATAGCCATGCTGCCTGCCCGATTTTTGTTTTTTCCCGGTTGATGAGGCTTGAGGCTATAATCGAATTTTGAAACTTCTGGCCACTATTCACATCGTCCATACATGTCATCCAGGAACAGGATTAACCGAAGGCACCCTCCTACCACATCCTAGGAATCACCCTATAGATCAGTAGCGAGTAGTCCTTGCAATCCGCAGATTCCAATCACGACAGAATCATCGTTAACTCTGGGGATCAGCCAGAGGTATTTAACAATAGTTCTTCCGCTCATGGAGACTTACGGTCTTCAATTGCTCCATCTCGATCAGCATCTTCGACGTATTCGTATTTATTGGTCAGAATGGTTTTCGAATATAAATTCGATTCCGGTCTTTCCGTACCAATAACGTTGGTCAGATTTTGATAGTTGGTTCTTTAACTATCAAAATAAACAAACATAAAAATAACCAGATCCATTGGTTTATACACAGCATCACTTGGCCATTACAATATATTGGTTAAATATGTTAATATTTCCAAATCCCTTATCATTCATAAAACAATTATTATGACAACTTCTTTGGCTTCATTATTTGAATACCAAAACCACCACTCATTCGTTTAGAATAAACCCACTTAAATCTCATTTCTTAATTTTGAAAATACCGTTATATTTCCACAAATCTTCTTTTTATTTCCTTTGTCACGGAAATACCATTTCATATCATCAAGCCCTTTTATTTCCCTTTAGATCGACATCCTATTATATATATTCAAGTCCTTCAAATAACGTTACACTGTTATTTCCCAAAATATTTTACTCTAACATCTTCACCACTACGACTAATATCATCCTTTGATAATCACGAAGTTGTTCAAGTTGGGGTATTTTAATTACCTCTCAGACCTTAATCAACAACGTTCTTATCTTAAGCTAATATCAGTTGTAATACAAAACTGGTACTCATCCCCCATATCGCCCAAATCCCATTTTAATTCCGTCTTTGAAATATCATCTCTTCTTTAAAAGAGTAGTTCTAGATCGCATCATTCTAATTTATCCCGTTTAGCTACTCTAATCCAAATTTGTGTTTACGTTTTGGTTTCCCATTTAAATTAATCACCAAAACTAATTAATTTAAGTAATCCCATTTGATTATTATTAAATAAATAAATAATAATCATCCTTCAACTTTGCTATCAAAATAACATGGTTGGTGTTACCATTAACTATCCATATTAAATTAGTGAACTAATTAAATGAAGAATTCCAGTTAACGTCGCTAACTGTTCAACTTTAAACGTGATCAATCTTTATTGATCTTGTCATTTAACAATTAATCAATATAAATAATTTTATTCACTTTTATTCCTATCAATATAAACCCATTCTAATTGTTACGTCAAATCTGGCCACTTGAATTCGTGAAATACAATCATTTATAAATAACTTAATAAGCACGTGCTTCGCGCACGGTAGATTTGGTATGAAAATGTAAATTCCTGGTTAAACCAATCAATATATAGATGTTGTCAGTTTATTTTCTTTTTTTTAGAACTATATATTTAAAACAATATATTTAAAAATATATTTTCGGTTATAAAATAAATTCCCTAACTTTGTTTCTAGCGATTCACCTCATGGTGAATCGATCTTTATAAACAGTGTATCCCTAGGCCGTCTGCTAATTTTTATAATCAATACCGTGTATTGATTCAAGCGCAACCACAAACAACAACCAACAGGGTTTTACAGCCAACTGGTCTCAAACAGTTCATATAAAATATAAAATAACAGCATATTAAATGTTTGAGGAACCGGTTTGGTTCCTCCTACCTGTTCTTCCCTGCAACACAGACCATTAAAATCTTTCATATCAGTACATAGAGATATTTTAGCAACGATAATATAATTAACGTCAATCGTTAAAGCAACCATAGGCATCCAAGGCAACCAATCAACCAATTAAATTATATGAATTTAACACATCCAAGTATTTCAGAAATGTGTGAGAATAAACTCACCTTGTTTCGGTCAGCGGTTCGCACGTTGTTTCATGTAATTTTAAACGCGTGTTTAAAATTACATGCAATTCCAGTCAGCTCCAAACTTTTTAACATCAACTTGATCACGTAGCCCTTGTCGGTACGATCTCATCGGTTTTCGTTTCGTTTGATTTTGTGACTGTACGTAAAAGTTATTGCGATTACAATTTATATAAATTAACAATTAAAAATATATAATTAATTATTGATTAACGTTCAATTACCTTTATCATTTTGTTAAGCACCTCATTTGTCGGGAATAACACGTTTACTCTGACCCTTCTCCATCAAACATGATTTTTCCTCTGCTTCCCAACTTCACGTCAAAACCAGTGAGGCCAACCCAACGTTTCATCCCCTTTTTCCCTTCTTTAATCAATAGACACTTTTTTTCTTTTTCGTTCAAGGTCTAACACCGGCCCCTGTACCTTTCCTCCTCACGAACTGTCATGGTCCAGTACCCTTTTCTTCGCTGTCTCCATGAACTCGCATCAGTCATCACTTCTTCCAACCACGAACCCATTCCCAGTGCGCCCCAGCTCGTCATTTCCAATTAATCCATCACTGTATTCCCACTACTTGAAACGAACACAACCCGCTTCTGTAAAACAACGCCTCCCCCATGTGCCTTCTCTCCCTCAGCTCTTCTTTATCTGATCAACGCTACTGCCCAATACTGGTTCCTTCTTCCCATGTCACTTCGCCTACGAACAGCTCCAGAAAGATCCCATGTCAGTGGTGATGGCCTAGACACGGTGACTCATCTTCAACAGTCCCACTTTATATGCAAACATTAACGTTGTCTTACACGCTTCGTACAAACCCATCACCAACTCATGATGCCGAAAACCATTCGAGCAGCACGTTATACAGTCGAGCTGGGTACTCGAAGCCCCATGCATACAATTTTAATGAGTTTATATTGTTGGATTTAAAGGACTGCGTTTCTTTGTTTTGATTTACTGTTGTGTTTTGAACTTGTTCTCAGGAAGAATTAGGGCAACAGGGTATATATATATATAGGTAGAGAAGGTGTGGCCAGCAAGTTTTCGGGTACAAAGTTGCACATGCGAAGAGTTTAGGGTGTAGGCAAAAGAAGGGTAGCTCTGTATACACCCGACAGTAAGCAGTGTTTAGTCACTCAGAAGAAATGGCAACCCATGTCGGTAGGCAGAAGTGTTTTTAGTGAGATATGACAACATTTATTTGATTTAAACTTAGCGTCTGATAGTGGCCTTCAGGATATGGCGTATACTCAGTGGGTTGTACGTGGGTCTCGTTAGCTTTGTGGTGAACCATGCGCGAGTTAGAAAATATATGGTGGAGGCTGCATTTGTTTCTATAAAGTCTGCAAGTTAGAATAGGGTAGGTTATGCAGCTCAAGTGAAACTACACACTGCTGAAGAGTACATGCATGTGCGAGCTGTGCAAAAACTTTCATTTCCTATGCAATGGTGATGCGTTGATTAGATGGCCACGTGTTTTGTTTTGTCACTTTCAGCATGGTTTCCTTGTGTTTACTGTACGCAGCATGCTTATTAAATTTGATAAGAAGTAGTACGGGGTGTAAGTCTGTGTTTGAAAAGAAGAGGTATGGGTTGGTACACGGTCACCGCTATTTCAAATTCCGTTCGTATACGATGCGCTACCGACAAAAATAAAAATACCGTCATGCTCAGTAGTGTGCCACGATCACAAAAATATAATAACATCGGTAGGTTAACTCATAATGTGAAACCCCAAAATGTTGATATAGGGTGCAAAATACTCCAAATAAAAAAATTACTTATTTTACGAAATAAAAATTATAGAAAAATTCTAAAAATTAAATTATAAATACGCTTCAAAAGACTTATTCAAATTCGAGACCAATATTTAATTATATTAAAATAAATTGTTATGGCTTATAAACGATTTCACAGCGACTATTTCAAAATTTGATTTGGACGTAAAATAAAATCTATAATACGAAAACTCGATTTTTCTCTTACATTAGAAAAATATTATCAATTAGATTCAATCTCTTCTTGTTTTACCGAAATCCGACTTATAATGGATTCTATATAATCAATTGAAGTTCAAATTCAATTTTACGAACTACCGCGCTATTTTGAATTCGTTTTAAATTAAATATAAATATAAACGTTCAGTAGTCGTTTAATTAACGTTTTCGATATTTAATTCCAAATAAAATATTTAAAATAAATTTAAATATTCGAATCAAATGGCCGAAAAATCCAGGTCGTTACAAAATCTGTTTTTAACAGATAAATAGAAAAGATTAATTTATAAATAACAGTTTATAAATTAAATGAAATATTTATCATTCGACAAATGGGATATATAAGTCTGAACTTATATAGAAAAGAGATATTGGTTTTAACACCGATAGTTTTAAATATAAGGGGTACACAACACTTGTATAAGTGAAGTAACGTTATTAAAGAGAACATTTATAAAGTGAAGAACCGTTACTAAAAGTAAATCTTTATAAATGAATAAACGTTATCCAATAGGAGTATTCGAATAGGAGAAGTCGATTAGTGTTAGGATAAATCTATTAGAGTAAGAGTTAACCAGATGGAGTTAATTGAACATAGTTAATCGAATTAGGATTTAATTGAATGTTAGTTATTCAATTAAAGTTGATCGAATATAGTTATTGAGATAGAGTTAGTCAAACATAGTTACTCAGGATAAGTTGCCATTTCGTACGACTGTTAGCGTAATTCGCAAGGCTGCAGATAACCGAGGGCGGTCGGATGTTTCCTGGGGGAATCAGGCGTAACCATTGTGATCGCTGCGATCTAGGGTCAAACGAGTGGAGTTAAATCGAATATTAGTTTATTCGGATAGAATTAAAGGAGTTATCGAATATAGTTTATTCGAAAGGAGTTATCGAATATAGTTTATTCGAAAGGAGTTATCGATTAATAGTTATTCGAAAGGAGTTATCGATTAATAGTTATTCGGAAGGAGTTATCGATTAATAGTTATTCGGAAGGAGTTATCGATTATTAGTTAATCGAGGGAGTTATCGATTATTAGTTAATCGAAGGAGTTATCGATTATTAGTTAATCGAAGAAGTTATCGATTATTTGTTAATTGAATTGAGTTATCGATTATAGTTTAATCGAAAAGAGTTATTGATTAGTTTAATCGAAGTGAGTTATAGAATATTGGTTATTCGAAGGAGTTATCGAATTTAGTTATTCGATGGAGTTAATCGAAAGGAGTTAAATCCATAGAATTAATTGATAAGAATAAATTGAATAAAGGAGTTATCGAATATCGTTATTCGAAGGGAGGAGTTATCGAATAAGGATTTATTCAAAAGAGAGTTACGTACGGAAGTTTGAAATGTTGAGTATCAACATAAATAAGTTTTGAAAAGAAAATGGGTTGGTAGCACTTTTTCTACCTTAGCAATTTCGAGGACGAAATTATTTTAAGTGGGGAAGATTGTAATGACCCGGACTCTTATGGGTTAATTTTTAATATTTAGTATTTAATTTAAATATTTAGTTGATAATATAAATGAATTTTTATATTTATGTTATCAATTTAAATATCGATTTCGATTTTCTATCGTATATATTAAATTATCTAAATGAGAAATCAACGAATAATTCAATTCGAAGTTAAAATTTAAACTGTTGTAGTAATTTAATTGTGAAAACTAGAAATTTGAATTAAGGAAAAGACAATTTTATTTATCATTAAATTGAATGATAAAAGAAAAAGGGGTAATTAAATTTGCTATTTATTTACTTAAGTAAGAGTTGGATATATATGGTTTAATGTTGAAAACATATAGATTGGTTTAATTTTATTTGTTAAGTTAAATTAAATTTAATAACCCTTAAAAATAAAATCATAAGGAAGAGAATTCAACACATCTCCTTTCCGTTACCACAAATCAAAACCTCGGTGCCTCCTCTTCTACCGCATAACAAAAGAAACTGTGGCCTCCCTTTTATCCATGAATTCCCCTTTTATAAATCGCGTCTCCTTTCTTTTTCGTTCTTCACAGAAGAAAATAAATCAAAGCTTCGAAAAAACAAAATAAATGGCGATCCTTTTCCTCATAGCTGATGCTCCTCCAGGCTATGCCTTTCTTCTAATTTCCTAAAATCAAATTCGCTCGAACCTAGGTGGAGGCTGGGAGGTTGCGAAGTCGCGTTCGAATCAGGGGAGTTTATCGCAAGAAAGGGATTCCGACCCTTTAAGGTGTGCGATGTAGAGTTGGCCTTCGAAGGATAGCGCGATGTTCAATTCAAGGCGTAGTTGCAAGTGGTTTTGTCGGCGTTCGAAAGTGGTGGAAATAGGAGAGGAAAGCACGGCAGTGGCTGAGGGTGCAAAGATGGGGCGACGCGATGGATTACTGGAAGTCGATACTGGTTTTGAATGAGACTGGGGTGCTACGGACGAGTTCGACAATTGGAAGAGTGGAGCGTGGCAGAATATGAGCGTTGATATCAAAAATTGGGTGCTGGAACAAAAATCCCAACAGTAAATGGAATTAAGGTTATTTTATTTTATTTTATTTTTAAATTCAGAATTTACAAGGAAATTAATTTATTTAATTGGTAATTTATATAAAGTAAAATTAGTCTATAAAACCAGTTCATATAAAGAAATTAATTGGTATAGAAATAAAATCTATAGGCTAATAATTAGAGCATGCTAATGTTTAATTTGGTTAGATTAATTAATCAAGGTATATAATTTATTTATAGAAATATGATGTTTGGTTAATATATATATATATATATATCGCTCATATAATTCACACATATATAAACACTGTATTAAATTTATACAAGATTGTAAAATCGTAAAATAGAATTCATAATTTGCAGAACTTGATATGGAATTCAGTTGGAGTCATCAGCGTTGACTGGATTCAATTTATATCGAATGGTATTCGATTTAACTAGGATGCTCGACAAATAAGAATCTGGTGAGTAAACCTCACTCACCACTTATGTAGAAATTATTTTATATCATTAAAAATAATTGTCTGTGCTTGTTTGAATGTGTCTGATGGTTTTAAAATATATATTAGTTATTTAGGACTATTATATATATATATATATTGGGTTGATGATTGGTTGGATTCCCGCAGTCTCATTAGCGGATGCCCGCGGTACCATAGCGGATGATTACCCTATACGCCCCATGCTATGATTAGTGGATGACCTTCTATACCGCGATATCCTGCCTCGAAGCAGGATGGGTATTACTATGTTGACTAACGTCTGTGGATGCAGGAAAAACAGGTTGGAGGAATCCAACTGGCTTCCTCAAAAATATATTATCTGTTGTTGTTTGTTTGATTTCATATATATTCATATATGATGTGTTAAAAATCAAATGATTGAAAATTAGTTGATTTGATTGTTTAAATATCACTAGGGCTTGGGATATTGATTTATAGAAATATCAAAAAGGGTATTTGAAATTTAAAAGGGGGAATTCTATTTTTATAAATAGAATTTGAATTTTAAATGAAGTATAGAAACATTAACTTGTTTTGAATATATATAAACAAGTAATCGAATTTATAAACTTTGTTTATAAATGGAAATATGGGATTTGAATCGAATTTATAAACGTTGTTTATAAATGGAAAGGTGGGATTTGAATTGAAGTTATAAACGTTGTTTATAAATAATGCAGAGAATTCAAATGGACTTTAAACTATAGATTTTGAATATGAAATTCAAATGGACTTTAAACTATAGATTTTGAATATGAAATTCAAATGGACTTTAAACTATAGATTTTGAATATGGAATTCAAATGGACTTTAAACTATAGATTTTGAATATGGAATTCAAATGGACTTGAAACTATAGATTTTGAATATAGAATTCAAAGCGACTTTAAACCATAGGATTTGAAAGTAGAATTCAAATGAAGTTTAAATAAAGAGAATTCAAATAGAATTGAATTGGAATTTGAATAGAGAAGTCGATAAGGAAACGAGAGTATGAGTATAATTAGAATTTGTTAATATGCAAGTTAAAATATATTTGAACATGTCATGTTCAAATATGAAGGTAGAATAGACTAAGAAGTTAATTAACAGATTTAAATTAACAAATTGAGTTAAAACGTTTGGTATAGTTAAAATAGATTGGACATGTATAGACATACAGGAGACAGGTATGGAATAAAGTATAGAAGTGAAATAAATAGAATGCCCGACAAAAATGTACGTATTTAATTTCCATATGAGATTTTATGCGCCGTATCGGCAAGCCGCTTGGCGTTTTCTTTTTCTTTTTGAGATAAGAAGGACCGGGAAAGCTATTTGAAATTTCCCGATGCTCTCGGTACAAAGGAGGTTATGGCGAATTTTTCCGGGAATTTAAGGAGATAGAATATTTTTAAGATAATTTGATAGTTAGAATTAACATATCAATATATATAGAAGTCGATAAGAAAACGAACTTAGAAATAGAATAGTATAATCAAAAAGGAAGTACAAGAATAAAATCTAGTAAGAATAGAAAAGGGAAGTGTATACGTGTTTAAAGGTAAATCAGTAGTTGTATGGAATTGATTTGTTCGAGTAAGTAGTCTTGTCTATTTTGACGTTAAATGTTATTCAGTCAAGGTCTGAGAGGTAATTATACCCCAACTTGGTTGATTGCATGATATACCGATAAGTAGTAAGATTCAGGCTCGAAGATCAATGTGGAATAAGAATTAGTTAAATACTGTATTTGGGTTGTCGTAACGATGTTTTACACAACATCTGTTTTAACCCAAATATGTGCAAAGCTTGGAAATGGAATAATGAATATTTTCTAAAGTTTAGAAAATAATAAGAAGGCGATATATGGAAATGTTTTCCAAAGAACGTAAAAGGCCAATATGGTTATTGAAAATATTTGGTTAACAAATATTGATAAGAAAAAGAGAATAGATTTAATTAATGGAATATTAATTAAAGGTTCAGTGATTGTTGGATGTTTGGTTGAACACTTGTTTTATTCGATAGTTAAATCATCGACTATCGAAACACTTGTTTTTATTCGATAGTTAAATCACAGACTATCGAAGTTTTGACCATCGTTGTCAATGTGGAGAGACCGGTTGGATTATTATCCGAAGAACCACTCCATATCGGCAGTAGCGTGCGAATCAGATTATATAAAGATAATCGAAGACGGAGTAGAGTGCAAGGACTTTTTCTATTAATAGAAATAGTGCCTTCGGTTCATCCTGTTCCTGGATGACTTGTATGGATGAATGTCTGACAGAGTATTTCCAGACGATCACGTATATTGATTTCTCCAATCGTACCAAGAGTGGAAGCGGAGAAGGAAACTTCTTTCAGCTAACACGTAATGTACTGTTGAGGACGTCAATCGGTGATTTGATGGATTTGACGATGTGGCATTCGAAGTGAATCTGGTGTGATGATAAAGCGTAGCTTCTAGCCTCATCAACCGGTAAATGACAGAAATCGGGCAAGCAGCATGGCTATGTAGGTCGCACCTATTAGGGTGTATAATCACCTGATCTAGAGTTTCATTTACTTCTAAAAATCTATTGTCGATGCTGTCCCATTCGGGAAACGGTTGCTGATCCCAATCGTTGGTGATATACATTCGATACACTCAAGCGAAATGAGTGGTCGGTCATGTGTGACTGGGTTGCAAGATGTTCTTGTTGAACTCGGTGTATTCTCCTCTAGAGATATACCAGCGGAAGGTGATTCCATACCTTGTCATAGTTGGAAATCCATTACCCAATACGTGCTTGCGGTTTTGATTGTATATTATATATGTGGAACGTGAGATGCAAGCGTTCCACTAGATTGTTATTTATGTGATTTAGACATTATTATAATATCAAAAGAGTTGATATAAAGATAAATCAAGTGTTTGGATTCTCATAAGGGAAAAACCCGTTCCGTGTTATACAGCGTGGTCTTATGAGATATCATTTAGTTTTCTGAAACTGTTTTAAACTGTTTACTCATACCAGTCCCATGACTGACCCGGAGTTTACTTTGTTGTTTTCCCTAAACTCTTGGGTGCCTAAATTTGTACGGGCAGTCAAGTAGTCGGGAATTTACAGATATACTGGAAGAGCTTGGAGCAGGAGGCTTCAGGATCATATAGCTAATATTTCTGCTGTGTTGTAAGTAATGTACTTTGATATTGATGTATATTCAAGTACAGATGTATATTTCAAGTTATGTTATATATATTATATGTTATTCGTTCCGCTGTGAGATTCGTGTTACTCTGATGTTGTGTTCTTCTTCTTCTTCTATTCTAAGTTTCTATCTTATCTATCCTCACCCTCTAACTTCTTTCTATTAATGGTTCGAATTTCCGTGATATTTGGGGTTGGACTTGTGTTTTTGGTCAGCTCAAATTCTTCCGGATTTTCGGGTCATTACATCATAGGTAGAAATCTCATAGTTATGAATCATAAGCGACTCATCACAATAATCATGGATAATTATCAAAAATAGTTCTAGGCAAATAGTCATAGGCAATTAACAATAATAGCTTCAAAGTCATGGTCATAGATAATGGCCTTATGTTCATGATCATAGGTAATAATTCTCATAGTCAAGAGTCATAGGTGATTAGCCACAATTGTCCTCGTCATAATCATGGGCATAGTCTTATGTTCACACTCATAGGCATAGTCTTATGTTCTTAGTCATAGGCATAGGCATAGTCTTATGTTCACAATCATAGGCATAGTCTTATGTTCTTAGTCATAGGCATATTAAGGTTATAGACATGAAAGAATTTGATTTACAACATGAATAGGACCCAAATAGAAATATTCCCACAAGTTAAGATCCAAGAATTTATGTTACAATATAGCGTTTGAATAATAAACTAGGTCCAACAACATGAATGGGCATGATTCAGTCGATAAGAAAGAATCCCAAAATCATAGATTCAAGAAGAGACAAGAACAGATCTAAATAGATAATCAATCTTAGGTCCAATTTCATTTTATTCCATGTCCATATCAAATTTAACAAGTTTCAATCTCAAAGTAACTAGAACTTACAGAGCGCGGATCGAGAATTAGAGTGCAGAGATTTGATTCTAGAAACGGTTGTTGCAGTTGTTGAATCTCTATTTGTTTAGTCTTGTTCTAGTTGAAAACCCCAAATTTGCAATTCCTAGATATTGTCTTGATGAAGAAGAAGTAGCCATTCTCTCTTTAATTTAATTATTTCAGAAGCAGCATAAGGACAGAATGAAATGGTGTGGAGAGAATGAGGCTAGGGGTTAGTTTATATAGGATTAGAGTCATGAATCTGGTCACGAAACAAGTCTAAATACATCAGAATGCAACTGGTTCAGGAAATAGGTTCGGTAGGCAGGTCGACCCCCAGGTTGACTCCCCAGTCGACCTGGTCATGGGGTGGTCGACACCCCAGTCGACTCCACAGTCGACCTGGTTGGGAGGAGGTCGACTCCCCAGTCGACCTGGGTATATGGGCGGGAATTTTCCCGCCAGCCTTCTCTGGGTTTGAATTTCGAATTTCTGGCTTTATTTTCGAGCTGTTTTATTTTATTTAAATTCCTGAAACTTCTGAGGGTCATAACTTGGTCATACGAACTCCGATTTTCGAAAACTCGGAATCGATTTCATGCAGAATTCCGAGACGAACGCAATGGCGCAACCCGTTTCCCCTGATTCTTATTTAAAATTTAATTTTGCCTTGACTTATGACTTTAACATGTTATTAAAATTCGGGTTGTTACACCAATCTTCAAATGTAAGAGAGGACCGGCCCTGAAGATCCAGGGGTCTTCTGCGGGGGATCCTGAGGCATTTGCTAGAGTGTCTCGAATCGGTGAGGAGCCATCCCTAGCCTCGACTCATGACGGAAATCCAATTTCCAACACATGACATTTCGGTTTTGATTGTAGAGGCTAGTATGGCGACGTAGTGGTATGGGGCACTATGCCGTCTATGATTGATACATTTATATTCGAAGTTGTTTTCATACACTTTACGCTTATAATAGTATCAAAATGATTTGTTTTAAACGTGCCAAGCATGTTTGGCTATTATAAGGGAAAACCCTATCCTCTGGCTTGCGTTGCATAGTGTGATGGGACCTGGGTCTTATAATAGCTTCATTTTTTCCAAAAAGCATTACGATGTTTATTCTATGCACTAATATTCTTGGGAGGAAACCAGTTCCGTGTTATACGGCGTGGTCCCTTGAATTACTTTCTTTTAAAGTAAAGTTTTAAATAACTGTTTTAGTTCTCACGCTAGTCACATGACTGACCTGGAGTTTATTGTTTTAACCTAAACTATGGGTGCCCCTATTTTCCACACGGGCAGGTACTAGTTTTGGTTTTGCAGATTTATATTCATAGGATCTTGGTTTACAGCTAGAATGATATCTGGAAAGCTCTGTATCCATTTATCCCTTTCAGTTGTGTTTTGTATTATTTTCCTCTGCTATGTAATGTAATTTAAATCTCTGATATTTTTCTGTTGTACAATATTTATTCATACTCTGTATGTAACAACCCGTATTTTAATAACATGTTAAAACCATAAATCAAGGCAGAATTAATTTTTAAAACAAGAATCAAGGGAAACGGGTAGCGCCATTGTGTTCATCTTGAAATTCTACTTGGGAACGAGTTCGAGTTTTCGAGAAACGGAGTCCGTATGAGGGAGATATGACCCTCCAAAGTTTCAAGGATTTTCAAAACAGAAAAACAGCTCAAATTCGAATTCGAAATTCGAATTCAAACCCCAGCGCAGATTGGGCGGGAATTTTCCCGCCCAGGACCAGGTCGACTTGGGGGTCGACACTATGTTTGACCTCCCAGGGACCAGGTCGAACCTGTGGTCGACCTGGGGGTCGACCTGGTGCTGAGGCCCAGTTTTGAGCCTGGGTTCATTCTGATGTTTTTGGTCTCGTTTTTCATGTAGGTTCGTTCTCCTAAACCTATATAAACAGCCTCCTAGCCCCATTCTCTTTACACCATTATTCTCTAACCTTATGCTGCACAAATTCTTGATGGACATGGCTTCTTCTTCAAATTAAATTAAAAGTAAATTAAAACACGAAGAATATTCCTTGAAGACTACGGCTAGGAATTGCATATTGGGGATTTTCTTCTATAATCAAATCAAGATTCAACGATTCAACAATTCGATGACTACTTTCTAGATTCGACTTCTGCATCTCAATTTCTTAGTCCACGATCTGTAAGTTCTAGTTACTTTGAGATTTAAACTTGTTAATTGTAATTTGGACATGAGATAAAGTGAAATTGGACTTAAGTATGATAATCGATTCACATCTATTCTAGTTTCCATCTTTGATCTTGACATTTGGGAATATTGCTATGAAATCAGTTTGGACCTATTCATGTTGTAAATCAAACTCTTTCATGTCCATAACATTATCATGCCTGTGATGTTGAATCAGTCTATTATTTACAAGTTGGGACTATCACCTTATGCCATGACTATCAGCTTATTATGCCAGATTTGAAATCCTATTATTTTCTATATGCCAGTGACACTATAATCGATTATCTCAAGTTATGTCATGCTAGTCTTGTAATCCCTTTTATCACTTTATGCTCGTCCTTTTTGCCTATCATAGTTTTCTATATGCCAGAACGACGGCTGAGTTGGTGCGCCAGTGTCGGTTCAGGCGGACTATGGTCGTGCACGTAGTCCGGAGTTGAAAAAGCAGGCATTGCGCATCAGTAGGTTTACACTGTGCATGCTTGATTTGTGTCGGTGGTTGGCACCCTCGGGCTTGATACACCCTATGGTGGACCTAGCACAGGTAACTACATTCGTGATAGGGCCGTATGACATAGACACACGACGAGCTAGAACTTATAGGGAGCCGATCAATTAATGGATCGTTCCATAGGACCTCGAATTGGATCATTTCATGATATTGGGCCAAGGGATCATTTCATGGTTAATATATGACATGGGTTTGGGGTACTAGTATAGTTGGTGCAGCGAATCTTGAACATGCGATGCTATACTTGATTTATACTTGAATTATCATGCTATCTTAGTCTATCTTGCCCATCTTGTCATCATCCTTATGTTTACTTTTAGTTTATACATGTCATGTTACCTTTACCTGTTTTTATGCTGAAAGTCACTAGGACTTACCTGTCTTTATGACTGACACGTTTTCTTTCTCCTCTTTTTCTTTCGTTCCCCCCAGGTTCTCAGGGAGGAAACTCTAGCACTTAGCTTCGATTTCGCTTGCTTTCGGTTCAACTCATGTACGGTTTGATCTTAAGCTATGCTATGGCTGCATTTCTGCTGCCTTTGGGGAATTAAGCTACTTTTGTTGTTTTAAGTTTTATGCTTCTCTATTTATTCAAGGAAGATCTTGTTGTAATGGAAAATGATAGTTGGTACTTTGGATGTAAAAGGTTTTGACTCTTTTTTTGAAAGTAATGAAATTTATCTTTTGATTCTTCTACTATTTTATTTATGTTCTGTCTTGTAATAATTCTGTGTTTGTTTACCTCGATAACGCTCCTCCAAAACTAGTGCATTCCCTTTGTGATGACCCTAGCGGAGGTGAGGTGTTACACTTGGTATAAGAGCAGAAGGTTACCAGACTGGGCAAAAGTTTTTAAAACCTTCTAAAACTATTTTCAAAACCGTTTACAAAGGAGCATTTTTCAGGAAAAGCCTTGTTTTATTTAAAGGCTATTCCCCAAAAGTCATTAGCACTATCCTTTGTTTCCTCGTTTTGAATCTCTTCTTTTTCATTTCAACATGTCTGGGAATCTTAACCTTCCAGAGGGTGTGCCAATACCTGGCTGGTTTAGGAGGTACTTAGAGGCTAGGGCCAACGATGCAGGCCCAACAGATATTCCTCCTCCAGCTGCAGCGGCTCCTCCTCCTCCTCCTCCTCATGCAAATGCTTTCTCAAAGATCTGTAGAGATTTTAGGGCCATGGGTGGAAAAGATTTCAAGGGAACTGAATCATTCGTAGAAGCGAGGAACTGGCTCAAAGAAACTGAGGATCTGTTCGTTATCTTCGAGGTGGACGATAGGTAGAAGGTATAGTTGGCAGTATGATTGCTCAAAGACGAAGCTTCCTATTGGTGGGAGGTCACTAACGCTGAAAGACCTGTTGACACATGGATGGATTTCAGGGTAAGGTTTGAGATGAAATTCCTTTCACAAGCTGAACAAAGTTTACAACTGAAAAAGTTCTTATCTCCTAAGCAAGGAAGTATGATGGTCAAGGAGTACGTCAATCAATTCAATCAGCTGGCCCGATTTGGACTGGACTTGGTGAATACTCCTCATAAGAAGGCTCTCCGTTTTGTCAAGGGATTGAATGAGCCACTTCACAACTTGGCTATGACCCATATACCTATGGGGGCTACTTACGAAAGGTTAGTAGACATGGCACTCTTAAATGAGGAGGACAAGGGCAAGAATGAGGCAAAAGCAGAAGTGCCTCAAGATAAGAAGGGGGAAGGGTCACAGAATAAGAAGGCTGATCCAAAGAAAGGCGGGAAGAACAATAAACCCCATGAAAATAGGAAGTGAAATTTCTGTGGCATTCCTGGACATCTGGTCAAAGACTGCAAGAAGAAGAAAAGGAAGATGGGTGGCTGTTTCCACTGTGGTGAGACATGACATATGGTTAAGGCCTGCCCAAGGAAGCAAGGGTAGGGAGCTGGACCTTCTTCTGGAGGACAAGTCCACGCTCTCACGGTACCTCCACAAGAATGAGGTAGAAATATTTCTATCGAATGTTTATTCTATATTTTTTATCATCCAGTTCGAACCTTGTTTGATTCTGGCGCATCGCATACTTTTATTTCTTCGGATATTGTTGAAACTCTGCACCTAAGTACTAGTCTAGTTGAGGATCCCGTTATTGTTTCAAATCCAATTGGTGGCTTTGCTCATTTATCTATGATTTGTGTGGATTTGAGGATTTCTATCTTAAGCATAGAATTCATGTGTAATGCTTATGTTCTCAGATTTATGGGATACGGTTTGATTCTTGGCATGGATTGGCTGTGTAATAATGGAGCCATTCTCGATTGTGAACGAAGGGTAGTTAGGCTCGTGACTCGCCTTGGTAATACCCTTGAAATTTCTTATAACCCTATGGGTCCTGTCATGTTATGTTATCTAAAATTTCTTGACTCGTCTACCGATGATTTGCAATCAGTAAGGGTAGTTCGAGAATATCCCGATGTCTTTGATGAGGTTAAGGGGTTACCCCCTAAACGCGAGATAGATTTCCATATATATCTTGTTGATAATGCTAAGCCAGTTGCATTGCCCGTTAGACATATGGCCCCACGAGAGAGAAAAGAGCTTAGTAAGAAAGTTAAGGAGTTGCTTGATAAAAATTTCATTAGGCGAAGCATTTCTGAATGGGGTGCTCCAGTGGTATTCGCTACTAAGGTGGATGGTTCGCTTCATCTATGCATAGATTATCGCGAGTTAAACAAGCTGACTAAGAAGAATAGGCACCCACTACCGAGAATTGACGACTTGTTCGACCAGCTTGTAGGAGCGTCTGTTTTCTCTCAACTCGATCTAGCCACTGGATTCCATCAGCTTAGAGTGGCTGGGGATAGCATTGACAAGACTGCGCTTAGGACTCCGGATGGTTTCTTCGAATGGCTCGTCATCCCGTTTGGTTTGACGAATGCACCCGCGTACTTCGTTGATTTAATGAGCAGGGTGTTCCGAGAGTTCCTTAACAAGTTTATGGTGGTCTTCGTGGATGATATTTTGGTCTTCTCAAAGGATGAGAAAGAACATGCTAGACATCTCAAGGAAGTCATGGGTACGCTTAGAGCACACGAGTTAAAGGCTAAGTTCTCCAAGTGTCATTTTTGGAGAAAAGAAGTTCGGTTTCTTG
Organism: Allium sativum; assembly: GCA_030737875.1. Classification (NCBI taxonomy): domain Eukaryota; kingdom Viridiplantae; phylum Streptophyta; class Magnoliopsida; order Asparagales; family Amaryllidaceae; genus Allium; species Allium sativum. Next base: position 856,902,486 of record CM060920.1, on the reverse strand, counting down.
GACATGTAGTTTCTAAGCAAGGTATAGCCGTGGACCCCGCAAAGGTAGCTGCGGTGCAAGACTGGAAAGTTCCTAAGAACGCAACGGAAGTGAGAAGCTTTCTCGGTTTGGCGGGCTACCATAGGAAGTTCATTAAGGACTTTGCTAAAATTTCAGCCCCTCTTACTAGGTTAACGAAGAAGAACCTAGCTTTTGCATGGGGCATAGAGTGTGACGTTGCTTTTCAAAGGCTTAAGAGAGCCCTTACCACAGCTCCAGTTTTGGCATTACCCGACGGAGGTAAGATGTTTACGGTGTACACGGATGCATGCGGCACGGGACTAGGCGCTGTCCTAATGCAAGACGGGAAAGTGATATGCTAAGGAGGTAGACAACTTAAAGTTCATGGGAAAACTATCCCACACATGACTTGGAATTGGCTGCGATTATTTTTGCACTTAAGTCTTGGCGCCACTATCTTCTAGGTGAGAAGTTCGAGTAGTATACCGATCACAAATCGCTTAGGTACCTCTTTTCGCAAAAAGATTTGAATCTAAGGCAGCAGAGGTGGATGGAATTCTTGGCATCGTATGACTTCGATATAGCTTATACCCCTGGCAATGGTAACGTGGTGGCGGATGCGCTAAGTAGGAAAAGGTTGACTTTGAGTCCTTTGTTTGTTGAAAGGAAAAGTCTACAGTTTGAGGCAACCTTTGATTTCACACCTGTTGTTGAGTCGTTGGCTAGCACGTTAGCATCTCTCGAGTTAAGGCCTACGCTTCTAAACCAAGTAGGGACTTCACAGAAGGAAGACCCACAGATAGTCTAGATCATGGACAAGTTGATTAGAGGTGAGATGTCAAGTCACCTCAGTAGTTATGTTATAGATGACAAGGGATGGCTAAGGCGTGATGGTAGACTATGTGTCCCACAAGTGGGAGACTTAGTAAAGAATGTTCTCGAAGAGGCACATCACTCGAACATGACTATACATCCCAGAGGGGATAAAATGTACAAGGATATAAAGCGCAATTTCTTTTGGAACGGGATGAAAAAGGACGTGGCGGAATTCGTTTCTAAGTGCATGGTGTGCCAACAAGTAAAGGCCGAGTCGAAAAAGCCCGGTGGGCTATTGCATCCTTTGGAGGTCCCGCTGTGGAAATGGAAGAGTGTCTCGATGGATTTCGTGGATGGATTGCCTAGGTCAAGGAAGGGCAATACTAGCATATGGGTTATAGTAGATAGACCCACGAAGAGCGCTCACTTCATTCCTATGAAGAGCAAGAGGACCGCATCACGGCTAGTGTCTATATACCTTCGAGAAACAGTACGGTTGCACGGAGTTCCTTCTAGTATTGTTAGCGATCGTAACCCGAATTTCACTAGCGAATTTTGGAATAGTTTACAAGAAGCAATGGGTACACGACTAAGCTTGAGCACGGCCTATCACCCGCATACGAATGGACAAACCAAAAGGGTAAATAGGGTACTAGAGGATCTTTTGAGACTATGCATTCTTGACTTTGGTGGTACTTGGGAAGATCACCTACCTTTCGTTGAATTCGCGTATAATAATAGTTACCAAGCTAGCATAGGAATGGCACCATTCGAAGCTTTATACGGAACACCGTGCAAGTCACCAACTTGTTGGTGGGAGTCGACAGACAAGCTCATACTTGGACCCGACATGATAAGGGACACTTCCGAGAAGGTTGAGTTGATACGAAGACAGATGAAAACAGCCCAAGATAGACAGAAATCCTACGCGGACAAGAGAAGGATATACCTAAAGTTCGAAGTCGGAGATATGGTCTTTATAAAAGTTTCTCTTTTACGCAATGTGTTTTTCTTTGGAGCGGTTGGAAAGTTAGCACCGAGGTTCGTAGGACTGTTCCCTATCATCGAGAGGATTGGACAGATGGCCTATAAGGTAGAGTTACCCGAGAGGCTGGCCAGAGTACAAAATGTCTTTCACGTTTCGCATCTCCGAAAGTGCTTACATGAGTTTTCCGAAGTGGTTGAGCCAAGCATCCTTGAAGGCGTAGAAGTAGAGAAGGAAGCAACATTGAGGCGAGTTCCGATTCGCATCTTAGGAATGGAGATCAAGAAGCTATGGAATCGAGAAGTCAAGCTAGTTAAAGTACAGTGGAGTGAAGCCCAAGAAAACTCAACTTGGGAAACCGAAGAGAAGACACGCTTGCTATACCCATTTCCTTTTGAGGGTACTTTCTCGATCTCTCTTTCCTATAAATTTACATACGTTCGTATCTTGTACATGCTTTTGCTATCCATGTTTGTCTTGTTATCTTCTCGATCCTATCTTGAGAACCTTAGGTGTAACCCTTTTGGATGTAAACATGTAATTGAAACATGTTATCGTTGATGATTGCAAGTGGTTGCTAGTGGTTGCTCGTGGTTGCATAACACACATTAGGCACTAGATCGGCTCAGTCACATATCTCATATTGCATATGCATGGGTGCTCATACTTGTATATGGATGGAAACTTGATATGCTATCATTTGGATGTTGCATATGAATGACTGTTTGTGCACTCATGTAGAGATTATGAATTATGTTAGGAATTTGCATACATGTTGGACTCATTACACTAACATATTTTGCATTAAGGAGGTCTACTGAATCAGTAATCGCTTGATCTATTGCATTTGATAAGTACATATACACACACTCTTGCATAAGTTCATACAGCATTAGAAATCTTTTAAGGACAATGGTTGCTTGTGGATGATGGTTGAGTAGATGGATGATTCGTTGATAGGATGCATTCTTCTTAACTTGAAGAATTTGGGGACGAAATCTTTTAAGGAGGGGAGAATGTAACAACCCGTATTTTAATAACATGTTAAAACCACAAATCAAGACAAAATTAAATTTTAGAACAAGAATCAAGGGAAACGGGTTGAACCATTGCATTCATCTCGAAATTCTACTTAGAAACGAGTCCGAGTTTTCGAGAAACGGAGTCCGTATGAGGGAGATATGACCCTCCAAAGTTTCAAAGATTTTCAGAACAGAAAAACAGCTCAAATTCGAATTCGAAATTTGAATTCCAACCCCAGCGCAGACTGGGCGTGAATTTTCCCGCCCAGGACCAGGTTGACCTAGGGGTCGACAATATGGTCGATCTCCCAGGGACCAGGTCGACCTGGGGGTCGACCTAGTGCTGAAGCCCAGTTTTGAGCCTGGGTTCATTCTAATGTTTCTAGTCACGTTTTCAGTCTAGGTTCATTCGCCTAAACCTATATAAACACCCTCCTAGCACCATTCTCTTTACACCATTCTTCTCTAACCTTATGCTACATAAATTCTTGATGGACATGGCTTCTTCTTCAAATTAAATTAAAAGAAAATTAAAACACGAAGACTATTCCTTGAAGACTACAGCTAGGAATTGCATATTGGGGATTTTCTTCTACGATCAAATCAAGATTCAACGATTCAACAATTCGACGACTAGTTTCTAGATTCAACTTCTCCATCTCAATTTCTTAGTCAACGATCTATAAGTTCTAGTTACTTTGAGATTTAAACTTGTTAATTGTAATTTGGACATGAGATAAAGTGAAATAGGACTTAAGTATGATAATCGATTCACATCTATTCTAGTTTCCATTTTGGATCTTGACATTTGGGAATATTGCTATGAAATCAGTTTGGACCTATTCATGTTGTAAATCAAACTCTTTCATGTCCATAACATTATCATGCCTGTGATGTTGAATCAGTCTATTATTTACAAGTTGGGACTATCACCTTATGCCATGACTATCAGCTTATTATGCCAGATTTGAAATCCTATTATTTTCTATATGCCAGTGACATTGTAATCGATTATCTCAAGTTATGTCATGCTAGTCTTGTAATCCCTTTTATCACTTTATGCTCGTCCTTTTTGCCTATCATAGTTTTAATGTTATTCCCCTTATTTCTGGATTTGGATTTACTTGTAATTTAGATCGATTCACGTTTACGTGCGATGGGAATACGATTTGGGTAGATTAGGCAAAACATGAATTGGATATGAACATGAATCATGAACTTGATAATAGGCATAAGTTGAAACTTGACATGAAACTTGCCATGAAACTTGAACCAAACATGACATGAAACTTGAACATGGACATGACACTAGACTCGAGGTTGGGTCGCAGTGTAATTCTGCCCGGAACAGCCCGGCAAATCCAGTGACTGCAAGCAATAGGATCCAATGTGGACAGTTGGTCATATCGCGCTTGAAAACCCGAGGTCAGACTGAGTTGTGGTGTAAATCTGCTCGGATCCACCCGGCATATCCAGTGACCACAACAACAGGTCAGATGTGAGAGGTTGGGGTGCAATAATGAATTAATGCCACATGATAGGGTTGAGTCATGAACATGAAAGACAACACTTAACCAACTTGACATGCTAGACTGATAAGGGTTAAGTCTCGAATTTAAATGACAACACTTAACATATTGGACGGAAACCCTAGTTATGTGGTCCATTTCAGCAGTAACCCACTTAGATGTATCATGGTACCATGGAACTAGGCAGGGTGGGGCACGATTACTGGGCTAATTATAAGCGACCAGAACGACGGCTGAGTTGGTGCGCCAGTGTCGGTTCAGGCGGACTTTGGTCGTGCACGTAGTCCGGAGTTGAAAAAGCAGGCATTGCGCATCAGTAGGTTTACACTGTGCATGCTTGATTTGTGTCGGTGGTTGGCACCCTCGGGCTTGAAACACCCTATGGTGGACCTAGCACAGGTAACTACATTCGTGATAGGGCTGTATGACATAGACACACGACGAGCTAGAACTTGTAGGGAGCCGATTAATTAATGGATCGTTCCGTAGGACCCCGAATTGGATCATTTCATGATATTGGGCCAAGGGATCATTTCATGGTTAATATATGACATGGGTTTGGGGTACTAGTACAGTTGGTGCAACGAATCTTGAACATGCGATGCTATACTTGATTTATACTTGAATTATCATGCTATCTTAGTCTATCTTGCCCATCTTGTCATCATCCTTATGTTTACTTTTAGTTTATACATGTCATGTTACCTTTACCTGTTTTTATGCTGAAAGTCACTAGGACTTACCAGTCTTTATGACTGACCTGTTTTCTTTCGCCTCTTTTACTTTCGTTTCCCCCCAGGTTCTCAGGGAGGAAACTCTATCACTTAGCTTGGATTTCGCTTGCTTTCGGTTCAGCTCATGTACGGTTTGATCTTGAGCTATGCTATGGCTGCATTTCTGCTACCTTGGGGGAATTAAGCTACTTTTGTTGTTTTAAGTTTTATGCTTCTTTATTTATTCAAGGCAGAACTTGTTGTAATGGAAAATGATAGTTGGTACTTTGGATGTAAAAGGTTTTGACTCTTTTTTTGAAAGTAATGAAATTTAGCTTTTGATTCTTCCGCTATTTTATTTATGTTCTGTCTTGTAATATTTCTGTGTTTGTTTACCTTGATAACGCTCCTCTAAAACTAGTGCATTCCCTTTGTGAGTGACCCTAGCGGAGGTGGGGTGTTACACTGTATATTCTTGTATTCTGATGGGATTGTTGTAATAAGCAAGGAAATGTTCTTTTGTTTGTGTTCTGGTTCGTCTTGTTCTCAACTCAATCCGTGCTTTCCTTCACGGGGAAGTTCAGGTCATGTCAGAAGTTCTCACGTTCATATCCACTCCTCCATTCTTTTATTTCTGAATTTCTGTTCTGTTTGGATTTGAATTTGCTCGAAATTCTGATTTGCTTCTTTTCAGTCCTAGTCAGTTCCATGTTGTAGAGTTTGTTCAAGGATCCCAACACAACTGACGGTTCGTGAATCCGATCTTGTATGACAAAGTTACAGTATTAATTACATTTCGTTTCAAAAATTAAAATTAAACAACTATTTACATTTTTCCCCTTCATCGTTTTAACTCCAGGACCATCGTTCAACAGCAAACCCTAATCGCCGCTTTCTATTTTTGTTCATCGCTCCTCCTCCGTTGATTGGACCCACCATCGGCTTGCACCACCGCGAGCGCTGTCGAACCCTTTCCCTCTTCCCTTAATCAGTCAATGTTCGAACCCCCTAGCTCCACGAAAACGATGGAGAACGACGGCCATTCACGTATCGATTTCCCTTAAGTTGCTACATGATATTCGATCATAATCGCTCATCATGTAGAGCTTGCAGTCCTTTATGATTTCCCCTTTGAATGTTTTAAAAATCAATGTCTAGATTTAAAGAAAAGTAGGACAGAAGAGTGGAACGCCCTTGCCATCGATTGGGGCTGACAATGATAAGAACGAAATTAGGGTTTCTCAGAATTTTGGGGGCTATTTATAGTATTAAATATTAATATTTTATTCCAATTTTCTTTATTTAGAAATTTAACGCTCTGTACTCCAAAGCAAACCCATTGACTATCTCCCCTAGCCAAAAACCCCCATTTCGAACACAATGGGATATGTTTCGTAACCCAATTCGGTTGTTGCGATCAGTTTTCATTAAAATTAAAATATAAATCAGTATATATTTAATTTAAACCCACATTTTAATTTACCCGGGCCAAAAACTAACTCCAAAAATTCCCGAAAAATAAATCTAACTATGTTTTGACGATACTGTCCTAACAAAATTAATTTCGTCGAATTTGGAGACCATTTGAAACACGGACTTTTTCTGGTCGATCCAATTCAAATTTAAATTGCCAAACACATTTAAATTTACTGTGCTCACATATTAAATCCAAAAATTATGAAATTTGAAATCAAGAAATAATTTGACATTCCGGATCCAACAAATGTGGTCTCGTCGAAAACGGAGATCGTTTGCAAAATCGCTATTTTTAAGGGCTATATATTATATAAATTCCATAGCGACTATTCTGGACTTTCAACTGGACATAACTTTTTATTCCCGTTATGAAATCTGGATTTTTAACATTCTTGGAAAGATATTTTCAAACAAATTCTAATATTTCTTGTTTCACTAAAATCTGGTTTATTTTGAATCCTGCACATTCAATTGAAATTTGAAATCGAATTTTCAAACTACTGCACCATTTTCAATTCCTTTTATAATTAAAATAAATATTTATATTCTAATTTTGATTTGAATAAATTTATACGTTCTAATTCTATTCAAAATAAATTTTCAGTCGTTATTATTTAAAATAAATCATTTTAAATATTCAAAATTCATTAAAATTGCCAAAATAAATTTTTTAAATTGGTTCTGATTTTCTGGGTTGTTACATAATCAAACATCGCAACCAGCAATCAATTAGTTCTCACACCATTCAAATGGAATCATATAAGTATCCTACTTTCGAAACTTGAACATATATATTGATGATGCCATGGTGATCATCAGAATTATCTCCGGGTGACTAGAGTGTGATTCTATATTTACCAAGTATATTTGAGACTTTGAATATACGTTCGCGAGACATATATGCAAAATCTTTGTATACTAGACAGTCCAAATTCAATATAAAATAAAATTCTCAAATATGAATAATGGATGTAAAATTTCAAAACTAAATTTGTTTTATAAATAATAATCATCAAACTCATTCTATGGTATTACTAACCCTATCTCTAATGAGTCACTCTTATAGGATATTACTAATCCTATATCTGATGAATTCTTTCGTTTGGTTCAAATGTGTCTTTTTCTCGAGCTCTGTAAACCAAAGCTATGGTACCAAACTAAGACGATCCAAGTTTCGCTCGGTCTGAATCGGTTGCTAAACCGACAGAGACCGTTCAGAGCTCGGATTGCTTTGAGAACACGATGCATCGGAACACAAACAATAGAAAATTTCATTGCTATTATAACAATTACATATGAGTATAAGAATATATCAGAGTATGAATAAATATCACACAGCCTAATTACAATAATACCAGAGATTAAAATACAAAGCATCGAAAATTTAAATGTATAAATAAATGCGTAGCGGAAAATACATCAACAACACAACTAAAAGAAATACATAGATACAAAGCTTTCCAAATATAGCTCCAGCTGTAATACAGGATCCTGGGAAAAGAAATATTTGCGAAAAGCAAAACTACTAGCTGCCCGTGTGGAAAATATGGGCACCCAAATTTAGGTGAAAACAATAAACTCTGAGTCAGTCATGGGACTGGTGTGAGAACTAAAAACAGTTATTAGCTTTATTTTTAAACTTAGGTAAATCACGGGACTACGCCGCACGACACGGAACGGATTTACTCCACATGAATACCTTAAAACAAAACTCGCAATGCTAAATAAAAGAACAATGAAGATATTATAAGACTCAGGTCCCATCACACAACGCAACGCAAGCTAGAAGATAGAGTTTCACCTTATAATAGCCAAATATTCTTGGTATGCGAAATTTATCTTTTATTATTACTATAAGTGAAGAAATAAACTTGAAATATAAATGTATCAATCATAAACGGCATAGTTACCATATATTATGTCGCCATATATAGGTTTACAACTAAAACCGAAAAATGTCGTATTGAAAGTTTGGATTTCCATCATGATGGCTGCTGATTCGAAAGATCTATCGCGTAGTGCAATACTCAACGGCTTAGGTCTAGGTCCTTGGAAAACACTATAATGCACATCTGCTAGTCCAGGAAACAAGTATCACTGCAGCTTAAATCTAGGTCATTGGAAAACACCGTTTACTCTATCCTTTTGGGAATCGGTGGGTGTGCCCTATCCCTACTAGGTGTGGAGCGACCACACCCAGCCCATCTCGGTCGACCAAATCCATGACAACCCTAAAGGCATCTATCCTCATCTCAAGTGCATACTGATCAAACCATTAGTTCACCATCATACCGGTGTGTGAGGCTCGCGAATTAACGCTACACAAAGCTGCGCTATTAAAAGCTGTGTTTTGATCATCAACCACAAGGCTCTTCTTTTCAACAAAAGCCGTAATCCATGCATCTTCGCATGTCACATTGTCAATCCATACCATACCATTGATTTCTGCCAATAGATAACCTCTAAGCTCGTACATCTTAGAGAAGGGTGTTAAGCAAGAGAATAAATTCTCCGCCATCAAATGGATATATTTAGCAGATATCAAGGAATACAACATAAAGAAAATCAACGTCAGACGTACCATCCATTTGCAAGTCCGTTTTGGGTCTGAACGAAACCAGAGGCACCTTATTCCTCATCCCATATGTCCAATACAGGAGAGAGGCCCTTGCATATCCGGACAATCAACACGTACATCCGGACAACTACCACTATAACCCCTTCCTGGGAGCTTACCAATCCAGGGCATCAGTAGTAATCCATTCGATGTGAAGATCGCTGGTCTTCAACCACCGCCTTCAATATTTTCGACTTTTAGTCATCGTATCAATTATTCAGAATGTGTTAAACCCAGTCTTTCCGAATAACCCGCTTATCTTATAACCAAGTGCTACAAAAACACATCATATGCTTCATTCCAGTCTAGAATATTCTTTTATTCTAATAATCTTTTCACAATTTAAACCAAATTAAGGTTTGTCAAACAAGTCGGGATTATCGAGCCTTACCGAAGTAATAGTTTATTTTATTTTTTCCAATCCCAACCTATTCATCCTATAGAGAAAAAATGGTAGTACTCCATATCTAACACCCCCTGTGTTATTGACAAATTCAATTAACATTCAACGTTCAATTCTAATGAAAGATTTAACTATCGCATGAAGTAAAACTGATGATAGTCCGCTTTCGAACACTTCTCCCATTTAGCAAATTTAATTACCACATTAACATTTCAATCAAATTAAAGATTCATTAAAACTCCACTTAGTTTTAATCTCTAAAAATCATTATTTAATGATTATTCAAAATTAGGAAATAAATCATGTCTTTAACTGGGTTAAAGAATGAATGTCATTTAAAAGATCGTTCACGATAAACCCAAATCATCTTCCGTCAAAATGGAATCTACACGAAAATCATAATAGTGTATAATCGATATAAATTCCAGTGTCCGACTAATAATATAAATGGAATAATGGCAAAGCCTTTTAAATTCCATATATAGTAACAACCTTCCTTCATAGAAGCTCATCTCGATTATTACCGAATCAAATTCCAAAACCTTACTTTGGAAAATTCCATTAAATCTTGATTAAAAGATTTATAAACTCAAAATCATATCTCCACTGTTAACTGGGTTAAAGAATAAGTGTTATTTAGAACACCGTTCATGATAGACCCTAAAATCCAATCTTAATTCAACTCCAATTAAATATTAATTAATTGGTAGACTTCTCTAAATCTTAATTAAAAGATTATTCTTTTCTCAACTGGGTTTAAGAACAGTGTTATTTAAGACACCATTCACGACAAACCCAAAATCCAATCTGATATTAAATAAAAGGCTCTGAACAGAAATTATATCGGCTTATATTCAATATCAAAATTTGAAACTAACGGATATCGTATTGGGAATAAGGATATCTGTATCTTCCAAATTCCTCAAAAATATCCGTATAATCACGGAATCCAATATCGAAATATTCCGACGATAATTTCCATTCAAATCCATTCCAATTCATACGTTGAAAACTCTGGTTATTTCAATAACCTATATTTCAATCCAATTTATTTATTTAAAAACATTGGATTATTATTCTAGTTAATAACTAGTTTATTTAGATAAAAATATCTTTTATCTTTTCAAATCTCGGAATTTTTCATCCTAAAATCTTTCCTAATCATTTATTATGTTTTTACACAATTTTTCCATATTTTTAATAATTTTATTAAGGCCCTTACAGTCGGTGTTAGATAACGGCCACCTAACTGCATCCATAGCGACCTTTTCCAAAATTGATTTAGACATTTTAAAATCTAACCATTCAAATTTAAATCTCTTATATTCATTGGAAATGTCTTTTCGATAAGAACCCAAAGGTTCCAGTTTTAGGAGAATCCAATGGTCGGATCTCCCATTACGTCACTTTGAAGTTAATTGTTGAAATCCGCGAACGATCACTGCGCGATCTATTCAAACCATTAAATATATATATTATATACTTCGTCGATTTCCATTCAAAACATAATTTATAAATTCATTTTAAAAACGATTCCAACTTCCATTTCAATTTTAAATCAAAATTGAATATTCCATATCATCATAATATTAAAATGATAATATTTTCAAAATATTTGATTTTGAAATCCATTTCCTTTTTGTATTCATTATAAATAAACAAAATCGATAAGCAGACCTGTTCGAGTTAAAAATGGTGTATATACTTAACTCGGCTTCCATATTTCAATATTTTCGTGTCCATCCCAAATCGGACATCAAAATCATATTTTGATTCTTTTCTGAATATTATTTTTAAAATATTCATTATTTTAAAATATTTGCTATTTCTGAATCGGAATGCGAGTCAATCAATTACCATATAATTTTATTTATACGGATTCCATACATCGCATGTACTCAAAAATAGTGATAAACAATTATTAGACATTCAATTCACATCCAGAGTGTAATTTACTACTGTATAAGCATTAAATAATTAAATAACGCTTTTCACAGTCAGTCGATCCATCAATTGGCATATAATTATATTCAGGGCAGATGTGAATAAATTATCGTCCACAGACCCGTGTTGGGTTTTCAAACATCAACAAATAATTGGGTGATGTGTAAAATTATCGTTCCAATACCCATGTGGGGTTTACATCACAGTCCGTGTGAATATAATTCTATTTTCATAGTTTAGTAATGATAATAATATTAAAACTGTAAACAACCATCAATCATCAAATAATTATTGCAATCATAGGCAATCAACACAAATTCAAATTGCTCCGTTTAGGTTTATGGTCAGTTTCATGTTGTAATGCTCTTCGACACGATTTCAGCGGACTCAGTTTCGTTAAATTCTGTTTTGGTTTGCACAAGATATGAATGTTTATATGTTAATTATATTAAATAAATAAATTAATCATTATCTAAATAATTAACACTTATGATAATCTCCCCACCATACGTTAATCATCTTCTTCGAACAGCTCCAGTAACCCCCGTCGATCTGAAACTCCACCACGCAACCCAATTCAGGCCGTCAGACACACATCAACAGCCCCCACGACAACCGCCTCAAAGCCACCTACCAGCGCCTTCGTCCATGGCCAACTCGAAGCTCTTAGGCACTCCAGAAATTGATTCGAACGGTGTGCCTTAAATGGGGGATTTCGACCATCCTAGCAACCATCAGGCGATCTCCACCGTTGGCCTAAGAGAGCTCGACGAGCTCTTACTTTTGGAGCTAGGAGTTTTAGTTATCGATGTGTGGATTGAAAGGTTGGTGGAGAGAAAGTTTGGAACGATAACCGCCATCGGTTGAATTGGGGAAGCGCAGAATATAGAAATGAATTTAGGGTTTTCTGATTGGTCGGAAATATATATATATATTATATTTCTAATAATTAATTCAAAAATTATCTCGATATATTAATGAACTCCAAATCAAACCCAACGACTGTCATTCCCAGCTAAATACCCCCATTCTGAACACAATGGGATATGTTTCATAAGCTGATTCGGCTGTTTCAATCAGTTTTGATCAAATTTAAATATAAATCAATATATTGAATTTATATGTACATTTTAATTTATCAGGACCACATACTGACTCCAAAAATTACAAAAATAATTATATCTAGCTATGTTTTGATGATACGGTTTTAACAAAACTAATTTCATCGAATTTGGGGCCATTTGAAAAATGGCCTTTTTCTAGTCGATTAAATTTAAACTAAAATTTCAAAACGCATTCAAATTTACTGTGCTCACATATTAATTCCAAAAAATTATGAAATTTTGAACCTGACTATAATTTGACATTCCAGATCCAACAAAAGTGGTTCCATCGAAATCGGAGGTCATTTGCAAAATGGCTATTTTTAAGGGCCATATTTACTGTAGAAATATATACAAGTTCCATAGCGACTATTTTAAATTTTAAACTGGACATAACTTACAATTTATAAAACAAAATCTCAATTTTTCACATTCATTAGAAAGATATAATTAAATAGATTCTAACATTTCTGTTTTTACTGAAATCCGATTTATTTTGAATTCTATACTTTCAGTTGAAATTAAAAATCGAATTTTCAAACTACTGCGCCATTTCGAGTCCGTTTTAATTAATTTTTAAATTTATACGTTCTAACTTCGAATCAAAAAAATTTAAATCGTTAGTATTTAAAATAAATAATTTTAAATATTTAAAATTTATTAAATCAATTAAAAATAAAATTTTAAATTGGTTCAGAAATTCGGGGTTGTTACATAACGGGTGTTACCCCAACTAAAAACAATGAGCACCTAAATAGGCAGGACTAGATGTACCCTAATTACTACCCCCAATCGATCGGCTCCCTATCTCGTAAGTACCCTGTGTCGGTCCCACGATAAGACGTATCACTCCCTAAAGTGGTGAACCCTAGAAGGACACAAACCTATTTACTAGTGTTATAGCGGTTTATTTTCCTAAGCAAGCTGGACCCATGCATGCACATGACTCCGTTGGAACGCGCCATCAGAACACCTCCACCCAAATGGACCTCTTATAATCAGCTCAGTAAGCGTGCCCTGACCCCTACCTAGTGTGGGGTCCCCCTTTGATACCAGAATGGGTTACTAACTGATACGGATCCCACGCTACAAATGACACAAGACCCCCTTATGCTTGTATCGCCAACTACTAGAATTTTAACAGGTTATGCCTAACAGATTAACAAGCCGCATAACCCCAACAAATAAAACAGGTTAAGTTTAATGGGTTCGTGTAACCCCCATGGATTTAATAAATTTACTTAACCCCCACAGTTTAAACAAGTTTACTTAACCCTTACAATTTAATAGGCTCATATAATCCCCACAGATCTAAACAGGTTAAGCAATACAGGTTAATAGGTTCATATAACCCTCACAGATCTAAATAGGTTTCATATGTTGTTTACATTTTCATTACATGTTCAGCTTAATCTATAAACTAAGCCTACGGATTTACATTCCCCAACCCTCAAGTCATAATTCACAGTATAAGATATTCCCCAAATTTTAGTCATACATCACTGTATAAGTTATGCCCCCAAATCCCAGTCATGATTCATAATATAAGATATTCCCCAATTTATCTTTCCCAACCATTCCCAATTTTGTTCGTTTGCATATTTTAGCGATAGGCCTAGGCTCAAGGATAACCTAGTTGTAAAAATAAAGAGGGAAAGAAGAGAACATAAATAGGCATAATAACATAATAGACATATGATAACAGAAATAGGCATATCAGAAATAGGCATATAAGAGTTGAACAGTAGATCAGGTGTACGGCGGAATACATGAAATGGAAGATCTGTTTAGGTATGAATCAGATTCTTAACATGCGTAGGTTTAGATCTAGATTTATAAACATGTCAGGATTACTTGTTAAATGTTTATATCTAAAAATAACATGAACTCACAGAGACTGGATCTAGAGAATAATTAAGCTGAAGCTGCAGAAGAAATTCTTGTATACGAATAGGCTGTCGTTGAAGAAAACAGGCTAGTTCAATCTAAGCTGGGGCAACATCTCGTTGTCTCCATTGTTTTTTATGTGTAAAAATAATAGAAATGAGGTCCTATTTATAGCCTACTGCCAACGAACCAAGCCCCAAAACAAGTCCATGTTCAGCTAAAAGAATTCGCATGGATCTACATTGGGTCGACCCTCCCCGACCTGGGTCGACCCAGTAAGCTCTCGGGTCGATCCCTAAAGGGTTGATTCCCTCCTATTTTCCCGCTTTGCTGTTTTTGAATTATTATTTTTGAATATGCTAACTTGGTTTGTATATATGTAATTCTCTTATACGTATACAAACTTTTAAGCTTAATAACATTCTCGTACGATGTCCGTCTTACGCGAACTCGGAGTCTATTTTAAGCAGAATTCTGAGACAAACGCAATGGTATAGTCCGTTTTATTTAATTCCCAATATTTAATTATGTATTCTTTAGTTTATCATTATAGTGTTCTTTAAAATTACGTGGTGTTACAATTTAGGAAGCCAATAATCATGTACTGAATAGACATGCTTGTCATTCTCTTTTTGCCAAGGCTAACCGGTTATAAAATTTTCTGTAACACTTTCCCATTACAAAAAATAATGAGTAGAAAATAATATGAGAGATAGGTATGCTGCCTGCCTACTACAACCACTGTCTTAGACCTTTACACTGACATAAACCACCATTCAGGATGAGAGTTTAGGTAGAAAAATAGAAAAACAAACTCTTACAATACACAAGCTACTGAGGCATTCTCACTTCAACTAACACTACAACTAGTAGCATCAATGAGCAAATAAACCAACAAATACTCACTTCAGACTGAAGACAGCTGCAAAACAATCACGCATTAATAAAAAAACAGCAGGAACAAACAACCAAAACATGCTTGTCATTTTCAGTTTAACATAAAAATAATACACTTGAATAAAGAAGCTAGGATGTTTCTTTCATTTCTATTAAGAAATGAAGCCTACTAATTGGAAGGAGATGTCATTTCTATAGTGAACTATATTTACTAAAAATTTGGCTGCTTAATGAACTCATGCTTACATACACTAGTTTATTACCATTTGAATGATCGTCGTGATTAGGCATTCCCATTAATTGGTATATAATTTCACCTAATATTTATTAAAAACATAACTAAGCCTAAAAGATGTAAGATCAATAATAACCCTAGATGGGGGGTGAATAGGGTTTTAACACTAAGTAAAAATAAATTCAGAGATAAAAATCAATGCAGAAAGAAAATCACACGCAAAGATACCCAGCTTCGGCAAACTGTGCCTACTGCTGCCTTTCTAAGATTTCTACTAGGAGATACAAACAGATCCCACTTACAATCCTATGTAAACTTGCAACCCCTGCTCCTGTCTGACCCTAAGCTTAAAATCCTAGACTGGCCTGTGTATCCTAGACCAGATTTTCCCAGACCACAATCCTGCAATCTGTAATCCTAGTTTTACAAGAAACTAGAAAAAGAAATTTTAACAAGAACAAATTACACAAACAATTACAAGGGGAATTCAAAAGAAAACAAATTAAAACACCCCCCTTTATAAAAGAAACTTGGCTTGACCAAGTAAACCAGGCCGGCTCCTTTTGTTTAACCATTCATTGTTCTAGTCCGATCTCCTTCTTCTGAAAAAAAATGGCGGCTCTCAAAGGAAATTAGGGTTTCCTCTGTTGTTCCAAAATCGAATCGCAAATTAAAAGAAAAACTCTGAAGCTTGAAATCTTAGATGCACTCTCGTCGATTGACCTTGCAGTGGTTGCGACAGAAAATCAAATGGGTAATTTCTGATTTAAATTGCTTTTCTGTTCTCTGAAATTTTGTATGTTCTTCTGATGCTCTGTCGATGATGAAGTGTGTGTTTATATAGGGGTTTAGAAACCCTAGTACTCTGATTTTCATTGATGGCTTGATCTGATTGCTTGCGTTGCTTTCCCCTTTTAATCGCTTTACTTTGATTGAGTTGGTTCGGCCTTGATTGATTTTGCACATGTGTGAACCTGTTCCCATATATGTTGAAATGATTCCTTTTGTAATTCGAATTTCTGTTCCTTGTAGTGAGCAATTTGAATGAAAACGTAATTTCTTTCCTAGATTCAACACATTAAAAACTTGCTTGATTTTCTCACTTTTGTTGCCCGATTTTGAATTAATTTTCTACCCCTTTAGAAAGAGTCTTTTCTTGAAATTACAGCTAAAAAATTATATGCTGAATACTTGGAACACATAAAACAATTCCCAAATATACACTGTGATTTCACGTATGTATGCCTTGAGAAAAATTCCTGATTGATTCAAAAACAAGAAATAAATAGTTTCTTTCTTCTTGAATGATTTTGCTTTGAATGTTCCTCATTTGATGCAGAAATTTTCTGATTGGTATATAAAAAAAATTGGAAAGAATTTCTTGCCTGAATTGATGAATTGAGACTTTTGCCCAAGACAAAAATGCATGATGATTTCTTCTAAAAAATTCTTGGCAAATATAACTCTTGCTAGAGTTGCTTTCTTGCCAAACATGAATTTTGAAACCAGTAATTTTTGGCTGTTACAAATTGACTTAATCATTTCTGGAAACGTTTTCTTGTCAACTTTTGATCACTGTGATTTTAAAAAAAATTAATTGCCAGAAGTTCTTTCCTCTTCAAATATGTGCATAAACTATTTCCTGTTATGATAATTTTGGCACATGAATTTGCTGACTTGTCATGCTCATTTCAGTATATCCATTAAACTCACATATGTATCTATATACATATCAAAAACTGCAGTCTTCATCTCTGAACATGTGTACTCTCCTCTTCGGCTTGATTGATTAGATCAATTCTGAAAATTTTGATAGTAGTCCATATGTGTTTCACTGAAAAATGATTCCTTGCCTTTTGCTCACCCTTGACATGTTTGACCATATTGAAGTTGTAGAATTGCCCCTTGAAAACATTGTTGGTCATTTCAATCTTGGATTTCTGGACTAAACTCTTCTGCATGTTTTAAACCAACTTCTGGAAACAAACATTTACTGCCCCTTGTGTATCACCTTGGCCCTTGTGATGTTTTGCCATGCATTCTTGTGTCACCACTGCATTGAATAGATCTCCACCTTGATCATTTGTTTTATAGCTGTTCCACTACAGTGTCATGTATATTTGTGTCGAATCATTTGTGCATACAAATTGTTGTTCAGTGTTTTTGCCAAAAAAAATGTTGATTGCATATCTCTGCCCATAGCACACTTGTATATTCATGCTGAGATGTTTTCACACTGTTTTTGAGTTTGCTGATGTATACCTTCATTTCTCTTTTGATTTTTTTTTTAATCTTGTCTTTTGATCCTGAAACAAAAGAAACAAAAACAAACAGCAGTCAAACTGTACTGTGTTGAGGCTGGTCAGAATCAATTGGTTCTGATCAGCAAACCAGTATGGTTATGGCGTGGCTGTTCAAGTCTGAAAATATGATGAGAAAAACACACAAAAAACTGAGAAAAAAAAAATCAAAATCTATAAAATTCTATTTGTTCAGTGCTTATTTTAGTTCCAGTGTACTGTGTGTATTTTCTTTTGTGTGCCAGGTTTCAACATGATGCACCAGAAACTTAGAGCAGTAAGAGTGTGCACAACAAGATTAATCCAGCAAATAGATGTATATGTAGTGTAGACATTTGAATTGAGTTTATTTGTAATTGTGAATTTAGAAAGCCATGTAATAAGTGAGAGTTAGATTGTATATAATTGTTTTTGTGAAATAAAATATTATTGGAAGACAAATACTTGTGTAAATTTCCTGTATTTTGTGTTAATGATCATCACCCAATAATGCTAATTATTTCACCATCAAACACATCAGTAAAAAATCTATTTGTCACCATCAAACACATCAGTATTCAACAAACTCCCCCTTTTGATGATGACAAACAGACTTAAGATTTTTGAGGATAACAAGATGTGTTTGTGCAGAACTCCCTCTATATTTGTGCTCCCCCTATAACACAGCTCCCCCTACCAGTTGTAAACAGACACACGTTAAGAAAAATTGGAATAAGAAGGAAATAATTAAACACTTAGCATTAATGGCAAAATAAAATCTATAGACGTCTATAAACAACACAAAATCTTAACTTCTTCTTCCCCTTTGTAATCATCAAAAGATGAACAGTTCTGAACATTTGCAAAAGGCATGGACTGTAGTTTGAAATCAAGTTATTTTGACAGAATCAGAGCCGTAAACTCCAAGCAATCAAATAAAAAATCATAATATTTCATAAAGTAGGAACATATTTCACAAAAGCAGAGGATGGAATGGGAAGTTATTTAATATATATCAGGGTTGATTTTATCAGCTTAATATATATATATATATATATATATATATATACACACACTTCAAGAGCACACTAACCACTCATAACCAGAGCTTGGATTTTTAAATGGGATTAGTTGCAGCATGAAAATAAGTAAACTCATAATCGTTCATGACCAGATCTTGGATTTTTAAATGAGGTCAGAGAACTACTTATTATATATATATATATAATTTTTTTTTAAATCCCCTTAATATATATATAAAACAATGATGAATGGTAGAAGGGTGATAGTGACAGAGATGGTTTATGAAAAAAAATCCCTAAATTACTCATATTATAAAATATATCCAATCACATCAGAGTTGCAGACAAACTTTTATCCATCTCATATTCTAAAATCTTGTGCAGTCACAATTTTATCAGAAAATGTCCAAAAAGAAAACTGTTCTTTTCTTGATGATTTGAAGACTGGATTATTTGTCAGAAAATGGTATTGATAACAGAACATCTTAAGAGAAAATTTACCCAAAAATGCAAAGAGATTAATTTATTTCTATAATTCCCAAAAGCAATCGTAATCTGCAAAACCTATCTTCGGGAAGGGGTTTTGTGAAAATATCAGCAAGCTGAGATTCTGTTGGAATAAATTCAATACAAATGTCCTCATTTGCAATATGATCTCTAAGAAAGTGGTTTCTCACATCAATGTGTTTTGTCCGTGAATGATGTACAGGATTATTTGATAAATCAATTGCACTCTTACTGTCGCACTTTAAAGGAACTCGTTTATAGCAAAGCCCAAAATCAGATAAATTCTGCATCATCCATAAAATCTATGCACAGCAACTTCCTAAAGCAATATATTCAGCCTCAGTGGTGGATAAAGCAACACAATTTTGTTTACGACTTGACCATGAAACAAGTGAATGACCTAGCATGAAACAAGTTCCACTAGTACTCTTCCTATCAGTGAGTGAGTCAACATAATCAGCATCGGTAAACCTAACTAAATTAAAGTTATCACAAGAAGGATACCATAAACCAAGATTTGGTGTGTATACCAAATATCTCAGAATTCGTTTTGTGTCATTTAAATGAGATTCTTTTGGATTAGATTGAAAACGAGCACACAAACAAACAGAAAACATAATATCGGGTCTAGAAGCAGAAAGATAAAGAAGTGAACCGATAATACCGCGATATTTTTTCTGATCAACAACAACACGTTTTTCATCTTTGTCAAGCTTGGTTGTTGGACTCATTGGTGTTTTCATTGGTTTTGCTTCTTCAACTCCAAATTTCTTCAGTAACTCCATCAGATACTTTGTCTGAGAGATAAAGATACCTTTGCTGCTCTGTTTGATTTGAAAGCCAAGAAAATATTTCAGTTCTCCCACCAAGCTCATCTCAAATTTGTCCTGCATAACTTTTTCAAATTTTTCACACAAGACATCATTAGTAGCACCGTATATGATATCATCAACATAAATTTGAACAATCAAAAAATCATCACCGTCATGTGAAAGAAACAGAGTTGTGTCAGCACACGCTTTTTTAAAACCGTTTTCCAAAAGATAAGTACAGAGACAGTCATACCAAGCTCGAGGAGCTTGCTTAAGGCCATACAATGCTTTTTCTAATTTATACACATGATTTGGAAAATCGTGATTCTCAAAACCAGGGGGTTGTTCAACATAAACCTCTTCTTTTAGTTCTCCATTCAGAAAAGCACTTTTCACATCCATTTGTTTCAGTTTAAAACCTTTGAAACATGCAAAACTCAACAAGATTCTAATCGCTTCTAACCTAGCTACTGGGGCAAAAGTCTCATCAAAGTCAATGCCTTCGATCTGATTGTATCCCTTAGCAACCAACCTAGCTTTGTTTCTAATTACATTTCCAGACTCGTCAAGTTTATTTTTAAACACCCACTTTGTTCCAACTACTGGGTAGTCTTTTGGCCTAGGTACCAAGTTCCAGACTTTGTTTCTCTCAAACTGGTTAAGTTCTTCTTGCATAGCTAACAACCAAAATTCATCATTAAGAGCAATATCATAAGAACCTGGTTCTATTTCAGATACAATAGCATTATGAATACAAAAAGTACAAACATCCTTATTGAGAGAGGAACGTGTACGAACACCAGCTGTTGGACTTCCAATTACCAAATCTGGAGGATGATTGGGCTTGAATTTCAGTCTTTCAACATTTGTTTCTGCTTCAGCGGCTTCTTCGTTGTTTGCTTCAACATCGTTGCTTTCTTGTTCAACTTCTTGTGCACCACCATCATCTTTATCATCTTCAGAGATCATATCCACATCTGATTCATTGAACTTTACATTGACGGTTTCCACAATTGTTCTTGATTGTTTATTGAAGATTCTGTAAGCTTTGCTTCTTGAGGAATTACCCATGAAAATTCCATCAATCGTTTTTGGCTCAAATTTCCCAAGTTGTTCTCCTGTGTTCAAAATATAACAAGGACATCCAAACACTCTAAAGTACGAAATGTGAGGCTTTTTGTCAGACCAAAGTTCATATGACGTTTTATTAAGTATTGGTCTAATCATAACTCTTTTCATTACATAGCATGAAGTATTTACTGCCTCAGCCCAGAAGGTTTGAGGCAAATTATATTCACATAACATAGATCTAGCCATTTCTTGTAATGTACGATTTTTCCTTTCAACCACCCCATTTTGTTGAGGTGTTCGTGGAGCGGAAAATTCTTGTTTAAAACCATTTTCTTCACAAAGTTTTTCAAAGTCTAAATTTTCAAATTCACCTCCATGATCACTTTTCAAGGTTTTAATTGAAATCCCTTTTTCATTTTGAACAAGTTTTGAAAATTTTGAAAAATAATCAAAAGTTTCAGACTTTTTGGCTAGAAAGTAAACCCATGTAAATCTAGAGTAATCATCAACCAATACATAACAATAACGTTTACCATTTAAGCTAGCAATGTCAGTAGGTCCAAACAAATCCATATGAATCAATTCAAGCACGCGTGACGTACTAACAGCATTTTTTGGACGAAAAGATGAGCGACTAAGTTTTCCCATAGTACAGGCTTTACACACTTTGTTATTTTTGAATTTCTGATGAGGTAAACCTCTGACAAGTTCATTTGTTTCCAGTCTTTCAAGAAGACCCATACTTGCATGTGCCAGCCTTCTGTGCCATAGAATTGCCTCCTCTTCCGTTGCTATCAAGCACCTAGAAACAGTTACATCATCGAAAGAGAGTGTGTAGACATTTCCAATTCTTTTCCCTGTAAAAACAACCTTTCCAGAGGATATTTCTATGATTTTGCAAACATTACTATCAAACACAACATTCATTCCTTTATCATAGAGTTGACTGATAGAGATAAGATTGTGAAATAGATTATCAACATATAAGACATCGGTTAAGACAAAAATACTGTTACCTACTTTTCCTTTACCAATAATTTTACATTTGCTGCTGTCACCTAGAGTCACATTCCCACCTTTATGTTTTTCAAGGCTAAGGAACAGTCTTTTGTCTCCTATCATATGTCTGGAGCAACCTGAATCCAAATACCATTTCTGTTGCTCCTTAGCCCGCCAACATACCTACACATACAGAGAAGAGGATGACCCAGAGAATCTTCTAGGTCCAAGCATATCAGTAATAGAAAAATGATAATCATAAGATTCTTTTGGCACCCAGATTTGATTTTTCCTTTTATTTGTGTTCCAATTATTATGATAATTGTGTGCCAAGTATTTAGGAACCCAAACCTTTTTGAACTTTTGAATCTTATTGCAGTTTTCATGGCTGTGGCCAATTTCTCCACATTTTACACATTTGAGAAAGATACCTCTACTTTTAACATTGTCAATTTTAGTCATTTTTTCTTGTATCTTTCCAAAGCCAAGTCCTTTTCTATTATTTGCAAACAGTTGGTTTCCAAGCAACATGTTAAAAGATGTTTGACCAATTGAGAATTTATTCAAAGTAACTTCAAGATCTTGAACTCTCGTTCTTAATATTGTGTTCTCGTTCACAAGTGAAGTGTAATTCTTTTAGTGTCATCTTCTTTTAGAGTCAGATTTACTTTTTCAAGATTCTCCATTGTGCACTTGAGTGTTGAGAGTTCTAGATTCACAGCCTTACAAATTTCACAATCTAGATTGTTGTTTTTTGAAACGTTTTCAAGTTCAGATTTCAGCTTCTTATTATTGTGAATGAGATAAAGGTTTTTTGCCTTCAGTTTCTCTGCTTCGGATTCTAATGTGTCAATAATTTCAGAAAGATGTTTACACATTAAAACTAGATCGTTATAACTGTATACCTCAGTGGTTTCTTCGTTGGCATCTTCTAGATCTTACTTTGCCATGAAGCACAGGTTGCTTTCTTCCTCACTGCTGTCTGAATCTTCTTCTCCTTCCTCGTCATCCCAAGTTATAGCAAAAGCTTTCTTCTTCTTCTTGTTTCTTTGGAGAAGTGGACAATTTGGTTTTATGTGTCCCGGCTTTTGACAGTTGTAGTAGAGTGGTTCGTCTTCTGAATTGTTGGTCTTTGATTTATTTCTACGAGGTTTGAATTTTCTCCACTTCGTGAGTTGTCTGACTGCCATGGCAAGCTGTTCAATAGGATCTTCACCATCACTGGTAACGGTGTTGGACAGAGCTATTGACTTCTTCTTCAGATCTGAGTTGTTGCGATCTTCTCTTGCTTTTAGCTCCATTTCATACGTCATTAAATTCCCGATAAGCTCTTCCATGCTTAGCATACTCTGGTCTTTAGATTCTTGAATGGCTGTGACTTTTGCTTCAAAGTTCATTGGCAGAACATGCAGAATCTTTCTCACAAGTTCCACTTCTGTATAGACCTTTCCAAGAGCTCTAGCATTGTAGACCAGCACAGAGAAGCGTCCATACATGTCCTTGATGCTCTCGTCCTTCTGCATGATGAAGTTTTCATATTCATTGCTGAACATGGCAAGACGGGATTCTTTAACCTGTGAAGTTCCTTCGTGTGTGACTTACAGTGTATGCCAAATTTCCTGGGCTGTATTACAATGAGAAATTCTGTTATATTCTATTTTATCAAGAGCACAAATTAGAGCATTCATAGCTTTAGAATCTATAGAGTATAGTTTCTTATCATTTGCATCCCACCTACTTTTTGGTTTAGGTGTTACATTTCCATTAACAGTTTCAGTAGGAGGTTTATATCCAGTTTCAATGATATCCCAGACATCATAATCAACAGACACAAGATATATTTTCATCCTAGCTTTCCAATACGCGTAATCACCACCATTGAACATGGGTGGTCTAGCAATAAATTGACCTTCAGAAAAAGCATTGTTCATTGAAGTCATGACTCTAGGGTTACACGCTGGCTCTGATACCAATTGTAGGATCAATAATAACCCTAGAAGGGGGTGAATAGGGTTTTAACAGTAAGTAAAAATAAATTCAGAGATAAAAATCAATGTAGAAAGAAAATCACACGCAAAGATACCCAACTTCGGCAAACTGTGCCTACTGCTGCCTTTCTAAGATTTCTACTAGGAGATACAAACAGATCCCGCTTACAATCCTATGTAAACTTGCAACCCCTGCTCCTGTCTGACCCTAAGCTTAAAATCCTAGACTGGCCTGTGTATCCTAGACCAGATTTTCCCAGACCACAATCCTGCAATCTGTAATCCTAGTTTTACAAGAAACTAGAAAAAGAAATTTTAACAAGAACAAATTACACAAACAATTACAAGGGGAATTCAAAAGAAAACAAATTTAAACACCCCCCTTTATAAAAGAAACTTGGCTTGACCAAGTAAACCAGGCCGGCTCCTTTTGTTTAACCATTCATTGTTCTAGTCCGATCTCCTTCTTCTGAAAAAAAACGCGGCTCTCAAAGGAAATTAGGGTTTCCTCTGTTGTTCCTAAATCGAATCGCAAATTAAAAGAAAAACTCTGAAGCTTGAAATCTTAGATGCACTCTCGTCGATTGATCTTGCAGGGGTTGCGACAGAAAATCAAATGGGTAATTTCTGATTTAAATCGCTTTTCTGTTCTCTGAAATTTTGTGTGTTCTTCTGATGCTCTGTCGATAATGAAGTGTGTGTTTATATAGGGGTTTAGAAACCCTAGTACTCTGATTTTCATTGATGGCTTGATCTGATTGCTTGCGTTGCTTTCCCCTTTTAATCGCTTTACTTTGATTGAGTTGGTTCGGCCTTGATTGATTTTGCACATGTGTGAACCTGTTCCCATATATGTTGAAATGATTCCTTTTGTAATTCGAATTTCTGTTCCTTGTAGTGAGCAATTTGAATGAAAACGTAATTTCTTTCCTGGATTCAACACATTAAAAACTTGCTTGATTTTCTCACTTTTGTTGCCCGATTTTGAATTAATTTTCTGCCCCTTTAGAAAGAGTCTTTTCTGGAAATCACAGCTAAAAAATTATATGCAGAATACTTGGAACACATTAAACAATTCCCAAATATACACTGTGATTTCATGTATGTATGCCTTGAGAAAAATTCCTGATTGATTCAAAAACAGGAAATAAATAGTTTCTTTCTTCTTGAATGATTTTGCTTTGAATGTTCCTTATTTGATGCCGAAATTTTCTGATTGGTATAAAAAAAATTGGAAAGAATTTCTTGCCTGAATTGATGAATTAAGACTTTTGCCCAAGACAAAAATGCATGATGATTTCTTCTAAAAAATTCTTGCCAAATATAACTCTTGCTAGAGTTGCTTTCTTGCCAAACATGAATTTTGAAACCAGTAATTTTTGGAATTATTTTTGGTTGTTACAAATTGACTTAATCATTTCTAGAAACGTTTTCTTGTCAACTTTTGATCACTGTGATTTTAAAAAAAAAATTACCAGAAGTTCTTTCCTCTTCAAATATGTGCATAAACTATTTCCTGTTATGATAATTTTGGCACATGAATTTGCTGACTTGTCATGCTCATTTCAGTATATCCATTAAACTCACATATGTATGTATATACATATCAAAAACTGCAGTCTTCATCTCTGAACATGTGTACTCTCCTCTTCGGCTTGATTGATTAGATCAATTCTGAAAATTTTGATAGTAGTCCATATGTGTTTCACTGAAAAATGATTCCTTGCCTTTTGCTCACCCTTGACATGTTTGACCATATTGAAGTTGTAGAATTGCCCCTTGAAAACATTGTTGGTCATTTCAATCTTGGATTTCTGGACTAAACTCTTCTGCATGTTTTGAACCAACTTCTAGAAACAAACATTTACTGCCCCTTGTGTATCACCATGGCCCTTGTGATGTTTTGCCATGCATTCTTGTGTCACCACTGCATTGAATAGATCTCCACCTTGATCATTTGTTTTATAGCTGTTCCACTACAGTGTCATGTATATTTGTGTCGAAACATTTGTGCATACAAATTGTTGTTCAGTGTTTTTGCCAAAAAAAATGTTGATTGCATATCTCTGCCCATAGCACACTTGTATATTCATGCTGAGATGTTTTCACACTGTTTTTGAGTTTGCTGATGTATACCTTCATTTCTCTTTTGATTTTTTTTTTTAATCTTGTCTTTTGATCCTGAAACAAAAGAAACAAAAACAAACAGTAGTCAAACTGTACTGTGTTGAGGCTGGTCAGAATCAATTGGTTCTGATCAGCAAACTAGTATGGTTATGGCATGGCTGTTCAAGTCTGAAAATATGATGAGAAAAACACACAAAAAACTGAGACAAAAAAAAACAAAATCTATAAAATTCTATTTGTTCAGTGCTTATTTTAGTTCCAGTGTACTGTGTGTATTTTCTTTTGTGTGCCAGGTTTCAACATGATGCACCAGAAACTTAGAGCAGTAAGATTGTGCACAACAAGATTAATCCAGCAAAGAGATGTATATGTAGTGTAGACATTTGAATTGAGTTTATTTGTAATTGTGAATTCAGAAAACCATGTAATAAGTGAGAGTTAGATTGTATATAATTGTTTTTGTGAAATAAAATATTATTGGAAGACAAATACTTGTGTAAATTTCCTGTATTTTGTGTAAAGCATCATCAACCAATAATGCTAATTATTACACCATCAAACACATCAGTAAAAAATCTATTTGTCACCATCAAACACATCAGTATTCAACAAACTCCCCCTTTTGATGATGACAAACAGACTTAAGATTTTTGAGGATAACAAGATGTGCTTGAGCAGAACTCCCTCTATATTTGTGCTCCCCCTATAACACAGCTCCCCCTACCAGTTGTAAACAGACACACGTTAAGAAAAATTGGAATAAGAAGGAAATAATTAAACACTTAGCATTAATGGCAAAATAAAATCTATAGACGTCTATAAA
The DNA here is from genome assembly GCA_030737875.1 of Allium sativum. Taxonomy (NCBI): domain Eukaryota; kingdom Viridiplantae; phylum Streptophyta; class Magnoliopsida; order Asparagales; family Amaryllidaceae; genus Allium; species Allium sativum. Next base: position 856,875,231 of record CM060920.1, on the reverse strand, counting down.
CAACACAAAATCTTAACTTCTTCTCCCCTTTTGTAATCATCAAAAGTTGAACAGTTCTAAACATTTGCAAAAGGCATGGACTGTAGTTAGAAATCAAGTTATTTTGACAGAATCAGAGCCGTAAACTCCAAGCAATCAAATAAAAAATCATAATAATTCATAAAGTAGGAACATATTTCACAAAAGCAGAGGATGGAATGGGAAGTTATTTAATATATATCAGGGTTGATATTATCAGCTTAATATATATATATATATATATATATATATATACACACACACACACACTTCAAGAGCACACTAACCACTCATAACCAGAGCTTGGATTTTTAAATGGGATTAGTTGCAGCATGAAAATATGTAAACTCATAACCGTTCATGACCAGATCTTGGATTTTTAAATGAGGTCAGAGAACTACTTATTATATATATATATATATAATTTTTTTTAAAAATCCCCTTAATATATATATAAAACAATGATGAATGGTAGAAGGGTGATAGTGACAGAGATGGTTTGTGAAAAAAAATCCCTAAATTACTCATATTATAAAATATATCCAATCACATCAGAGTTGCAGACAAACTTTTATCCATCTCATATTCTAAAATCTTGTGCAGTCACAATTTTATCAGAAAATGTCCAAAAAGAAAACTGTTCTTTTCTTGATGATTTGAAGACTGGATTATTTGTCAGAAAATGGTATTGATAACAGAACATCTTAAGAGAAAATTTACCCAAAAATGCAAAGAGATTAATTTATTTCTATAATTCCCAAATCCAATCGTAATCTGCAAAACCTATCTTCGGGAAGGGGTTTTGTGAAAATATCAGCAAGCTGAGATTCTGTTGGAATAAATTCAATACAAATGTCCTCATTTGCAATATGATCTCTAAGAAAGTGGTGTCTCACATCAATGTGTTTTGTCCGTGAATGATGTACAGGATTATTTGATAAATCAATTGCACTCTTACTGTCGCACTTTAAAGGAACTCGTTTATAGCAAAGCCCAAAATCAGATAAAGTCTGCATCATCCATAAAATCTGTGCACAGCAACTTCCTAAAGCAATAAATTCAGCCTCAGTGGTGGATAAAGCAACACAATTTTGTTTACGACTTGACCATGAAACAAGTGAATGACCTAGCATGAAACAAGTTCCACTAGTACTCTTCCTATCAGTGAGTGAGCCAGCATAATCAGCATCGGTAAACCCAACTAAATTAAAGTTATCACAACAAGGATACCATAAACCAAGATTTGGTGTGTGTACCAAATATCTCAGAATTCGTTTTGTGGCTTTTAAATGAGATTCTTTTGGATTAGATTGAAAACGAGCACACAAACAAACAGAAAACATAATATCGGGTCTAGAAGCAGAAAGATAAAGAAGTGAACCGATAATACCGCGATATTTTTTCTGATCAACAGCAACACCTTTTTCATCTTTGTCAAGCTTGGTTGTTGGACTCATTGGTGTTTTCATTGGTTTTGCATCTTCAACTCCAAATTTCTTCAGTAACTCCATCAGATACTTTGTCCGAGAGATAAAGATACCTTTGCTGCTCTGTTTGATTTGAAAGCCAAGAAAATATTTCAGTTCTCCCACCAAGCTCATCTCAAATTTGTCCTGCATAACTTTTTCAAATTTTTCACACAAGACATCATTAGTAGCACCGTATATGATATCATCAACATAGATTTGAAAAATCAAAAAATCATCACCGTCATGTGAAAGAAACAGAGTTGTGTCAGCACACCCTTTTTTAAAACCGTTTTCCAAAAGATAAGTACAGAGACAGTCATACCAAGCTCGAGGAGCTTGCTTAAGGCCATACAATGCTTTTTCTAATTTATCACATGATTTGGAAAATCGTGATTCTCAAAACCAGGGGGTTGTTCAACATAAACCTCTTCTTTTAGTTCTCCATTCAGAAAAGCACTTTTCACATCCATTTGTTTCAGTTTAAAACCTTTGAAACATGCAAAACTCAACAAGATTCTAATCGTTTCTAACCTAGCTACTGGGGCAAACGTCTCATCAAAGTCAATGCCTTCGATCTGATTGTATCCCTTAGCAACCAACCTAGCTTTGTTTCTAATTACATTTCCAGACTCGTCAAGTTTATTTTTAAACAACCACTTTGTTCCAACTACTGGATAGTCTTTTGGCCTAGGTACCAAGTTCCAGACTATGTTTCTCTCAAACTGGTTAAGTTCTTCTTGCATAGCTAGCAACCAAAATTCATCATTAAGAGCAATATCATAAGAACCTGGTTCTTTTTCAGATACAAAAGCATTATGAATACAAAAAGTACAAACATCCTTATTGAGAGAGGAACGTGTACGAACACCAGCTGTTGGACTTCCAATTACCAAATCTGGAGGATGATTGGGCTTGAATTTCAGTCTTTCAACATTTGTTTCTGCTTCAGCGGCTTCTTCGTTGTTTGCTTCAACATCGTTGCTTTCTTGTTCAACTTCTTGTGCACCACCATCATCTTTATCATCTTCAGAGATCATATCCACATCTGATTCATTGAACTTTACATTGACGGTTTCCACAATTGTTCTTGATTGTTTATTGAAGATTCTGTAAGCTTTGCTTCTTGAGGAATAACCCATGAAAATTCCATCAATCGTTTTTGGCTCAAATTTCCCAAGCTGTTCTCCTGTGTTCAAAATATAACAAGGACATCCAAACACTCTAAAGTACGAAATGTTAGGCTTTTTGTCAGACCAAAGTTCATATGACGTTTTATTAAGTATTGGTGTAATCATAACTCTGTTCATTACATAGCATGAAGTATTTACTGCCTCAGCCCAGAAGGTTTGAGGCAAATTATATTCACCTAATATTTATTAAAAACATAACTAAGCCTAAAAGAAAGTGCTATATCAATATAATATTCGACTGTATGTTGTATGCTTAAATTTTTAAAAAAAATCTAGATCTGATAATTAATCAATATAAACGGGGAAAGTATAACCAACCATTGTACAAAGAATAAAATCGACATAATAGGATATGATTTTAGAATATATAATTGACATTTTTAGTGAGGTTTTAGAAATGTCTAAGCTATGAGGATATTTTTAAATATTTCCTTCATTTATAGCCTTTGCCTATTTATAGAAAATTAGATGGCTAAAATGGTGATAAAAGAAATGAACACAAACTTGTGCAACTTATAGAAATAACTATTTTCCATGTCTAAATAGATAGTTATCAAAATAATTCCAAATTATATATCAATACCGTAATATATATTTACGTATTGGGCCATAAGCAGGGAAGCACAAGCAGGGAAGATAGAAATTAAAATTTAAAGGCATACATATACAATTTTCAAGTTCTTTTGCATGATCTTATGCATGCATTTAAACATCCTTGCATGCTGCCTTAGCTTATCGGTTTTCATCTCATCCACATTCTACTATCGTAATTAAACAACCATACATGTTCCTAAGAAACTCAACCATATGTTCAAGCACTTAGATTGGCAATTTTATACAACAAAATAAGTGTGGAAAATGAAATGGATATGTACCACCATGACAAATATGAATTTAAGAAAATTAAAAATTGAAATAGCGGTCGATAAAGAAAAATTGTAAGACAAGCATTGGAAAAAAAATTGTACCTTAGTGTGACCTTGCATTAGAAGATGAAAGGTAAGTTAATAAACCAGTAAGTAACCATATTAAATCCAGCTTTTCTTGTAATAATACATCAATGTTTGATGTTCATTAGGAAGTACCATAGGTTATGCATCGATTATGGTATCTTTATAAAACCTACATGGATTTTTTTGTAAAATTTGGTATATTATCCTAGAAACTAATTTATTTTAATAAATTCACTAGGCTTTCAATAAAATTGAAACAATTTTATACAGACAACTCATAGATAAGTGGTATTTTATAGTTGTCGCATATTATTTAAGGACCATTGGCTATTGCACATTTATTATTTAAGAACTATTAGTAGAAAATCGAGACAATTATTTGGCAACTATGGACTATAGCACCAGCCGAAAATATTAGCTATTGTTTAACAGTTATGTGTTAAATTTGTAGTTTTCACAAATCATTATATAACCATTAACTATTTTTCTCCGATGATTATGACTAACATAAATTATACACTTAACCAAAATTATCTCTAACTTTTTTTCATAAATTTATTGGCATACTTTGCGTAGAATAATAAAATGCTAAAAAAGAATGTTTCTTCTATAATTTTCATATGCTCTTTTAATATTTAAAATGGCTAAAGTAGGGGAAAATTTTGCATGGCTTGGAAAAATCAAATCACTTTCTAATATTCTTCTAATCATACATCAGGTATTACAAATGACAAAAGAACCTGAAAGCAAGAAACTTCTTCCTCCTAAACTCTATTTTTTCTTCATTCATCTAAAAATGCAGTCAAAATCATTAAGTTTATGGTCATATAACAAAGTATTTTAAGAAAAATCTAGGAGACCTCTTGTGGTGACCTGAACTTCCCCGTGAAGGAAAGCCCGGATTGCTTTGAGAACACGACAAATCAGAACACAAACAGAAGAACATTTCATTGCTTATTACAACAATTTACATCAGAGTACAAGAATATACAGAGCATGAATAAATATTATACATTAGAGAAATATCAGAGATTTAAATTACATTTAAATATATAGCAGCAGAAAATAATACAAAACACAACTGAAAGTAATACACGGATACAAAGCTTTCCGAATATCGCCTCAGCTGTAAATCAGGATTCTGTGAATATAAATATGCAAAACCAAAACTACTAGCTGCCCGTATTGAAAATAGTGGCACCCAGAGTTTAGGTTAAAACAATAAACTCCAGGTCAGTCATGTGACTGGTGTGAGAACTAAAACAATTATTAATCTGGTTTTAAAGTTAGGTATATCAAGGGACCACGCCATATAACACGGAACGGGTTTACCCCCAAGAATACCAGTGAAAAAAACAAATAGCGCAATGCTAAATAAAGAACAATGAAGCTATTATAAGACTCAGGTCCCATCACACAATGCAACGCAAGCCGGAGGATAGAGTTTTTATCTTATAATAGCCAAAAATGCTTGGTATGTGAAATTCATATTTTATTATTGCTATAAGTGTATAGTGTCAAAAACAATTTCAAATATAAATGTATCAATCATAGACGACATGAGTGCCCCATCCCACTATGTCGCCATACTAGGCTCTACAATCAAAACTGCAATTATCACATATTGGAAGTTGGATTTCCATCTGTAAACCAGAGCAAGGGATCGTCCTTACCGCTTCGACACGCTCTAGACCATGTCTCAGGCAAGCCTTGGACCATCAGGGTCGGTCCACTTGATGTGGATTAAAATGCCTAAACACTACGTTTCCCCGCCCTATGGGGCGTCAATCTGGTCTGTATAAAGACTATCCATCGGCTCCGCAGAGACCGAAATAACCGAGGCGCCCCGCTATCCATCATCCACATAAGTAAAACGTCAGGGCTTGCAAAATGCTGACACCGAAATGCATGCCCTCCCTGAGGTCCTCTTCCGTTTCTGGTTCACACCAGGGTGTGAGGCTCGTGAATTAACGCCACACAAAGCTATGCTATATTAAAGTCGTGCTTTGATCATCAACCACAAGAGTCTGCTTTTCAATAGAAACCTTGATCATTTGCATCTCAGCATGCCACACAGGAAATTCACGCTATGCAACCGATGTATATTAATCACACAGAATGAAATCCAATGTTAGACATACATCCATTTACAAGTTCGTTCTGGGTCTGAACGAAATCAGAGGCACCTTATTCCTCGTCATGTATGCCCAATACAGGAGAGAGGTCCTTGCATATCCGTTGATCTCCAAGTACGTCTGGACGATCACCACTTATTAACTCGTCTTCGGTGTACAGCCCAATCAAGACATCAGTAATCATCCAAACGATGTGAAGACCTCCGGTCTTCAACAAACGTCTTCATCCTCGAGACATCGCCGAATCAGTTATTCAGAATTGGATAAACCCGGTCTTTCTGAATAACTCGCGTATATAATAAACAAGTGCTATAAAAACACAACATATGCCTCATTCCAATCCAGGATATTCCTTTATTCAAATATTCTTATACTTTGGGAAAGGTTCCCATTAATTTTATTAAAGATAAATTCTTTAAATTTATTCTTTAATCTTCTTCTGGATTTCAATTCAAACCAAATTGTGGTTTATCCAAACTAGTCGGGATTAGCGAACCTTGCTGAAGTAATCATTTATTTAATTTCCCAATCCCAACCTATTCATCCCATGAAGCAAAACTGGTAATACTTCATATCTAACACCACGGTGTTATCGGTAAATTCAATTACAATTTCACGTTTAAATCTAATTAAAGAATTAACTATCGCCTGGTGCAAAACTGGTGATACTGCATTCTCGATCATTTCTTGAATTTGATAATTTTAGTTATCAAATTCGCCTTTCAATCTATTTAAAGATTCATTAAAACTGTAATTCAGTTTTAATTTCCAGAAATCATTAGTTAATGATTTTATTTAAAGTTAAGAAATTAATCTTGTCTTTAATTGGGTTAAAGAACTAATGTCATTTAAAACACAGCTTACGATAAACCCAAAATCACCTTCCATTAACAGTGGAAACTTCATGGAAAACAGATCAATATATATAATCGATATGAACTTCCATATCCAACCGATACTATAAATGGAATAACGGTAAAGCCTCTTAAATTCCATATATAGTAACAGTCTTCCTCCACAGAAGTCCACTTCGATTATTACAAAATCGAATCACATTCCATTCCAATTTATTTTATTAAATTAGAAAACTTCACTTTAGAAAATTCCCTTTAAATCTTAACAAAAGATCTATAAATTCCAAACCACATTTCACTGTAATCGGGTTAAAGAATGAATGTTGTTAAAAACACAGTTCACGATAAACCCAATTCACATTCCATTTTAGTCCAATTATTAAATATAATTGGAAACTCTAACAATCTTAATTAAAAGATTTATTCTCTTTACATGGGATTCAAGAACAGTGTTACTAAAGACACCGTTCACGACAAACCAAGAATCCCATTTGATATTAAATACAAGGCTCTGAATAGGAAATATATCGGCTTATATTCAATATCAAATACTACAACCAACAAATATCGTATTGGAAATAACGATATAAATATATCTTCCAAATTTCCATAACAATATATGTATAATCATGAAACCCAACATCGAAATATTCCGAAGACAATTTCGATTCAAATCCATTCTAGTTTATATATTGGAAATTCTGGTTATTATTAAAACCATTTCAAATCCAATTTATTTATTTAAAAATATTGGATTATAATTCTAGTTAATAACTAGTTCATTTCGATAAAAATCTATTTTTATCTTTTCAAATATGGAATTTTTCATCCCAATTCTTTCCAAATCATTTCTTATGATTTTACACAAATTATTAATATTTTTAATAATTTTATCAAGGCCCGTACAGTCGATTTCCATAAAAGTCCATCGAACTGCACTTACAACGACCTTTTCCAAATTTGATTTGGACATAATTCCAAATCCAACCATTAAATTTGAAATATCTAATATTCATTAGAAAGCTCTTTTCGATACGAACCCAATGGTTCTGGTTTTAGGAGAATCCAATGGTCGGATCTCCCGTAAAGTCCGCTCGAAGTCAATGGTCGAAATTTGCGAACTGCCGCAATGCGGCGCGTTCTATTCAGGCCATTATATATATATATATATATATATATATATATATATATATTTCATCAATTTCCATTTAAAATGTATTTTATAAATTGTTGTCAAAACGATTTCAACTTCATATTCAATTTCAAATCAAAATTGAATATTCCATATCATCTATATATATATATATATATATATATATATATAAATGATAATATTTTTCAAAACATTAGATTTTGAAATCAATTCCTTTTTAATATTCATTATAAAAATGAATAAAATCGATATAAATATCATTCACGTCAAAATGGCTATAAATTAATCAATACAGCTTTGTATATTTAAATGTATTCGTGCCCATCCCAAATCGGACATCAAAATCAGATTTTGATCTTTTACTGAATATTATTTTAAAATATTCATTATTTTAAAATATTTGTTATTTTAAAATATTCATTCTTCCTGAACTGGAATCAGACACAGCAAATTACCATATAATGTTATTATATGGATTTCATACATACATGTATACAACAATAATCAAACACAGTCAACCAGAGTGCACTACACAACTGCATAAGCATTAAAATATATAGTTAACGCTTACAACAGTCCGTCAACCAATCGATCGACATACTACTAAGCAATTGGGATTAGTGTATGTCAAATATCATCCCAATACCCGTGTGGGGTTTCAATCAATCAAACTCAGATTTTATTTGTGCAGTTGGGCGATGTGTAAAATTTTATCGTCCCAATCAATGTCAAATAAATGTGTGTACATAAACAATCGTCCAATTTGTAAATGAATATTTATTTTATTCATATACACGTTAAAAAATATATTTTTAACGATAAAATATTTTATCCAACATATGAATATTCTATTCAGTTCATTTCACTTCACAAACAATTTTCACAACACAATCAGTCAAACAAACAAGTCGTCCATGGTCTGTGGACGACATGGAGTAGTTCATATATGCAGTTAAAAATAAATAACTATACATAAAAAATTTCAGAGAGGAGTTCACATCTTTGGAATCCATTATGCCGTTCTCTATTTCTGAATGGTTCGAATTTTGATTTATTTCCAATCGGCCCTATCGCAATCTGTTTCATAAGATTTTCATATTAAAAATTGTATTTTTGTTTCAATGACACATATATAAAAATCCTATTTTCATAACGGTGCTTGTAATATAAAAATCATATTTTTTCCTACATTAAAAATCGAATCTTCTTCTCACTACTTCATGATAAAAATTCTATTTTGCCTCATATAAAGGAAAATCACATTTTTATCCTTCCACTTCCTTATAAAAATCTATTCCTTTTAGTTTTTAAAAATTTAAATATTTTTAGTTTTAAAAATTCAAACTTTTCATTAGTAAAAATTTATTCTTTTCTATATGTTAAAACCCATATTTTTTACTTGTAAAAATCACATATTTATATACATAAATAAGTAAAACCAAAATAAAAACTCACTGCACTTAACGAAGAGGGAGGAGGATGTGCGGCGCGCTCAGATCTTATTTTGCCTCATATAAAGAAAAATCACATTTTTATCCTTCCACTTCCTTATAAAAATCTATTCCTTTTAGTTTTTAAAAATTTAAATATTTTTAGTTTTAAAAATTCAAACTTTTCATTATTAAAAATTTATTCTTTTCTATATGTTAAAACCCATATTTTTTACTTGTAAAAATCACATATTTATATACATAAATAAGTAAAACCAAAATAAAAACTCACTGCACTTAACGAAGAGGGAGGAGGATGTGCGGCGCGCTCAGATCTGGTGAGAGGCTCGTTGGTCCACGAACGGGGTTGGCTGAAACTGCGAAGGAGCGAACAGACTCTTCGATTGGAGAAGGGGGCATCGTTGAGCTGGAGGAGAGGGGGTGCTGGTCGTTGGGAGGGTCGTAGGTGGCTGATTGGGCAGTGGAGGCCGGTTGTGGTGCCATTGACGGCGGTTTTGGGGGCGGGCCTTCAAATGGATGGTGATGGAGAGAAGAAAGAAGGGAGGAGGGTGCGGAGGAGGACGGGCATGGCCAGTGGGGCTCGCAGCGGCGCGTTGGTAGTGATGCTGTCGGAGCGGCGGCGGATCTGGTAGGGGGCAGCGGATTTGATTTTCGGGCTGGGCTAATTAACGACGGGTTATGGGAGGATAGGGTTAGGATATTATATATATTTATATATTTTTTATTTAACTTAATTTTCAAAAAGGTTGGCTTTAAATTCGAATCCCAAATCGAGCCCAACGACTCTCGCCCCTAGCGTAATACCCCCATTCCGAACACAATGGGATACGTTTCACAAGCCAATTCGAACATTAAGATCAGTTTCCATTAAATTTAAAATATAATTTAATATAATGTTCGAAATTGATTTCAAAGTACATTTTAATTTACCGGGGTCACATATTGATTTCAAAATTTCCAAAAAAAATTATATTTCTAGCTTCGTATTGACGATACGGTCCTAACAAAACTAATTTCGTCGAATTTGAAGACCGTTTGAAAAATGACCATTTTCTGGTCGATCCAAATTGACTAAAACTATTAAAACACGTTTTCTTTTGCCACGCTCACATATTGGTTCCAAAAATTATAAATTTTGGAATCTAGTAATAACTTGACTTCTCGGATCCAACAAAAGTGGTTTCATCAAAAACATAGATCGTTTGCAAAATGGCTATTTTTAAGGGCTATATTTCCATAGCGACTATTCTGAATTTTCAACTGGGCATAACCTTTTATTCCCGCTATGAAATTTCGATTTTTCAGATTCGTTGGAAATATATTTTCAAATAGCTTCTAATATTTTTGGTTTTGCTAAAATACGATTTATTTTGAATCCTGTACATTCAATTGAAATTTGAAATCGAATTTTCAAACTACCGCGCCATTTTCAATTCCTTTTATAATTAAAATAAATATTTATATTCTAACGTCGGTTCAAATAAATATATACATTCTAATTCTATTCAAAATAAAGTTCTTATCATTATTATTTAAAATAATTCATTTTAAATATTCAAAATTCATTACAATTGGAAAAATAAAAAATTTAAATTGGTTCTTATTTTCCGGGTTGTTACAATCTCCCCCACTTAAAATCTTTTAGTCCTCGAAAAGGAACGGAGCTAAAAGTTGTTTAACTATCCAACTCAACTTTCAGTTTGGCTTTCATTCTTCAACTTTTCAGTTTTTAAGAATTTCCAAATTCTTCAAAAATTTGACTAACACCCTAAATTTTTGAATTTTTTTCCATAACCTCCTTTGTACAGGAGCACCGGGAAAATCCCCAAATCACCACATAGGCCCTCTCATCTCAAAAAGAAAAAGAAAAGGCCAATCGACTAGCCAATCAACTCGTAAAATCATCCAAACCCAATAAATTACTAAACATGTACATATTTGTTGGGCATACAATTTTGTTCCTCTTCTCTAACCTCCTTGCTATGACCGGTTCAACGTATATACATGTATATGCATGCAATACCAACCAATTTTCAATTCAGTTCAACATTTGTCACAATTTGGGTATATTTACCGTTCATTCACACAAGGGTTTTATTGGTTAACAAATAATCATACAACACAACCATCAATCTATTAGTGAATTAACGTTTCAAATTCATAATGTTGATATATAATCAAAGATCATATTTTTGATGCCAAATCATAACAATAAACCCTATCTAGCTTTGGTTCTCACATCAGTCTAATGGAAATATATAGATATCCCACTTTCAAACTCGAACTCAAACACTTATTATGTCATGATCATCATCAGAATCGTCTCCGGGCGACTGGAGTGTGATTCTATATCTACTAGTATATTCGAGACTTCGAATACATGCTAGCTAGGTGTATACGCAAAATATCTATATACTCGATCGTCCAAAATAAATATAAAAATAATATTCAAATACCTTCAATAAGGTTTAAATTTTCAAAACAAATTTTTTCTTTACTCTTATTTTATAAATGACACTCTTCCAACTCGTTCTAGGATACTACTGATCCCATCTCTAACGAGTCATCCTCATTGGATACTACTAATCCAATCTCTGATGAATTCTTTCGTTTGTTTCTAATGTGCCTTGTTCTCGACCTCTGTAAACCAAAGATATGATACCAAATGTGGCGACCCGAACTTCCCCGTGAAGGAAAGCTTGGATTGCTTTGAGAACACGACAAATCAGAACACAAACAGAAGAACATTTAATTGCCTATTACAGCAATTTACATCAGAGTACAAGAATATACAGAGCATGAATAAATATTATACATCAGAGAAATATCAGAGATTTAAATTACATTTAAATACATAGCAGCGGAAAACAATACAAAACACAACTGAAAGTAATACAAGGATACAGAGCTTTCCGAATATCACCTCAGCTGTAAATCAGGATCCTGTGAATATAAATCTGCAAAACCAAAACTAATAGTTGCCCGTGTGGAAAATAGGGGTACCCAGAGTTTAGGTTAAAACAATAAACTCCAGGTTAGTCATGTGACCGGTGTGAGAATTAAAACAGTTATTAATCTGGTTTTAAAGTTAGGTATATCAAGAGACCATGCCGTATAACATGGAACGTGTTTACCCCCAAGAATACCAGTGCATAAAACAAACAACGCAATGCTAAATAAAGAACAATGAAGCTGTTATAAGACTTTGGTCTCATCACACAATGCAATGCAAGCCGGAGGATAGAGTTTTTACCTTGTAATAGCCAAAATGCTTGGTACGTGAAATTTCATATTTTTATTATTACTATAAGTGTATAGTGTCAAAAACAATTTCAAATATAAATGAATCAATCATAGATGGCATGAGTGCCCCATCCCACTATGTCGCGATACTAGGCTCTACAATCAAAACCGGAATTTTCACGTATTGGAAGTTGGATTTCCATCTGTGAACCAAGGCAAGGGATCGTCCTTACCACTTCGAGACGCTCTAGCCCGTGTCTCAGGCAAGCGCGCAGGCAAGCCTTGGATCGTCAAGGCCGGTCCATTCGATGTGGATTAAAATGCCTGAACACTACATTTCCCCGCCCTATGGGGCGTCAATCTGGTCTGTATAAAGACCATCCATCGGCTACGCAGAAACAGAAATAACCAAGGCTCCTCGCTATCCATCATCCACATAAGTAAAACATCAGGGCTTGCAAAACGCTGACACCACTCCATTCTAAAAGGAAATGCATGCCCTCCAGGTCCTCTCCCATTTCTGGTTCACACCGGGGTGTGAGGCTCGCGAATTAACACTACACAAAGCTATGCTATATTAAAGCCATGCTTTGATCATCAACCACAAGACTCTGCTTTTCAACAGAAGCCTTGATCATTTGCATCTCAGCATGCCACACAGGCAATTCACCCTATGCAACTAATGTATATCAATCACACAGAATGAAATCAAATGTCAGAAAGACATCCATTTACAAGTTCGTTTTGGGTCTGAACAAAACCGGAGGAAACTTATTCCTCGTCCCGTATGTCCAATACAGGAGAGAGGTCTTCGCATATCCGTTGATCTCCAAGTACTTCTGGATGATCACCACTTATTACCTCGTCTAGGGTGTACAGCCCAATCAAGACATCAGTAATAATCCAAACGATGTGAAGACCTCCGGTCTTCAACCACCATCTTCAACCTCGACACATCGTCGAATCAGTTATTCAGAATAGGATAAACCCGGTATTTCTGAATAACTCGTGTATATCATAAACAAGTGCTATAAAAACACAACATATGCCTCATCCCAATCCAGAATATTCCTTTATTCAAATATTCTTATACTTTTGGAAAGGTTCCCATTACTTTTATCAAAGATAAATTCTTTAAATTTATTCTTTAGTCTTCTTTTGGATTTCAATTCAAACCAAATTGTTGTTTATCCAAACTACTCTGGATTAGCGAAACTTACCGAAGTAATCATTTGTTTAATTTCCCAATCCCAACCTGTTCATCCCATGAAGCAAAACTGGTAATACTTCATATCTAACACCACAGTGTTATCGGTAAATTCAGTTACCATTTCACGTTCAAATCTAATTAAAGATTTAACTATCTCCTGGAGCAAAACTGGTGATACTCCATTCTCGATCATTTCTTGAATTTGTTAATTTTAGTTATCAAATTCGCCTTTCAATCTATTTAAAGATTCATTAAAATTGTAATTCAGTTTTAATTTCTAGAAATCATTAGTTAATGATTTTTGTTCAAAGTTAAGAAATTAATTTTATCTTTAACTTGGTTAAAGAACTAATGTCATTTAAAACACAGCTCACGATAAACCCAACCTTCCATTAACAATGGAAACTTCATGGAAATCAAATCAATATATAGTCAATATGAACTTCCATATCCAACCGATACTATAAACGGACTAACGACAAAGCCTCTTCAATTCCGTATATAGTAACAGTCTTCCTCCAAAGAAGTCCACTTCGATTATTACCAAATTGAATCCCATTCCATTCCAATTTATTTTATTAAATTGGAAAACTTCACTTTAGAAAATTCCCTTTAAATCTTAACAAAAGATTTATAAATTCAAAATCACATTTCACTGTGAATCGGGTTAAAGAATGAATGTTGTTAGAAACACAGTTCACAATAAACCCAATTCACATTCCATTTTATTCCAATTATTAAATATAATTGGAAACTCTAACAATCTTAATTAAAAGATTTATTCTCTTCACATGGGGTTCAAGAACAGTGTTACTGAAGACATCGTTCACGACAAACCCAAAATCCCATTTGACATTAAATACAAGGCTCTGAATAGAAAATATATTGGCTTATATTCAATATCAAATACTACAACCAACAAATATCGTATTGGAAATAAATATATCTTTTAAATTTCCATAACAATATCTGTATAATCACGAAACCCAACATCGAAATATTATGAAGACAATTTCGATTCCAATCCATTCCAATTTATATACTGGAAATTATGGTTATTTTTAAAACCATTTAAAATCCAATTTATTTATTTAAAAATATTGGATTATAATTCTAGTTAATAACTAGTTCATTTCGATAAAAATCTATTTTTATCTTTTCAAATATGGATTTTTTCATCCCATATCATTCCAAATCATTTCTTATGATTTTACACAAATTATTAATATTTTTAATAATTTTATCAAGGCCCGTATAGTCGATTTCCATAAACGGCCATCGAACTGCACTTACAACGACCTTTTCCAAATTTGATTTGGACCTAATTCCAAATCCAACTGTTAGATTTCAAATCTCTAATATTCATTAGAAAACTCTTTTCGATACGAACCCAATGGTTTCAGTTTTAGGAGAATCCAACGGTCGGATCTCCCGTAATGTCCGCTCGAAGTCAATGGTCGAAATTCGTGAACTGCCATAGCGAGGCGCGTTCTATTCAGGCCATTATGTTATATTATATGTATAATATATATATTTCATCGATTTCCATATAAAAAGTATTTTATAAATCGTTTTAAATTCATTTTCAAAATGATTTCAACTTCGCATTCAATTTCAAATCAAAATTGAATATTCCATATCATCGATATATATATAAATGATAATGTTTTCAAAACATTAGATTTTGAAATCGATTCCTTTTCAATATTCATTATAAAAACGAATAAATCGATATAAATATCGCACATGACAAAATGGCGTTAAACTAATCAACACGGCTTTATATATTTAAATATATTCGTGTCCATCCCAAACCGGACATCAAAATCAGATTTTGATCTTTTACTGAATATTATTTTAAAATATTTGTTATTTTAAAATATTCATTCTTTCTGAACTAGAATCAAACACAGCAAATTACCATATAATGTTATTTTATGGATTTCATACACACATTTATACAACAATAATCAAACACAGTCAACCAGAGTGCACTACAAAACTGCATAAGCATTAAAATAAATAAATAACGCTTACAACAGTCTGTCAACCAATCAATCGACATACTACTAAGAAATTGGGATTAGTGTATGTCAAATATCATCCTAATACCCGTGTGGGGTTTCAATCAATCAAACTCAGATTTTATTTGTGTAGTTGGGCAATGTGTAAAATTTTATCGTCCCAACCAATGTCACATAAATGTATGTACATAAACAAATCGTCCGATTGTAAATGAATATTTATTTTATTCATATACACGTTAAAAGTTATATTTTTAACGATAAAATATTTTATCCAACATATGAATATTCTATTCAGTTCATTTCACATCATAAACAGTTTTCACAATACAATCAAACAAACAAACAAGTCGTCCATGGTCTGTGGACGACGAGGAGCAGTTCATATATGCAGTTAAAAATAAATAACTGTATATAAAAAAAATTCAGTGAGGAGTTCTCACCTTTGGGATCCACTACGCCGTTCTCTATTTCTGAAGGTTCGGATTTTGATTTATTTCTAATCGGCCCCATCGCAATTTGTTTCATACGATTTTCATATTAAAAATCTTATTTTTGTTTTAACGCTACATATATAAAAATCATATTTTTATAACGGTGCTTGTTGTATAAAAATCATATTTTTCCTACATTAAAAATTAAATCTTTTTCTCGCTACTTCATGATAAAAATTCTATTTCGCCTCATAAAAAGAAAAATCACATTTTTAGCCTTCCACTTCCTTATAAAAATCTAATCCTTTTAGTTTTTAAAAAATCTAATCATTTTAGTTTTAAAAATTCAAACTTTTCATTAGTAAAAATCTATTATTTTCTATTTGTTAAAACCCATATTTTTTTACTTGTAAAAATCACATATTTATATACATAAATAAGTAAAACCAAAATAAAAACTCACTGCGCTTAACGAAGAGGGAGGAGGGTGTGCGGCGCGCTCAGATCTGGTGAGAGGCTCACTGGTCCACAAACAGGGTTGGCTGAAACCACGGAGGAGCGAACAGACTCTTCGATTGGAGAAGGGGGCGTCGTTGAACTAGAGGAGAGGGTGCGTTGGTCGCTGGGAGGGTCGTGGGTGGCAGACAGGGCAGTGGCAGCCAGATGTGGTGCCATTAACGGCGGTTTTGGGGGCAGGCCTTGTAAGGACCCGATACTTCCCCGGTCTCCAAAGAGAAGGGAAAGAACAGATTACCTTGAGAACATGACAAATCATAACACAAACAGAAGAACATTTCATTGTCAATTACAACAATTCCATCAGAATACAAGAATATACAAAGTATGAATGAATAAAATACATCAGAAAAATATCAGATATTACAACACATTACATAGCAGCGGAAAATAATACAAAACACAACTGAAAGAGATAAACGGATACAGAGCTTTCCGAATATCATTCCAGCTGTAAACCAGGATCCTGTGAATATAAATCTGCAAAACCAAAACTACTAGCTGGCCGTGTGGAAAATAGGGGCACCCAGAGTTTAGGTCAAAACAATAAACTCTCGGTCAGTCATGTGACTAGTGTGAGAACTAAAACATTTATTTAAAATTTTACTTTAAATATCAAGGAACCATGCCGTATAACACGGAATGGGATTCCTCCCAAGAATACCAGTGCATATAACAAAACAGCGCAATGCTTTTTGGAAAAATGAAGCTATTATAAGACCTAGGTTCCATCACACAATGCAACGCAAGCCGGAGGATAGGGTTTTCCCTTATAATAGCCAAACATGATTGGTACATTTAAAACAAATCATTTGATACTATTATAAGTGCATAGTGTATAAACCAACTTCAAATGTAAATGTATCAATCCTAGGCGGCATGCGTACCATATATCATGTCGCCAATACTAGGCTTTACAATCAAAACCGCAATTGTCACGTATTGGAAGTTGGATTTCCATCTGTGAACCAAGGCAAGGGATCGTCCTTGCTGCTTCGAGACGATCTAGCCCGCCCCTCAGGACCCAAACTTAGGTGGGCCCTTGGATCGTCAGGGTCGGTCCACTCGATGTGGATTAAAATGCCTGAACACTATGTTTCCCTGCCCTATGGGGCGTCAATGAGCCAAATGACTCCATCGGTCCCGGATCGAATGACATAACCGAGCCGCCTCGCTATCCATCATCAACCTAAGTAAAATACCAGGGCGTGTAAAACGCTGACACCACTCATAGCTAGAAGGAAACGCATGCCCTCCCTGATGTCCTCTCCTGTTTCTGGTTCACACCGAGGTGTAAGGCTCGCGAATTAATGCTACACAAAGCTACGCCATAAAGGTCGTGCTTTGATCATCAACCACAAGACTCTGCTTTCAACATAAGCCTTGATCATTTGCATCTCAACATGCCATACAAGCAATTCATGCCATGCGACCGATATCTATCGATATATAACCTCTGAGCTCGTACATCTCAGAGAAGGGCGTTAAGCAAGAGAATAAATTCTCCGCCGCTAAACAGATATATATTTAATAGAAATCAATCAACACAGAATAAAATCCAATGTCAGACACACATCAATTTACAAGTCCGATCTGGGTCTGAACGAAACCGGAGGAACCTTATTCCTTGCATATCCATTGATCTCCAAGTACGTCTAGACGATCACCAACTGATTCCCTCCTCTTGGGTGTACAGCCCTATCAAGATCATCAGTAATTATCCAAACGATGTGAAGACCTTCGATCTTTAACCACCATCTTCATCGTCGACATCTCGTCGATTCAGTTATTCAGAATGGGATAAACCCGGTCTTTCCGAATAACTCGTGTATATAATAAACAAGTGTTATAAAAACACAACATACACCTTATTCCAATCCAGAATATTCCTTTATTCAAGTATTCTTTTACTTTGGGAAAGGTTCCCATTAATTTTACCAAAGATAAATTCTTTAAATTTATTCTTTAATCTTCCTTTGAATATCAATTCAAACCAAATTATGGTTTATCCAAACTAGTCGGGATTAACGAACCTTACCGAAGTAATCATTTGTTTTAATTTCCCAACCCCAACCTATTCATCCCATGAAGTAAAACTGGTAATACTTCATATCTAACACCACGGGGTTATCGGTAAATTCAATTACCATTTCACGTTCAAATCTAATTAGAGATTTAACTATCGCTTGGAGCAAAACTGGTGATACTCCAATCTCGATCATTTCAATCTAATTAAAGATTCATTAAAAATCCACTTGGTTTTAATCTTCCCAAAATCAATGTTAATGATTGTTTAACTTGGGAAATCATATCCTGTCTTTAATTGGGTTAAAGAACCAATGTCATTTAAAACACGGTTCATGATAAACCCAAAATCACATTCTATTCCATCAGCCTTTAACCATAAATTAGCAAGTGAATAATTTCCTAAGTGTTAACCCCGAAGGCCGAAACCAACATCAGATCAATACCCAAGAAACTATCCAACTTAACTAATCTCTAGTTAGTTTCTAGTTTTCTTAACTCTGTTGGGCCAAAGAACAGTATCATTAAAGATACCATTCACGACAACCCAAAATCACATTCCATTAACCATGGAATCTTCATGGAAAACAAATCGATATATGTAATCGATATAAACTTCCATATCCGACTAATAATATAAATGGAATAACGGCAAAGCCTTTTAAATTCCATATATATTAGTTGTCCTCATCAACAGAAATTCACTTCGATTATTACCAAATCGAATTCCATTCCATTCCAATTTATTTTATTTAAATTGGAAAACTTTACTTTGGAAAATCTCCTTTAAATCTTAACAAAAGATTTATAAATTCCAAATCACATTTCACTGTGAATCGGGTTAAAGAACGAATGTCGTTAAAAAACAATTCACAACAAACCCAATTCACATTCCATAAATTATTGGGTTAAAGAACAAATGTTATTTAAAACACCGTTCACGATAAACCTATAAAGCAATTCCAATTCGATTCCAATTAAATATTATTTAGTTGGTATACTTCATTAAACCCAAACAAAAAGATTTAATCTATTTCTCAATTGGGTTTAAGAACAGTGCTAATGAAGACATCATTCACGACAAACCTAAATCCCATTTCATATTAAATACAAGGCTCTGAATAGAAAATATATCGGCTTATATTCAATGTCAAATTCAACGACTAACAAATATCGTACTAGAAATAACGATATAAATATACCTTTCAAATTTCCATAACAATATCTGTATAATCACGAAATCCAACGTCGAAATATTCCGAAGACAATTTCGACTCAAATCCATTTCCAATTTATATATCGGAAATTACGGTTATCTTCAAAACCATTTCAAATCCAATTTATTTATTTTAAAAATATTGGATTTATTATTCTAGTTCAAAACTAGTTCATTTCGATAAAAATCTATTTTTATCTTTTCAAATATGGAATTTTTCATCCCAATTCTTTCCAAATCACTTATTTTGATTTTACACTAATTATTGGTATTTTTAATAATTTTATCAAGGTCCGTACAGTCGATTTCCATAAGAGGCCATCGAACTGCACTTACAGCGACCTTTTCCAAATTTGATTTGAACATAATTCCAAATTCAACCGTTATATTTCTAATTTCTCTTATTCGTTAGAAAGACCTTTTCGATACAAACCCAATGGTTCCGGTTTGAGAATCCGATGGTCGGATCTCCCGTAATGTCCGTTCGAAGTCAATTGTCGAAATTCGCGAACTGCCGCAGCGCGACGCGTTCTATTCAGGCCATTATATATATAATATATATATTATATATATTTCGTTGATTTCCTATTCAAACGTATTTTATAAATCGTTTTAAATTCGTCTTTAAAACGATTTCAACTTCATATTCAATTTCTAATCAAAATTGAATATTACATGTCATCGATATAAAAATGATAATATTTTCAAAACATTAGATTTTGAAATCAATTCTTTTTCGATATTCATTATAAAACTGAATAAAACCGATATAAATATCGTTCACGTCCAAACGACGTTAATCTAATCAACACGGCTTTATATATTTAAATATATTCGTGTCATCCCAAATCGGACATCAAAATCAGATTTTGATTCTTTTCTGAATATTATTTGAAAATATTCGTTATTTTAAAATAATCTTTATTTTAAAATCTTCATTCTTTCTGAACTAGAATCAGACACAATCAATTACCATATAATGTTGATTATATGAATTTCACACAACCAATGTGTATAACAACAATGAAAACAACAATCCAACATCCAAAGTGCATTCTATACTGTATAAGCATTAAATATAAATATTTAACGCTTACAGAAGTCTGTCGATCAATCAATTGACATACAACCAATTATTGGGATTAGTGTATGTCCAATTTCATCCCAATACCCGTGTGGGGTTTTCAAACAACAAATACAGATTTTATTTGTGTAGTTGGGCGATGTGTAAAATTTATCATCCAAATCCATAGCAGTCAAATGTGTGTACACAAACAAATCGTCTGATTTGTTTATAAATATTTATTTTATATACACGTTAAAAATTATATTTTTAACTATAAAATATTTATTCATTCCACATCGCACAATCAATTTTCACAACACATCAATCAAACAAACAAGTCATCCATGGTCTGTGGACGACCTGTATCGGGTGCTGCTAAGCACCGTCTGCATCCTAGTATATATTTCAAACTAGAAAAATAAAATAAAAGTGGGGAGTTCTCACCTTTGGGTTCCACTTTGCCAGTTTTACTTCTGAACATCTGAACCGTTTGGATTTGTTTGAAATTCCAATGCAGTCCATACCACGCTGTTCATAATAAAAATTATATTTTTATTGCTTCATTCGAATAAACAAAAATCTCATTTTTATTTATACTTCATATATTTTTACGATGCTTCTTTCTATATAAAAATTATATTTTTATATTCCTACTTCTTATGTAAAGACCGGATTTTTATTTCGACTCTATAAAAATCACATTATTATCTCAACATATATATAATAAAAATCAGATTTTTATTTCGCTACGTATATAAAAATTATATTTTTATATTCTCTATTATATAAAAATTCTATTTTCACTCCGCAACTCATATAAAAATCGAATTTTTATTTCGCTACAACATATATAAAAATCGTATTTTTATATTCTCTATCTTATAAAAATCATATTTTTATAATCTCTACTATATAAAAATCACATTTTTATTATCTCTATAATATAAAAATCCTATCCTTGTTCAAATAAAAAATCAAATCTTTGTTAAATTAAAAATCTTAACTTTCTATTAGACAAAATCTAAACTCTCTAACATTAAAAATCTCATCTTTCATATGTTAAAAATCTCGTCTTTCATGTTATAAAAATCAATTCCTTTCTTTTTATAAAAATATAAACTCTTCTCTATAAAATAAAAAAAAACATATTTTTATTAACATAAAAATCTTAACCCTATTATCATCAAAATCATAATTTTCCTTTGTCATGCGAATTAAAAATCAAAATTTTAACATCCTAACTGAGGGGGAAAAAAAGAAATGCTCACAAGGGTGTCGAGGTGACGAATGGCATCTCCAGCACGGTGGTGGCGGTTTCTTTTCTTCGTTTGAGCGATTGCGGGTTTTTAAAGAGGGAGAGGGAAACCCACGGTGGTTGTTGGCATCGGAGGAGGGCGGTCTGAGGCTGGGGAGGCGCGGCGTGCTAGTGGTAGGGGGTGCGGCGGTCAGAGTGTGGGCTGTGGTGGTCGGATTTGGACAGTGGCGGGTTTAAATCGAATTGTCGGAAGAGAGAAAGGGAGCAGGCGTAGTGGAGGAGGAGGTAGGGGGAGGGGGTCGCGAAGGCTTGTTGGGCGGGGGCGCGGGAAGGTTGGCCGGGGGGGGGGGGGTTGATCGGCGAGCGTCGCGGTAGGCAAAGGGGGATAGACGTCTTCCATTTTTTTCCTTTATTTATTTCGATTTCAGAAATGAACGTTGACTTCAAGGAGAGAAGGAAGGGTAAGTATAATTATATATTTATATTATTTTATTATTTTCCCAAAAATCAACTTTTCAATTTGAACTCCAAACGAGACCCAACGACTGTCACCCCTAGCAAATTACCCTCATTCAGAACACAATGGGATATGTATCGTAAGCCAGTTCGGATGTTTCGACAAGTTTCCGTCAAAATCAAAATATAAATCTATATCTTGAATTTGAACGCACATTTCAATTTACCGGGGCCACGTATGGACTCTAAAAATTCTTGAAAAATATTTTCTAGCTTTGTATTAACGATACGGTTCTAACAAAACTACTTTCGTCAAATTCTTAGATCGTTTGAAAAATGTCCATTTTCTGGTCGATCGAAATTGACTGAAATTGTTAAAACACGTTTTACTTCGCCACACTCACATATTGATTTCAAAAATTACGAATTTTGGAATCTAGCAATAACCTGACATCCCGGATCCAACAAAAGTGGTTTCGTCGAAAACAGAGGTCGTATGCAAAATTTCCATTTTTAAGGGCTAAAATTCCATAGCGACTATTCTAAAAATTCAACTGGGCATAACTTTTTATTACCGCTATGAAATTTCACTTTTTCGGATTCGTTGGAAAGATATTTCCAAATAGATTCAAATATTTTTGGTTTCGCTAAAATCTGGTTTATTTTGAATCCTGTACATTCATTTGAAATTTGAAATCGAATTATCAAACTACCGCGTCATTTTCAATTCCTTTTATAATTTAAAATAATTAATTATATTCTAACATCGATTCAAATAGATATATACGTTCTAATTCTATTCAAAATAAATTCTCGTCGTTATTATTTGAAATAAATCATTTTAAATATTCAAAATTCATTAAAATTGCCAAAATAAAAAATTTAAATCGGTTCGGATTTTCCGGGTTATTATAATCTCCCCCACTTAAAACTTTTCATCCCTGAAAAGGAAAGAAGCTGAAAGTTGTTTAACTAACCAACTCAACTTTCATTATTTTCATTATGGATTATGTTCTTCAACTTTTCAGTTTCTAAGAACTTTTCAATTTTTTCAAAAATTTAGCTAACATCCCAAATTTTCGAAAAATTTCGCCATAACCTCCCCTACACGGGAGCACGAGAAAATCTCGAAATTGCCATACATGCCTCTCCAATCCAAAAGGAAAAAGAAACAGCCAAGCGGCTAGCCAATCAGCTCATAAAATCATCCAAAAACCTCAAGAAATACAATAAACATGTACCTATTTGTCGAGTAAACAATTTTATTCCTCTGCTTAGCTTCCCTACTATGACCTGTTCCCACATATATATGTATATGCATGCATTTCCAAGCAATTTTCAATACATTTCAATATTTGGTACAATTTGGCCTAAATGGTTCAAAATTTTAATAAATCAAACCAATAATCAAACAACACAATCAGCAATCAATTAGTTGATTATCTTTTCAAATTCATAATTTTGATATATTGTCAAAATCACATTTTTGATGCCAATTCACAACAATAGGCCCTATCTAATTTTGGTTCTCACACCAGTCAATTAGATATATATAGAAATCCCACTTTCGTCACTCGAACATAAATTCTGATGACGAGTACTCAATCATCAGAATCATCTTTGGGCTACTAGAGTACGATTCTATATCTATCCAGTATATTAAAACTTCGAATGCATGCGGATCAGACGTATACGCAAAATCTTTATATACTGGATTTTCCAAATTCAACAAATATATATATTCAAATACGCTAAATAAGGTTTAAATTTTCAAAACAAAATTAAACTTCATTTTGAAAATATACTCTTCACACTCGTTCTAGGATACTACTGATCCCATCTCCAATGAGTCATTCTTATTAGATATTACTAATACAATCTCTGATGAATTCTTTCGTTTGGTTCTAACATGTCTTATTCTCCGAGCTTTGTAAACCAAAGCTCTGATACCACTGTAAGGACCCGATACTTCCCGGGTCTCCGAAGAGAAGGGAAATAACGGATTACCTTGAGAACACGACAAATCAGAACACAAATAGAAGAACATTTCGTTGTCAATTACAACAACTCCATCAGAATACAAGAATATACAAAGTATGAATGAATAAAATACATCAAAAAAATATCAGAGATTACAGTACATTACATAGCAGCGGAAAATAATATAAAACACACCTGAAAGAGATAAACGGATATAAAGCTTTCCAAATATCATTCCAGCTGTAAACCAGGATCCTGTGAATATAAATCTGCAAAACCAAAACTATTAGCTGTCCGTGTGGAAAATAGGGGCACCCACAGCTTAGGTCAAAACAATAAACTCCACGTCAGTCAAGTGACTTGTGTGAAAACTAAAACAGTTATTTAAAACTTTACTTTAAATCAGATATATCAAGGGACCACGCCATATAACACGGAACGGGTTTCCTCCCAAGAAGACCAGTGCATATAACAAAACAACGCAATGCTTTTTCGAAAAATGAAGCTATTATAAGACCCAGGTTCCATCACACAATGCAACGCAAGACGGAGGATAGGGTTTTCCCTTATAATAGCCAAACATGCTTGGTACGTTTAAAACAAATCATTTGATACTTTTATAAGTGCATAGTGTATAAAACAACTTCAGATATAAATGTATCAATCCTAGGCGGCATGGGTACCATATATCATGTCGCCAATACTAGGCTCTACAATCAAAACCCGCAATTGTCACGTATTGGAAGGGATCGTCCTAACCGCTTCGAGATGCTCTAGCCCACCACTCAGGACCAAGACTCAGGTGGGCCCTTTGATCATCAGGGTCGGTCCACTCGATGTGGATTAAAATGCATGAACACTGCGTTTCCTCACCCTATGGGGTGTCAATGAGACAAATGACTCCATCGGTCCCGGATCAACCGATATAACCAAGGCGCCTCGCTATCCATAATCCACATAAGTAAAATGACAGGGCATGTAAAATGCTGACACCACTCCTAGCTAGAAGGAAACGCATGCCTGCCCTGATGTCCTGTCCTGTTTCTGGTTCACACCGGGATGTGAGGCTCGCGAGTTAACGCTACACAAAGCTACGCCACAAAGGCCGTTCTTTGATCATTAACCACAAGACTCTTCTTTTCAACAGAATCCTTGATCATTTGCATCTCAGCATGCCACGTAGGAAATTCATGCCATACGACTGATATCTATCGATATATAACCTCTGAGCTCGTACGTCTCAGGGAAGGGCGTTAAGCAAGAGAATAAATTCTCCGCCGCCAAACAGATATATATTTAATAGAAATCAATCAACACAGAATAAAATCCAATGTCAGACACACATCCATTTATAAGTCCGTTCTGGGTCTGAACGAAACCGGAGGAACCTTATTCCTCGCATTTCCATTGATCTCCAAGTACGTCTGGATGATCACCAACTGATTCCCTCCTCTTGGGTGTACAGCCCAATCAATATCATCAGTAATTATCCAAACGATGTGAAGACCTCTAGTCTTCAACCACCATCTTCATCGTCGACTTCTCGTCAATTCAGTTATTCAGAATGGGATAAACCCGGTCTTTCCGAATAACTTGCGTATATAATAAACAAGTGTTATAAAAACACAACATACGCCATATTCCAATCCAGAATATACCTTTATTCAAATATTCTTTTACTTTGGGAAAGGTTCCCGTTAATTTTATCAAAGATAAATTCTTTAAATTTATCCTTTAATCTTCCTTTGAATATCAATTCAAACCAAATTATGGTTTATCCTAACTAGTCGGGATTAAAGAACCTTACCGAAGTAATCATTTGATTTAATTTCCCAACCCCAACATATTCATCCCATGAAGAAAAACTAGTAATACTTCATATCTAACACCACGGTGTTATTGGTAAATTCAATTACCATTTCACGTTCAAATCTAATTAAAGATTTAACTATTGCCTGGAGCAAAACTGGTGATACTCCATTCTCGATCATTTCAATCTAATTAAAGATTCATTAAAACTCCACTTGGTTTTAAACTTCCCAAAAATCAATATTAATGATTGTTTAACTTGGGAAATCATATCCTGTCTTTAACTGGGTTAAAGAACCAGTGTCATTTAAAACACGGTTCATGATAAATTCAAAATCACATTCTATTCCATCAGCCTTTAACCGTAAATTAGCAAGTGAATAATTCCCTAAGTGTTAACCCCGAAGGCCGAAACCAACATCAGATCAATACCCAAGAAACTATCCAAGTTAACTAATCTCCAGTTAGTTTCTGATTTTCTTAACTCCATTGGGTCTAAGAACAATATCATTAAAGACACCATTCACGACAACCCAAAATCACATTCCATTAACCATGGAATCTTCATGGAAAACAAATCGATAGATATAATCGATATAAACTTCCATATCCGACTAACAATATAAATGGAATAACGGCAAAGCCTTTTAAATTCCATATATATTAGCTGTCCTTATGCACAGAAATTCACTTCGATTATTACCAAATTGGATTCCATTCCATTCCAATTTATTTTATTTAAATTGGAAAACTTTACTTTGGAAAATCTCCTTTAAATCTTAAAAAAAAATATGAATTCCAAATCACATTTCACTGTGAATCGGGTTAAAGAACGAATGTCGTTAAAACACAGTTCACAACAAACCTAATTCACATTCCATTAATTATCGGGTTAAAGAACAAATGTTATTTAAAACACCATCCACGATAAACCCACAAATCAATTCCAATTCGATTCCAATTAAATATTATTTAATTGGTATACTTCATTAAATCTAAATAAAAAGATTTAATCTTTTTCTCAGTTGGGTTTAAGAACAGTGTTAATGAAGACACCATTCATGACAAACCCAAATCCCATTTGATATTAAATACAAGGCCCTGAGTAGAAAATATATCTGCTTATATTCAATAACAAATTCTATGACCAAGAAATATCGTACTAGAAATAACGATATAAATATATCTTTCAAATTTCCATAACAATATCTGTATAATCACGAAATCCATCATCGAAATATTCCAAAGACAATTTCGATTCAAATCCATTTCTAATTTATATATTGGAAATTCCGGTTATCTTCAAAACAATTTCAAATCCAATTTATTTATTTTAAAAATATTGGATTTATTTCTAGTTCAAAACTAGTTCATTTCGATAAAAATCTATTTTTATCTTTTCAAATATGGAATTTTTCATCCCAGTTCTTTCCAAATCACTTCTTATGATTTTACACTAATTATTGATATTTTTAATAATCTTATCAAGGCCCATACATTCTATTTCCATAAACGGCCATCGAACTGCACTTACAGCGACCTTTTCCAAATTTGATTTGGACATAACTCCAAATCCAACTGTTAGATTTCTAATTTCTTGTATTCGTTAGAAATCTCTTTTCGATACGAACCAAACGGTTCTGATTTTAGGAGAATCCGACTATCGGATCTCCTGAAATGTCCGTTCGAAGTCAGTGATCAAAATTCGCGAACTACCGCAGCGCGGCGCATTCTATTTAGGCCATTATATATATAATATTATATATATACATATTTCATCGATTTCCTATTCAAACGTATTTTATAAATCGTTTTAAATTTGTTTTCAAAACGATTTCAACTTCATATTCAATATCTAATCAAAATTGAGTATTCCATATCATCGATATATAAATGATAATATTTTCAAAACATTAGATTTTGAAATCAATTCCTTTTCGATATTCACTATAAAAATTAATAAAATCGACATAAAAAATCTTTCACGTCCAAATAGTGTTTATCTAACCAACACGGGTTTATATATTTAAATATATTCGTGTCCATCCCAAATCGGACATCAAAATCAGATTTTGATTCTTTTCTGAATATTATTTAAAAATATTCGTTATTTTAAAATAATCGTTATTTTAAAATCTTCATTCTTTTTGAACTGGAATCAGACACAATCAATTACCATATAATGTTGATTATATTGATTTCACATAACAAGTGTGTATAACAACAATGAAAACAGCAATCCAACATCCAGAGTGCATTCTACACTGTATAAGCATTAAATATAAAATTTAACGCTTACAACAACCTGTCAATCAATCGATTGACATACAGCCAATTATTGGGATTAGTGTATGTCCAATTTCATCCCAATACCCGTGTGGGGTTTTCAAACAACAAACACAAATTTTATTTGTGTAGTTGGGCGATGTGTAAAATTTATCGTCCAAATCCATGTCAGTCAAATGTGTGTAAACAAACAAATCGTCCGATTTGTTTATAAATATTTATTTTATATACACGTTAAAAATTATATTTTTAACTATAAAATATTTATTCCACATCACACAATCAATTTTCACAACACGTCAATCAAACAAACAAGTCATCCATGGTCTGTGGACGACGGGTGTCGGGTGCTGCTAAGCACCATCTGCATCCTAGTATATATTTCAAACTGGAAAAATAAAATAAAAGTGAGGAGTTCTCACCTTTGGGTTTTACTCTGCCAGTTTTACTTCTGAATATCTGAACCGTTTGGATTTTTATTTCGCTACGTATATAAAAATTAAATTTTAGAATTCTCTATTATATAAAAATTCTATTCTCAATCCGCAACTCATATAAAAATCGAAGTTTCATTTTACTACAACATACATAAAAATCGTATTTTTATATTCTCTATCTTATAAAAATCATATTTTCATAATCTCTACTAAATAAAAATCATATTTTTATTATTTCTATAATATAAAAATCCTATCCTTGTTCAAATAAAAAAAATCAAATCTTTGTTACATTAAAAATCTTAACTTTCTATTAGATAAAATCTAAACTCTCTAACATTAAAAATCTCGCCTTTCATATGTTAAAAATCTCGTCTTTCATGTTATAAAAATTAATTCCTTTCTTTTTATAAAAATATAAACTCTTCTCTATAAAATAAAATAAAAACATATTTTTATTAACATATAAATCTTAACCATATTATCATCAAAATCATATTTTTCCTTTGTCATACGAATTAAAAATCAAATTTTTAACATCCTAACTGAGGGGGAAAAAAATGCTCACAAGGGTGTTGAGGTGGCGAATGGCATCTCCGGCACGGTGGTGGCGGTTTCTTTTCTTCGTTTGAGCAATTGTGGGCTTTTAAAGAGGGAGAGGGAAACCCACAGTGGCTGTTGGCGTCGCAGGAGGGCGGTCTGAGGCCGGGGAGGCGCATCGTGGGGTGCTGGTGGTAGTAGGGGGTGCGGCGGTCAGAATGTGGGCTGTGGTGGCCGGATTTGGACAGTGGCGGGTTTAAATCGAATTGGGGTAAGAGAGAAAGGGAGGAGGCGTGGTGGAGGAGGAGGTAGGGGTCGCGACGGCTTGCTGGGCGGAGGCGCGGGGAGGTTAGCCGAGGGGGGGGGGGTAATCGGCGAGCGTCGCGGCAGGCGAAGGGGGATCGACGTCTTCCATTTTTTTCCCTTTATTTATTTCAATTTCAGAAATGAACGTTGACTTCAAGGAGAGAAGGAAGGGTAGGTATAATTATATTTTTATATTATTTTCCCCAAAAACAACTTTTCAATTCGAACTCCAAATGAGACCTAACGACTATCACCCCTATCTAATTACCCTCATTCCGAACACAATGGGATATGTATCGTAAGCCAGTTCGGCTATTTCGACCAGTTTCCATCAAAATCAAAATATAAATCTATATCTTGAATTTGAACGCACATTTCAATTTACCGGGGCCACATGCGGACTGTAAAAATTCCTGAAATATATTTTCTACCTTCATATTGACGATACGGTTCTAACAAAACTACTTTCGTCAAATTATGAGATCGTTTGAAAAATGGCCATTTTTTGGTCGATCAAAATTGACTAAAACTATCAAAACACGTTTTACTTCGCTACGCTCACTTATTGATTTCAAAAATTACGAATTTTGGAATCTAGCAATAACCTGACATCCTGG
The DNA here is from genome assembly GCA_030737875.1 of Allium sativum. Classification (NCBI taxonomy): domain Eukaryota; kingdom Viridiplantae; phylum Streptophyta; class Magnoliopsida; order Asparagales; family Amaryllidaceae; genus Allium; species Allium sativum. The sequence goes on along the minus strand of CM060920.1, from coordinate 856,844,588 downwards.
ATCCAACAAAAGTGGTTTCGTCGAAAACAAAGGTCATTTGCAAAATTTCCATTTTTAATGGCCAAAATTCCATAGCGACTATTCTGAAATTTCAATTGGGCATAACTTTTTATTCCCGCTATGAAATTTCAATTTTTCGGATTCGTTGGAAAGATATTTCCAAATAGATTCAAATATTTCTGGTTTCACTAAAATCCGGTTTATTTTGAATCCTGTACATTCAGTTGAATTTTGAAATCGATTTTTCAAACTACCGCGCCATTTTCAATTCCTTTTATAATTAAAAATAATTAATTATATTCTAACGTCGATTCAAATAGATATATACGTTCTAATTCTATTCAAAATAAATTCTCGTCGTTATTACTTAAAATAAATCATTTTAAATATTCAAAATTCATTAAAATTGTTGAAATAAAAATTTTAAATTGGTTCGGATTTTCCGGGTTATTACAGGCCTTCAAATGGATGGTGATGGAGAGGAGAAAGAAGGGAGGAGGGTACGAAGGAGGAGGGGCGTGGCCAGTGGGGCTCGCGACGGCGCATTGGTGGTGGTGCTGTCGAAGCGGTGGCGGATCTGGTAGGGGGCGGCGGATTTGATTTTGGGGCTGGGCTGATTAACGACAGATTATGGGAGGATAGGGTTAGGATATTATATATATTTATATATATTTAATTTAATTTGACTTTCAAAAAGGTTGACTTTTAATTCGAATCCCAAATCGATCCCAACGACTATCGCCCCTAGCATAATAACCCCATTCCGAATACAATGGGATATGTTTCACAATCCAATTCGAACGTTACGATCAGTTTCCGTTAAAGTTAAAATATAAATTAATATAATGTTTGAAATTGAATTCAACGTACATTTTAATTTACCGGGGTCACATGTTGATTCTAAAAATTCCAAAAAAATTATTTCTAGCTTCATATTGACGATACGGTCCTAACTAAACTAATTTCGTCGAATTTGAAAACCGTTTGAAAAATCGCCATTTTCTAGTCAATCCAAATTGACTAAAACTGTTAAAACACGTTTTCTTTTGCCACATTCACATATTGATTCCAAAAATTATGAATTTCGGAATCTAGCAATTATTTGACATTCCGGATACAAAAAAAGTGGTTTCCTCGAAAACGGAGGTTGTTTGCAAAATAGCTATTTTTAAGGGTTATATTCCCATAGCGACTATTCTGAATTTTCAGCTGGGCATAACCATTTATTCCCGATATGAAATTTCAATTTTTCAGATTCATTGGAAAGTTATTTTCAAATAGATTCTAATATTTTTAGTTTCGCTAAAATCCGGTTTATTTTGAATCCTGTACATTCAATTGAAATTTGAAATCAAATTTTCAAACTACAGCGCCATTTTTAATTCCTTTTTTAATTAAAATAAATATATATACTAACATCGATTCAAATAAATATATACGTTCTAATTGTATTCAAAATAAATTTCTTGTTGTTGTTATTTGAAATAATTCATTTTAAATATTCAAAATTCATTGCAACTGGCAAAATAAAAATTTTAAATTGGTTCTGATTTTCCGGGTTATTACACCTCGTGTTAGGGTTCCCTTAAGATCTCTACATAATTAAATTTTAAAAGAGGGAAGAGACAATTTTTTCTCAATCCTTTATTAATCCACCAATTGATTACAAAAGTAAACCTAAAAATTGAGAATATATCTCAATCCTAAAACGAAAACAAGTTTTTCTCCTTTTCCAGTAAAATAATCTAAAGTTTTTCTCCCTTTCAGTATAAATAATCTATCTCTAAAAATATGATTATATACGCAAATAGGAAACCTAGGTCAATAACCTTATTAGGCCCTTAAAAGATCTCAATATAAATCTTCCATAAAACCCGGTCAAAACAAAAAGTTCCTGATTCAAATGTCTAGATTCAATTCAACATGTCTGAAATAGCAATAAGACGTCTGGAATTGAAAGGCAGATGTCAAAAAATGAATTCGAGAAATATCCCTGAACTCATCCAGACATATGGAATTAATTCCAGATGTTTGGAAATCCTTGCTTCCAGTTTGCAGGCCCTTTCCAGCTTTCTTTTCTACTTCAAAGCACATGTGATTGAATATCACAAATCACAACACTCCACTTGGATATGAAATCACATCACCTTCCAGCAATCACCAGTCTTAAAACAAAACCACATTTCAAATCCAAAAACCTCCTACAAATGATGCATCTCCCCCATGAGATGCACCACACAAAAATAGTCTCAAAATTGTTTGTAATACCACAATGGCCTCCATGTATGCTTTATGGCTTTATATTGCTGACGCCACCCTAATTCAGACATATTTGCCTCTCCAAATCCAATTTGAGAACTCATAATGTTCTCCATCGTTTTTCCAAGAAATTTATATATGTTATTATTTCCCTTTCTGCATGCATATGCTCCTTATTACCCCTCTAAACCCTTGTGACTCCACCTCTAGTCAAGAAATTGCAGCCATTTGTTCTAACCATCCTATTGAAGAAAGATTCTTCTTAATTTTTGGGATGTATCTAACTCCTGTTAGCTTCACCACCCCTCCATCATTGATCTTTAACTTAACTGAATCTATGCATTTAACGTGCAAATCTGTACCATCGACATATTCCACTTTATCGATTAGTTCTTCGTAATCAATAAAAGCTTCCCTTTGATGGTATATGTGGAAGCAAGCGCTTAAAGCAAGTACCCAATCTTTGCTTTTACCTTTACTAACACATAAAACATTGCCCTCAATTTCCTCACTAAAATTCATCTCATTATCATTATTATTTTGTTCATCCGACTCTTCTTCCAATGCCTTCATCTTCTCCTTATCCCTTTTAAACTTATGACAAATTCTCAGCTGATGACCAGGTTTGTCACAGTAAAAACAAGTGTATTACTTTTTCATGTCTGGTCTATTCGATTGTCTTTCATATTTGGATGATTAACCCTCCTTGCAATACAGGCCTTTTTAGTTAGAGTTCCAATTTATGATGCCTGCTTATCTTTTTCTTTCATAAGGCTCATCCTCTGCATCTTTTCATTAAGCAAGCTACTAACCATTGACTCCAATGAAACAACGCCATCCGAATTTGAGTTATTCAATGTCACAACAAGTGTTTCCCAACACTTCGGTAATGAACTCACTAACGTTATAGCTTTTGTTTCATTGTCCACCTTAAAATTCACGGTGACCAATTGATTCACAATTTCCTGAAAGTCATTAAGATGCTCTCCAATTGATCCACCTTCCTTAATTTTCAGGTTCACCAATCTTCTCATAAGAAGAGCCTTGTTTATTGCAGAGTTTTTTTTGCATAAACTCCTTCCGATTTCTTCCATATTGCATAAGCAGATGTTACATTAGCAACACTATGAAACATTAAGTTATCAACATCAAATAGACGCAGCAGCCTTTTCATCTAAAGTCTTCCAATTTGCTTCAGATAAATTACTAGGTTTCTCTCCATTGTTCTCTAATGGTTGAAGAAGAGCATTAAGATAAAAAAAATCTTCCATCTTTGCCTTCCGTATACCTCAATTTCTCCCGTTAAGCTTTTCAACAATTATTTTATCTATATTCGAAGCCTTTTCAAAAAAATTGTGTAGAAGGCTCTGATACCAATTGTTATGTTTCCCTAAGGATCTCTACAAAATTAGAATTTAAAAGAGGGAAGAGGCAAGAAAGGCAAACAAATTCCTTTCAATAAATCCTTTATTAAACCACCAGTTGATTGCAAAAGAAAACCTAAAAATTGAGAATATATCTCAATCCCAAAACAAAAACAAGTTTCCCCCTTTGCAGTACAAATAATCTATCTCTAAAAAGATGCTTACATATGCAAATAGGAAAACTAGATCAATATCCTAATTGGGCACTAAAAGATCTCAACATAAATCTTCCACAAAACCCGGTCACAACAAAAAGTTCCCGATTCAGACATCTGGATTCAGTTCCAGAAGTCTGAAATAGTAATTAGACGTCTAGAATTAAAAACCAAACATCTGAAAATGAATTCGGGAAATATCCCTGAACTCATCCAGATGTATAGAATTTAGTCCAGACGTTTGGAAATCCTTGCTGCCAGTTTGCAGCTCCTTCCAACTTTCTTCTCTGCTTCAAAGAACATGTGATTGAATATCACAAATCACAACACCTCTAAACACGAGTATGTTTACTGCACTTTAGAATGAAATGCATAATTTATAAACATGATAAATGAACATTTTTTTGCAATATTTTTATAAAATACTTCATATTACTTATGGGAGCTGCATGTTTGACTAAAGAACCATATCCAAATTGAAGCTTTTCAAATTGGATAATTATGCAAAATGTAGGTATATATGCGATAATTTAGTTCCACGTTGTGACTTTATCGTTGTTAAGATTAGTATACTTATGTCATTTTCAGTGCGTATCATCCTGTGTTATTAACGTATAGCTTAAATTTTCATTTTGTATATATCTCTGCAACAAAAAGTAAAATAAAGTATCAAGTGTTAATGGAAAATATGTAATAAAAAGTATAATATATCAATCAACATCATGACCTTCATATAGAAAAAGTGCTCTTATAACTTATATTCATTGCTTAGTTTTTTATTTTAGAGATTAAAGGATCAAAGAGTAAAAGAAAAATCAATGATGAATGCTTAATTAAAAGTTACTAATAAATATATTCAACACATAATCATGTATATGTTGTATATTAAATCTAACAAAACAGGTGGTATTATATGTGAAAAATCTTAAAATAAACTGGGAGATCTACTAGAACTAATTGAGGCAAGGCAATTGGCAAACAGAATTTATAAAATTCGATTATACTAAAACTGCTCATAAATTATAACTTTTCACTAAAAAATAAATAAGTATATTGGAAAATGAAAGAACCAAATGGTCTCAAGGAATCATCAAATGGTGTAAAGCTATCAAAAATCAAATAATGAACCCAAGAGTCTTAATAAGTTGTTACTAAATGGATAACCATATCAATATAATGGAAAAGGTTTAGGTGAACCTCAACATACCAATATAATGAAGAATAAGCATCATTAAATGACATGGTTACATAATAGTGTATAGAAGCAATTTCTAACATGGTATTATTGCATATTGAATATGGTGAACTGCTAGGAAAATTGAATTTTGAAAAACATATGTTATAATATATCTCTCCTTTACAAAATTTGAGTATTAAGATGACAAAATGTATAAAAGAGTGCAACTACAAAGGTAATTGACCTTTGAACTTTTCTAAAACGTAAAGCTTAAAGTAGAACATAAATCTTATACGTTCAAGAAAAAAAATGTGTGGAAAATACAATAATTTAGAATGAAAATCAATAATATGAAATACAATTTAATTATCTATTTATGGGTCGATAAGAAATTTGAGTGAGATCTATTATATACAACATATTATTATACATGTTAAATATATCTTTGATGATTAGTTCTTAGAAAAGTTACAAATGAAAGTCATCCTTGTTACTTAAATTCAAACAAATAATTTTATTCCAAGTACATTACTAAAATGAATAAAAAAATTAAGGACGACAATCCCTAACTCAGCGAATTTTCTCTTAAGTCGAAATAATGAAGCATATGAAAGTAACATAAGAACTATATTAGCAATTGAACACATAAATAATTGCTTAGTCTTTTAGAGCTTATCTTGTTCATAAAATACAAACATCAAACCAACATCTTGTATGAATTCTTGTGTTCTACAAATATTCTTGAAGAATTATTATCAACATGTTATAAAATGAACAGAAAACAGAAGAAATAAGGGAGAGAGGACATTTCTATTCATTCAGATATATCTTCTTTCTAATGCATTGGCTCCATTATATATAGGCTTTTGGTGTTGATCTTTAGCTTATTCCCTTGATGTGGGACTAAGCATAGAACTAATAAAAGCATATTCACAACATTCATATATATATATATATATATATATATATATATATATATATATATATATATTACAACACTCCCCCTTGAATATGCGACTTCAAAAACTTGAATGCTCTGCTAACTTGAGGTTGTCCCTTTTAAAACATATATGATGATTGCTCCCCTTTATTATTATCTTGCTTGCATATATCCGTTCAGTTGATACAACTATTGTCTGTTGTCTTCAAAACTCTATCAGGAAAACCCAATGGGTAAAACCTTGAATGAGAAAAAGAGTACAACGTCTGACATTATGAATATCATACTCAAATGATATTCTTTAAAAGAGTTTGATTCTTCAGGATCAAAACAATGCCTCATTAAAAATCTTTTTATGAAAAACCCTGTGGGAAAAATTATAAAAAAAAGGAAAAGAGTGCAAATTCATTTCGTCTTTAGGTAACATGTTTTACAATGTTACAGTAAGGGTTGATACTTCAGGATCAAGATAATGCCTCATTAAAAAACTTACTAACGAAAACCCAGTGGGAAAAATATTAGTGAAGGAAAATAGTACATTATAGCATAATTTTATATGATCCCCCTTATTTATAACTCATTATTCAGTTAGTCTATTGATGTAGCCGACGCATGTCAATTTTGTATATCATCATCTGGAATGTTGATTTGGAAACTGCCTTTGAGAACAGATCTACCCTCTTTTCTTGAAACTGACTTTGTTTCTCCTCTTTTTTATTATCCTTTCATGCATATGTGAAGAGAAATTTAGGAGAAATGTGCTCCATCCTTTCATACTTGATATAATTCACTTGAATCTGAGCCATGCAATGTGGCGATCCCAAAACCCCGTACGACGGTGTTAAGGATAATCATTGGAATATAACACATTGATCATCATTGGCAGAATACAGATAATAGCATAAGCAGGAAATAGAATAATTTACATAGATATGACAGCGAAATCATACATATCACAACATCAGAGAGCACAATGTAAGATACAACTTAGTGCATAAGAGTACAAGATCAGTCTACATCGCCATAAGCGGTACATATACATAGAGAGTACATAAACGAAATATCAGTCTACATCGCCAGAGGCAGAATCATATACATAGATAATAATGGCGGAAAATCAATAGTCCACACTGAGAAGTCAAGCCTCGCTATGAGCCAAAAGGTGCACTCCCTACTGAAGTGCCAATACAAAATATGTCCATCTACCTGATACTAGGCTGCCCTTGTGAAAATAAGGGCACCCGAGTTTGCAAGGTGAAACAAATTATGAGTCAGTCATGGGACTGGTATGAGAAATCTACTTAACTAATTAAACAACAATAATAACGCAGATCGTAGGACCATGCCACTTTCGTGGAATTGGTTTACTCTAATGATTGCAAGTGCATGAAATAAAGTAAATTATTAAATCATTGCAATGCTTTTTATAAAAATGAATCCATTATAAGACTCAGGTCCCATCACACAATGCAACGCAAGCCGGAGTATAGAGTTTTACCTTATAATGGCCAAGAAATGCTTGATACGTATAAAACAAAAGTGTTTGATATTATTACTAGTGCATATATGTTTCAAAAGCAACTTCAATCATAAATATCAATCATAGACGGCAAGGGTACCATATATCATGCATACAATCAAATCCGCAATTTCGTATTGGAAATTGGATTCCATCATGAGTCGAGGCAAGGGGAAAGCTCCTCTCCGTTCAAGACACTCTAACAAATGTCTCAGGATCACACACAGCGATCCTTGGATCTTCAGGGTCGGTCTTCTCTTACTTTTGAGGATTAGTTATTCCTGAACACACGTTTCCCAGTCCTTACAGATTTATAACCGAGGCGCCTCGCATTCCAACAACCACATAGGTAAAATAATATATAAATGCCAGGGCTGGTAGGTCACTGACATCACCCATAGCTAGAAGGAAACGTCGTGTTCTCCCTGCAGTCACTATCCCGTTTTTGACTCATACCGAAGTGTGAGGCTCGCGAATCAACGCTATACACAAAGCTATGTTGCATAGGCCATGCTTTGATCATCAACCACAAGACTTTGCTTTTCAACAGAAGCCTCGATCATCTGCCACTTAGGTGTGCCACACAGGAAACTCACTCCATGCGATTGATTTCAATCGATATATAATCTCTAAGCTCGTACGTCTCAGAGAAAGGCGTTAAGAAAGAGAATAAATTCTCCGCCACCAAACAGATATATATTCAATAGAGATCAATCAGCACAGAACAAAATCCAATGTCAGACACACAACCCATTTACAAGTTCGTTCTGGGTTTGAACGAAGCCGGAGGCACCATATTCCTCGCATATCCATACAATCAACAAATACGTCCGGACGGCTACCACTTCAGCTCCTTCAAGGTAGCTACTCCAATCATGAGCATCAGTACCGCCCATCCATCCAATGTGAAGATCGTCGGTCGTGAACCGTCTTCAACTCTTCGACTTCTAACTGTCGATCAATTATTTGAAATGAGAATTAACTCAGCCTTTTCAAATAATTCACGTATATTTAGATTTTCAAATCACTTCTTCACATGGTTAAATTATTCAACATTCACATTTCAGTTCTTTAGTATAATTTTCATGTCAAACACATTCAACTATCAAATATCAAGCAAATCAAGCAGAATCGGTTTATTTCCATTCTATATCGTCTATAATATTTTATAACGATATATCGCCATTTTTATTTATTTAAAAATGACCCTATTTAGTTGAACGACATTTCAGGTCATGCCGAGGCACTGGCGCTGTTTTTCCCTAAATTTGTTTTACACATATCTGAAAATCTAACCGTTGGATCTCAACAAAGTTTATATCATTGGGAAGGTATTCCCAAAGCGAACCCAATGGTTCTAGTTTCGTGAAAATCCGATGGTCGGATCTTTCGGTATAATCGTTTAAAGTTACGATTTCAAAACGCGAACGGCAGGGGCTCGATTCGTTTTATTTAATTTTTATATATATATATATATATATATAATAATATAATTCATTCGACGATTTCAATATCGTTTTCACTTCAAATATTTCACTAACGCCTTTAAATTTCGAAAATTTTCGCCATAACCTCCTTTGTACGAGAAGGGGTTTGGAAATTTAGCGGGCCGTATTAGGCACCCAATGAATCCTAATAAGCATGCACATATTTATAGTGATATATTATGGTGTCCACAAGGGAGTGTGTATAGATCATAACTCCAGAGAATAAATTCTCGTCACCCTATAAATGTTTTTTGTGCCTTAATGACCAGAGAGACGTGTTTATTGTCATCTCCAGACCTGTGTGGGGTTTTTATTAATCTTGCAATTTACCGTTACAATTTATATAGTCCAGATCAGTCATCAGTTCAACCTGTAATATATAGTCATCGCCATACAAGCCTCTCGCTCGTATGGTGAATCTTCAACCTCGTCACACAAGCTCAAAATGCTTATGTGGTATATGATGAAGTATGCCTATCATCAAGAAGTATGCCATGTAGTGTAGTTCAAAATTAATTGTTACTATCCTATGGCGACGTTTATTATTACACACAGAATAACCAGCACTCTGCATCCAATGGCATTCACAGGAGTTGATATAATAATTAAGTTGCGCATCCAACTCATTAAGGTTTACCTATTTGTCGGGCACACAAATAAAATCTTTACTCAACAGCTAATCCACTTTCCTGTTCAACACATGTATATATATGTGCAAAACTAAGCTAAAAATAATATTTCTAGCGAACAAGGGTTTAATTCCACCTATGGTTATTTTTAACACTTCCTAATCATGTCAAAAATAATGTTTTCAACCCACACATATTTATTTGAACAAGTGGTTATTTTTAACACTTCACGTTTCGAATAAAAATAATATTTTTAGCGAACAAAAATATATTTCAACCATGACTATTTTATTCAATTCGCCTACATGTTAAAAATAATATTCATAGCAAACAAATATTTGTTTCAACACTTGTATATTTTTAGCGAGTCTATTACACGATAAAAATGATATTTTTATCATCAAAAATATTTATTCAACATATAAACATTTTTAACACTTCCTATTCACAATAAAAATGTAAATTTTATTGTTCAATCTATATATTCAACACATGAATATTATCCACTTCACACATACGACAAAAATATGTTTTTTATCGTTCTAATCCTTTATTCAACACATGGATAATTTCTATAGTTTATATATGTAGCAAAAATGTGATTTTTAATGATAAACAATTTATTTAAAACATGAATAGTTTATATAGTTTAGATATGTGATAAAATGTTTTTTTTTTCCAAAGAATTTTATTCATCACATGAATTTCTATTCAACACATGAATATGGTTTCAACACATGAATTTCTATTCAACACATGAATATGGTTTCAACACATGAATATAGTTTCAACACAAGAATAAAGTTTCAATACATGAATAAAGTTTCAACACATGAAAATAATTCTAACACATGAATATTATTGAAAATTTCGACAGCATACAGGCAGGGTATTTAAAACCGGCACCGTCCCGAGTACAGCTCCTCGCTCTACCTTAAAACCTCGCGGTTTTTGACAATGGGGATTTCATACATCTAATTCACATGTAGGCGAATATGTTCTTCTTTTCCACAATTTATTCTAATTTTGTTTCAACCACAAATGGGTATTTTTCAACCACAATGGTATTTTTCAACCACAATCCAAACAATATCAACCACAAACAATCTTATCAACCATTCGCATTATTCACCTAATTTTTCACGCCAATTCACAATCAATAAATATCGTCCATGGTTTGTGTACGAGGGGAGTATATATATATTCGTATATAAATATATTTTATTTCCATTCCAACACACATACGATTTATACAATGCATGTATAATTCATACTTCGCTCATATAACTTACACAACACATTTCCATTCACATTTCAGTTTAGAAATCTCACACTGGTTTGTTGTTTCGCTAAAAATCGTAGCGAACTCAGAAAAATCGAGGACACTTCTAGAATGTAGAGAGCGCCAACACGGTCTCGACGTTTCCTGTTTCATCGAATTTCATCAACATACGATAAAGATACGATTTTTCAAAATTTGCAACACATAAAAGTGTTATTTTCAATTTAAATATACCAAAGCCGATACCTTTCTTTGAACCTTCGAAACTAGGTTTTGATTTTACTTTCAATCCGCTGCACTGGGACTCAATAGGGTTTTGATGCCTCGAAGAGCTTCGAATCACGCTCAGGCGCGTCGTGGTGGTGTGCAGTTCGGTGGTCCGAGCTGATGGCGGCAGCGCTTCAAAGGACGAAACTTTGGGGTGCTCGTTCTCCTCGATGGCGATGTGATAGGGGGCCTAACAGTTATTGATTTGAAGAGGAAGGAGAGGGCTTCAAAAAGTTCCAAAGGGCGGGGGTGTAATTCTTCCTGGTTTGGTCGGAAAATGGATGGGAAGCGGTAAAAGGGGTTACCGTCGAGATCCACTGATAAGCGGAGGGTTTTGGAAATTTTTTTATATTTTAATTTATGAAGGAAAATTCTGATTGGCCGATGCTTTATTTAATTTTTAAAATATTATTTCTCCAAACGAACACCACTTCAAATCCAATGACTGTCGCCCTAGCTAAATACCCCCATCCCAAACACAATGGGATATGTTTCGTAGGCCAATTCGACTGTTACAGTCAGTTATTCTTCAAATTAAAACATAAAACATTCAATATTCGATTTGAACATACATTTCTATTTGGCAGGGCTACAAACTAATTCAAAATATTCCAAAAAAATAAATCTAGCCATGTTTTGATGCTACAGTCCCAACAAAACTAGTTTCATCGAATTCTGAGACCGTTTGAAAAATGACCATTTTCTGGTCGATCCAATTTAACAAAAATCAACCAAACATGTTTTCTTTTGCCACACTCACATATTAGCTTCAAAAATTATGAAATTTGAAACATAGCAATAATTTTCCATCCCGAACCCAACAAAAGTGGTTTCGTCGAATTCCGAGGTCGTTTGCAAAATGTCTATTTTCAAGGGCTATATATTCTCTATAGTAACCTTTCTGAAAATTCATTTGGCCATAACTTTTTATTCCCACTGTGAAACTTCGATTTTTCAGATTCGTTAGAAAGATATTCATAAACAAATTTAAATATTTTTGGTTTCACCTAAATCCGTATTATTTTGCACCCGATACAGTCAGTCAAAGTTTGAATTCAAATTTTCAAACTGCCACACCATTTCTAACTCTTTATTTTATTGAAATATTCTATTACAATTAACTTAATCTCTTCAAAATAACCAATTTAAAAATTTTAAATTGGCTCATATTTTCCAGGTTGTTACAATCTCCCCCACTTAAAACTTTTCGTCCCCGAAAAGGAAACAGCAGTACAGTAGGAAACAAAAATGGAAACGCAAAGTACTGTAAAGGTACCTTGCACCGGAGTTAGTTAGAGATGTCCACTCTACATTTGGGGTAAGCTTGCTTAATGCTTTCCTCCGTCTCCCAAGTACAGTCTCTAGGATCACTACTCCACTGCACTTTAACTAAATGAACCTTCTTGCTCCTTAGCTCTTTAGTTTCTTTGCCAACAATTTTTAACGGCTCTCTTCTGACTGCTAATTCTGGAGTAATTTCCAAGTCCTGTTGCGCTGCTTCTTCTACAACAAGATCTGGATCATTCACATGTCTTCTAAGTTGAGATACGTGAAACACATTATGTACTCCAGGCAACCAATCAGGTAATTGAACCCTATAAGCAAGAGTTCCAATTTGTTCAAGTATAGGAAAGGGACCAATAAATCAGGGTGCCAACCTCCCGGTTTTACCAAATCAGATTACTCCTCTCTTTGGAGAAACTTTCAAATAAAAATAATCACCAACAGTGAGTGCCAAATCTCTTCTTCTAGAATCCGCATAACTCTTCTGTCGGCTTTGCACGGTTTTCAATCGTTTCTTGATGAAATCGACTTTATCTGATGCTTCTCGAATCATATCAGGTCCCAACACAAGTCTGTTGCCAGGTTCTATCCAACATGCAGGAGATCTGCATGGTCTACCGTATAATGCTTCAAATGGCGATATTTTCAAACTTGCTTGATAGCTGTTGTTATATGAGAATTCTGCCAAATGCAAGTGATCTTCCCACGACCCACCAAAATCAATAATACAAGCCCGTAGTAAATCTTCTAGAATTTTGTTCACCCTCTCTGTTTGGCCATCTGTCTGAGGGTGATAAGCGGTGCTTAGGTTCAGTTTTGTCCCCAATTCTGTCTGGAATGCCTCCCAGAATTTGCATGCAAATATTGGGTCTCTATCACTGACTATGCTGATGAGAACTCCATGCAGCTTAACAATTTCTTTGAAATAAATCTGTGCTAAACTTTGGGCGGTTTGATAGTTTTCTGATTTATGGATGCTGCGTTGCTAGACTCTGGCTGGTTCACAGAAGGCTTGCGTTTGTTTCCCGCTTGACTCTTGGCGCAGTCCAGATCAAGGTTCCTTTGGTCCAGGTCTTCATAATTACAGGCCATTTCCACTAAGTCTGAAAATGCTAGTTAGATGTGGCTCATGGCTCTATCTTGATATTTACGCTTTAGCCCAGTATGAACCTTTTGTTCTTGGACTTGGCTGTTGCGATAAGCTCTAAGGCATAGCGAGATAGCTGTGTAAACTTATTGAGGTAGTCCTGCATGGAGAGGTCTCCTTGTTGGAGATTTGCAAATTCATCATGCATGCGCTCTATCGCTTGTTCTGGGATGAACTTCTCCTTGAACATTTCCTTGAACTCATCCTATGTTCTCCCTGCATTTTGGTTCTCAGCGATGATGGCTTCCCACCATAATTCTGCTTCATCTTGCAAAAGCCAGGCGCCTATAAATGCCTTGTCCTTATCTTCGAGCCTCAGGCCTCCCAAGATATTTTCGCATGTTTTCAACAATGCTAAAGCCTCTATCATTGTGCTGTTCCTGAGAAGGTTTTGCCCCCAAGATTCTTATATCTCTTGCCCACTCGGTCTAGCTCAAATGGCTGGGCGGCTGGTGGTTGTATTAATGGTCCTTCTGCAGCGGGAACATCTCCTCGTCCTCTGCCTCGACCTCCTTGGCCTCCTCGACCTCCCCTAGTTGTTGCTGCTCTAGTAGCCTTTTAACAAGTTCTGTATAAGCAAGAAAAGAGTCAGCTCGCAAAAACGATAATTTTATTATATGGTACAGCAGAAGAACTTAAGGAAAGACAACGATGTACTAATCATATTATTTTTGCTATTCTGCTTAGCTCATTCTAGGACATTACTAGTCCTATCTCTAATGAACTACTCGTCTTAGAATACTACTGATTTTATTTTGGTGAGGTGTTTAACGTGTTAAATTCCAGAACTAAGGTTAACCAAAGCTCTGATACCACCTATGACGATCCCAAAACCCCGTACGAAGGTGTTAAGGATAATCATTGGAATATAACACATTAATCATCATTAGCAGAATACAGATAATAGCATAAGCAGGAAACAGAATAATTTACATAAATATGACAGCGGAATCATACATATCACAACACCAGAGAGCACAGTGTAGGATACAACTTAGTGCATAAGAGTACAAGATCAGTCTACGTCGCCATAAGCGGTACATATACATAGAGAGTACATAAATGAAATATCAGTCTACATAGCCAGAGGCGGAATCATATACATAGATAATAATGGCGGAAAATCAATAGTCCACACTGAGAAGTCAAGCCTCGTCATGAGCCAAAAGGTGCACTCCCTGCTGAAGTGCCAAGCCATAATATGTCCAGCTACCTGATACTAGGTTGTCCGTGTGAAAATAAGGGCACCCGAGTTTGCAAGGTGAAACAAACTACGAGTCAGTTATGGGATTGGTATGAGAAATCTACTTAACTAATTAAACAACAATAATAAGGCAGATCATAAGACCACGCCACTTTCGCGGAACGGGTTTACTCCAATGATTGCTAGTGCATGAAATAAAGTAAATTATTAAATCATCAAAATGTTTTTATAAAAATGAAGCCATTATAAGACGCAAGTCCCATCAAGCAATGCAACGCAAGCCGGAGGATAGAGTTTTACCTTAAAATGGCCAAGAAATGCTTGATACGTATAAAACAAAAGTGTTTGATATTATTACTAGTGCATATATGTTTCAAAAGCAACTTCAATCATAAATATCAATCATAGACGACATGGGTACCATATATCATGTTTCCATACTAGTAATACAATCAAATCCGCAATTTCGTATTGGAAATTGGATTCCATCATGAGTTGAGGCAAGGGGCAAGCTCCTCTCCGTTCAAGACACTCTAGCAAATGTCTCACGATCACACACAGCGATCCTTGGATCTTTAGGGCCGGTCCTCTCTTACTTTTGAGGATTAGTTATTCCTGAACACACGTTTCCCGGTCCTTACAGACCTATAACTGAGGCGCCTCGCATTCCATCAATCACACAGGTAAAATAATATATAAATGTCAGGGCTGTTAGGTCACTGACATCACCCATAGCTAGAAGGAAACGTCGTGTTCTCCCTGCATTCACTATACCGTTTTTGACTTATACCGAGGTGTGAGGCTCGCGAATCAATGCTATACACAAAGCTACTCCAGATAGGCCATGCTTTGATCATCAACCACAAGACTTTGCTTTTCAACAGAAGCCATGATCATCTGTCACTTAGGTGTGCCACACAGGCAATTCACTCCATGCGATTGATTTCTATCGATATATAACCTCTGAGCTCGTACATCTCAGAGAAGAGCATTAAGCAAGAGAATAAATTCTCCGCTACCAAATAGATATATATTTAATAGAGATCAATCAACACAGAACAAAATCCAATGTCAGACACACAATCCATTTACAAGTTCGTTCTGGGTTTGAACGAAGCCGGAGGCACCATATTCCTCGCATATCCGTACAATCAACAAATACGTCCGGACGGCTACCACTTCAGCTCCTTCAAGGTTGCTACTCCAATCATGAGCATCAGTAGCGCCCATCCATCCAATGTGAAGATCGTCGATCTTGAACCGTCTTCAACTCTTCGACTTCTAACCATCGATCAATTATTTGAAATGAGAATTAACTCAGCCTTTTCAAATAATTCACGTATATTTAGATTTTCAAATCACTTCTTCACATGGTTAAATTATTCAACATTCACATTTCAGTTCTTTAGTATAATTTTCATGTCAAACACATTCAGCTATCAAATATCAAGCAAACCAAGCAGAATATGTTTATTTCCATTCTATATCGTCTATAATATTTTATAACGATATATCGCCATTTTTATTTATTTAAAAACGTCCCTATTTAATTGAACGACGTTTCTGGTCATGCCGAGAAACTGGCGCTGTTTTCCCCTAAATTTGTTTTACACATATCTGAAAATCTAACCGTTGGATCTCAACAAAGTTAATATCGTTGGGAAGATATTCCCAAAGCGAACCCAATGGTTCCAGTTTCGTGAAAATCCGATGGTCGGATCTTTTGGTATAATTGTTTGAAGTTACGATTTCAAAGCGCGAATTCCAGGGGCTCGATTTGTTTTATTTAATTTATATTTATATATATAAATATAATTCATTCGACGATTTCAATATCGATTTCACTTCAAATATTTCATTAACGCCTTTAAATTTCGATATTTTTTGCCATAACCTCCTTTGTACGGGAAGGGATTTGGAAATTTATTGGGCTGTATTAGGCACCCAATAAATCCTAATAAGCATGCACATATTTACAGTGATATATTCCGGTATCCACAGGGGAGTGTGTATAGATCATAACTCCAGAGAATAAATTCTCGTCACCCTGTAATTGGTTTTTGTGCCTTAATGACCAGAGAGACGTGTTTATTGTCATCTCCAGACCCATGTGGGGTTTTATTAATCCTGCAATTTACCGTTACAATTTATATAGTCCAGATCAGTCATCAGTTCAACCTGTAATATATAGTCATCGCCATACAAGCCTCTCGCTCGTATGGTAAATCTTCAACCTCGTCACACAAGCTCCAAATGCTTATGTGGTATATGATGAAGTATGCCTATCGTCAAGAAGTATGCCATGTAGTGTGGTTCAAAATTAATTGTTACTATCCTATGGCGATGTTTATTATTACACACAGAACAACCAGCACTCGGCATCCAATGGCATTCACAGGAGTTGATATAATAATAAAATTGCGCATCCGACTCATTAAGGTTTACCTATTTGTCGGCACACAAATAAATTCTTTACTCAATAGCTAATCCACTTTCCTATTCAACACATGTATATATATATATATATATATATATATATATATATATATATGTGTGCAAAACTAAGCTGAAAATAATATTTCTAGCGAACAAGGGCTTATTTCCACCTATGGTTATTTTTAACACTTCCTACACATGTTAAAAATAATGTTTTCAACCCACACATATTTATTTGAACAAGTGGTTATTTTTAACACTTCACGTTTCGAATAAAAATAATATTTTTAGCGAACAAAATATATTTCAACCCATGACTATTTTATTTAGTTCGCCTATATGTTAAAAATAATATTCATAGCAAACAAATATTTGTTTCAACACTTGTATATTTTTAGCGAGTCGTTTACATGATAAAAATGATATTTTTATCATCAAAAATATTTATTCAACACATGAAAACTTTTAGCACTTCATATTCACAATAAAAATGTAAATTTTATTGTTCCATCTATATATTCAACACATTAATATTATCCACTTCACACATATGATAAAAATATGATTTTTATCGTTCTAATCCTTTATTCAACACATGAATAATTTCTATAGTTCATACATATAATAAAAATGTGATTTTTAATGTTAAAACAATTTATTTAAAACACGAATAGTTTATATAGTTTAGATATGTGATAAAATATTATTCTTTTCAAAGAATTTTATTCATCACATGAATTTCTATTCAACACATGAATATGGTTTCAACACATGAATTTCTATTCAACACATGAATATGGTTTCAACACATGAATATAGTTTCAACACATGAATAAAGTTTCAATACATGAATAAAGTTTCAACTCATGAAAATAATTCTGACACATGAATATTATTGAAAATTTTGGCAGCATAATGGCAAGGTATTTAAAACCGGCACCGTCCCGAGTACGGCTCCTCGCTCTACCTTATAACCTCGGGGTTTTTGACAATGGGGATTTCATACATCTAATTCGCACGCAGGCGAGTATGTTTTTCTTTTCCACAATTTATTGTAATTTTGTTTCAATCACAAATGATTATTTTTCAAACACAATCAAACAATATCAACCACAAACAATCCTATCAACCATTCGCATTATTCACCAAATTTTTCATGCCAATTCACAAACAATAAATATCATCCATGGTTTGTGGACGAGGGTAGTATATATATGTATATATATATATATATTCGTATATAAATATATTTATTTCCATTCCAACACACATATGATTTAAACAATGCATGTATAATTCATACTTCGCTCATATAACTTATACAACACATTTCCATTCACATTTCAATTTAGAAATCTCACATTGGTTTGTTGCTTTGCTAAAAGTCGTAGCAAACTCAGAAAAACCAACGGACACTTCTAGAATGTAGAGAGCGCCGACACGGTCTCGATGTTTCTTGTTTCATCGAATTTCATCAACATACGATAAAGATACGATTTTTCAAAGTTTGCAACGCTTAAAAGTGTATTTTCAATTTAAATATACCAAAGCCGATACCTTTCTTTGAACCTTCGAAACTAGATTTCGATTTTACTTTCAATCCGCTGCACCGGGACTCAATCGGGTTTTGACGCCTCAAAGAGCTTCGAACCGCGCTCAGGCGCGTGCTGGTGGTGTGCAGTTCGGTGGTCCGAGCTAACGGCGGAGGCGCTTCAAAGGGCGAAACCTTGGGGAGCTTGTTCTCCTCAATGGCGCAGCGATAGGGGGCCTAACAGGTATTGATTTGAAGAGGGAGGGGAGGGCTTCAAAACGTTCCAAAGGGCGGGGGTGTAATTCTTCCTGGTTTGGTCGGAAAATGGATGGGAAGCGGCGAAAGGGGTTACTGTCGATATCGATTGATAAGCGTAGGGATTTGGAATTTTTTTTATATTTTAATTTATGAAGGAAAATTCTGATTGGTCGATGCTTTATTTAATTTATAAAATAGTGTTTCTCCAAACGAACACCAATTCAAACCCAACAACTGTCGCCCTAGCTAAATATCCCCATCTCGAACACAATGGGATATGTTTCGTGGGCCAATTCGACTGTTACTGTCAGTTATTCTTCAAATTAAAATATAAAACATTCGATATTCGATTTGAACGTACATTTCAATTTGCCAGGGCCACAAACTGATTCGAAAAATTCCAGAAAAATAAATCTAGCTATGTTTTGATGCTACGGTCCCAACAAAACTAGTTTCGTCGAATTCTGAGTCCGTTTGAAAAATGACCATTTTCTGGTCGATTCAATTTAACAGAAATCAACCAAACACGTTTTCTTTTGCCACGCTCACATATTAGCTTCAAAAATTATGAAATTTGAAATCTAGCAATAATTTTCCATCCCGGACCCAACAAAAGTGGCTTCGTCGAATTCCGAGGTCGTTTGCAAAATGTCTATTTTCAAGGGTTATATATTCTCTATAGCGACCTTTCTAAAAATTCATTTGGCCATAACTTTTTATTCCCGCTATGGAACTTCGATTTTTCAGATTCATTAGAAAGATATTCATAAACAAATTTAAATATTTTTGGTTTCACCTAAATCCGTTTTATTTTGCATCCGGTACAGTCAGTCAAAGTTTGAATTCAAATTTTCAAACTGCCGCACCATTTCTAACTCTTTATTTTATTGAAATATTCTATTTCAATTGACTTAATCTCTTCAAAATAACCAATTTAAAATTTTTAAATTGGCTCGTATTTTCTAGGTTGTTACAATGCAAACTGCCTTGTCTTCTTCATAAATAATAGTTTACTGCATCAAAATATGTTTGATACTTCTGGATCAAAACGTTGCCTCGTCAAAACCTTACTAAGAAATACCCAATGGAAAAAATCTTAGTGAAGGAAAAAGAGTACAACATACAATGTTATATTTACTACGTCAAAAGTAGTATGATACTTCTGGATCAATGTTATGCCTCGTTAAAACCTTAATAAGAAAAACCAAGTGGGAAAAATCTTAAATAAGGAAAAAGATTATTTTTGTATGTTACCTCTGGGTTGATACTTCTGGATCATGATCCATGCCTCATTAAAACCTTACTAAGAAAACTCAATGGGGAAAAACTTAGTTAAGGAAAAAGAGTGCATTATATCATACTTATGGATGCTCCCCCTAATTTAATAATTTTCTCTGAATTCGTATTCTTCTTTCAGTAACTCAAATTGCTTACAAATACTTCTTAATGAAAATTTTCTTTTAAAACTTCATGTGCATTTCCATGCTTCAGGCATGCTTTCTTATTTAAAACACCTCCCTTTTGTGATTTGTATGATACTAATATTGATTTATGAATACACTTCAGGTGCTTATAATTTTCTGTTTCAATCGGGCTTGAATATTGCAATACACATTTGATGAGTGAGACAACTTTCATTACAATAACACTAAGCAGGAAGTAAGCTACTCATCTTGAAGTATATCAAGATTTTCATTCCAATAATACTTAGAAGAATGCTGTAATCTATCGGACATATTCTTTGTGTTCTTTATGTTCTTCAGGAACATATATATTGTAATAATTTTTGCATATCGCAACTACCACCTCAATGGATACTAGGAGTTTCACTACAACAATTCTTGAAAGTAGGAAGTGATCTACTCATCATGAATTATTTTAAGATTTTCATCACAACAATACTTAAAAGAATGTTGTAATCTACATTTCTTGCTCTTTATCACTACCGAAGTTATTCAAATTCTTATAGAATTTGTATACTTTCATCGTTTATACCCTCAGGGTATTGTAAGTGTTTTAAACACTTTCACCACTTCAATCAATTCAATTATCTCTGAAAAATACAATGCTCATGGCACTTGATACTCTACGGTGTTTCAGTAACTTCCATGTGCTTTTGTCATTATCGATATTTCTATTTTATTTTATGAACTACAGGTTCATATCTTATGGACTACAGGTCCATATATCTTATTTAGGAGAATTTCATGATGGCCAATCATATTTCTCTCCAATATGGGATTTTAATCCATTTATAAATGTAAGCACTTTATTATTTATTAATTTATCATCGATGATTATTTTCCGTTAGTTCTATACATGATTTATTGAGATCTCAAAAAACTATCATACTTTACGTACCTAAACCACTTCTGGGGTTATTTTGGCAATCATGTCATGGGTTTCTTTTAAATCACCTTTAAGTGTTTCTTTAGGAACACTTACCTCCTTTATTTTACATCTTTATGACTTACTCTAAAGATATTTTGAACTGACTTTTATACCACATTTTCAGCTTTGATTTACACCTTTTGATCCTTCGGGGATTCAAATGTATATTGGAGAAAGTCTATTAGGGACATAATTGATAATTTATGCAAGTTACTTAATATTTTGCATAATTCTATATGTTAGCAAATATTTAACATCGATGGTTCCTTTATCCTCCCCCTCAATGTTGATAAACATTGTCACTTTAAATAATAAACCTACTTTGGATTCATTTTTGATCCATTATATCATCATAGCTAGCAAATACATTAGGTGTATTTCAATTATAGGAGGATAATGCTCTTATTAGTTGATAAGATGCATTCATATTTCATTGCTTATTCCCTTTCATTGATCTGATGACTTAGAGGAATTTTCTATCATTTGAATATGTACATGACTTCAGGTCAATCAATATTGATGTCAATCGACTTTTTGAAATATTAAATAATATATGCATAATTTTTAATATGAGCTCTGGACAACTTCAAGTTATTAATAAAATTTTCGCATATATGTGTATATACGTGCGTCCACGTATTACATATGTAATTGATTTGCATATTCTTTCTCATTCGAGTTACTTACTTTAGAACAAATTGTTCATAAGTTTCCAATCATTAATTTTTGCTTATCAAGCAATATCAATGCGAATCTTAAATATCGTATCATAATATCCAAAATATCTGATTTGGAACTGTATTGAACTGCTGGTTCAAATGAAATATATGAACAACTTCAAGTTGTTTATCTATATTGAACTTCTGGTTCAAGTAATATATAAATAATTTCAAGTTTGTTAAATTGTATTGAACTTCTGGTTCAACTGTATTAAACTTATGATTCCACTGTACTGAACTTTTGGTTCCACTGTATTGAACTTCTGGTTCTACTGTGTTGAACTGCTGGTTCAAATAAAATATATATAACAACTTCGAGTTGTTAAAATTTAATCTTCAATAAGATATGTAAATATAAATATATAAGCAAGATACAACTCATTTTTGAAAATTGTGCAATCTTTGGATGCTTTATTATTGTCTCATATGATTTAACTAAGAAGTGTAATGTTATTATTTCATATGGTTTGAATAAAGCTTCAGGCTTTTAAATTATGAAATATTTCAAATTCATTGATTGAGGAACTTCGAGTTCCTATGCATATATATACACATACATATGCATATCAATTTTATAAATTTATGATGAACTTCTGGTCCTCAATCTTTTAACATACTTTTAATTTAGAAGCTTACAGAACTGTACATAAAATTCACAACTATAAGCAAAAATAAACTACATGTCTCATATTCAAATTTTTTTCTTTCAATATGACTGATTTGAAAAACTTGTAAATTTATACATAAAATTCACAAACATAAAAAAATCAAATATTTTTTATTCAAATTATACAACTCATAAAAGATCTTTTAGATCTTTCTTTTTATATCAAAATTGCTTCTTGCCTTTTTAGAAACTGCAGGTTCTAAATTTTCCATGTAATGACAAAAATAGTTTTCACATTCACTTTCGGTGTGCAGGATTAAGATCAATATTTAGATCTTAACTCAATATGATCTTCAGGATGCATATTTTCTTTATAAAAGATTTCCTAAGAAACAATGAAATATTTCTTCTAGAAATATAATATATTCGGAAATGACTATAATAAAACTTCAAGTTTTATCATAATTCATATATTATTATTATATATTTTAAATTGAAGTAACTTTTCTAGAAAGTGCCCTTTTTTCACATATAAGAGTCATTTTACTATTTTTCTTCAAGAAAATAGTATTTATTATAAATGTAATGATCTCTTCCAAAAATTAGTTTCTTCAAGAAATTATGTGTAGCATAAAATTGGAGTATAAGCTTTTTCCTTTTGTTGAAATTTTTCCTTTTATTAAATTTTCAAATCCTCTCCTTTTACAGGTCATTTGCTATATGCAAATATTAAATGCAATTATATGCTTTTATGCTTTATTTCATGTTTCTCATTTGAATATGAACTTCGGGTTCTTTATTTGCATATGAACTTCAGATCATATGAGCTTCAGGTCATTTGCATGTGAACTTCAGGTTCAACGACTCTTGCTTTGTGCTTGGAAGTATGACCGTGTTTTAGTGGTCATAAAGCTCCTTTAGGGAGTTCTATAAGTGGAGAGGATCTTTTTTCAGTTAAATATTCTAATTTTAGATCATCGTGGATATGACCTCTTAAAAGTATCAAAGCCTTTGTTTTGTCCGGCTGGGACATATTATTACCATTTTTAATGGTATTCTCTAAGTATTGAGATTGTAAATGGATTTAGTGTTCGACATTTTTGTGAACTACACAAAAATAATAATTGCAGATGCTTAATTAAACAAAATCCACATATCAGTATACATGTTCTATAATTATCAAAACGAATTAACAAATTAACGAACAGATAAAACGACGAAATTGTAGTACTGTTATATAATAAAAAAATGCAGATTTCATAAAATAGAATAGGACCGTAGACATGCATGTAGTAAATTGAATATATTACGGCACAGGATCATAAACAAAATATCCAAATCTGCAAGTCTTTCTCTATGCATTTACAATGAAATTCATACAATAATGAAAACAATACCAACCGTCAAGGAGCCACCATGATACATAACAAAAATAATGGCCACAGTAATACATATGTTAGCTAACAAGCAACTATTTACATATATGCATACCTATTAGCAATGGCTTTTCTGTTATTGAAGAGATAAAGTAACAAATGAAGATGTTTTATGTATGGCGTATGGGGTAAAAGATCCATATATAATATTATAGAAAGAAAATGAATGGATCTTCCTAAAAAAATATTTGGTATACCATAATACCAGATCAAATATGAATAGGTGGATATCTAAAAACCACTAAGTTAAAAATTAATTAGATCTAAAAAGTTTAGATTCACTAAAATAGAATCTAGATCTACAAAAACTAAAAAAGAAAAGTGATCTAGAAGTATGGATCACATCTAAGCAGAAGATACAACAAGCTCATATATGTAGATCTATATAACTTCAAAACATAAAAAAAATATAACTTACATGATAGATCCATAAATATAGATCTAGAATATTTCAAACAATAGCTCTAATAGAGCTTCGTGCTGATAACGTGTTATAAAATAAACACAAAATAGAAGAAATAAGGGAGAAATGACATTTCTATTCATTCAGATATATCTTCTTTCTATTACATTGGCTCCTTTATGTATAGGCTTTTGGAGCTGATCTTTAGCTTATTCCCATGATGTGGGACTAAACATAGAAATAATAAAATCATATTCACAACATTTATATATATATTACAACACAACGATATTATTGTCGCATCAAGAGAAGCATTATTATGATACAAAATTTTCATCGATAAACATTAACTGGAAGATAACCTGAATGCATAATTTCATTATTAATTAAGAAAAAATAACTGAACGCCACTGTAATCTTAATATAAAAGGACAGTTTGGCTTTGGTTCAGCTTAAATTTCAAAATCCAAAAAATTCTCTGTCTTAAACTTCATAAATTAGATTTCTACTTTTCGAAAATCATAAACAAACAAAAAAATAACGCAAAAGTTTACCAAACCTCAAAAATTTAATTCAACACATAATCATCTTCACATTCATGTAAGAAAACTACAAAATGATTTAAAAACAAAAAAAAAAAATAAGAAAATCATGTTTAAGCAAACTCCTGCATTTTTTTTTGAAATATTGCAGATACTACATCAATTATATAAAAATATTGCATGCTTTAATGCAATTTTTGCTATTTTGTTTCAAATTCTCAAATTCAAAGTCTAGACTTATTCAAACATTAAAGTACTGTAGAAAAATCATTATGATTAAATTTGTATATAAACGAAAATATTTCATTTTCAGTAAAGTTACAGAAAAAGAAGCCATTATCTGCCAAAAATGCAGACATAGCAGCAATTTTTTCACATAGTAATACATGTATGCAGTACATTGTAAAATTGTTGTTGATATTTCTGCATTTCATTAGAATAAATGCAGATATTGTTGCACTTGTTGTTTCCTTTTTCAATCCCTGCAATGCGATATGTGAATAACTGTAGAAATGTATGTATTTATTCACAAAAAGTCCAGACATGCAATTTTTTTTCTCAAAATCGTTCTGTCAATATTTACATTATTTTTAATTTTTTATGTAGCAACGCGAAAAAACATGAGACTATGTTGCTACAGTAAAGCAAGGACCCATTTTGAATTAAAAATTACGGAGGGATCTGCTTTACAATAAGTTTCCTTTTAGGGATGCTTCATAGTTCCCACTTATATAAATTCAAGTCATCTTAATGTTGCATTTATAACTATCACTAGTTAAACAAAAATAATTGGAGGAAAGTTGCTTTCTAAAATGGAGCACATAGGATAAGATGGGTTTGTGTAATAACCCGGAAAACTGAGTCAATTTAAAAACTTTATTTTAGCAATTTTATTGAAATTTGAATATTTAAAATGAATTATTTTAAATAATAACGACGAGAAATTTATTTTGAATAGAATTCAAATGTATATATTTATATAGATCATCGTTAGATTATAAATATTTTATTTTAATTATAAAAGGAATTGAAAATGGCGCGGTAGTTTGAAAATTCGATTTCAAAGTTCAAATGAATGTACAGGATTCAAAATAAACCGGATTTTAGCGAAACCAAAAACATTAGAATCTATTTGAGAATATCTTTCCAACGAATCCGAGAAATTTAAATTTCATAGCGGGAATCAAAAGTTATGACCAGATGAAAATTCAAAATAGCCGCTATGGAATTCTGGCCCTTAAAAATGGAAATTTTGCAAACGACCTCGGTTTTCGACGAAACCACTTTTATTGGATCCGTGATGTCAAGTTATTTCTATGTTTCAAAATTTGTAATTTTCTGAATCAATATGTGAGCGTGGCGAAGGAAAACGCGTTTGACCAGTTTTAGTTGATTTTAATCGATTGGAAAATGGCCATTTTTCAAACAGTCTCAGAATTTGACGAAATTAGTTTTGTTAGGACCGTATCGTCAATATGAAGTTAGAAAATATTTTTCGGGAATTTTTAGAGTTAGAATGTGACCCCAGTAGATTGAAATGTGCGTTCAAATTCAATATATAGAGTTATATTTTGATTTTGACGAAAACTGGTCGAAACGATCGAATCAGCTTGTGGTACCTATCCCATTGTGTTCGGAATGGGGGTAATTATCTATGGACGACAGTCAGTGGGTTCGATTTCGAGGTCGAAATAAAAAGTTGCTTTTTGAAATTAAATAATTAAATAAAAAAAATTCTCCCTTCATCACCTTAACCCTTCAGGCCCCCCGTTCATTTCGATTTCGATTTAAAAAAAAGAAAAAAAAGAAAAAAGACGGGCTATGCGCCGCCGCCGTGGCCACCTGGGACACCGCACCTCCGGCGCCGCCCACGCCAGAGCCCTCCTCTCCTCCCCTTCTCCTCCTCCTCCTCTTCCTCAATCTCCTAGAACCGCGCCGATCACCCACAGCACCGCCGCCGAGCTGCAGGGACCCCCGACGCCGCCTCCTTAGTACCCTCCACCTCCGGCGAACACGCTAGAGCCCCCCTCCTCTAAAGAAAACCGAAAATGTAAGTTTTATTTTATTTTATTTGTTTATTTATATATGAATAACAAAGAGAAGATCTGATTTTATATAGGAACTAAAACCGAAAAGATTACATTTTTATCATCGAAATATTATATTTTATCAATGAAGAAAGTTGAGATTTTTGTTTATTCGAAGATATAGCCACCTTGTCATAAGATTTTCAAAGATAGGAAAGTTTGAATTTTTACACTAGGAAAGTTCGAATTTTTACAATATGAAAGTTTGAATTTTTATGAAGGAAAGTTTCACATTTTCAAATATGAAAAGATTAGTTTTTTAATTATACCAAGATAAGATTTTTAGCTATCAAAAGGAATGAATATTAGTTAGGTAAAAATATGATTTTTATCTATATAGATTTGAAGATAAAAAAATATGATTTTTATATATACATAGCAGCAATATAAAAATGTGATTTTTATTTATGAACAGCGTGGAATGAGAGAGTTGGAATTTGGGGCAAATCTGAACCGTTCAGAACGAAATGGCGGAGTGGAACCCCAAGGTGATAACTCCTCACCTTTAATTTATTTCTAGTTTGAAATATATACTAGGATGCAGACGGTGTTTAGTAGCACCCGACACCTGTCGTCCACAGACCATGGATGACTTGTTTGTTTGTTTGCTATGTTGTGAAATTTGATTGTGAGATGTGGAATGAAATAAAATATTTTATAGTGGAAAATATTTTATAGTTAAAAATATGATTTTTAACGTGTATATAAAATAAATATTTATAAACAAATCGGACGATTTATTTATATACATTGATTTGACTGATATTGATTGGGACGGTAAATTTTACACATCGCCCAACTGCACAAATAAAATATGTGTTTGTTGATTTGAAACCCCACACGGTTATTGGGATGAGATTTAGCGAACACTAATCCCGACTGTTTAGTTGTATGTCAATCGACGGATTGACAGACTGTGTAAGCGTTAATTATTCATATATAATGCTTATGCAGTTGTGTGGTGCACTCTGGATGATGGTTGATGATTTATCATTGCTATTATATACATGTGTTGTAGAGAATCCATATAATTAACATTATATGGTAATTGATTGGGCCTCATTCTAATTTGGAAAATAAGAAAAATAAATTCAGGTGTTGAATTGAAAATAAATTCATGTGTTGAATAGAAAATAAATTCATGTGTTGAATTGAAAACATTCATGTGTTGAATAAAAGCCGTGTTGATTAGATTGACGCCATTTTGACGTGAACGATATTTATATCGATTTTATTCATTTTTATAATGAATATAGAAAAGAAAGTGGTTTCAAAATATAACGTTATGAAAATATTATCATTTGTATATCGATGAGGTGGAATATTCAATTTTGATTAGAAATTGAATATGAAGTTGAAATCATTTCGAAAACAAATTTAAAACGATTTAAAAAATAAGTTTTGAAAGGAAATCGACGAAATATATATAATATATATATTATATATATAATGGCCTGAATAGAACGCGCCGCACCGCGACAGTTCGTGAATTTCAACCATTGACTTCGAATGGATATTACGGGAGATCCGACCGTCGGATTCTCCTAAAACAGAACAGCTGGGTTCGTATCTAAAAGAGCTTTCTAACGAATATTAGAGATTTGAAATCTAACGGTTGGATTTGGAATTATATCCAAATCAAATTTGAAAAAGGTCGCTGTAAGCGCAGTTCGATGGCCGTTGATGGAAATCGACTGTACGGGCCTTGATAAAATTATTAAAAATAATAATAATTTGTGTAAAATCAAAAGAAATGATTTGTGATGAATTGGGATGAAAAATTTCCATATTTGAAAAGATAAAAATAGATTTTTATCGAAATGAACTAGTTTTGAACTAGAATTATAATTCTATTTATTTTTAAAATAAATAAAGTGGATTTGAAATGGTTTTGAAAATAACCAGAATTTCCAATATATAAAGTGGAAATGGATTTGAATCGAAATTGTCTTTGGAATATTTTGATGTTGGATTTCGTGATTATACAGATATTGCTATGGAAATTTGAAAGATATATTTATATCGTTATTTCCAATACGATATTTGTTGGTCGTAGAATTTGATATTGAATATAAGCCGATATATTTTCTATTCAGAGCCTTGTATTTAATATCAATTGGGATTTGGGTTTGTCGATTAAATCTTTTTATTTAGATTTAATGAAGTGTACCAATTAAATAATATTTAATTAGAATTGAATTGGGATTGATTTTTGGGTTTATCGTGAATGGTGTTTTAAATAACACTGGTTCTTTAACCCGATAATTATTGGAATGTGATTTTGGGTTTATCGTGAACCGTGTTTTAAATGACATTGGTTCTTTAACCCAGTTAAAGACAGGATGTGATTTCCCAAGTTAAATAATCATTGATATTGATTTTTGGGAAGATTAAAACCAAGTGGAGTTTCAATGAATCTTTAATTAGATTGAAATGGTCGAGAATGGAGTATCACCAGTTTTGCTCCAGGTGATAGTTAAATCTTTAATTAGATTTGAACATGAAATGGTAATGGAATTTACCGATAACACCGTGGTGTTAAATATGAAGTATGACCAGTTTTACTTCATTGGATGAATAGGTTGGGATTTGGAAATAAAATAAATGATTAC
Organism: Allium sativum; assembly: GCA_030737875.1. NCBI lineage: Eukaryota > Viridiplantae > Streptophyta > Magnoliopsida > Asparagales > Amaryllidaceae > Allium > Allium sativum. The sequence goes on along the minus strand of CM060920.1, from coordinate 856,814,792 downwards.
TTCGGTGTGGTTCGCTAATCCCGACTAGTTTGAATTGATATTTAAAGAAGATTAAAGAATAAATTTAAAGAATTTATCTTTGATAAAATTAATGGGAACCTTTCCCAAAGTATAAGAATATTTGAATAAAATAATATTTTGAATTGGAATGAGGCGTATGTTGTGTTTGTGTAACACTTGTTTATTATATACGCGAGTTATTCAGAAAGACCGGGGTTATCCTATTCTGAATAACTAATTCGACGTGGTGTCGAAGTTGAAGACGGTGGTTGAAGACCAAAGGCCTTCATGTCGTTTGGGTGATTACTGATGATCTTGATTGGGCTGTACACCAAAGAGGAGGGAATCAGTTAGTGATCGTCCAGACGTACTTGGAGATCGATGGATATGCGAGGTACAAGGTGCCTCCGGTTTCGTTCAGACGCAGAACGAACTTGTAAATGGACTGTGTGTCTGACATTGGATTTTAGTCTGTGTGATTGATTTCTATTAAATATATATCTGTTTGGCGGCGGAGAATTTATTCTCTTGCTTAACGCCCTTCTCTGAGACGTACGAGCTCAGGGGTTATATATTGATGGATATCAATCGCATGGAGTGAATTGCCTGTGTGGCATGCCTAAGTGGCAATTGATCAAGGCTTCTGTTAAAAAGCAAATTCTTGTGGTTGATGATCAGAGCACGACCTGTGTGGCATAGCTTTGTGTAGCATTGATTCGCGAGCCTCACACCCCGGTTGTGAACCAGAAACGGGAGAGGACTGCAGGGAGGGCATGCGTTTCTTTCTAGCTAGGGTGGTGTCAGTGACCAACCAGCCCTGACCTTTATATTATTTTCACCTGTGTGGTTGTTGCTGTTGCGAGGCGCCTCGATTATATCGGTCGATCCGGGACCGATGGAGTCATTTGTTGGCTCATTTATGCCCCAAAGGGCGGGGAAACGCAGTGTCCAGGGTTTAAGTTTAATCCATATCAGTGGACCGGCCTTGAAGATCCAAGGGTCACTCGAGCTCTGATCCTGAGTCTCGGGCTAGCCAGTCTCGAATAGGTTGAGGATTAGATATCTTGCCTCGGTTCGCAGATGGAAATCCAATTTCCAAATACGTGACATTATTGTTTTGATTGTAGAGCCTAGTATGGCGACATAGTGGTATGGGGCACTTATGCCGTCTATGATTAATATTTATGATTGAAATTGTTTTCTTCACTTATAATAATAATAAAAGATGAAATTTAGCGTATCAAGCATTCTTTGGCTATTATAAGGTAAAAACCCTATCCTTCGGCTTGTGTTGCATTATGTGATGGGACCTGGGTCTTATAATAGCTTCATTGTTCTTTATTTAGCATTGCGCTGTTGTTTTATGCACTAGTGTTCTTGGGAGGAAGCTCGTTCCGTGTTATATGGCGTGGTCCCTTGATTTACCTAACTTTAAATTAAAGATTAATAACAGTTTTAGTTCTCACACCAGTCACATGACTGACCTGGAGTTTATTGTTTTAACCTGAACTCTAGGTGCCCTTATTTTGACACGGGCAGCTAGTAGTTTCGGTTTTGCAGATTTATATTCACAGGATCCTTGTTTACAGCTGGAACGATATCTGGAAAGCTCTGTATCCGTATATCTCTTTCAGTTGTGTATTGTATTATTTTCCGCTTCTACGTAATTCATTGTAATCTTTGATATTTATCGAATGTATGTTATTCATTTATACTCTATATATTCTTGTAATCTGATGAAATTGTTGTAATTAACAATGAAATGTTTTCTGTCTGCGTTCTTTTGTGTGTTGTCCTTGAAGTATCCGCTCTTTCCTTCACAGGGAAGTTACGGGTGCTTTCAGTGGTATCAGAGCTTTGGTTTACAAAGCTCAGAGAACAAGACACATTAGAACCATACGAAAGAATTCATCAGAGACTAGATTAGTAATATCCAACGAGTATGACTCGTTAGAGATAGGATCAGTAGTTTCTTAGAACGAGTGAGAAGAGTATATTTTTAAAAAGAAACAAATTTTGTTTTGAAATTTAAATCGTATTATATGTATTTGAATAATTTATTTTAAATTGATTTGGATAATCCGATTTATAAAGATTTTGCATATACACCTAGCTAGCGTGTATACGCAGTTTAAATATACTAGATAGATATAGAATCACACTCTAGTCGCCCGGAGACGATTCTGATGATAGTCTAGACATCATCAGAATTGGTATTCGAGTTTCGAAGGTGTGATATCTATATATTTCCATTAGACTGGTGTGAGAACCAAAACTACATAAGGCTTATTGTTGTGAATTGGCATCAGAAATATGATCTTTGGGCTATATATCAAAGTTATGAATTTGAAATGTAATCAACAAATTGATTGCTGATTGTGTTGTTTGATTATTGGTTGATTAATTAGAATTTGAACCATTTGACCAAATTATACCAAATAGTGAATCGTATTGAAAATTTGTCGCATTTGCATACATATACATGTACTTACCTCGAACAGGTCATAGCAAGGAGGCTAGAGAAGAGGAATAAAATTGTTTGTCCGACAAATAGGTACATGTTTATTGTATTTCTTTGGGTTTGGATGATTTTATGAGCTGATTGGCTAGCCGCTTGGTTTTTCTTTTTCTTTTGGATTGAAGAAGGCCATGGGAGGCTATATGAAATATCCCGAAGTCCGCGGTGCAGGGGAGGTTATGGCGAAATTTTTCGAAAATACAGGGCGTTAGCCAAATTTTTGAAAAATTTGAAAAGTTCATAGAAACTGAAAAGTTGAAGAACTTAAGCCGTAATAAAATGAACGAAAGTTGAGCTGATTTGTAAAACAACTTTCGGCTTCGTTCCTTTTCGAGGACGAAAAGTTTTAAGTAGGGGAGATTGTAATAACCCGGAAATCTGAGCCAATTTAAATTTTTTATTTTGGCAATTTTATTGAAATTTGAATATTTAAAATGAATTATTTTAAATAATAACGACGAGAAATTTATTTTGAATAGAATTCGAACATATACATTTATATAGATCGTCGTTAGTTTATAAATATTTTATTTTAATTATAAAAGGAATAGAAAATGGCGCGGTAGTTTGAAAATTCGATTTCAAAGTTCAAATGAATGTACAGGATTCAAAATAAACCAGATTTTAGCAAAACCAAAAACATTAGAATCTATTTGAGAATATCTTTCCAACGAATCCGAGAAATTGAAATTTCATAGCGGGAATCAAAAGTTATGCCCAGTTGAAAATTCAGAATAGTCGCTATGGAATTCTGGCCCTTAAAAATGGAAATTTTGCAAATGACCTCGGTTTTCGACGATACCACTTTTGTTGGATCCATGATGTCAAGTTATTGCTAGATTTCAAAATTCGTAATTTTCTGAATCAATATGTGAGCGTGGCGAAGGAAAATGCGTTTGACCAGTTTTAGTTGATTTTAATCGATTGGAAAATGGCCATTTTTCAAACGGTCTCTGAATTTGATGAAATTAGTTTTGTTAGGACCGTATCATCAATACGAAGTTAGAAAATATTTTTCGGGAATTTTTAGAGTTTGTATGTGACCCCAGTAGATTGAAATATGCGTTCAAATTTAATATATAGAGTTATATTTTGATTTTGACGAAAACTGGTCGAAACGATCGAATCAGCTTGTCGTACATGTCCCATTGTGTTCGAAATGGGGGTAATTAGCTATGGACGACAGTCGGTGTGTTCGATTTCGAGGTCGAAATAAAAAGTTGCTTTTTGAAATTAAATAATTAAATAAAAAAATATCTCCCTTCATCTCCTTAACCCTTCAGCCCCCCCCCCCCCCCCCCCCCCCCGCCGTTCATTTCGATTTCGATTTATAAAAAAGGAAAAAGAAAAAGGGCGGGCTACGCACCGCCGCCGTGGCCACCGCACCTCCTGCGCCGCCCACGCCAGAGCCCCCCTCTCCTCTCCTTCTCCTCCTCCTCTTCCTCCATCTCCTGGAACCCGCCCATCACCCACAGCACCGCCGCCGAGCTGCAGGGACCCCCGACGCCGCCTCCTCAGCCCCCTCCACCTCCGACGAACATGCCAGAGCCCCCCTCCTCTAAAGAAAACCGAAAATGTAAGTTTTATTTTATTTGTTTATTTATATATGAATAACAAGAGTAGATCTGATTTTATATAGGAACTAAAACCGAAAAGATTACATTTTTATCATCGAAAGATTATATTTTATCAATGAAGAAAGTTGAGATTTTTGTTTGTTCGAAGATATAACTATCTTCTCATAAGATTTTCAAAGATAGGAAAGTTTGAATTTTTTCACTAGGAAAGTTCGAATTTTTACAATATGAAAGTTTGAATTTTTATGAAGGAAAAGTTCACATTTTCAAATACGAAAAGATTAGATTTTTAATTATACCAAGATAAGATTTTCAGCTATAAAAAGGAATGAATTTTAGTTAGATAAAAATATGATTTTTATCTATATAGATTTGAAGATAAAAAAAGATGATTTTTATATACATAGCAACAATATAAAAATGTGATTTTTATTTATGAACAGCGTGGAATGAGAGAGTTGGAATTTGGGGCAAATCTGAACCGTTCAGAACGAAATGGCGGAGTGGAACCCCAAGGTGAGAACTCCTCACCTTTAATTTATTTCTAGTTTGAAATATATACTAGGATGCAGACGGTGTTTAGTAGCACCCGACACCCGTCGTCCACAGACCATGGATGACTTTTTTGTTTGGTTGCTATGTTGTGAAATTTGATTGTGAGATGTGGAATGAAATAAAATATTTTATAGTGGAAAATATTTTATAGTTAAAAAAATGATTTTTAACGTGTATATAAAATAAATATTTATAAACAAATCGAACGATTTGTTTATGTACATTGATTTGACTGATATTGATTGGGACGATAAATTTTACACATCGTCCAACTGCACACAAATAAAATCTGTGTTTGTTGATTTGAAACCCCACATGGGTATTGGGATGAGATTTGGCGTACACTAATCCCAATTGTTTAGTTGTATGTCAATTGATGGATTGACAAACTGTGTAAGCATTACTTATTCATATTTAATGCTTATGCAGTTGTGTGGTGCACTCTGGATGATGGTTGATGATTTATCATTGCTATTATATACATGTGTTGTAGAGAATCCATATAATTAACATTATATGGTAATTGATTGGGCCTCATTCTAATTTGGAAAATGAGAAAAATAAATTCAGGTATTGAATTGTAAATAAATTCATGTGTTGAATAGAAAATAAATTCATGTGTTGAATTGAAAACATTCATGTGTTGAATAATAGCCGTGTTGATTAGATTGACGCCATTTTGACGTGAACGATATTTATATCGATTTTATTCATTTTTGTAATGAATATAGAAAAGAAAGTGATTTCAAAATATAACGTTTTGAAAAAATTATCATTTGTATATCGATGATGTGGAATATTCAATTTTGATTAGAAATTGAATATGAAGTTGAAATCGTTTCAAAAACGAATTTAAAGCGATTTATAAAATACGTTTTGAAAGGAAATCGATGAAATATATAATATATATATATATATATATATTATATTATATATATAATGGCCTGAATAGAACGCGCCGCGCCGCGGTAGTTCGCGAATTTCGACCATTGACTTCGAATGGATATTACGGTAGATTCGACCATCGGATTCTCCTAAAACTGGAACCGTTGGGTTCGTATCGAAAAGAGCTTTCTAACGAATATTAGATATTTGAAATCTAACGGTTGGATTTGGAATTATGTCCAAATCAAATTTGAAAAAGGTCGCTGTAAGTGCAGTTCGATGGCCGTTGATGGAAATCGACTGTACTAGCCTTGATAAAATTATTAAAAATAATAATAATTTGTGTAAAATCATAAGAAATGATTTGTGAAGAATTAGGATGAAAATTTTCCATATTTGAAAAGATAAAAATAGATTTTTATCGAAATGAACAAGTTTTGAACTAGAATTATAATTCTATTTATTTTTAAAATAAATAAAGTGGATTTGAAATGGTTTTGAAAATAACCAGAATTTCCAATATATAAAGTGGAAATGGATTTGAATCGAAATTGTCTTTGGAATATTTTGTTGTTGGATTTCGTGATTATACAGATATTGTTATGGAAATTTGAAAGATATATTTATATCATTATTTCCAATACGGTATTTGTTGGTCGTAGAATTTGATATTGAATATAAGCCGATATATTTTCTATTCAGAGTCTTGTATTTAATATCAAATTGGATTTGGGTTTGTCGTGAACGGTGTCTTCATTAACACTGTTCTTAAGCCTAGTTGAGAAAAAGATTAAATCTTTTTATTTAGATTTAATGAAGTGTACCAATTAAATAATATTTAATTGGAATTGAATTGGGATTGATTTTTGGGTTTATCATGAACGGTGTTTTAAATAACACTGGTTCTTTAACCCGATAATTAATGGAATGTGATTTTGGGTTTATCTTGAACCGTGTTTTAAATGACATTGGTTCTTTAACCCAGTTAAAGACAGGACGTGATTTCACAAGTTAAATAATCATTGATATTGATTTTTGGGAAGATTAAAACCAAGTGGAGTTTTAATGAATCTTTAATTAGATTGAAATGGTCAAGAATGGAGTATCACCAGTTTTGCTCCAGGTGATAGTTAAATCTTTAATTAGATTTGAACGTGAAATGGTAACAGAATTTACCGATAACACCGTGTTGTTAGATATGAAGTATGACCAGTTTTACTTCATGGGATGAATAGGTTGGGATTAGGAAATAAAATAAATGATTACTTCGGTGTGGTTCGCTAATCTCTACTAGATTGAATTGATATTCAAAGAAGATTAAAGAATAAATTTAAAGAATTTATCTTTGATAAAATTAATAGGAACCTTTCCCAAAGTATAAGAAAATTTGAATAAAAGAATATTCTGAATTGGAATGAGGCGTATGTTGTGTTTGTGTAACACTTGTTTATTATATACGCGAGTTATTCAGAAAGACCTGGGTTATCCCATTCTGAATAACTAATTCGACGTGGTGTCGAAGATGAAGACGGTGGTTGAAGACCAGAGGCCTTCACGTCGTTTGGGTGATTATTGATGATCTTGATTGGGCTGTACACCCAAGAGGAGGGAATTAGTTAATGATCATCCATACGTACTTGGAGATCGATGGATATGCGAGGTACAAGGTGCCTCCGGTTTCGTTCAGACCCAGAACGAAATTGTAAATGGACTGTGTGTCTGACATTGGATTTTAGTCTGTGTGATTGATTTCTATTAAATATATATCTATTTGGCAGCGGAGAATTTATTCTCTTGCTTAACGCCTTTCTCTGAGACGTACGAGCTCAGGTGTTATATATTGATGGATATCAATCGATGGAGTGAATTGCCTGTGTGGCATGCCTAAGTGGCAATTGATCAAGGTTTCTGTTGAAAAGCAAAGTCTTGTGGTTGATGATCAAAGCACGGCTTGTGTAGCATAGCTTTGTGTAGCATTGATTCGCGAGCCTCTCACCCCGGTTGTGAACCAGAAACGGGAGAGGACTGCAGGGAGGGCATGCATTTCTTTCTAGCTAGGGTGGTGTCAGTGACCTACCAGCCCTGACATTTATATTATTTTCACCTGTGTGGTTGTTGCTATTGCGGGCGCCTCGATTATATCGGTCGATCCGGGATCGATGGAGTCATTCGTTGGCTTATTTCCGCCCCCAAAGGGCGGGGAAACGCAGTGTCCAGGGTTTAAGTTTAATCCAGATCGATGGACCGGCCCTGAAGATCCAAGGGTCACTCGAGCTCTGATCCTAAGTCTCGTGCCAGATAGTCTCGAATCGGTTGAGGACGATCCCTTGCCTCGGTTCGCAGATGGAAATCCAATTTCCAAATAAGTGACTTTGCGGTTTTGATTGTAGAGCCTAGTATGGCGACATAGTGGTATGGGGCACTTATGCCGTTTATGATTAATATTTACGATTGAAATTGTTTTCTTCACTTATAATAATAATAAAAGATGAAATTTAGCGTATCAAGCATTCTTTGGCTATTATAAGGTAAAAACCCTATCCTCCGGCTTGTGTTGCATTATGTGATGGGACCTGGGTCTTATAATAGCTTCATTGTTCTTTATTTAGCATTGCGCTGTTGTTTTATGCACTGGTGTTCTTGGGAGGAAACTCGTTCCGTGTTATATGGCGTGGTCCCTTGATTTACCTAACTTTAAATTAAAGATTAATAACTGTTTTAGTTCTCACACCAGTCACATGACTGACCTGGAGTTTATTGTTTTAACCTAAACTCTGGGTGCCCTTATTTTGACACGGGCAGCTAGTAGTTTTGGTTTTGCAGATTTATATTCACAGGATCCTGGTTTACAGCTGGAACGATATCCGGAAAGCTCTGTATCCGCATATCTCTTTCAGTTGTGTATTGTATTATTTTCCGCTGCTATGTAATTCATTGTAATCTATGATATTTATCGAATGTATTTTATTCATTCATACTATGTATATTCTTGTAATCTGATGAAATTGTTGTAATTAACAGTAAAATGTTCTTCTGTCTGCGTTCTTTTGTGTGTTGTCCTCAAAGTATCCGCTCTTTCCTTCACGGGGAAGTTACGGGTGCTTACAGTGGTATCAGAGCTTTGGTTTACAAAGCTCAGAGAACAAGACACATTAGAACCATACGAAAGAATTCATCAGAGATTGGATTAGTAATATCCAACGAGAATGACTCGTTAGAGATAGGATCAGTAGTATCCTAGAACGAGTGAGAAGAGTATATTTTTAAAAAGAAACAAATTTTGTTTTGAAATTTAAATCGCATTATACGTTTTTGAATAATTTATTTTAAATTGATTTAGATAATCCGATATATAAAGATTTTGCATATATGACTAGCTAGCGTGTATACGAAGTTTTAATATACTGGATAGATATAGAATCACACTCTAGTCGCCCGAAGACAATTCTGATGATAGTTTAGACATCATCAGAATTGGTATTCGAGTTTTGAAGGTGTGATATCTATATATTTCCATTAGACTGGTGTGAGAACCAAAACTACATAGGGCATATTGTTGTGAATTGGCATCAAAAATCTGATCTTTGGGCTATATATCAAAGTTATGAATTTGAAATGACAATCAACAAATTGATTGCTGATTGTGTTGTTTGATTATTGGTTGATTAATTAGAATTTGAACCATTTGACCAAATTGTACCAAATAGTGAATTGTATTGAAAATTTGTCGCATTTGCATACATATACATGTACTTACCTTGAACAGGTCATAGCAAGGAGGCTAGCTAGAGAAGAGGAATAAAATTGTTTGTCCGACAAATAGGTACATGTTTTGTATTTCTTTGGGTTTGGATGATTTTATATAGATCGTCGTTAGATTATAAATATTTTATTTTAATTACAAAAGGAATTGAAAATGGCGCGGTAGTTTGAAAATTCGATTTCAAAGTTCAAATGAATGTACATGATTCAAAATAAACTGAATTTTAGCGAAACCAAAAACATTAGAATCTATTTGAGAATATCTTTCCAACGAATCCGAGAAATTTAAATTTCATAGAGGGAATCAAAAGTTATGCCCAGTTGAAAATTCAGAATAGTCGCTATGGAATTCTGGACCTTAAAAATGGAAATTATGCAAACGACCTCGGTTTTCGACGAAACCACTTTTGTTGGATCTTTGATGTCAAGTTATTGCTAGATTTCAAAATTCATAATTTATGAATCAATATGTGAGCGTGGCGAAGGCAAACGCGTTTGACCAGTTTCAGTTGATTTTAATCGATTGGAAAATGGCCATTTTTCAAACTATCTCAGAATTTGATGAAATTAGTTTTGTTAGGACCGTATCGTCAATACGAAGTTAGAAAATATTTTTCGGGAATTTTTAGAGTTAGTATGTGACCCCAGAAAATTGAAATGTGCATTCAAATTCAATATATAGAGTTATATTTTGATTTTGACGAAAACTGATCAAAACGATCGAATTAGCTTGCGATACCTATCGCATTGTGTTCGAAATGGGGGTAATTATCTATGGATGATAGTCGGTGGGTACGATTTCGAGGTCAAAATAAAAAGTTGCTTTTTGAAATTAAATAATTAAATAAAAAAATATCTCCCTTCATCTCCTTAACCCTTTAGGCCCCACCCCCCCGTTCATTTCGATTTCGATTTAAAAAAATAGGAAAAAGAAAAAGGGCGGGCTACGTGCCGCCGCCATGGCTACCTGGGCCACCGCGCCTTCGGCGCCGCCCACGCCAGAGCCCCCATCTCCTCCCCTTCTCCTCCTCCTCTTCCTCTATCTCGTGGAACCGCGCCCATCACCCAAAGCACCGCCGCCGAGCTGCAGGGACCCTCGACGCCGCCTCCTCAACCCCCTCCACCTTCGGCGAACATGCCAGAGCCCCCTCCTCTAAAGAAAACCGAAAATGTAAGTTTTATTTTATTTTATTTGTTTATTTATATATGAATAACAAAGAGTAGATCTGATTTTATATAGGAATTAAAACTGAAAAGATTACATTTTTATCATCGAAAGATTATATTTTATCAATGAAGAAAGTTGAGATTTTTGTTTGTTCGAAGATATAGCTACCTTGTCATAAGATTTTCAAAGATTGGAAAGTTTAAATTTTTACACTAGGAAAGTTCGAATTTTTACAATATGAAAGTTTGAATTTTTATGAAGGAAAAGTTCACATTTTCAAATACGAAAAGATTAGATTTTTAATTATACCAAGATAAGATTTTTAGCTATAAAAAGGAATGAATTTTAGTTAGGTAAAAATATGATTTTTATCTATATAGATTTGAAGATAAAAAAATATGATTTTTATATACATAGCAACAATATAAAAATGTGATTTTTATTTATGAACAGCGTGGAATAAGAGAGTTGGAATTTGGGGCAAATCTGAACCGTTTAGAACGAAATGGTGGAGTGGAACCCTAAGGTGAGAACTCCTCACCTTTAATTTACGTCTAGTTTGAAATATATACTAGGATGCAGACGGTGTTTAGTAGCACCCGACACTCGTCGTCCACAGACCATGGATGACTTGTTTGTTTGGTTGCTATGTTGTGAAATTTGATTGTGAGATGTGGAATGAAATAAAATATTTTATAGTGGAAAATATTTTATAGTTAAAAATATGATTTTTAACATGTATATAAAATAAATATTTATAAACAAATCGAACGATTTGTTTATGTACATTGATTTGACCGATATTGATTGGGACGATAAATTTTACACATCGCCCAACTGCACACAAATAAAATCTGTGTTTGTTGATTTGAAACCCCACACGGGTATTGGGATGAGATTTGGCAAACACTAATCCCAATTGTTTAGTTGTATGTCAATCGATGGATTGACAGACTGTGTAAGCGTTAATTATTCATATTTAATGCTTATGCAGTTGTGTGGTGCACTCTGGATGATGGTTGATGATTTATCATTGCTATTATATACATGTGTTGTAGAGAATCCATATAATTAACATTATATGGTAATTGATTGGGCCTTATTCTAATTTGGAAAATAAGAAAAATAAATTCAGGTGTTGAATTGAAAATAAATTCATGTGTTGAATAGAAAATAAATTCATGTGTTGAATTGAAAACATTCATGTGTTGAATAAAAGCCGTGTTGATTAGATTGACGCCACTTTGACGTGAACGATATTTGTATCAATTTTATTCATTTTTATAATGAATATAGAAAAGAAAGTGATTTCAAAATATAACGTTTTGAAAATATTATCATTTGTATATCGATGATGTGGAATATTCATTTTTGATTAGAAATTGAATATGAAGTTGAAATCGTTTCGGAAACGAATTTAAAGCGATTTATAAAATACGTTTTGAAAGGAAATCGACGAAATATATATAATATATATATATATATTATTTATATATTTATAATGGCTTGAATGGAACGTGCTGCGCCGCGACAGTTCGCGAATTTTAACCATTGACTTCGAATGGATATTACGGGAGATCCGACCGTCGGATTCTCCTAAAACCGGAACAGTTGGGTTCGTATCGAAAAGAGCTTTCTAACGAATATTAGAGATTTGAAATCTAACGGTTGGATTTGGAATTATGTCCAAATCAAATTTGAAAAAGGTTGTTGTAAGTGCAGTTTGATGGCCGTTGGTGGAAATCTACTGTACGGGCCTTGATAAAATTATTGAAAATAATAATAATTTGTGTAAAATCATAAAAAATGATTTGTGTAGAATTGGGATGAAAAATTTCCATATTTGAAAAGATAAAAATAGATTTTTATCGAAATGAACTAGTTTTGAACTAGAATTATAATTCTATTTATTTTTAAAATAAATAAAGTGGATTTGAAATGGTTTTGAAAATAACCAGAATTTCCAATATATAAAGTGGAAATGGATTTGAATCGAAATTGTCTTTGGAATATTTCGATGTTGGATTTCGTGATTATACAGATATTGTTTTGGAAATTTGAAAGATATACTTATATCGTTATTTCCAATACGATATTTGTTGGTCGTAGAATTTGATATTGAATATAAGCTTATATATTTTCTATTCAGAGCCTTGTATTTAATATCAAATGGGATTTGGGTTTGTCGTGAACGGTGTCTTCATTAACACTGTTCTTAAGCCCAGTTGAGAAAATGATTAAATCTTTTTATTTAGATTTAATGAAGTGTACCAATTAAATAATATTTAATTGGAATTGAATTGGGATTGATTTTTGGGTTTATCGTGAACGATGTTTTAAATAACACTGGTTCTTTAACCCGATAACTAATGGAATGTGATTTTGGGTTTATCGTGAACCGTGTTTTAAATGACATTGGTTCTTTAACCTAGTTAAAGACAGGATGTGATTTCCCAAGTTAAATAATCATTGATATTGATTTTTGGGAAGATTAAAACTAAGTGGAGTTTTAATGAATCTTTAATTAGGTTGAAATGGTGGAGAATGGAGTATCACCAGTTTTGCTCCAGGCGATAGTTAAATCTTTAATTAGATCTGAACGTGAAATGGTAATGGAATTTACCGATAACACCGTGGTGTTAGATATGAAGTATGACCAGTTTTACTTCATGGGATGAATAGGTTGGGATTGGGAAATAAAATAAATGATTACTTCAGTGTGGTTCGCTAATCCCGACTAGTTTGAATTGATATTCAAAGAAGATTAAAGAATAAATTTAAAGAATTTATCTTTGATAAAATTAATAGGAACCTTTCCAAAGTATAAGAATATTTGAATAAAAGAATATTCTGAATTGGAATGAGGCGTATGTTGTGTTTGTGTAACACTTGTTTATTATATACGCGAGTTATTTAGAATAACCGGGGTTATCCCATTCTGAATAACTAATTCGACGTGGTGTCGAAGATGAAGACGGTGGTTGAAAACCAGAGGTCTTCTCGTCGTTTGGGTGATTACTGATGATCTTGATTGGGCTGTACACCCAAGAGGAGGGAATCAGTTAGTGATCGTCCAGACGTACTTGGATATCGATGGATATGCGAGGTACAAGGTGCCTCCGGTTTCGTTCAGATCCAGAATGAACTTGTAAATGGACTGTGTGTCTGACATTGGATTTTAGTCTGTGTGATTGATTTCTATTAAATATATATCTGTTTGGCGGTGGAGAATTTATTCTCTTGCTTAACGCCCTTCTTTGAGATGTACGAGATCAGGGGTTATATATTGATGGATATCAATCGCATGGAGTGAATTTCCTGTGTGGCATGCCTAAGTGGCAATTGATCAAGGATTCTGTTGAAAAGCAAAGTCTTGTGGTTGATGATCAAAGCACGACCTGTGTGGCATAGCTTTGTGCAGCATTGATTCGCGAGCCTCACACCCCGGTTGTGAACCAGAAACCGGAGAGGACTGCAGGGAGGGCATGCATTTCTTTCTAGCTAGGGTGGAGTCAGTGACCTACCAGCCCTGACATTTATATTATTTTCACCTGTGTGGTTGTTGCTATTGCGGGCGCCTCGATTATATCGGTCGATCCGGGATCGATGGAGTCATTCGTTGGCTTATTTACGCCCCCAAAGGGCGGGGAAACGCAGTGTCCAGGGTTTAAGTTTAATCCACATTGGTGGACCGACCCTGAAGATCCAAGGGTCACTCGGGCTCTGATCCTGAGGCTCGGGCTAGACAGTCTCGAATCGGTTGAGGACGATCCCTTGCCTCGGTTCGTAGATGGAAATCCTATTTCCAAATACGTGACTTTGAGGTTTTGATTGTAGAGCCTAGTATGGCGACATAGTGATATGTGGCACTTATGTCGTCTATGATTAATATTTATGATTGAAGTTGTTTTCTTCACTTATAATAATAATAAAAGATGAAATTTAGCGTATCAAGCATTCTTTGGCTATTATAAGGTAAAAACCCTATCCTCCGGCTTGTGTTGCATTGTGTGATGGGAACTGGGTCATATAATAGCTTCATTGTTCTTTATTTAGCATCACGCTGTCGTTTTGTGCACTGGTGTTCCTGGGAGGAAACCCGTTCCGTGTTATACGGCGTGGTCCCTTGATTTACCTAACTTTAAAATAAAGATTAATAATTGTTTTAGTTCTCACACCAGTCACATGACTGACCTGGAGTTTATTGTTTTAACCTAAACTCTGGGTGCCCTTATTTTGATATGGGCAACTAGTAGTTTTGGTTTTGCAGATTTATATTCACAGGATACTGGTTTACAGCTGGAACGATATCCGGAAAGCTCTGTATCTGTATATCTCTTTCAGTTGTGTATTGTATTATTTTCCGCTGCTATGTAATTCATTGTAATCTCTGATATTTATCGAATGTATTTTATTCATTCATAATCTGTATATTCTTGTAATTTGATGAAATTGCTGTAATTAATAATGAAATGTTCTTCTATCTGCGTTCTTTTGTGTGTTGTCCTCAAAGTATTCGCTCTTTCCTTCACGGGGAAGTTACGGGTGCTTACAGTTTGCAAAAAGTAAATTCACATGCTAAAAAAATCAATAATGTATAAAGAAATCAAACTTCAATTAGCATAATTAGAACCAAAATAAAGTATCAAGTTCTAATGGAAAACGTGTTATACGAATTATTATATATTCACCTATATCATAATCTTCATAGAGCACGAAATGTGCTTTTTACTTCCATTCATTGTTTGTTTATTTTGGAGATTAATTGACCCAAAAGAAAAAGAAAACCAATGACGAATGCATAATTAAAGATATTGATAGGTTTATTCAACACATTAATGTGTATGTTGTGTATTAAATCTAACGAAATAGGTGGTATTTAATGTGAAATTTTTTAAGATAAACAAGGACATCTACTGGCATTAATTGAGGCAGGGCAAACGTAATTTATTAAATTCAAAAGTACAAAAATTCTTAATGAAGTACAGAAATTTACTCAAAAATAAATATGAAATGTAAGAAGTACAAATATGTAAGGAATCATCAAATATTGTAAAGTTGTCATGATCTAATAATGAACTAAAGATTCTTAATAAATGAATAATTATCATGACAAAGGTTTAGGTGGATCCTGACATATCGGCATAATGAAGAATAACAATCATATGATGATATGGCTAAACATAAGTGTATACAAGCAATTTCTAACATGGTATTATTGCATATTGAATATGGTTAACTGCTAAGATGGTTGAATTTAAAAAAAAGCTTCAGTATCTCTCTTCGTGAAAAATTTAAGCATTTAAATGACTAAATGTGCAAAAGAGTGCAAATTTAAGGTAATTTCCTCTTATATTTTTTTCATGACCTTAGAGCTTAAAATAGAACATAAATCTTATACGTCTAGGAAAACAAATGTGTAGAAAATATATTATTTTAGAATAAAAAACGATAGTATAAAATATAATTTAATTATCCATTTATGCTTAGATAAGAAATTTAAATGAAATCTATGAAATAAAAGGTTTTCTTATACATGCTGGACATATATTGGATGATTGGTTCCTAAAAGGATTATAAACCAATGTCATCCTTGTTATATAAATTTAAACAAAAAAATCATTCCAACTGCATGACTAAAATGAATAATTTTCTTGAAGAGAGTAATTCCTAACTCAGTGAAATTTTTATTTAGTCAAAATAATGGAGCATATGAGAGTAACATGTTAGCAATTAAAAAAAATGGATAAACACTCAATCTTTTAGATAGTGCCTTACTTTTCAAGCTAACACCAAACCAACATCTTGTATGGATTCTCGTAATACTACCAGAATATTCCTAATGATTGTCACCGATGATAATATTATAGAAATAATTATAGCATCATTGTGTTATAATTTTTGTCGATAAACATGTTAGCTAAAAATATGTTTAAAATTCCGAAACGGCGTAGTTCATGTAAAATCCTTTGTTTCTCAAAGGGTTAGCTTAGATTACGCTACCATTATATCAGATTAGTGCCACAGGTATCTGAAGTCAACTAAAAGTTAAAGATTTTGATTGGAGAATTACAGCTAATAATAATTGCTTCTATTGAAACAAGGACTTTGCAATAAGACTGTAGAGTTGAATATAGATGATATTGGAATCTTGACAATTACCTGTTCTATAAATCCATAGTGATACAATTTAGACAAAGAGAACTAGTAATAAAAATGTCATAAATAGTTTACGCTTATTTAATTAAAATGAGATTTTATTGAGAATGAATAAGTTATAAATTCGACCGTTACGTCACACTATCTGTTAAGTCATGTATGTACATCAACATTCGAATAGTTCAATGTTAATTGCTGACCAAATTTGTATCCAAGAGCCACACAACCGAAACGAAGAGTTCTCTTAAAAACAATTTAATTGGTTTATCTATATATTATAGGAATACTTGGATTTGAAGCTTTTGAAATTACTATATAACCCTTTTAAATTTACAATGTGTTATAAGGGTAATTTTGTCATTTCAAAGTTCACATCATAATACACATTATCTACATTGTTTCTTCACACACTCCAACTCAATTTCCATTTCAGTCTTTAAAAATTTTCAACATCCACTTTTTAATCCCCCCAACTTCCAGTTGTCACCGTAAACTTCAAAACCCCATCACAATGGACCACATGTGTCACGATTGCACATGGGGCGTGATCGCCATAGTGAAGGAACGACCGTATGATCGCCATAGTGCAGGAATGACTGCGTGATTGCCATAGTGAAGGAACGACCGCGTGATCACTATAGCAGAGGAAGGGCCCTGAATTCAATGAGACAGGCGGGCGAGAAGAGGGAGAAAGTCGCGGGCATGTTTTGGCTTTAAATTAGGATGGATTAAGGTAGTAGACGGCAGTCCAAAGGAAAAATAAAAGCTCGAACTGTGGATTGATTTTTCATTTGGTAATTTAGGTAGCAGACGGAGGTCCAGAGGCAAAACCAAAGCTCGAACCGTGGCTTGATTCTTCATTTGGTAAATTAACACCGACCCGCCATTGCAGCCCCTAAATTAATTGCCATCTTTTATTACTACATCACTTAATGTCGTTATTATCTCCAACCATAACCTCGAATGATTTTGCATATTGATTAATGAGTGGAAGAAAGTAATGATTAAATTCAATTTGATTATGGGGGAAAGAAGCGTGTGAATCGGGTAGTAACGAAGCATGGACAAAAATTTGAGAAATAAAGGTCCACTTGGTCAAATTTCGTACAAATTTTGTTTTTTAATTTCTTTTTGTAAATTCACGTTTAACATGAAAACTTATTCCCTTTTTTGAAATTTGAGGTTTTGCAGATGTTAGGATGGATGAGCATCATCGTTTTGTGTAACAACCCGGAAAATCAGAACCAATTTAAAATTATTATTTTGGCATTTTAATGAATTTTGAATATTTAAAATGATTTATTTTAAATAATAATGACGAGAAATTTATTTTGAATAGAACTGGAACGTATAATTTATTTAAATCGAAATTAGAAAATAATTTTTTATTCTAATTATAAAAGGAATTGGAAACGGCGCGGTATTTTGAAATTTCAATTTCAAATTTCAAATGAATGTACAGTATTCAAAATAAACCGGATTTTCATGAAACAAAAAATATCTGAATCTGTTTGAAAATATATTTCCAACAAATCTGAAAAATTGAAATTTCATAGCGGGAATAAAAATTTATGCCCAGTTGAAAATTCAAAATAGTCGTTATGGAAATATAGCCCTTAAAAATAGCGATTTTGTAAACGACCTCCATTTTCGACGAGACCACTTTTGTTGGATCTAGAATGTCAAATTATTACTTAATTCCAATTTTCATAATTTTTGGAATTAATATGTGAGCGTGGCGGATTTAAACATGTTTGGTCATTTCAGTTTGAACTTAATCGACTGGAAAATGACCGTTTTTCAAACGGTCTCCAAATTTGACGAAATTAGTTTTGTTAGGACCGTATTGTCTAAACATAGCCAAATTTATTTTTCTGGAATTTTTGGAGTCAGTATGTGGCCTCGGTAAATTAAAGTGTGCGTTTGAATTTAAAATATAATGATTTATATTTTAAATTTAGCAGAAACTAGTCATAACAGTCGAATTGGGTTATGAAACATATCTCATTGCGTTCGGAATAGGGGTAATTAACTAGGGGCGACAATGGTTGGGTTTGATTCGAAGACCGAACGAAAATTGCACTTTTATAGGATTAAATATAAACATTTGAATAATTTGAGTCAAGCCCTTTCCTTGTTCACACCGTTCAACACCCCCCCTGCCCACCATTTCCATTGTACAGTCCCACAATTCAATAGAAAAATTTTTAGAAAAAAGAAGGAGAACTGCGGAAGGCGACGGAGCCTTAATCCACCGCCGCCACCATCACGCCCCTCCCCCCCCCCCCTCCCATAGACACCGCCAATCGCGCCACCCTCCCCCCTCCATTGACCATCCCCTCTCGCTCCCTTCTCCCTCCTGCTGAAAACTGCTCCTCCACAAACCCTACCCCCCAAATCGAGTTAGCCGCCGCCGTGGGGCCCCCTGGCGCCACCGGCTTCGGCGCTGCACCGCCCCAACCCCTCAACACCTCCTCCGATAACGATGAGTGTTTATAATTTTAATTTATATAAAATCTATTTTTTTTATTTATTTACATAAAACTTAGATTTTTAATGTAGGAGAGTTTAGATCTTTGTATGTAAAAAGAATAGATCTTTATATGTAAAAAAGAATAGATTTTTATATGTAAAAAGAATAGATTTTTATATGTAAAAAGAATAGATCTTTATATGTAAAAAAATAGATTTTTATATGCAAAAAGATTTGATTTTTAATTTTAAAAAGATATGATTTTTAAAATATAAATAACATGTAGGTTTTGAAACAAAGAAATAAAAATATGTTTTTTATAATTTAGATTTGAAATAAAAATACGATTTTTATACGTATAACGATATAATAAAAATATGAATTTTATAATGAAAAAATCAATATAAAAATATGATTTTTATGATATGAATGGTGGTATAAAAAATTTATTTTTATAAAATGAGTAGCAATATAAAAATGTGATTTTTATATATTATAATGATCGTCGCTTTCCTATGAATCAGAAAAGCGCGAATTTTAAAGTAAATACTGCAAGCGTACAGGTGTGTAGCATACAGGTCGAACACAGGGAGGTAAATTAAAATCAAATTATTTATCTAATCTCTTGGGCGAGTTAGACGAAGCCTGGAGATTTTGTTGAAATAAAAACAAATTGAAATTGCGAACTTAGGATTATCGTTGAATCTAATCAACGATTAATCACTAAAGAAAGTAAATTGCAAAACAAGAACAACAATGCAGAAAATAAAAGTGCAGAATAAGAAGAACAACAAAAAAATAAAATTAGGATTCTCGTTGAAACTAATCAAACGACTAATCACTAATGAAACAAATGTAAAATACAACTAGTACTCTACCGAATCTAATCGGGTAGATGACACTAGTTGCTAAAAAAAATACTAGAAAATAAAAGAAGAAGAAAAAGAAGAATTTTTATTAGAGTAATGGAATACAGAAAATGAGATAGAGTCATGGCTACAATGACATTACATGGGTATTTATAGGATAGATAGCCAAACCCTAACCCTAATACAATGATAGATGGGCCTTAGGGAATTCTCACAAGAGTTTACAATGAGAGTTTCAAATGGGCCTTAGTTAAATCTATTAAATTTTTGGCCTTTCTTCTTTTCCTCTTGATTCTTTGACAAGCTTCCCTTGATTTGAGAAATTCTTGGTCTTTCTACCAATCATTTTCTTGTCCAACAACAACTAGATGTGAGATCTTCAATTACAATTCTTCAAAATGTAAATATATCCCAATTTGATCTTCATTTCTCTACTTTTTTGGTTGCATGCGGGCTGGGTTGGAATATCTGTAAAAGTAACAAAATAATACCCAAGTAATATTTATCTATATACAAAAGATAAGATATAAGAGCATAAAATAAACACATTTCTATGTCAATCAAATACCCCCACACTTATCTTTTACTCGTCCTCGAGTAAAACAAAAATTAAAAACAAACTAGATAGGTCGCACTTTCGTAGGAAACACGATTGCATTGAGCGTATGCAACAAGCCGTTAAACCTCTAGGTGTCCCTAGTAGGACGAGTGGTGTCTCGTGAGGGTTTTCAGCGGATACTACCCACAAAATCCAAATGTAGTATGCTATAATTCTAATGAAACTACATGAATGCAATGGACGCATGCAAAATAAAAACAAACATGAAAACAAGACTTGTTTCTGAAGTGGTACAACAAATTAAGTTAACAGTTTCTGATCAGTTGATTGTACTTTAAATACCTCAACTTGTCACAAAATTTCAATATAAATCAAGTTTTCAAATGTTAAATTCCAGTTTGTCCAGTTAGTTTGGTCGATAACATAGTGCAGCCATGAAATAAATTCTTAGTTTGCTTGGCACAGTTTGTAAGTGGTATTCTAATTTTCTCATGTATGGCTACTCAAATCAATAAGGTCAAGAAGTGTTTGGGCATCATCGCTTATTCTTTATTCTATAAAAATTTAAAATTTATGTTTAAGTACACACACCTAACTTAGAAGACCAAGGTTTACCACCCATGCACTGCCTCGCGGACTAACGGAGAGTGGGTAAAGAGCTTGGCGGATTATGCAGGCCGATTTTGACTTTGTCAACAATGTGTCGGTAATCCTTAGGTGTCCAATCTCATAAAATGAGACAAAGATATTCCAACGCTGACTTTGTCAACAACATGTCGGATAGAGCTTGGCGGGTTTGCACACCAACGCTTGATATACATGCAATGTTGGATACCCTTGGATTACTATTATTATTATTGAAAATATAAGCACAAAAGAGAGTTACACGAATTCAACTTAACACAACTTAGTTTTAAAGATTCGAAAAGCCAATATAAGTATTTTAAGTCCTCCACTTATTTAAACAAAGTCTACAATATAGAATAGATTTCATGGCCATCACCTAAGAATCTCCCTATTATCGGTTACACTATTTTCCCTCAAAATTAAACTTTTCATTATACATCTTATTCGATTTAAATTGAGAGAAAAAAATACTATCAACTGACTATAAATTCTTAACTTATTTTGTTGTATCAATCTAGAATTAGTCAGGTTTGAAAAAAAAATGGCATGTTGCTACAGTCTAAAATGCATGATGGTCCTACATGAAAAGAAAGAAAGAAAAACTAAAGAAAAATCAAAAGAATGCAATGCAGACTCTCCCCCCCCCCCCCCACACTAGAACTAAACAGTGTCCACACTGTGAACGTTTCCTAAATTTGAAAGATCGTACCCAAAGGTGAATGAGATGCAAAATAATTTGAAGAATGAAATGCAGTTTAGCTATATGTAGGAATGGATCATATATACAATGATATATATGTTTGCGGTGCACGCGATGCAAAGAATGCCACCAACTTTTTCCCCCACACTTGGTTCTAGCCATATGAGTCCCATTTCCACTATGTCTAGGCATGTTTTCTAACAAGCAAGAGTTTTTGAAAACCATCTCATCTTTATACCTTGATTTATAGTCCAGGAGATAAATATCCAGGGTCGTCCTAACATGAAGTTTTTTAGTCAAGCTAACATTCCAAAAATAATTCATGTGCTCAACAAATTTATCAGTGTAATTGTTCAAAAATTTGTGATCGTATATAAATTCAGTGAAATTTGAATTCTGAGTGTTGTTCAAAACTATGTGTTCACATTTCTCATCATTAACTGACAACGTACTTTCAGCACTGACAATGTCAAGTTCATTTGAAATTTTCTCAAAGTTAAAATTTTCGAACTCGTGACGTGAATCTACTTCTTCCTCATTTGGCAACTCATCCTCATTCAATCCGAAAAATTCATGTTCATTAAAATCCTTTTCCAATTTTGAGTTGAAAAATTCAACATTTTCATTCTGTTCAATTTCTAGAATTTCAAGTTTTTCACAGCGTGAAAGAGGAAGGTCAAAATCTAAGCTTAAATCTTTTTTCTGAAAAGAGTTGAAGTCCAAATCGTTTGTTGAATTTTGAAAAACTTCATCAAGATGATCATTCTCAATTTCCAAAGTCGTTATTTGAAAATTTTCAATGTCAGTAAGAGTTGAATTATTTTCTGATTCATCGCTTATTTGAATTTGATTTTGTTGCTCTTGTTGTTCTTTATAAGACGCCATTAAACAAAGAAGTTCATCCATCTTTTTATTTAGCCTTTCCGCCCTCTCATCAAAATGACATTCTTCAGAATCGTTGATTTGAGAGCTCTCGTTTTGGATTTCTTGATTTTCACAATTGTTTGAATTTTCAGAAAGATGATAATGATGTTGGAAATCATTTTGATTTTGAAAATTAGGTTCGTAACCAAAACTGTGAAAATTCGAGGGAAAATTGCAATTTTGGTCATATTCGAAATGTGGATGTGGGTTGTAAATTTGGAAATTTTGATCGATTTGAAAATCATTTTCAAAATTATTTTCAAACTGGTTTCCAACCTCATATTGATGTTGATCAAAGGTATGTTGTGATTCAAAACCGTTTTGATGTGGATGTGGCCCATAATCGAAATTATTGAAATTTAAATTGAAATCATCATTTCGATTATATCTATGATTTTGAAAATTTTGAAAATTATTGATATTGGGCCCACCAAATTTTGGAAAATCTTGCTTCATGTGTTGTAATTCATACTCATACTCTTCAAGAGGACGTCTACTTCGGTTATTATCCCACAATTCTCTCAAAGATTTTTTTTTGAATCAGACATTTGAATGAAATCAAGGAAAGACAGAAATTATTCTCAGTTCAAAATAGTATAAAATACTCAGTTGCGCTCTATTAATTAACTGACTCAATTGGAAGGGGGAAGGGGGAAGAGGGTCTTATGGCCGTTCACGTATAGTATAAACTAAGGGATACGACCAATGTTTTACGGGTAGTATGCAACCTCTTTTGCTAATAGTTCAATAAATTGAACCACTATATATCCGCGATCCAATTATACGAGACAATCAACTTCACAAAGCACAACTTTTCAATTATATTATTTTGAAATATCTAATCATATTTTATTGTTGAGAAACGATGAGAGTGACGACAGTAGTTATGGAAATTTCAACTCACAACAATCAGACAGAATAATTGCAGAAATTAAAAATTGTACATAGCAAGCCGTGCCCCTGCAGAAGATTTTTACAAGCAATGTCTATATTATTTTTTTCTTTGCAACAGAGCACCTGTAGAGTTGAAGAAATTACAATGGGGTATGGCTATCCGTCCAGAATAAATGAGCAATGCTAGCTATTCAACTCCGCTGCTTCGTTCACTTTGGTTGAACGATTATCTTCACCTTGAACTTTTGATTGATTGAACCTTTGAATTTCTTATTTGCAAATCGTTTGATGTCAGATCCTTGTTTGATGGCCGAATTCTTTTTTATTCACTTTGGTTCTTGATTTTTTTTTCAGACAAAGCAAAACAACTCAATAAACAACTTGAATAAACAAATCAAGGACCAACAAAACTTGAAATAGAGGCCACGACCAGGACAAATTAGAAAAGAATGAGATGAACCAAGGAGAACTAAATGGTCAAGCCTATTTCAATAAAAGAAACCAAATATAGTGTGCCTTGTTTCCCAAATAATCACGCACCCTTGAGCAATCACAGAAAGAAATATCCACGCCCTTACCTAACTCACGCACTAAAAAGTGACCAAGCCACTTTTCACGCTCAAATCAAACTCTCTCCCCTTCTTATTTCTTTCCCGAATTGATTAAGAAAATCAAAAGTTCCCAGAAAAAAAATTCCCACGCCTCACCTCTTTTTTTGGAAAATAATTCACGCCGATCCTTATAAATCTGTAAACGAACGAAATACCCCAAAACGAAAGTAATTTACGCTTCCCCTTTTTTTTCTTTTTCTCTTTCGAATTGGTTTTTTTTCTTCAAAAAGTGACCAAGCCACGATCCCCGGCAACGGCGCCAAAAACTTGGTATGGTGATTGAATAGTTTGCTGCAAGAGGAGAGGCTGTTATGGATTTGATATGTTGAGAGGATGGTTGAAAGGGATGTGCGATCAAGGTGTGGATGTTCTGGTTTGTGAGTTTTGAACAAAGCGTGAGGATATGTTCTGGTGTGGACGGTATTGTGACAGATTGATGGTGGACGAGTTGACTGGTGATGGTTCTATTGATGATTTGGATTTGTGGGTGGATGTTGGTTTGTTTGAATGTGGACGTGGGGTTTCAGGAAATGGAACTGCAGACTGGGTGTGGAACTTGTTTGAGTTCGGATTTCGGTGCGGATTGGCGAGGATGGGGGTGAGATTGGACTCATGGGCTTGAAAACTTGCGGTTGAGGTGGAAAAGCAGTAGTACTCGGCTTGAGATTGTGGACTGTGGTTGTGGTATGAACAGCGATTGCGTGGAGGGTGTACAGGAGCGATTTTACGGTGAGAGGATGGAGATTTGCGGAAGATCGGTTTGGTGATGTAACTTTGTTGGCGGCAGAGAATAAAATAGAGGGAAAAAATAGCAAAAGAAATTGTAAAGGATTTTTTTTGTTTTTGTTTTTGTTTTCAGAAATTTGTAAAAGAAGATGGTGAAAAGGAAAGAATTAAAAAAAAATGTTTTTTTTAGAGGCTTGTAAAGAAAGAAATTAATGTAATGACAAGAGGGAAGAAAATGAAAGGAAAGAAATCAAAGAATGAAATGGCAAGTTTTTTTCTATATATACAAGAAAATAAAAGAAAAACTAAAATAAAAACTAACACGAATCGAAAATTAAATAAATAATAAAATTCAATTATTACCTCCCCGGCAACGGCGCCAAAAACTTGATCGTCGCTTTCCTATAAATCAGAAAAGCGCGAATTTTAAATTAAATACTGCAAGCGTACAGGTGTGTAGCATACAGGTCGAACACAGGGAGGTAAATTAAAATCAAATTATTTATCTAATCTCTTGGGCGAGTTAGACGAAGCCTAGAGATTTTGTTGAAATAAAAACAAATTGAAATTGCGAATTTAGGATTATCGTTGAATCTAATCAACGATTAATTACTAAAGAAAGTAAATTGCAAAACAAGAACAACAATGCAGAAAATAAAAGTGCAGAATAAGAAGAACAACAAAAAAATAAAATTAGGATTGTCGTTGAAACTAACCAAACGACTAATCACTAATGAAACAAATGTAAAATACAACTAGTACTCTACCGAATCTAATCGGGTAGATGACACTAGTTGCTAAAAAAAATACTAGAAAATAAAAGAAGAAGAAGAAGAATTTTTATTAGAGTAATGGAATACAGAAAATGAGATAGGATCGTGGCTACAATGACATTACAAGGGTATTTATAGGATAGATAGCCAAACCCTAACCCTAACCCTAATACAATGATAGATGGGCCTTAGGGAATTCTCACAAGAGTTTACAATGAGAGTTTCAAATGGGCCTTAGTTAAATCTATTAAATTTTTGGCCTTTCTTCTTTTCCTCTTTATTCTTTGACAAGCTTCCCTTGATTTGAGAAATTCTTGGTCTTTCTACCAATCATTTTCTTGTCCAACAGCAACTAGATGTGAGAACTTCATCTACAATTCTTCAAAATGTAAATATATGCCAATTTGATCTTCATTTCTCTACTTTTCTGGTTGCATGCGGGCTAGGTTGGAATATCTGTAAAAGTAACAGAACAATACCCAAGTAATATTTATCTATATACAAAAGATAAGATATAAGAGCATAAAATAAACACATTTCTACGTCAATCATATAACATTAGATAAAAATGTGATTTTTATAGCGATATAACAAAGTATGATTTCTAAATATATAATCATCATATAAAAAATGTGATTTTTACTATGAACAGTGTGAAAACGGATTGCAATGGAACCGACTGGAAACAAATCCAAATCCGAACCCTTCAGAAATAAAGGATGGAGGAGTGGAAACCCACAGTGAAAACTTCTCACTTTAATTTTATTTTCTAGTTAAATATGCACTAGGATGCATACGGTGCTTAGCAGCACCTGACACCGTCGTCCACAGACCATGGACGACTTGTTTGATTATAATGTGTTGTGAAAATTGATTATGATATGGAATGGATTATAAAATATTCATGTGTTGAATAAATATTTTATCGTTAAAAATATAATTTTTAACGAGTATATGAAATGAAAATAACTATTCATTTACAAATCGGATGATTTGTTTATGTACACCCATTTGACTGATGTGGATTGGGACGATCAATCTTACACATCGCCCAACTGCACAAATAAAATCTGTGTTTGTTGTTTAAAACCCCACACGGGTATTGGAATGATATTTGACGTACACTAATCTCAATTATTTAGTTGTATGTTGATCGATTAGTTGACAGACTGTGTACGCTTTAATTATTTATATTTAATGCTTATGCAGTTGTGTAATGCACTCTGCATGATGGTTGATTGTTTATCATTGGTGTTATATACATGTGTTGTATGGAATCCATATAATTAACATTATATAGTAATTGATTGGGTCTCATTCCAACTTGGAAAATAAAGAATATTTTAAAATAGTATTCAGAAAAGGATTAAAAATATTCAAGTGTTGAATAAATATTCATGTGTTGAATAAAATAGAATAACGAATATTTCAAAATAATATTCAATAAAAGATCAGAATCTGATTTTCATGTCTGATTAGGGGTGGACATGAAAATATTGAAGTATATGAAGCCGTGCTGATTAGATATGCGCCATTTAGACGCGATTGTTATTTATATCAATTTTATTCATTTTTATAATGAATATCGAAAAGGAAATGATTTCAAAATCTAATGTTTTGAAAATATAATCATCTGTATATTATTGATATGGAATATTTAGTTTTGATTGGAAATTGAATACGAAGTTGAAATCATTTTCAAAACAAATTTGAAACGATTTATAAAGTATGTTTTAAATGGAAATCGACGAAATATATATTATATATATATTATTGTTGGCCATCTTTTTGACCAAGCCACCAAGGTTCACTCACAAGAAGAAAGTATGAAACTGCGTTCCTTAAGTCCATGAAGGATCGGATCGCACCAGAGGGACGCCCCTCACGGATCGCCCCCATTGCATCGGATCGCCCCCCATCAGATCGCCCCCATTGCATCAGCGATCCAACTACTTCTACACAACTCAATCCGTACATACACTATTACCCAGCACAGACCGATCTGATCCCCCGATGCACAGCGAACCCTCTGACATGTTCAAGAACGAGCTAGTCTTCGGCAATCCGAGATGCACGGATCCATCGACACGTGTCCCCAAATGTCACTTTGACCAATTCCTCCTCCTTGCTCGATCCGATATTTAAGGGGATCGCGACACCTGTCCACAACGGCTAATTTGACTAATTCTTCATCAAGCTGCAATACGATCCGATATTCTCGGGATCTGTGCCACGTGTGACCGCGATCCGCCTGACAAAATCAGCTATAAATAGCCCAGAGCTTGGCATTTTTCAGGATCTTTTGGTAGTATTGAGCACTGATTCCGCCATTACTGTCATACCACTATTTCTTGTCAGTTTTATTACGAGATTACTGAGAGAAATTACAATTGTAAAAGTGAGTTTGAGAGAAATCATTGATTGTACTAGCATTCAAAGTATAATCGATAACATATAAAGTGGACGTAGGCTCGTTAACGCCGAACCACTATAAATTCTGTGTGTTTTCTGCTTTTTCTTCATTCTCCAGTTATAATTCTTCACGAATCAGAACAATTTGGGTGTTGGGTCCAAATTTTGATCTAACATTTTGGTTCTTTCACTAAGAAAACAGTCTCAAAACTTCACTGTTCAGATTTTTGAAGATTCCTACGACGTTTGATATCATGGCTGGAAAGAAGTCTAAGGAAGTGCGAGCTTCGCAGGCGAATGAAGTCGCGAATGAAATGGTTGGCGAAAGTGCACATGAGCAGGTCGTTGAGGGGGTCGCGGATCGCGAGGACCGGGGGGCGATCCGAACCAATATAGGTGCCACGATCCGACTTGAGGGTGGCACTGCGAACCGCGAAGCTGGAGGGGTTGTTACTCGATCCCGTGATGACGCCCCGAATCCTCCGCATACCGTGACCACGAACCGATCCCAGGGGGGCGTTGCGAGCCACCAACCTCGATCCACAGCGATCCAAATTGATGACCAGACTACAACTCGGCCTGGAAAGGAGCTTACGGCTCGCTCCTACCATCCTGGCCCCTCCGCTCGACCTGGCTCAAGCTCTTTGCGCATAATAGAAAACAATGATGATCAATATGACCCTTCTGCTCCCGTTACTGAGGGGGATCTCTCTCGCTTTTCCGAAATGTGGGAGAGGCTGTTTGATGAATTGGCTGCTCAAAGGCAGGAGAGCTCCATTCTGCGACAGAACTTGACTGCTATGGATAGAAGGCTTAATGATCTCGCAAGGCAAAGGATGCCCCCAGTTCGTTCGCTCACCCCAGAATACTCTTCTTCGTCAGAGGAATCTCCGAGACCTCCGCGGCGACCATATGAAAGGCCTGAAAACATAGAGCAACTTCGATTTGGAACCTTTCCATCACGGGAAGAAGAGGCACTGGGGGCAGGGCCCTCAAACCGCAATATGAATGATCGCGCCGCAACTCCCAGAGCTCGAGGTGTGGATAGCCCTGTTCAGAATAGACTACCTCAGCCCCGTCGCCGTACAAATGCTTATGGTAACAGGGGGCAGCGAAGCCCAATCCGAGCCCTGGATTTTGCGACTGCTCCTGGAAGAGAGATTTGAGAACCCCACCGAGCAAGAAGCGCTGACCCCGAGCCTCCACTGACCAATGCAAATGTTGCAGCTATGATCCATTGAATTCTGGCAGATAGTCGTGGAAAACGGAATGAAGATTGGGGAATTGACCGCAGTCACACTCCTTTCACTGATAACATTTTAGATGCAATGTTCCCGAGGCGCTTCAACATGCCACAGATGAATCGTTACGCGGGTAGATCTGATCCCGTTCAACATCTGATGAGATATTCTTGGTCAATGACCGCTGCCGCAGCCTCTGACGCTGTCAAGTGCAAAGCATTTCCCATATTCTTGGAGGATGTAGCATTATTATGGTTTACTCGCTTACGAGCAAGATCAATTTCCAGCTTCAGGGAGTTAAGTGAAAGGTTCGTGGAACAGTTCCGCATCTATGCACAAAAGACGAAGAGTGTGATTGACTTGTTCCTTGTCAAGCAACAACCAAGCGAGAGTTTGAGGGTGTATCTAGACCGTTTCAACCTAGCCGCTACTGAAGTCAAAGATCCTCATGAGCCAACGGTTGTGGCAGCCCTAATTGATGGGGTAGATAAAGACACCGAATTTGGGAGATATCTGGCCGGCAAGCCACCCCATACTAGAGAGTTATTCTACGAAAAAGCTAACGTGCACTTGCGCCGGGAGGAAGTATATGCAAACCGAAAGGCAAAAACGGCCGATAAAGAGGAAATCCAGAGCAATGTCACCATTAAGCAGACAGGAGACAGCTCGGGGAAGGTCGAGGTTAATGTCGGAAATCGGAATCAGGGTGGTCGTCAGTCAGGAAACAATGATAATAACAGTAATGGCAACAACCGGAAGAGGAATCGAGGGAACGACTCCCAGAGAAGGACTCGTGCCAGGTCTTTTGAGAGTTATACGCCAATAAACGATACTTTGGAGAATATCTTCATGGATTCGTACAACGTCCTCCAAAATAAAAGGCCTCCTCCCAGAGAGTCGACGGAGAAAGAGCGTGAAACGGGGAAGTTTTGTCTCTTTCATCAGATTCATGGTCATTCGACAAATGAATGCTGTCACCTAAGAGATGTAGTCGAGAGGCTTCTCCGAGAAGGAAAATTGGATGAATACAGAGTGACACCCAGAGACAGGGGGCAAGCCGTACAGGCCCCAAATCAGAACCAGAATCAACCTGCTGTCAGGCCAACTGCCCAGCAAAAGGGAAAGGACCTTGTTATCAATACCGTAATCGGAGGGCTTTATCTCGCCGGACACGGTTCTAAGGCATTGGATCAGTATGTCAATGCAGCCAAGAAACACCTCGAGGTAGGGGAGTGTAGCCACCCTGAGGACAACGTCCCGGTGAAGCAACAAAAGATGATGTCCGACGATGTCGTTTTCCGTGAACGAGAAAGCATTGGAGTTCATGCTCCGACTAAAGATCCATTTGTAATCACAGTACCTATTGGCCCGGCCACTGTTCATAAAGTCTTAGTGGATAACGGGAGTTCCGTCAACATTTTTTTCAAAAAGACATTCGACCAGATGAACCTCGAGATAAAAGACTTGAAGCCCTGTCAAGGATGGATCCGTGGATTTAACGGAGCATCCACCGCTCCAATGGGTTATGTAGAGCTACCAGTTACGCTTGGGGAAGGAGAACGCCAGAGAGTGAGAATCCTTCCCTTCGTGGTTTTGAATATTGAATCACCCTATAATGCCTTCTTGGGCCGACCGGCCCTCGCAAAGTTTAGAGCCTGTATAGCCCCCTGGTGCTTATTATTGAAATTTCCTACGGAAGCTGGTGTTGGTATTGTCAGAGGAGATCAGGTTGCCACATGAGCATGTTATGTTGCAGAGCTAAAGCTACTCCGCAATGGAGGGGACATAGAAACTAAGGGCGCTTCTCCCCCCGCAAGGGCGGAAACCTTATAGCAATTAAAGAAAATCACCGTAGGAGAGTCGCCCAGAGAATTTCCCGAGGATATAGATCCCAGAGAGGTCAAGGAACCTAAGGGCAGAATGGCGACTCCCAACGAGACAACTGTGGATGTACCGATCGATGATAATGACCCAGAGAAGGTCCTTAAGATTGGATCCCAGTTAAATTCGAATTTAGATAAAGAACTGACGAATTTCTTAAAAAATAATTTGGATGTATTTGCATGGACCTACGTAGACATGTGCGGTATATCTCCATCAATCATGAGTCATTCATTAAGCATTAACCCTAAGCATCCTCCTATAAAACAAAAAAGGCGAATGCTGGGCCCAGAGAGGTCCGCTGCCTTGAAAGAAGAAGTTGGAAAGCTAAAAAGTAATGGATTTATCATAGACTCAATCTATCCAGACTGGATTTCAAATCCAGTCCTGGTAAAGAAGGCCAACGGGAAGTGGCGAACGTGTATCGATTTCTCGGATTTGAATAAAGCCTGCCCAAAAGACAGTTTTCCGTTACGCCGGATCGATCAGTTGGTGGACTCAACGGCGGGCCATGAACTTCTCTCCTTTATGGATGCTTATTCAGGATATAACCAGATTCCAATGCACGTTCCAGATCAAGAACACGCTAGCTTTATTACGGATTTGGGATTATATTGCTATGTGGTAATGCCCTTTGGCTTGAAGAACGCAGGTGCTACATATCAATGGTTAGTGAACAGAATGTTCTATAACCAGATTGGGAAAACAATGGAAGTATACGTCGACGACATGTTGGTTAAATCTAGGCAATCCTCCAATCACACTACAGACCTGGCAGAGATGTTCAGCATTCTTCGAAAGTACGAGATGAAACTCAACCCAACAAAATGTTCATTCGGGGTCGCCTCCGGAAAATTCTTGGGATTCATCATCAGTTCTCGTGGGATTGAGATTAATCCAGACCAGATCGCAGCAATCAGAGACATTCAGGAACCTAGGCAGATTAAAGATGTGCGAAGCCTTGCAGGGAAATTAGCCACACTAAGCAGATTTATCTCCAGGGCTACGGAAAAATGCATCCCATTCTTCGAATTGATAAAGCGAGGAAAACGCCACTTCAAATGGACGCCCGACTGCGTAGAAGCGTTTCAGAACTTGCTGAGACACCTGGAGAAACCTCCGATATTATCTAAGCCGATGGATCACGAGGACTTATTCGTGTACTTGGCAGTGTCGTCTCACGCGATCAGCTCAACATTGGTGAGAGAAGAAGATAAAGTTCAAAGACCTGTGTATTACGTGAGCAAAAAATTGACGGCAGCAGAGCGTAATTATCCAAGGATAGAAAAGTTGGCGTATAGTTTGCTGATCGCCTCTAGAAAGCTTCGACATTATTTTCAGGCTCATCCTTTTACCGTATACATTGATCATCCACTCAAACAAGTTCTACAAAGACCAGAAGCGTCTGGAAGGCTACTCAAGTGGAACATTGAGTTGAGTCAATTTGATCTGAATTTTCAACCCCGGCGGTCAATACGGGGGCAAGTGATAGCTGACTTCATAGCAGAGTTTACTATCCCAGAGGAAGATATAGTAAACGAAGAAGTTGACCCCTCAAAATTACTTCTCGACCCCAGTGCCTGGAGATTGTATACTGATGGCGCAAGGAATGACAAGAGATCCGGCGCTGGAGTAGTGCTTGAAACTCCCGAGAAACGGCTGATATCCTATGCTATCCGGATGGAGTTTCACGCCACTAACAACGACTCCGAATATGAAGCCCTGATAGTCGGGCTAAGGATCGCAAAGGAGTTGGAAATCACAAAGCTGGACATCTTTTGCGACTCCAAGTTAGTTGTGAACCAGGTTACTGGAAAATTCCAAGCTAAAAGTGCAAGATTGATTTTATACTTGAAGAAAGTGAAGGAGTTGCTGAAGGACTTCGATCACTACAGCATATCTCATATTCCGCGATCAGAGAATCAACAGGCGGATAAGTTGGCAAAGATGGCTAGTTCCGACGATACTGAAGAGACCAGGCTAGCCCCAGTCGAAGTACTTCGGTCTCCTAGTATAGATCGGATGGAAATTGATTCGGTACTAGAAATGGAACCAGAAAGGGAGTCATGGATGACCCCTCTAAAGAATTTCCTGATGAATGGAACGCTTTCGACCAAGAAAAGCGAGAGGCGTAAAGTAATTCGTAAAGATGCCCGATACGTTCTACAAGGCGGAGTTCTTTACAGACAGGGATTTTCAATTCCTCTTCTCCGGTGTATAGCTCATGACGACATCAAGCGTGTGCTGCAGGTGGTACATGAAGGTGAATGCGGCGATCACACTGGAGGGCAAACATTGGCGAAAACGGTGTTGCGGCATGGTTATTTCTGGCCTACCATAAACAAGGATGCGGCGAAATACGCACGACGGTGTGATGCGTGCCAGAGATTTTCAAAGATACCTAGAGCACCTCCTAATCAGTTAAAAACAATGGCGAGCCCATGGCCTTTCACTATGTGGGGAATTGATATCATCGGAAGTCTCCCCATAGCTAGGGGCGAAGCGAAGTTCGCTATTGTAGCCGTAGATTATTTCACTAAGTGGGTCGAGGCTGAGCCACTGACTACAATCACAACCAAACGAGTGATCAATTTTGTCGTTAGAAACATCATCTGTCGATTTGGGATTCCAAAGATTGTTATAACGGATAACGGAACTCAGTTCGATAGCACTAAATTCAGAGACTTCTGCCAGAAATACCACATTGAGAAACGGTACACCTCTGTGGTGCACCCGCAATCGAACGGACAAGTCGAAGCGGCGAATAAAGTGATTAATTCCATTCTGAAAAGAAGACTTAAACGGGCCAGAGCCATGTGGGCTGATGAATTACCCTTAGCACTATAGGCCTACAGGACAACGTATAAATCGGCAACAGGACATACCCCCTTCTCCCTTGCTTTTGGAGCAGAAGCAGTCTTCCCGGTTGAGATAAAAGTACCTTCTCACCGAGTGACTTATTACGATTCGATGACCAATAACGAATTGCTCCTTGAATCCCTGGATATGATCGAAGAAAAGAGGGACGAAGCAGACCTGCATGCCTTGAGATGCAAACAATAGGTCGCCCGATACTACAACAAAAAGGTTCGAGCCCGAACCTTGGAACCCGGAGACTTGGTTCTGAAGCGTGTCTTTTCAGCCCCAACTCATATGGGTGCGAAGTGGGAAGGACCGTACTCCATTCTGTGCAAGCTTGATAATGGAACCTTCAAGCTAGCAACCGTAGATGGAAAGGAAATCCCCAGAGTGTGGAATGCCCAACATTTACGACCGTACCTAACGTAAAGATGTCAGATCTATTCTTTTGCTTTGTTAACAACCATGTACAAGGCACGACTTGCCTAGAATAGTCCGATTTCTTAAAGCAAAAAATTATAAAGTGGACGTAGGTCATGATTCGACCGAACCACTATAAAAATATTGTGTGTCGTTTACCTTTATTGCACTATTATTTATCTGCCTTTCTATTTTTAGGGAAATTGCTGTGAATCATGCAACGGTCACATAAGCGTATAACCATAGGTGCCTTTCATCAGAATGGAATGCAATCACCAGTCAAAACTCTGAGGGTGCGATAAAGTAAATCATATCATTGATAGCGCTCTAACTCTCCAGAGCCAAGAGAGAGCATAACGGACATGAAGGCAATGTCCGTAAGTCATGGCGGTGTACCATGATCGAAACCGCCTTGACGGAACTCTAACCTCGGCGACTGCCAGGAGAGTATAAACGTGTCTCCGATTGAGCGCTGAGAAAGAGATCTTGCCCCGCTGAAGGATCGGGGAGCGATTGAACTACTAAGCTCGAACTCTAACTCTCCAGAGCAGAGAGAGAGTATAAAAGCGTCTCCGATTGAGCGCTGAGAAAGAGCTCTTGCCCCGTTGAAGGATCGGGGAGCGATTGAACTGCTGAGCTCGAACTCTAACTCTCCAGAGCAGAGAGAGAGTATAAAAGCATCTCCGATTGAGCGCTGAGAAAGAGCTCTTGCCCCGCTGAAGGATCGGGGAGCGATTGAACTGCTGAGCTCGAACTCTAACTCTCCAGAGCAGAGAGAGAGTATAAAAGCGTCTCCGATTGAGCGCTGAGAAAGAAATCCTTCCCCGCTGAAGGAACGGGGAGCGACTGAACTACTGAATTCAAAATCTAACCTCGGCGGCCGCCAGGAGAGTATAAAAGAGCCTATGATTAAGCACTGAAAGGTGCCGGAAATTCAGCACCACAAGGACAGTTATCTTATTAAATTTTCTAAGTTCCCCATATTCAGAAATAGGGGGCAACATGCGAACAATGCTAATCAATCTTTAGTAAGCCCTGGTTAAGCGCTACATTAATGATTGATTGGGGGCCATATACACATACACATGAAACTTGATGCAACACGAAAATTTTTAAATTTTTCTTTCTGTTGCTTGACTGATTTGTAGTTATAATCAGATAATCTATCACTAAGCATGAAAAGTTTATTGAATGCAGGTACTCGATGATGCAATAAGAGATAAACTTTCATTTATAAACTGCAAGCCTACAAAGTGAAAAACAACCTAAAAAACAAAATGAGGGCCAGTTTCATAATTACATTTCCTGGCCAGTGGGAAGCCTAAAGACAAAATATAGACAAGCGACAGTATCCTATTTACGCTTGGTCTTTTTCTCCTGTTTTTGCTTCTCCAGCTTCGCCTTGTCAGTTTTGGATTGATCACCCTTCTTTCTTTTCCTTTTGTCTATAAGAGGAACGTCCGACTCATCAGAAGACTCCTCCTCCACCTCCTTTCTCTTTCTTTTATCAGTGAGGGAAGCTGGGAAATCATCAGGGTTCGCAAAATGAAGCTGTTTGCTGATGGATTTGGGCTGGAGTTTCAAAACCATCCCAATTTTGGGATTAAACTCCGAGATAGGGGCTATGTTCAAAGGCTCTTGTCCCACCTTCTTTAAAGCCAGCTCCTTTTCCTGCCTAGCTTTTCTGTTAGCCAAGGTTTCATCGTCATCGTCTTCGGCTTATTTGGTGCTAATGATATCCTCCTCATCCTCTACATGGCACCCATCCATATCTTTCAAGGCCTCGATGGTTTCATCATCCTTGGGAGCATCAGCACTGGGTGCCAGGACGCCCTTCTCTACTGTTGTACCCTCGGCCTGCTTCGGTATATCAACACTGGCGCTAGGCGAGACGACAATCTTCTCCGCCTCTTTCCTCTTCTCGACATCCTTGTCGACGAGCTCGCCACCTGTATTATGGGGAACACATGTTATTAATTCAATTGGTTGCTCTACCAGACGACGACAACTCACAATTGCTTTGACAAATTGGGGGGAAAAAAGGGAGATACCTTCCGCTGATCCTCCATCTAGGCTAGCTGCAGAAGCTCCAATAACCACAGGAGTTAGGCCCAAAGGAATTAATGGATCATCAGGATGGTATTCCTCAACTACGGAGGTCTTGGGCTCTTTAGCTGAGCTCGAACCTTCGTCAACCTTGTTTTTGCCCTTAGCCAAGGCCCTCTCCTTCTCCATTTATTCTTGAATTAGACGACGGCCTTTTGCCAGATCCTCGGGCTCGTTATCCCTCAGGATGGTCTTCATCAGCTCATCTTCGTCAATCTCTTCAACTCCTAATCTCTGCTTCTAACCCTCAACGATGGCATCCCATAAATTGGCTAAAGTAACGTGGTAGTCCGGGATCCACGAGATGTTGCGGGTTTTGAGGACATGGCCAAGGAAGTCAAAAATCATCTCTTCGAACCCTTTGATATCCTTTTCTCTCTCGAGGAGCTTGTTGTTAGAAGCAGTAGCCATTTCAATGGCACTTTCAACATTCTTTTCAGCGAGATCCGCGCGCCTCTCCGCATCCGCGACTTGATCATTTAAAATCACCTTTTCCGCTTCAGCCAAAGCTAGACTTTCTCTCAAACTTGCTTTTTCTTCCTCCCAAGCAGCTCTCTCAGCTTCAAAATGGCCTTGTGTCGTCTTCAACTCAATGTTGGCCATTTTAAGATCTTCTACCTCCTTCCTTAAGGCCATTTTCTCTTGACTATTTGAGTCAAGTTCAGAATGAAAGCGTTTCTTAGCATTCTCCAATTCGGTCTTATAATTCTCAGCATCTCTCCGCGCTAAGGCAAGTTGGGATTGAGCATCTTCCAAGTCCTTCTACATCTTTGTCCTAGCCCTTTCATTATTATCAATCTTCACCTTGGATCTATGTGCTTTCATCTCAAGCGTTCGGATGACTTCTGAAAGATTAACGGCACGTTTCTTCATCACTTCATACTGCCTGGCTACATGACGAATGTGCCCGATGACTTCAGTATCCCAGTTCCTAGGGACGGGCTCCAAGGCTGGAACAAACATCATCCTTTCGAAGAAGATGTTAGGGAATTGTTCTCGCAACTTTTCCAGCTTAGCTTGAGTCTCGGGACCATGGATGTAATCTTGTGACCCGGGGGCAACCAACTCTTGCTGGCTGGAAGGGACAATGTCACTTCTCTCCTTTTCAGAATCCTTGAGTGGATCCTTGCTTTTATCCTTGGGCTTGTAGTGTCTTTTTGACGACCTGCTGTGAGAGGGTGCACTCTTCGGAGGAGTTAACTTTTTAGGAAGTTGTTTTCCCCCTGTAGGTGGTACCGAATAACTGGGAAGCTTGCTAGAAGTCGATTTTGGTGGAGACCGGGATTGCGAAGAAGTAGGCTTGTGAGAAAGGCCGCGAGAGCGCTCGGGATTCGGATGAAGACTGGGTGTGCCTTCACGAAGAGAACGATAAGAATAAGACCACCTGCGAGACATCTTTCCTGCAAAGGAGAAAAGAGCACATTAAAACCTTGGATACTGTTGATATAAAAGTGTGGGGTCAGGCAGTGCGTGTGATTTGTGCATCCCATATAATTCCCCCTAACAGACCCGGGCCTGAAGTCAGGCTCATCTGAGTAGGTTCTTGTCCTCCAATGGGAACGGTGGTTTCCTCAGAAGCAGGGAAAAATGGCTCCCCTTCAAAGTCCCCTTCTGTGTATACATCATCAGGCAAAGGAATTTTGCTCAGCTCTTTAAATAGTTGTTCTTCTATCAAATCATCGGGAGCAGCAGGTTCGGTCGGAAGAGAAGTCCTTGAGGGGAAACCCCCCGGAGAAACTGGGATTTCGTTGGACTTGTCACCACGGGCCTCATCTCCTCTATATATTTTCAGGTCCTCGTCGTCCTGGATGATTATCGGGGAAGGACTCTTACGGAATTTAGTTGTTTCTGCTACCCATGATGTTCCCTCTCCCTCTGTTGGGGGCACGTATTTGTAGGGTTTGCCGCCTGCACCAAGTCCAAACCTTATATCCAGAAGGTGATGCTTGTGAAGATTCTCGTCAGTAATGCACTTCTTGATCCTTAGAAAATCAGATCTGCTTTGTAGAAGAATAGACAATCGATTATTGTATACCAAGCCTTCCGTCTTGGGAAAGACGTGATCTGCTTAAAACAAAAAAGAAGGGGGGATGTTAATGCTTCGATTTCTTAAGCAAGATATTCAGTCAAAAGATTAAAGTTTATTTGATTTAAACCATCTTCTTGAGCACCCAGCCTGTCTCTTTATATAGAACCAATCAGACTTGGGATCCCCTATATTGCTGTATCCGTCATACAGAACTTTCCTATTCGCTACCGATTCGAAGAAAGAGAAATTTGGGGTTGCTGAGGAGCGATGCTTTAAAAGATAAAAGAATTTTAAATCTTTGAATGTAAGCTCGGTATGCAGGATTTCCGCGTATGCAATATATAGAGTGTACAGAGCTGCGTAGGCATTGGGATGGAGCTGCATCGGAGCGATACCCAATCCCTTTAAGGTCTCAATCACGATTGGAGGAAACAGAGGAATAGCTCCTACCCGGCACATGAGGCGGCTGACTGTCATATATCCTTCCGGAGCTTGGTGAGGTCTATCTTCGCTACCGGGTGTCCTCACATCATCCCAGGGGATCCCATGTCTCAGGCAAATTCTTTTAAGCTTTATGTCGTCGAGTTTGGAGGCTAAAGAATCATTAAATTTCTCTATCCCAAGTGCGTCAGGAATCTCGTCGGGAGCTCGTCCATCTACTTCAGACTCCTCATCAAGTGAGGTACTTTCAGATGGATCTGATTCCGTTGCCTCATACTCAGATCCAGAATCCTCGCCCCCTGGGTTAATTGGAGGGACCTCAGGGTTATGGTGCTCAAACACCTCGGGATCCGTCTCTGTGTTAGATCTTGAAGGGGAGTGATTATCCGACATTACTGT
The DNA here is from genome assembly GCA_030737875.1 of Allium sativum. Taxonomy (NCBI): domain Eukaryota; kingdom Viridiplantae; phylum Streptophyta; class Magnoliopsida; order Asparagales; family Amaryllidaceae; genus Allium; species Allium sativum. The sequence goes on along the minus strand of CM060920.1, from coordinate 856,775,224 downwards.
TTAGGCGAGCAAACATGAGAAATAAGATTAAAACTACCCATCCCCCCTGTGTGTGCAAGTGCCAGTGTGTGCTTGTGCGTGCATTAAGGAAAGGTACAAAGGTCAACAAAATCATCGAGACATTGGTCGTTGTTCAATTGGTAGATTATGCATTTGTTCAATCCGGAATGTTCGTCTCAAGGGCTCTAACCTAACTGTTCATCGATTTGTTATAGTTGCATCATATTATTTAGTCAGCGTGTGAATCAGATCGTTCGTCAGTCGGATCGCAGGGCAGGTTCGGATCGCGACATATGGACATATCGTGGTGAAGGACTCGGTACGCGGAAGGGTACTAGATCATGGAAAGGCTTCGAATCGTGAAGCGCACCAATTCATCCAGACCGATCGCGATGGTATCTTGGCGATCCCCATCGCCCCCCATTCTCCACGACCCGAAGCTCCAGTATCTTCATGATCTGACACTCGCGTCTAGTTCCCCACGAACTGTAGCCTTGCCGTTTCCGCGATCCGACCCACTAGCCAAATCAACATTCTAGTTCCGTTCCCTCTCCCCTCGCCTCACCATCGCTTCGAACTCGGGCCTCGCCCACGAACCGACCTGGTCATCCCTTCCTTCTTCTTCCTCAACTCTCCTCTTCACCCTTAAATCCATGGAATCGAACCAGGCACGTTCGCGTTTACTATCGCCAAATCCTACAAAACTCTGTTGTCTCCACTCTTTAAACTAGTGCGAGCACGATAGAAACTAAAGAAAAGCTGTTTAATTACCTTCTTAAAGTTTGAAATCGGTTGGAAATTGGGAAATCAAAGTTAGGGTTTTCTCTCAAGAAAATTGGCGGCGGCTGCGAAAGAAGAAAGAAGAGGAGAAGAATGAGGGTAAGGATCGATTTATATAGGCAAAGGGGCGACCGTTAGTCTCCCCCTTTTTTGTCTTATTCGATCCGTGAAAATAGGCGGGCCGCGAACCAAAAGCCCACCACGTCTCGAAGAGAAGCCCGTCTCGTTCGTGAAGAGGCCCAAATGCTCACCAAAGGACGAGGCGAACAACTTGCTAACGGACCGTGACTCGCACATGCGATCCGAACCGATAAATGACCGACAGGAATGAAAATTCAGAAATGATCATAGAAAATTCAAATATTCACCTGGTAGATTCGATGATGAAGACTCTGAAAGATCCCAGAAAAGAATTGTCCAATAAACAGGGAAACTATTAAAGATTTATCCGATATTCATTACGAGCAAAGAGACAACTTTCCGTAAATGATATGGCCTTTCGGATAGACGCTACCTCTGATTTGCATCTCTTTATGAAAAGACGTTTCTATAGTTTCGAAGCATGTTCCATCATCGATAAAACATACTTCGAGGGGGCAAAATGTTGGCTAGCTTTTTGACCAAGCCACCAAGGTTCACTCACAAGAAGAAAGTATGAAACTGCGTTCCTTAAGACCATGAAGGATTGGATCGCACCAGAGGGTCGCCCCTCATGGATCGCCCCCATTGCATCGGATCGCCCCCATTGCATCAGCGATCCGACTACTTCTACACGACTCGATCCGTACATACACTATTACCCAGCACAGACCGATCCGATCCCCCGATGCACAGTGAAGCCTCTGACCTGTTCAAGCACGAGCTAGTCTTCGGCGATCCGAGATGCACGGATCCAGCGACACGTGTCCCCAACTGTCACTTTGACCAATTCCTCCTCCTTGCTCGATCCGATATTTAAGGGGATCGCGACACCTGTCCACAACGGCTAATTTGACTAATTCTTCATCAAGCTGCGATACGATCCGATATTCTCGGGATCTGTGCCACGTGTGACCGCGATCCGCCTGACAAAATCAGCTATAAATAGCCCAGAGCTTGGCATTTTTCAGGATCTTTTGGCAGTATTGAGCACTGATTCCGCCATTACTGTCATACCACTTTTTCTTGTCAGTTTTATTACGAGATTACTGAAAGAAATTACAATTGTAAAAGTGATTTTGAGAGAAATCATTGATTGTACTAGCATTCAAAGTATAATCGATAACATATAAAGTGGACGTAGGCTCGTTAACGCCGAACCACTATAAATTCTGTGTGTTTTCTGCTTTTTCTTCATTCTCCAGTTATAATTCTTCACGAATCAGAACAATTTGGGTGTTGGGTCCAAATTTTGATCTAACAATAATATATATTTAATGGCCTGAATAGAACGCGCCGCGCAGTTCGCGAATTTCGACCATTGACTTCGAATGTACATTACGGGTGATCCGACTGTCGGATTCTCCTAAAACCAGAACCGTTGGGCTCGTATCGAAAAGAGCTTTCCAAAGAATATAAAAGATTTGAAATCTAATTGTTGGATTTGGAATTATGTCCAAATCTAATTTGGAAAAGGTCGGTGTAAGTGAAGCTTGATGACCGTTTATGGAAATCGACTGTATGGGCCTTGATAAAATTATTAAAAATATTAATAATTTGTGTAAAATCTTGATAAATGATTTGGAAAGAATTGGTGTGAAAAATACCCTATTTGAAAAGATAAAAATATATTTTTATCGAAATGAACTAGTTATGAACTAGAATTATAATCCAATATTTTTAAATAAATAGATTGGATTTGAAATGGTTTTAAAAATAACCAGAACTTCCAATGTATGAGTTGGAATGGATTTGAATGGAAATAATCTTCGGAATATTTCGGTATTGGATCTCGTGATTATACAGATATGGTTATGGAAATTTGGAAGATATATTTTATATCATTATTTCCAATATGATATTTGTTGGTTTCAGAATTTGATACTGAATATAAGTCGATATATTTTCTATTCAGAGCCTTGTATTTAATATCAAATGGGATTTTGGGTTTGTCGTGAGCAGTGTCTTGAATAACACTGTTCTTAAACCAAGTTGAGAAAAGAATAAATATTTTAATTAAGATTTAGTGAAATTTTCCAATTAATTAATATTTAATTGGAATGGAATAAAAGAATGGAATTTGGGTTTGTCGTGAATGGTGTCTTCATTAACACTGTTCTTAAACCCCGTGTGAAAAGAATAAATCTTTTAATTTAGGTTATTAGAGTTTCCAGTTATATTTAGTAACTGGAATAAAAATGGAATGTGAATTAGGTTTATTGTAAACTGTGTTTTTAATGACATTTGTTCTTTAACCCGATTTACAGTGAAATGGAATTTGGAATATATAAATCTTTTAATTAAGATTTAGGGGAATTTTCCAAAGAAGAGTTTTCCAATTTAATAAAATAAATTGGAATGGAATAGAATTCGATTTGGTAATAATCGATGTGAACTTCTATGGAGGAAGACCGTTACTATATATGGAATTTAAAAGGCCTTGCCGTTATTCCATTTATATTATTGGTTGGATACAGAAGTTTATATCGATTATATATATCGATCTGTTTTCCGTGAAGATTCCATAATTAATGGAATGGGATTTTGGGTTTATCGTGAACTGTGTTTTAAATGATATTAGTTCTTAACCCAGTTAAAGATAAGATTAATTTCTTAACTTTGAATAATCATTAGGTAATGATTTTTTACATTAAAACTGAATTGGAGTTTTAATGAATCTTTAATTAGATTGAAAAAGGGAATGTGATAATTTAAATTATCAAATTTGTGAAATGATCGAGAATGGAGTAGCACCAGTTTTACTCCAACCAATAGTTAAATCTTTAATTAGATTTGAGCGTGAAATGGTAATTAACTTTACCGATAACACCATGGTGTTCGATATGAAGTATTACCAGTTTTGCTTCATGGGATGAATAGGTTGGGATTGGGAAATACAACAAATGATTACTTGGGTAAGTTGCGTTAATCCCGACTAGTTTGGATAAACCATAATTTGGTTTGAATTGATATCCAAAGGAAGATTAAAGAATAAATTTAAAGAATTTATCTTTGATAAAATTAATGGGAACCTTTCCTAGAGGATACGAATATTTAACTAAAGGAATATTCAAAATTGGGATGAGGCGTATGTTGTGTTTTTGTAGCACTTGTTTATAATATACGCGAGTTATTTTGAAAGACCGGGTTTATACCATTCTTAATAACTGAATCGGAGATGAGTCGACGATGAAGACGGTGGTTGAAGACCGGAGGTCTTTACATCGTTTGGATGATTACAGATGTCTTGAATAGGCTGTACACCCAAGACGAGGTAATAAGTGGTGATCGTCCAGACGTACTTGGAGATCGACCAGATATGTAAGGACCTCTCTCCTGTATTGGACATATGGGATGAGGAATAAGGTGCCTCCGGTTTCGTTCAGACCCAGAACGAACTTGTAAATGGATGTGTGTCTGACATCGGATTTCATTCTGTGTGATTGATAGACATCGGTTGCAAAGCGTGAATTGCCTGTGTGGCATGCTGAGATGAAAATGATCAAGGCTTCTGTTGAAAAGAAAAGTCTTGTGGTTGATGATTAAAGAACGGCTTTACTATAGCGTAGCTTTGTGTATAGCGTTAATTCGCAAGCCTCACACCCTAGTGTGAACCAGAAACGGGAGAGGACTTCCTGGAGGGCATGCGTTTCCTTCTAGCAAGGAGTGGTGTCTAGGTTTTGCAAGCCCAGACGTTTTACTTATGTGGATGGATAGAAAGGCGCCTCGGTTATAGTGGTCACTGCGGTGCCGGTGGATGGTTTGGTCGATATATAACCAGTTTACGCCCTATAGGGCGGGAAACGTATTGTTTAGGCATTTTAATCCACCTCATGTGGACCGACCCTGACGATCCAAGGCTTGCCAGCGCGCTTGCCTGAGGCTCGGGCTAGAGAGTCTCGAAGTGGTAAGGACGGTCCCTTGCCTTGGTTCATGATGGAAATCCAACTTCCAATACGACATCATGTGGTTTTAATTGTAGAACTAGTATGGCGACATAGTAGCATGGGATGCTATGCCGTCTATGATTGATACATTTATATTTGAAGTTGTTTTCTTCACTTATAATAATAATAATAAAAAGATTAAACTTCGCTTATCAAGCATTATTTGGCTATTATAAAGTAAAACCCTATCCTCCAGCTAGCGTTGCATTGTGTGATGGGACCTGGGTCTTATAATAGCTTCATTGTTCTTTATTTAGCATTGCGCTATTTGTTTTATACACTGGTATTCTTGAGAGGAAAACCCATTTCATGTTATAAGGCGTGGTCCCTTGATTTACCTAACTTTAAAATAAAGATTATTAATTGTTTTAATTCTCACACCAGTCACATGACTGATCTGGAGTTTATTGTTTTAACCTAAACTCTGGGTGCCTTTATTTTCCATACGGGTTGCTAGTAGTTTTGGTTTTGCAGATTTATATTCACAGGATCCTGGTTTACAGCTGGAATGATATTCGGAAAGCTCTGTATCCATATATTTCTTTCAGTTATGTTTTGTATTAATTTCCGCTGCATTGTAATTTGTAAATCTCTGATATTTGTCAAATATGTATTATTTGTTTGTACTCTGTATATTCTTGTTCTCTGATGTAAATTGTTGTAATAAGTAATGAAATGTTGTTTTGTTTGTGTTCTGATTTGTTATGTTCTCAATTCAATCCGGGCTTTCCTTTACAGGCAAGTTTGGGTCATCTCAGTTGGTGTCAGAGCTTTGGTTTACAGAGCTCGAGAACAAGGCATATTAGAATTAAGCGAAAGAATTCATCAGAGATTGGATTAGTAATATCCAGTGATAATGACTCGTTAGAGATAGGATCAGCAGTATCCTAGAATGAGTGTACAGAGTGCGGTTTTTAAAAATAAAAACAAATTTAGTTTTGAAAATTTAATCAAATTATATTTATTTGAGTATATTACTTTATATCGAATTTGGACAATCAAGTACATGGAGATTTTGAATATACGTGTAATCAACGTGTATTCGAAGCCTTAAATATACTGGATAAATATAGAATCACACTCTAGTCACCTGGAGATGATTCCAATGATACTGGTGATTGACATGTCAGCATCAATAGTTTATGTTCGAGTTTCGAAAGTGGGATATCTATATATCTCCAATTGGCTGGTATGAGAACCAAAAATTAGATGGGGTTATTGTTTGTGACTTGGCATCAAAAAATGGATTTTTGGTATATTAAAGCTATAAATTTGAAATGTTAATCAACTAATAGATTGATGGTTGAGTTGTCTGATTGTTAGTTAACTAATAAAATATTGAACTGAATTGAAATTTTACTGCATTTGCATGCATGTACATGTATATACATTGAACGGGTTATGGATAAACTGCTAAGAAGAGAAATAAAATTGTATGCCCGACAAATAGGTACGTGTTCACTAATTTTCTTTTTCTATTAAAGAGTTTATGATCCTAAGGCTAGTCACTTGGCAATTTTCTTTTTCTTGTAAGGAGTTTATGAGCCTAAGGCTAGCCACTGGCAATTTTCTTTTAAAGAGTTTATGAGCCTAAGGCTGGCCGCTTAGCAATTTTCTCTTTCTTTTAAAGAGTTTATAAGCGTAAGGCTCATCGCTTGGCATTTTCTTTTTTCTTATTGGATGGATGAGGGCCCTATGAGGCTAGTTGAGGTTTTAAATGTCTCCCCATACAAAGGAAGTTAAGGCAAAATTTCAAAAATTTAGGGTGTTAGCCAAATTTTTGAAGAATTTGAAAATTCTTAGAAATTGAAAAGTTGAAGAATGAAAGTTGAGTTGATTAGAAAAACAACTTTCAGCTCCGTTCCTTTTCGAGGACGAAAATATTTTAAGTAGGGGAGATTGTAACAACCCGGAAAATCAGAACCAATTTAAAAAATTTATTTTGGCAATTTTAATGAATTTTGAATATTTAAAATGATTTATTTTAATTAATAATGACGAGAAATTTATTTTGAATAGAATTGGAATGTATAATTTAATTAAATCGAAATTAGACTATAAATTTTTATTTTAATTATAAAAGGAATTGGAAATGGCGCGGTAGTTTGAAATTTCGATTTCAAATTTTAAATGAATGTACAGGATTCAAAATAAACCAGATTTTGGTGAAACTAGAAATATTTTAGTCTGTTTGAAAATATTTCCAAAGAACTTGAAAAATTGAAATTTCATAGAGGTAATAAAAAGTTATGCCCAGTTGAAAATTAAGAATAGTCGTTATGGAAATATAGCCCTTAAAAATAGCGATTTTGCAAACGACCTCCGTTTTCGATGAGACCACTTTTGTTGGATCCGGAATGTCAAGTTATTGCTTGATTCCAAATTTTATAATTTTTGGAATCAATATGTGAGCGTGGCGGATTTAAACATGTTTGGTCATTTCAGTTTTTGAATTTAATCGACTGGAAAATGACAGTTTTTCAAACGGTCTCCAAATTTGACTAAATTAGTTTTGTTAGGACCGTAGCGTGGTTAGGTTTGATTCGGAGGCCGAACAAAAATTGCACTTTTATAGGATTAAATATAAACATTTAAATAAATTGGGTCAAGATCTTTCCCTCTTCGCACCGGTCAAACCCCCCCCCCCCATTCCATTGTACAGGCCCGACAATTCAAAAGAAAAATAAAATAAAAAAAGAAGGAGAATCGCGGAAGGCGACGAAGCCTTAATCCGCTACCACCACCATCACGGCATCCCCCAGAGACGCCGCCAATCCCCCCCATTGACCATCCCCTCTCGCTCCCTTCTCCCTCCTACTAAAAACCGCTCCTCCACGAACCCTAACCCCCAGATCGAGGTAGCCGCCGCCGTGGGGCGCCCTGGCGCTGGCAGCTCCGGTGCTGCACCGCCCCATCCCCTCCGCACCTCCTCCTCTGATAACGGTGAGTGTTTATAATTTTAATTTATATAAAATCTATTTTTTTTTATTTACATAAAACTTATATTTTTAATGTAGGAGAGTTTAGATCTTTATATGTAAAAAAAATAGATCTTTAAATGTAAAATAATAAATTTTTATATGTAAAAAGATTAGATTTTATATGTAAAAAGAATAGATTTTTATATGTAAAAAGAATATATCTTTATATGTAAAAAGAATAGATTTTTATATGCAAAAAGATTTGATTTTTAATTTGGAAAGATATGATTTTTAAAATATAAATAACATGTAGGTTTTGAAATAAAGAAATAAAAATATGATTTTTATAATTTAGATTTGAAATAAAAATACGATTTTTATATGTATAACGATATAATCAAAATATGATTTTTATAATGAAAACATCGATATAAAAATATGATTTTTATGATATGAATGGCAGTATAAAAATATAATTTTTATAAAATGGGTAGCAATATAAAAATGTGATTTTTATATATTATAACATTAGATAAAAATGTGATTTTTATAGCGTTATAACAAACATGATTTTTAAATATATAACCATCATATAAAAATATGTGATTTTTACTATACAAAGCGTGAAAACGGATTGCAACGGAACCGACTGGAAACAAATCCAAATCAAAACTGTTCAGAAATAAAGAATAGAGGAGTGGAAACCCAAAGTGAGAACTTCTCACTTTAATTTTATTTTCTAGTTAAATATATACTATGATGCAGACAGTGCTTAGCAGCACCCGACACCGTCGTTCACAAACCATGGACGACTTGTTTGATTACAATGTGTTATGGAAATTGATTGTGATGTGGAATGGAATATAAAATATTCATGTGTTGAATAAATATATTATCGTTAAAAATATAATTTTTAACAAGTATATGAAATGAAAATAACTATTCATTTACAAATCAGACGATTTGTTTATGTACACCCATTTGACTGATATGGATTGGGACGATAAATTTTACACATCGCCCAACTGCACAAATAAAATCTGTGTTTGTTGTTTGAAACCCCACACGGGTATTAGGATGATATTTGACGTACACCAATCCCAATCATTTAGTTGTATGTCAATCAATTGGTTGACAGACTATGTAAGCGTTAATTATTTATATTTAATGCTTATGCAGTTTTGTAATGCACTCTGGATGATGGTTGATTGTTTATCATTGGTGTTATACACATGTGTTGTATGGAATCGATATAATTAAAATTATATGGTAATTGATTGGGCCTCATTCCAATTTGGAAAATAAAGAATATTTTAAAATAATATTCAGAAAAGGATTAAAAATATTCATGTGTTGAATAGATGTTCATCTGTCGACTAAAATAGAATAACGAATATTTCAAAATAATATTCAGTAAAAGATCAGAATCTGATTTAGATGTTCGATTTTGGATGGACACGAAAATATTGAAGTATATGAACCCGTGTTGATTAAATATGCGCCATTTAGACGCGAACGATATTTATATCGATTTTATTCATTTTTATAATGAATATAAAAAAGGAAATGATTTCAAAATCTAATGTTTTGAAAATATTATCATTTATATATTAATGATATGGAATATTCAAATTTGATTGGAAATTAATACGAATTTGAAATCGTTTTTAAAATGAATTTAAAACGATTTATAAAATACATTTTAAATGGAAATCAACGAAATATATTATATATATATATATATTTAATGGCCCGAATAGAACACACCGCGTCGCGGGAGTTCTCGAATTTCGACCATTGACTTCGAATGGACATTACGGGAGATCCGACCGTCGGATTCTCCTAAAACCAGAACCATTGGGTTCGTATCGAAAAGATATTTCTAAGAATATAAGAGATTTGAAATCTAACGGTTGGATTTGGAATTATGTCCAAATCAAATTTGGAAAAGGTCGCTGTAAGTGCGGTTCATTGACCGTTTATGGAAATCGACTGTAAGGGCCTTGATAAAATTATTAAAAATATTAATAATTTGCATAAAATCATAATAAATGATTTGGAAAGAATTGGGATGAAAATTTCCCTATTTGAAAGGATAAAAATATATTTTTATCAAAATGAACTAGTTATGAACTAGAATTATAATCCAATATTTTTAAATAAATAAATTGGATTTGAAATGGTTTTAAAAATAACCAGAATTTCCAATATATGAATTGGAAAGGATTTAAATGTAAATAATCTTCAGAATATTTCGGTATTGGATTTCATGATTATATGGATATGGTTATGGAAATTTGGAAGATATATTTTATATCATTATTTCCAATACGGTATTCGTTGATTTCAGAATTTGATATTGAATATAAGCTGATATATTTTCTATTCAGAGCCTTTTATTTAATATCAATTGGGATTTTGGGTTTGTCGTGAGCGGTGTCCTGAATAACACTGTTCTTAAACCCAACTGAGAAAAGAATAATTTTTTTAACTAAGATTTATTAAAATTTCCCAATTAATTAATATTTAATTGGAATGAAATAAAAGAATGGATTTTGGGTTTGTCGTGAATAGTGTCTTCATTCAAACTCAGACCCTTTTGAATGTAGCAAATAACAGTGCAGCTCGAGAATTAATGTGTATTCGAATCATAGGAGCCACACATTTCACATTTGTTTTAAACTTCTAGAAATTATACTTTTTAACACTGTTCTTAAACCCCGCGCGAAAAGTATAAACCTTTTAGTTAAGATTATTGGAGTTTCTACTTATATTTAGTAACTGGAATAAAAATGGAATGTGAATTGGGTTTATTGTGAACTGTGTTTTTAATGATATTCGTTCTTTAACCCGATTTACAGTGAAATGGAATTTGGAATATATAGATCTTTTAATTAAGATTTAGGGAAATTTTCCAAAGAAGAGTTTTCCAATTTAATAAAATAAATTGGAATGGAATGGAATTCGATTTGGTAATAATCAATGTGAACTTCTGTGGAGGAAGACCGATACTATATATGGAATTTAAAAGGCCTTGCCGTTATTCCATTTATATTATTGGTTGGATACGGAAGTTTATATCGATTATATATATTGATCTGTTTTTCGTGAAGATTCCATAATTAATAGAATGGGATTTTGGATTTATCATGAACTATGTTTTAAATGACATTGGTTCTTTAACCCAGTTAAAGATAAGATTAATTTCTTAACATTGAATAATAATTAGGTAATGATTTTTAAGATTAAAACTGAATCGGAGTTTTAATGAATCTTTAATTAGATTGAAAAATGGAATGTGATAATTTAAATTATCAAATTCATGAAATGATCGAGAATGGAGTAGCACCAGTTTTACTCGAAGCAATAGTTAAACCTTGTAACGACCCGTGTTTTTCGACTATTTAAATCTGAATATTTAAATTGGTTTTAAATATTTTATTTGGAATATAAATGGATTTTTATATTTAAATCGCTATTTAAACAAAGTTTAAACGATATATATTTATTTAAATATAAAACGAGCTTGAAAATGGCGTGCAGTTCGTAATTTGGAGTTTTCAACTTCAAATAGATATACAGAATCCCATATAAGTCGGATTTCTGTGAAACGAGAAACGTTGGAACCATAGTGACGATAGTTTTCATATAAAAGAGAAAAATCCAGATTCCGTGGTATAGATTGTTAGATATGGCCAAATCAAATTTTGAAATAGTCGCTGTGAAAAATCGTTATTAAAATAAAGGCCTTTAAAATAGCCGTTTTGCAAACGGACTCAGATTTCGACGAAATCAGTTTCATTGGAACCGTATCATTAAATTATTGTACGATGTTGAATGGCGTGGCAAACAGGTGTCATATGTGACCACGGTAGTTGTAAACGTCCGTTCAATTTATATAGCGCGTAATTAATTCAATAAAGGGTTATTGGGATACAACTGGAGCAGACGATCGAATTAGGCCACGAAACCAGTTCCGTTGAGTTCGTATCGTCGATTAGAGTCAGGATAGGTATATAGTTTGTTATTTTTAGAAATCGGGAAATTTGGTGTTTAGAAGGGCAGTGCGGTGCGCGTTAAAATTGGGCTACCGGAGCAACAGTCTCAGAATGCGACGAAATTAGTGCCGTTGGGTTCGTATCGAAAAGTTATTGTCGATGTTCGCAGTTTCAAGTTGATTTGATTTATCTAGTGACCGTGGAAAAATTAAATGCGTGTTCATTTCTGGTTTTATAAAGGAAAATTTTTCATACGACCTCGGATTTCGACGAAACTTGTCCCATTGGGTCCGGAATACCGTTTTACATTAAGATTAGCATTTCTATCAGTAAACGAAAATCATTTGTGGTGGGTTTTGAAAGGATTTCTCACAACGAAGGTTCGTTATATTATAATATCAAATCAAAAAGGAAACACTGTAAATAAGGACCATTTTTTTTCTGCACCCCTGTTACAGCAAGATTTGAAATGAAAATACAGTGGTCTCTTATGTATGAAACCAAAGATAGAGAGCGTACATACCTACCTATCCTAAGCTATGAAATTTCCTTTCGCATTTACGAACCTTGCCGACAAAGTATTCACAAGTGGAAGGGACATCAGTAAACCTTGCCGACCAAGTTCCCAGAGCCTACATACTTTATCGCAGCTACTACTGCAAACCTAATCCTAAAACGACTTGGTGGCCACGGCTGTTTTTCATATAAATACACATCAACTGTATCCTTTCTTCCACCGCAACATCTTCATTCTTCCTCCCAGCGAAAAAAAAAAACTCCCCTCTACCGTATTAAATCACGCAAGTTCCAATGATACGAAACCCAACTCTCTTCTTCCACTAAACACATTAACACTCCACTGTTTTTAAATCTAAGGGGTTCCCATTTTTCCTGTCGCATATGGGGGCGGATGGCATACATACTGGTCACGTTATGGAGCTACTGACGAGAGGGGTAGCATGGTGAAGTTTTGTTCAGCATGTGGAAGCTTCAGATAAGTGAATGGTAAGGATATGAGGGTCGGTGTCGAGGATGTATTCCTTGGGTGATGGGCTGAAATGGCTCAAGCGTGGGGTCTGGAACGGTTCGGACTTGAGAGCAGAGAGGTGGATTTTGAAATAAAATGGGGTAGCTGTACGGGCTCAGTTTGAAAGGAATGCACTAATGTGTTTGTACCCGTGGCGGTGGATGAGGGGCTGTGCTCACGGCGAATCATTTTGTTCGGAAAAAAAAAACCAAACATAAAACGAAAGAGAAGTGAAGGGAAGAGGGGGAAACGAGAGTACTTGCGTGTAAACCAGTATGGGAGAAAATCATGGGGACACTTGGCGCATGGCTCGCATGAAGGAAAAGAAGGTGTGAGCTCACTGTTGGGGACAGGATTTGGTGAACAATGAAGAAGGAAACGTGAGGCCCGTATAATTTAATTTTTTTTTTATTAAGTTTATTTTTAATTTAAATTACATATAAACTTTAAAGTGTAGCATCACACCCATAGGTGAACAATAGGGAAGTATTGCAGCATGAAGACACGTGGAGAAGGCAAAATGAAACGAATGGGTCTATTCAAAAAGGGATCGGATTTATTCATTTCAAATGGAAACAATCCGGTACGAAGAAACTCAAATGGGTATCGTCTGATCATACAAAGTAATTAAGATTTATAAAATAATCATTAATTAAGAAATTATGTTTAATTATTTAGTTCATTAATTTAATTAATATCGGATAAATCATGATGGATATTACTTCTACATATGTTAACAGAAACCGACAAACGAGTTACACCGGAATCATGATGGAGAATAAGGCATTATGGAACTATTTTGAATAAGGACGGAAACAGCTGGAGATTACAGTTAAATTAAACGACTGTTTAATTTAACTATAAACAAACCGAATCAAACCAAGGTGAGTTAAACTCACTCAGTTACCCTTTTTACATTTTATATAAATTGGGTATTTTTATTTTGTGTGCTCTGCTTGCCAATGGTTGACTGTTTTGCTAATTATTTGCTTATCTGTTGATTTAACAGATGAAGTTAAACTGTGTTTAATTTCAGTGGAATACCACATCGTTATTTTTAACGATTGGTTCCAATTAAGGTGACTCACCTTGGTTGGTCACGTTTATTTATAAACATGTTTAAATGGTTGCATTGTTTGAATTGCTTATGGTTGATGTTAAATGGTCGTTATTTAATTTATCAGTTAAACAAAACTGAACAGTCTAATTTGAGATAACCATTCTGTATACAGGGAAGAACAGGTTGGAGGGATCCAACCGGATTCCTCAAATATATTATTTATTTTATATTTTCACATATGAACTATCCTGTTTGGTTGATTGATTTGATTATTGATTTGGACTGGACATTCAACATCTGTTTGGTTTAAACCAATGGGTGATATTGGTTGGGTATTTGGCAGCGTATGGCCTATAAAATCAATCGTGTCATGAATATTGATTCACAGCCAGGTGAACTGAAAAGATGAAGTTATAAGAATTTATTTTTATAACTGGAGTTGGATTTTGAATATATTATTTTGAATAAAAGTTATAAAAAGGGAAATAAATAAATATTTTATTTATTTAAGATTTTTGATTGTTAGAAATTTATCTTATAGGATAAATGCTGATATTAGGTTGATTTGAAAGTATAAGATGAGAATTAAGGTCGCATAGTTACACCTTGGTAATTGTTTTTGGTGAAGAAGAAATTTATGGAATTATTTAAATTAATTATATAATTAATTGATTTAAAGTAAGAATTTATTTGGAATCGGCTAACGAGACAATCAAGTTTGAGGGAATTAAATCAACCATTTTGAATTTGAATTGATTATCAAATTAATGTGTTTTTGGATTAAATATCGTTTAAATTTAGATAAGGTTTTAAAAAAGGGTTTAAGATAAACCAGAATATATAGATAAGTTTTCAAGATGTAAATCATTAATATTGAATTAACATTATTTGAAATGAGATCAAGTAAAAAGGGAAATTTGAAATAAGATTTCAAGAGTGGGGAATGGTCGAACAGATTTGAAAGAAGATTGGAAATAAATGAATCTGGTTAAAGAAGTGGGTTATAGGGTTGTATAACTAAACCCAAGTTATAATGGAATGTATTTCGATATGGAAATGGGAATATTGATTTTGTGATTTCAACTGATATTCATTTGAGGATAAGAACGTTGCTTGATCAAGGTCTGAGAGGTAATTAAAATACCCCAACTTGATCAACATCGGGATTATCTGAAGCTGATATTAGTTGGCGATCGTAAAAGAGATTCATGTTAATACAATGAATGTTTTGAAAGGGGAATGGAGTGGAAATTGTATATGGTTATAAAGTATTTTACTAAGTACTATAACATAATGGTTCTGAGGTCATTAGTATATAAGAATATAGTGACTCAAGTTAGAGTTGGTCAAACATAATTATGCAGGACGAGTTGCCATTTCGTACGACTGCTAGCGTAATTCGCAGGGCTGCTGATAGCCTACGGCGGCCGGATGTTTCCTGAGGGAATCAGGCGTAACCATTGTGATCGCTGTGATCTAGAGTCAAGCGAATGGATGTAAGTCGAGTATTAGTTAATGGATAGAAGTTAAACAAGTAGAGTTAATCGGTTAGAGTTAACCAGTTAAAGTTAATCAATTAGAGTTAATCAATTTGAGTTTAATCGAATTAGAGTTATTCAAATATCGTATTTTGAATGTTAAAAGAGCTAGAAATTTTGGTTTAACAAAAGTAAATCAGTTGTTAAAGGCCAAATGGTGCTGAATACTGAGCCAGCGAACTCATTGGGTTGTCATGATTGAAACACTGATTATTTTGATAGTTAAATCACCGACTATCAAATCGGACCCATACGATTGTTGGTACGGAAAGACCGGGATCGAATTTATATTCGAAAACCATTCCGACTAACAAATACATGAAGATATCAGAAGACGGTCGAGATGGAGCAATGAAGACCGTGGATCTTCATAAGCGGAAGGATTACTTATAATCTCTGGTTTAGCGGCCCGAGATACACTGTGATTCTGTCGTGGTTGGAATCCACGGGTTGCAAGGACTTCTCGCTACTGATCCATGGGGTGATTCCTACATGAGATGCAGTAGGAGAGTGCCTTCGGTTCATCCTGTTCCTGGATGACTTGTATGGACAAATGTCTGACAGAGTATTTCCTTAGAACCACGTACGTTGATTTTTACAAATATGCCGAGATGGTGGCGAAGAGGGGCACTTCTTCAATACCAGAGTATATTGGTGGACGTCAATTAGTGATTTGACGGATCTGACGATGTGGCATTCAAAGTGAATGATGGCCAGATGTTCGAAGAGATGAATTCTTGCCTCGAGCCTCATCAACCGGGGAAGGACAAAAATCGGGCAGGCAGCATGGCTATGTGGGTCGCTCCCATTAGGGTGTATAATCACCTATCTAGAGAAATTCCTATTGTTCTTATTCTATCGATTCTGCCCATTCGGGAACGGTGGTTTGAGTCCAACCGTTGGTGATATACATTCGATACACTCAAGCGAAATGAGTGGTCGGTCATGTGAGGGCCGGGTTGCAAGACGTTCTTGTTGAGCCCAGTGTATTCGCCTCTAGAGATACACGAGCGGAAGGTGGTCCCATACCTTGTCAAGGTTGGAATCCAATCTCCAATAAGCGCCTGCGGTTTTGATTGTATTCTATATATGTGGAGCGTGAGATGCAAGCGTTCCACTAGATTGATATTTATTTGTATCTAGACATTATCATAATATCAGATCAATATATGATTTCAAAAAGATGTTTTGGGTTATCGTAAGGGAATAACCGTCCGTGTTTATGTGTGGATTTGGTCTTACGATTATCCTTTTCTTTGAAGAGATTTTGAACTTTAAAATCTTGTTGGATGATTTACCCTTAATACTGTGCGAGTTTATCTCACTCTGGTTCACCAGACTGACCCGGTGTTTTGTAAATGCTCGGGTTAGCCCGGGGTGTACAGGTTCAGGTTATCGAATGCTATGAAGAGATGAGCTGGAAGAGTCCAGACGGATGATATTATATAGCTACTATTCCGCTGTGTTGAATAGGAGGACAGGTTATTATAACTGTCCAGATGTTGATGTACTCTGATATTGTAAGTATTTTTAAAAGCTCTCAATAAAGTTTATTTCTATATTATATTTTTGTTCCGCTGCGATGTGAGACTCTGTGTTGTGTTGTTTCTTCTCCTTCTACTATTCTAATATTTCTTTCTTTCTTATCTCACCCTCTAATTTCTTTCTAATACTATCCAGTGTTTTCGGTGTTGGAAGGTCGGCATGAGTTACGGTAAGGGTATTTATGTCGATTTTCGAGGCCGAAATCCGCTGGGTCGTTACAGTGGTATCAGAGCTATTGGTTTAGTAATAACCTTGGCTCTGTGGTGTAACTCGATAGAAATTGGGTTAGTAATACCCTAGATCGAGATTGAGCGTGTATATATATGAGAGCGTATTTGTAAATTTTATATACATATGTTTTGTATTGTGTTCGTTGATCGGTTCAAGTGTTGAGAAGCATAGAACTGACAATGAAGGCAGTATCGTTTGGTAAAAGAGGGTAAATGAAATAATTTTACCCAAATCATATTTTTATAATTTTATCAAACTATTGAAATACTAGTGTGTTTGATCGATTTGAATGGGATTCAAATCGAATTGAAATTTGAATTGAGACTTAACTTTGTTAAGTAAAGTTAAATTAAGAAGGATATCGAAATTAAATTTGGAATTTGGAAATTAAATTATAATCAAATTTGTGAAACCAAAATAAAAATATTAATATTGAATATGAATTCAGTTGATTTGGTTGATTTGTTGTGTATTGGTTGTTGATTGTGAATTGGGTTTTGATTTGAAATATAATGAATGGGATTTGAAAATTAATGGGTTAGTAACGTTCTTTCTTACCTTAGCAATTTCGAGGACGAAATTATTTTAAGGGGGGAAGAATGTAACGACCCGTGTTTTTCGACTATTTAAATCTGAATATTTAAATTGGTTTTAAATATTTTATTTGGAATATAAATGGATTTTTATATTTAAATCGCTATTTAAACGAAGTTTAAACGATATATATTTATTTAAATATAAAACGAGCTTGAAAATGGCGTGCAGTTCGTAATTTGGAGTTTTCAACTTCAAATAGATATACAGAATCCCATATAAGTCGGATTTCTGTGAAACGAGAAACGTTGGAACCATAGTGACGATAGTTTTCATATAAAAGAGAAAAATCCAGATTCCGTGGTATAAATTGTTAGATATGGCCAAATCAAATTTTGAAATAGTCGCTGTGAAAAATCGTTATTAAAATAAAGGCCTTTAAAATAGCCGTTTTGCAAACGGACTCAGATTTCGACGAAATCAGTTTCATTGGAACCGTATCATTAAATTATTGTACGATGTTGAATGGCGTGGCAAACAGGTGTCATATGTGACCACGGTAGTTGTAAACGTCCGTTCAATTTATATAGCGCGTAATTAATTCAATAAAGGGTTATTGGGATACAACTGGAGCAGACGATCGAATTAGGCCACGAAACCAGTTCCGTTGAGTTCGTATCGTCGATTAGAGTCAGGATAGGTATATAGTTTGTTATTTTTAGAAATCGGGAAATTTGGTGTTTAGAAGGGCAGTGCGGTGCGCGTTAAAATTGGGCTACCGGAGCAACAGTCTCAGAATGCGACGAAATTAGTGCCGTTGGGTTCGTATCGAAAAGTTATTGTCGATGTTCGCAGTTTCAAGTTGATTTGATTTATCTAGTGACCGTGGAAAAATTAAATGCGTGTTCATTTCTGGTTTTATAAAGGAAAATTTTTCATACGACCTCGGATTTCGACGAAACTTGTCCCATTGGGTCCGGAATACCGTTTTACATTAAGATTAGCATTTCTATCAGTAAACGAAAATCATTTGTGGTGGGTTTTGACAGGATTTCTCACAACGAAGGTTCGTTATATTATAATATCAAATCAAAAAGGAAACACTGTAAATAAGGACCATTTTTTTTCTGCACCCCTGTTACGGCAAGATTTGAAATGAAAATACAGTGGTCTCTTATGTATGAAACCAAAGACAGAGAGCGTACATACCTACCTACCCTAAGCTATGAAATTTCTTTTCGCATTTACGAACCTTGCCGACAAAGTATTCACAAGTGGAAGGGACATCAGTAAACCTTGCCGACCAAGTTCCCAGAGCCTACATACTTTATCGCAGCTACTACTGCAAACCTAATCCTAAAACGACTTGGTGGCCACGGCTGTTTTTCATATAAATACACATCAACTGTATCCTTTCTTCCACCGCAACATCTTCATTCTTCCTCCCAGCGAAAAAAAAAAACTCCCCTCTACCGTATTAAATCACGCAAGTTCCAATGATACGAAACCCAACTCTCTTCTTCCACTAAACACATTAACACTCCACTGTTTTTAAATCTAAGGGGTTCCCATTTTTCCTGTCGCATATGGGGGCGGATGGCATACATACTGGTCACGTTATGGAGCTACTGACGAGAGGGGTAGCATGGTGAAGTTTTGTTCAGCATGTGGAACCTTCAGATAAGTGAATGGTAAGGATATGAGGGTCGGTGTCGAGGATGTATTCCTTGGGTGATGGGCTGAAATGGCTCAAGCGTGGGGTCTGGAACGGTTCGGACTTGAGAGCAGAGAGGTGGAGTTTGAAATAAAATGGGGTAGCTGTACGGGCTCAGTTTGAAAGGAATGCACTAATGTGTTTGTACCCGTGGCGGTGGATGAGGGGCTGTGCTCACGGCGAATCATTTTGTTCGGAAAAAAAAAAAAAGCAAACATAAAACGAAAGAGAAGTGAAGGGAAGAGGGGGAAACGAGAGTACTTGCGTGTAAACCAGTATGGGAGAAAATCATGGGGACACTTGGCGCATGGCTCGCATGAAGGAAAAGAAGGTGTGAGCTCACTGTTGGGGACAGGATTTGGTGAACAATGAAGAAGGAAACGTGAGGCCCGTATAATTTAATTTTTTTTTATTAAGTTTATTTTTAATTTAAATTACATATAAACTTTAAAGTGTAGCATCACACCCATAGGTGAACAATAGGGAAGTATGGCAGCATGAAGACATGTGGAGAAGGCAAAATGAAACGAATGGGTCTATTCAAAAAGGGATCGGATTTATTCATTTCAAATGGAAACAATCCGGTACGAAGAAACTCAAATGGGTATCGTCTGATCATACAAAGTAATTAAGATTTATAAAATAATCATTAATTAAGAAATTATGTTTAATTATTTAGTTCATTAATTTAATTAATATCGGATAAATCATGACGGATATTACTTCTACATATGTTAACAGAAACCGACAAACGAGTTACACCGGAATCATGATGGAGAATAAGGCATTATGGAACTATTTTGAATAAGGACGGAAACAGCTGGAGATTACAGTTAAATTAAACGAATGTTTAATTTAACTATAAACAAACCGAATCAAACCAAGGTGAGTTAAACTCACTCAGTTACCCTTTTTACATTTTATATAAATTGGGTATTTTTATTTTGTGTGCTCTGCTTGCCAATGGTTGACTGTTTTGCTAATTATCTGCTTATCTGTTGATTTAACAGATGAAGTTAAACTGTGTTTAATTTCAGTGGAATACCAAATCGTTATTTTTAACGATTGGTTCCAATTAAGGTGACTCACCTTGGTTGGTCACGTTTATTTATAAACATGTTTAAATGGTTGCATTGTTTGAATTGCTTATGGTTGATGTTAAATGGTCGTTATTTAATTTATCAGTTAAACAAAACTGAACAGTCTAATTTGAGATAACCATTCTGTATACAGGGAAGAACAGGTTGGAGGGATCCAACCGGATTCCTCAAATATATTATTTATTTTATATTTTCACATATGAACTATCCTGTTTGGTTGATTGATTTGATTATTGATTTGGACTGGACATTCAACATCTGTTTGGTTTAAACCAATGGGTGATATTGGTTGGGTATTTGGCAGCGTATGGCCTATAAAATCAATCGTGTCATGAATATTGATTCACAGCCAGGTGAACTGAAAAGATGAAGTTATAAGAATTTATTTTTATAACTGGAGTTGGTTTTTGAATATATTATTTTGAATAAAAGTTATAAAAAGGGAAATAAATAAATATTTTATTTATTTAAGATTTTTGATTGTTAGAAATTTATCTTATAGGATAAATGCTGATATTAGGTTGATTTGAAAGTATAAGATGAGAATTAAGGTCGCATAGTTACACCTTGGTAATTGTTTTTGGTGAAGAAGAAATTTATGGAATTATTTAAATTAATTATATAATTAATTGATTTAAAGTAAGAATTTATTTGGAATCGGCTAACGAGACAATCAAGTTTGAGGGAATTAAATCAACCATTTTGAATTTGAATTGATTATCAAATTAATGTGTTTTTGGATTAAATATCGTTTAAATTTAGATAAGGTTTTAAAAAAGGGTTTAAGATAAACCAGAATATATAGATAAGTTTTCAAGATGTAAATCATTAATATTGAATTAACATTATTTGAAATGAGATCAAGTAAAAAGGGAAATTTGAAATAAGATTTCAAGAGTGGGGAATGGTCGAACAGATTTGAAAGAAGATTGGAAATAAATGAATCTGGTTAAAGAAGTGGGTTATAGGGTTGTATAACTAAACCCAAGTTATAATGGAATGTATTTCGATATGGAAATGGGAATATTGATTTTGTGATTTCAACTGATATTCATTTGAGGATAAGAACGTTGCTTGATCAAGGTCTGAGAGGTAATTAAAATACCCCAACTTGATCAACATCGGGATTATCTGAAGCTGATATTAGTTGGCGATCGTAAAAGAGATTCATGTTAATACAATGAATGTTTTGAAAGGGGAATGGAGTGGAAATTGTATATGGTTATAAAGTATTTTACCAAGTACTATAACATAATGGTTCTGAGGTCATTAGTATATAAGAATATAGTGATTCAAGTTAGAGTTGGTCAAACATAATTATGCAGGACGAGTTGCCATTTCGTACGACTGCTAGCGTAATTCGCAGGGCTGCTGATAGCCTACGGCGGCCGGATGTTTCCTGAGGGAATCAGGCGTAACCATTGTGATCGCTGTGATCTAGAGTCAAGCGAATGGATGTAAGTCGAGTATTAGTTAATCGATAGAAGTTAAACAAGTAGAGTTAATCGGTTAGAGTTAACCAGTTAAAGTTAATCAATTAGAGTTAATCAATTTGAGTTTAATCGAATTAGAGTTATTCAAATATCGTATTTTGAATGTTAAAAGAGCTAGAAGTTTTGGTTTAACAAAAGTAAATCAGTTGTTAAAGGCCAAATGGTGCTGAATACTGAGCCAGTGAACTCATTGGGTTGTCATGATTGAAACACTGATTATTTTGATAGTTAAATCACCGACTATCAAATCGGACCCATACGATTGTTGGTACGGAAAGACCGGGATCGAATTTATATTCGAAAACCATTCCGACTAACAAATACGTGAAGATATCAGAAGACGGTCGAGATGGAGCAATGAAGACCGTGGATCTTCATAAGCGGAAGGATTACTTATAATCTCTGGTTTAGCGGCCCGAGATACACTGTGATTCTGTCGTGGTTGGAATCCACGGGTTGCAAGGACTTCTCGCTACTGATCCATGGGGTGATTCCTATATGAGATGCAGTAGGAGAGTGCCTTCGGTTCATCCTGTTCCTGGATGACTTGTATGGACAAATGTCTGACAGAGTATTTCCTTAGAACCACGTACGTTGATTTTTACAAATATGCCGAGTTGGTGGCGAAGAGGGGCACTTCTTCAATACCAGAGTATATTGGTGGACGTCAATTAGTGATTTGACGGATCTGACGATGTGGCATTCAAAGTGAATGATGGCCAGATGTTCGAAGAGATGAATTCTTGCCTCGAGCCTCATCAACCGGGGAAGGACAAAAATCAGGCAGGCAGCATGGATATGTGGGTCGCTCCCATTAGGGTGTATAATCACCTATCTAGAGAAATTCCTTTTGTTCTTATTCTATCGATTCTGCCCATTCGGGAACGGTGGTTTGAGTCCAACCGTTGGTGATATACATTCGATACACTCAAGCGAAATGAGTGGTCGGTCATGTGAGGGCCGGGTTGCAAGACGTTCTTGTTGAGCCCAGTGTATTCGCCTCTAGAGATACACGAGCGGAAGGTGGTCCCATACCTTGTCAAGGTTGGAATCCAATCTCCAATAAGCGCCTGCGGTTTTGATTGTATTCTATATATGTGGAGCGTGAGATGCAAGCGTTCCACTAGATTGATATTTATTTGTATCTAGACATTATCATAATATCAGATCAATATATGATTTCAAAAGGATGTTTTGGGTTACCGTAAGGGAATAACCGTCCGTGTTTATGTGTGGATTTGGTCTTACGATTATCCTTTTCTTTGAAGAGATTTTGAACTTTAAAATCTTGTTGGATGATTTACCCTTAATACTGTGCGAGTTTATCTCACTCTGGTTCACCAGACTGACCCGGTGTTTTGTAAATGCTCGGGTTAGCCCGGGGTGTACAGGTTCAGGTTATCGAATGCTATGAAGAGATGAGCTGGAAGAGTCCAGACGGATGATATTATATAGCTACTATTCCGCTGTGTTGAATAGGAGGACAGGTTATTATAACTGTCCAGATGTTGATGTACTCTGATATTGTAAGTATTTTTAAAAGCTCTCAATAAAGTTTATTTCTATATTATATTTTTGTTCCGCTGCGATGTGAGACTATGTGTTGTGTTGTTTCTTCTCCTTCTACTATTCTAATATTTCTTTCTTTCTTATCTCACCCTCTAATTTCTTTCTAATACTATCCAGTGTTTTCGGTGTTGGAAGGTCGGCATGAGTTACGGTAAGGGTATTTATGTCGATTTTCGAGGCCGAAATCTGCTGGGTCGTTACAAACCTTTAATTAGATTTGAACATGAAATGGTAATTTAATTAACTTTAACGATAACACTGTGGTTTAAAATATGAAGTATTACCAGTTTTGCTTCATGGGATGAATAGGTTGGGATTGAGAAATATAATAAATGATTACTTCGGTAAGGTGCGTTAATCCCGACTAGTTTGGATAAACCATAATTTGGTTTGAATTGATATCCAAAGGAAGATTAAAGAATAAATTTAAAAAATTTATCTTTAATAAAATTAATGGGAACCTTTCCCAAAGGATATGGATATTTAAGTAAAGGAATACTCAGAATTGGAATGAGGCGTATGTTGTGTTTTTGTAGCACTTGTTTATAATATACGCGAATTATTCGGAAAGACTGGGTTTATCCCATTCTGAGTAATTGAATCGGCGACGAGTCGACAGTGAAGGCAGTGGTTGAAGACCGGAGTTCTTCGCATCGTTTGGATGATTACTGATGTCTTGATTGGGCTGTACATCCAAGACAAGGTAATAAGTGGTGATCGTCCAGACGTACTTGGAGATCGACCGGATATGCGAGGACCACTCTCCTGTATTGGACATATGGGATGAGGAATAAGGTGCCTTTGGTTTCGTTCAGACCCAAAACGAACTTGTAATTGGATGTGTGTCTGACATCGGATTTCATTCTGTGTGACTGATAGACATCGGTTGCATAGCGTGAATTGCCTGTGTGGCATGCTGAGATGCAAATGATCAAGGCTTCTGTTTAAAAGCATAGTCTTGTGGTTGATGATCAAAGCACGGCTTTAATATAGCGTAGCTTTGTGTATAGCGTTAATTCGCGACCCTCACACCCCAGTGTGAACCAGAAACGGGAGAGGACTTCAGTGAGGGCATGCGTTTCCTTCTAGCTAGGAGTGGTGTCTGGGTTTTGCAAGCCCAGACGTTTTACTTATGTGGATGATGGATAGCGAGGCGCCTCGGTTATATCGGTCACTGCGGTGCCGATGGATGGTTTGGTCGATATATGACCATTTTATGCCCCATAGGGCGGGGAAACGTATTGTTTAGGCATTTTAATCCACCTCGTATGGACCATCCCTGACGATTCAAGGCTTGCCTACGCGCTTGTTTGAGGCTCGGGCTAGAGAGTCTCGAAGCGGTAAGGACGATCACTTGCCTAGGTTTATGATTAAATCCAACTTCCAATACGACATCAAGTGGTTTTAATTATAGAACCAGTATGGCGACATAGTAGCATGGGATGCTATGTCGTTTATGATTGATACATTTATATTTGAAGTTGTTTTCTTCACTTATAATAATAATAAAAGATTAAATTTCCTGTATCAAGCATTATTTGGCTATCATAAGGTAAAAACCTATCCTCCGGCTTGCGTTGCATTGTGTGATGGGACCTGGGTCTTATAATAGCTTCATTGTTCTTTATCTAGCATTGCGCTGGTTGTTTTATGCACTGGTATTCTTAGGAGGAAATCCGTTCCGTGTTATACGACGTGGTCCCTTGATTTACCTAACTTTAAAATAAAGATTAATAACTGTTTTAGTTCTCACACCAGTCACATGACTGGCCTGGAGTTTATTGTTTTAACCTAAATTCTACGTGCCCATATTTTCCACACGGGCAGCTAGTTGTTTTGGTTTTGCAGACTTATATTCACAGGATCCGGGTTTACAGCTAGAATGATGTTCAGAAAGCGCTGTGTCCATATATTTCTTTCAGTTGTGTTTTGTATTATTTTCCGCTACATTGTAATTTGTAAATCTCTGATATTTACCAAATATATATTATTTGTTCATACTCTGTATATTCTTGTACTCTGATGTAAATTGTTGTAATAAGCAATGAAATGTTCTTCTGTTTGTGTTCTGATTTGTCATGTTCTCAATTCAATCTGGGCTTTCCTTTACGGGGAAGTTTAGGTCGTCTCATTTTGTTTCCACCCTTCCCTTCTTCTATTATTCTTCTTACAGAAGGTATTATTTTCCTTTGTCTTGAATGATTTTTGTATTTCCCCAATTCCTGGATTGAGATTGATTTAATTCCTCTTTAACTTTACTGCCTATACGTAACTATAACAATCCGAATTCTGACATACCCTTTTTTTTCTTTCAAAAATCCCAATTTATCGATACTCAAGTTGGCTTGTCTGGTATCCCGCAAAAAAGACAGAGATATAAAACATATCAGAGCCGAGAAAACATCTCACAGCGAAATGGAATAAAATATAGTATAATCAAATATAGCCTTACCAAAGTAATAATATTGCCTAAGAAGTTTCCAAAGCTATCATATCTGTGCCATAAATTAACATGCATGTGTGTTATGTGGAGGGGGTTAGAACACAAGTTCTGGTGACTGGACTAAATTACACAATTAGAAATAACCCTACATATACCATTCAATTACATTTTATTGTTAATTAGGTTGTTTTGGGTTAATAAACTCAAGGCTTTTCACACACTTCGTACCCATCTACCCCTTAGTAGATTAGCCTAATATAGTATATATGTAGCTACCTCCAATATCAGGGTACTTCCCATAGTACCCTCCTCGCACGGTCTCCAGCGTCATTCCACATAAGCATATGCAACTCTCATCCTACGCCGGAGCGACGTATAAATCTGCATAAAACTATGCCACGTTATGCATCTCTCATCCTACGCCGTAGAGATGTACGGATTTCTGTAAAATTATTCCACGTTTCACATAGAACTACCATCGTCATGCTACGTAAGCGTACGGACTACCGTATCCGAGGCCAAGCTCGATCTTAACATGAAGTAATTCCCAAGCATCTACGATACACCACCCGGTGCGGAGTGCATGTATCCAGATCCTCACATGTATGTACTATCTACTGTACTCTGAGTCCGGTAATAGGGCTGCATTTGAACACATGAACTCTGTCAGGAGCTTTTCCATATCTATATAGGTATGCTAAAGAGGTCTAAAGTACATATATCTAAACTCTGGTCTGCATTTCCATGGTGGCTATGGTCCCAGCTCGAACCCTCTCTCAAAAAGTGAATAACTACATCAAGAGTTAAGTGATGTGCACATATCAAACAATCTACATCCAAATTGGCATGACCCAATGCCATACTGCCATAGCCTTCTGACTACCAAACTACTGTTGCAGTCAAGGTATACTCACCGGTTGGTAATGCGCATACCCCACCTCTGCGAGTACAGCCTGAGCATGCACCGTATAAGGGGACCACCACGGAGAACCTTACCACATCGCTCGGAAGCCGTGTGCTTCCTTTTAGTCCCGCAGATCCAACAAGCAGAATATCAAGTAGAATAATCAGATGGACATGCTCCTTTCATGCCTCCAAACACCTCGATAATCTACCCCGTTGGTTTCTTCACCTTCAGACGTGCAGACTTGTCCAAGCGCATCACACCGTCGTGATATTAGATCCTATGTATAATCTTTTAATTGTGCGCTTGTCTTATCTTATCAGATTTCCAATTAACTTGATTGTTCACATTCTATCTTATATTCAAGTTATCAGGTTTTCTCTGAGCCCCTTATATCTCTAAGGAGTGGACCCCTCCAGCTTATTAATTTACTGATACAATTTAGCCCATTTAAATTCTTTAATAAGACTACAACATGTTATTCACTACATTGTAATTAACGACAGTAATCAACAATCTCTATATATTATTACCATGCAATTCATTGTCTAATTTCATAGTTACAATAACATGTTATACTTAATATATTATTATGTAGATTTTATCTCAATCCACATGTTTTTTGTTAACATGTCACTTATTATATATGATTAAATATAACTTATTTCATTCCATAAGTTTACCTCATTCTTTTTATATAATCATAATTTCATCTTACACTGTCATTCCAACTAGTTGTTGTTTGCTTATTGGCTTAGTTCTCTTAACTAAAGTTTATTAATAAGTTTCCCTTTTTATTAATTATAACACATGTTATAATTCCACTTGTCCCTAGGACAAGCCAACTAATTATATAACATTCACTTTAACTTATAATAGGTTATATTCGCCATTCATCTCATTTTTCCATGGTTTTTTAATCATTAACCAACTTTTACTATTGTAACTCTTATCTCTTTATTGTCTTGTGACTTTTCACATATTCCATTTATGTACATATATTTATATATATGTTTAGGCACCAGACCCCTCACATTAAGTTAACCACTTGTGGATGCTGAATTTGCCGGGCGATTTCGGGTTGGCTTCTACCACAAGTTGAACTTAACCTCGTGTCTCAATGCAGTTATTAACAATTTCCTAAGTACTGTAAATTTTTCATACTAATTAGGCATATATGTTATTTCTCATTATTCGCAAATTTTATTGTAATTCTATTTACAACCTTTTTGGCATAATAATTCTCTTAAGGAAATATTCAAGTTTATTGTAAATTCCATAATTACAGTGTTTACAGTAATTCCCCATTCAGACAAGTGATTAATGGAAATAGGCTTTATATAACAGAAATGCTCTCAAGAGATTTAATATCAATTACCACAATTATTTCCAATTTCACAATAACTTATCTTACAGTATCCATTTAACAGGTTATTAGAATAGGTCTATATACAAGAGTAATCCTTTCCACATATTCTAACGGGTTTAATAATCAATTTCCACAAGTATTAATTATTCAGCAGATTTGATATAATGGGGAATAAAAAAGATTAATATACCGTTATTTAAAATGGTACAATTTAGATCCACTCACCTAACAACTTTACAATCCATGAATCTGATCAAGATTTGTTGTTCTGTGGCATCCCTAACAGAATCTATTATCAAAAACATCTATAGATTCACAAACCTATATAAGCCAGATTCAAGGACTTACCTCACGCTGATCATAATTCTGAACACCTATTCGTAGAATTATACTCTTTTATCATCAAATATTGAATCAGGATTTCCTAAAAGTAATATTCCAATTTTCTGAAAAGATTTCAAGAGAAAAAATAATGGAAAAGCCTGGGAAGCATCTTAGAAAATATGAGATTTTGGTTAGGACCTGCTAGTCTATTTGTAGGTGTATGAGAAATCCTAAACCATCAGATTTAATTCATCAAAATCCAAACCACACACATCACAACTTACACGTAGGGGTGAGCGATTAGTTGGTTTGGTTTATCCAATGATCAAATTTGTCAAACCAAACTAAAACCAATAAAAATGAAAACCAAACCAAACCAACCAAATTAATTTTGGTTGGTTTGGTTGGTTATCCGATTAAACCGAACTAAACATGTTTTACAATTTATGTTTGGAATATTAACAATAATTTGAAATAAATTATATGTATATGATTAGAGTATAATTATTTATGATTTTTATGCTTTTTAATATTAATTTTGACATATAGGCAATGATTAAAATTTACTTAAATAACAAAACTAACCTTAAATATTTGTTATAATATCGATAGTTTTGAAAATATAGTAAAAGTTCGGTTAATTTGGTTAAACTAATAACCGAACTTTTTATTTTTTGGGTCAATAAAAACCGATTTAATTTCAAAACCGAACCAAACCGACCAAAACAAATTGGTTTGGTTGGTTTATTTGGTTTAATCGAATAATGCTCACCCCTGCTTACACGTCATAAAAACACACCTGGACCACGTTGGGTCGACCCCTATGTCG
Organism: Allium sativum; assembly: GCA_030737875.1. Classification (NCBI taxonomy): domain Eukaryota; kingdom Viridiplantae; phylum Streptophyta; class Magnoliopsida; order Asparagales; family Amaryllidaceae; genus Allium; species Allium sativum. Next base: position 856,745,760 of record CM060920.1, on the reverse strand, counting down.
GTTGGTTGACCCATAGGTCGACCCAGGCACAATGGGGTCGACCCATTTGGGTCCAAGCGTGATTGTTTGACGCTGTTATTCGCTATACTTATATTTTAATTAAACGTTTGATTACTTGCCCCTTTTTAATTCTTCGATTTATTTTATACCCATTATATATCATTACTAAGTTTGAATTTCAAATTTATGCGTGTATATACACATGCAATCTTTCAATTCCTTGCCCATTAAGTAATGCAATTAATACCGCCGTCAATTTGTTGTTTTATTCCTTTTAATGCACTCTAATTTCAAATGTAGTTAATTTCTTTGTTTATGTTCCATTTATTATGCATTAATTATATTTTGCTCTTATCTTATACATTTTATCTCAACATTCGAATTTATGCGTACATATATACACACAACTTTTATTTCATTTTCAAAATTCAAATGGTGTTATGCTGTTATTTATTTCTTATCTATTTTCATTGATTGCAAGTCTATTTTGGATTTCTCTTTCATATGTATATATTTTTGCACACATATACGCATATATTTACACATGCTTGTATACATATATTTTTATACTCACTTTATGTATAGTTTTCCTCCTTATATGTGCATTTATACATATTTTCTTCCTAAAATATGTATTATTTTAGTTATTCCTCTAAAATAAAGATATGTTGCCAGTGGGACTCGAACTTGCGTCACTCACTTGGGAGAGACATGTCTTTACCAACTGAGCTACGTAGACTTTTGTTAACAAGGCTAAAAACAATGGTAGTCGTTATTCTTTTCTTATACCTTCTTTTAATGTTTGTTATAATATTTCATTTAAAGATATCTCTTTCATTTTAAATTTGTTTCCTGCAAACCATAGGTCTAAATTGACCCGAAAATCGTCACAGATGCAGTGATGCTAATTCTGTGATCAAATTCTGAACGCCTTCCAAATTTTATTTTATTATTTAATTTAAAAATGCGGGGTGTTACATTAACTTATTTGATTTTGAAGATGTTTCGTTAGATACCGCTTTGACGTTTCATCCACTTCAGTTGAATCATGAATTTTAGATGTGACTTAAATGAACTCATGGAGTTTTCATAATACAAGTGTAAGTTTTAACAGTTTTATAGTATTATTTGAAAATTTGTTGCCTGTATAGATTTCATGAGAATTTATGTATATATATATATATATATATTTGAAATGATATTTAGTATTCTAGGCTTTAACATATCTTAATTTCGGTGCACAATCATAGTCGATGCAGACAACTGGATCCTAGATTTTGGTACTTCATACATTAGATATAAAAAAGAACAAATGACCAACAAATACTTGTAGCAAAAGCATGGGATTATCATTTTAATAAAAGCTTTTACAGTCAACTGTAGAATATCTAATAGCCATAATGTTGCATACAAGATGCTTGGAAAAATGTTGGAGCCACAAGGGCAAAGGTATAGGCATAATATTATCTTTCTATAGGAATAATAATTGTCATATCTACATTGAATTTGTATTTTATAATATGAACACTATAATATATTTGGTTCAACTGCATGTTGCAATGCAAAATAGTTGGTAATGGATCTATGTGCATGCGATTTTTTTTTTGCTTCTTTTGGATTGTTTTACGAGTATGATTAATTTATTTTCAACATTCATGGTATTCTATTGTTTATTTTTAATTTTCAGAAGCTTTTACAGTTAAATTTTATTACCACAATATTACTTTCATAACTGATATCTTTTATAAAAGAAACAGTCTAATGACATGAAATTATGATTTATTTTTAATAATGAATACGGTAGACCAGCAAAGTAATGTTAGTAAATTTTAGGAAGAATGAAAATTGTGGTATTTTATTTTCCAAAGGCTTAATAGCTTCCTAAATTTTATATTAATATGTTCACTAACAAGCATTCATTTTCACCCCCACATTTCGTTTCTCTCTTCTTTCTTATCTACGTTTTGTTAGTTTCGGTTTTTAGTTGATTTCAGGGTGACGACAACCTTTTGACAACAAATAAGAATTTGCATGATCTTTATATTTCTAAATTATTCATGTTTATCCTTTTTTTCATAAGCCCTAACCAAAATTTATCACACAATTTGTTGTTTTTTCCCTACCCTATCGCATGACGCTTTTTGTTATGGCATCTATCAATTTGCCATCATATTCACCCCAATTCCTCATAGTTATTCAGTTTTTGCAGAGTTATGCTATTTCCATGTTTTTAAGGAAACAACTTTTCCAAAATGTATGCTTATGCATCTATGTCTAATTCTTTGATAATTATGTATTAAACTTTATCATGTATGATATATTGGACCCTCTATAAGTGTACCAAGGAATAATGGGATCATATGCCTCTACCTGGTAGGTTGGATGGGATAAGATACATTACCTTGGAGTATGTTTGTGTGTGTGTTTATATATACATACATATATATATATATATATATATATATATATATCTGTGTGTGTATTATCTTTTTTCTTACACTGTTATTTAAATTTTTTTTTAAGGCAGAAGACTGCTGTTACGTGAAAGCATGCTCATGTTTGTTTGTATATGCATATTTTCTTTCTTACGTCGTTATTTGTATTTTTTAAAGGAATAAGACTACTATAAATTAGTTTTTGTTATAGATCATTTACCTAATTTTACCAAAAAAAGTAAAAGAAGGTTGTTTGTTATTATAAAAGAACTGGAAAAATTACAAGTGCGTAGCTCATACTTATGTTGAATTAATGTAAACATATGACATTAACAAGAATCTATGTAAAGAATCTTTTGTCTAGGTTTCCACCTAGGCCATGTTTAAGCTCTATCTTGCCATACCGTACTTATTTCACCATTTAAACATATAAACAGTTTTATAAGTATTGTGTACGCACCTATTTAAACTTGATTTCTGTTAAAAGAATCAAAGTGTTTGTTTCCGGGTACGCACCATTTAAGGAAACAAACTTTCCATAAAGTATGCTTATGTTTTAGTAGAGTTTTGAAAATATGTTTAATATTGACTATTAATTATTTATTTTAGCATGAGTATTAAACTTTGGCTCCATGAATTTCAATAATTTGAGATTTGATAATATAAATCTTAGGTGTCACTTGGTGTTCAAAACATGTACCAACTATTTTTAAAATATTCATAATTATTTACACATGTAATTTCAATGAACACACATACTAGTCTATAGTTTTAAGCATAGTTAGCTCAATGAATTTGTATTGTTCAATTTATCTTTAAACATACTAATGTACAGTTTTAAATAGAGTTAGTATAAACCTAATCCTTCATATTTTTTGTCAACAGATTCAAGGCTATCTTCAATACATTACTTAGGCTTAAGTTTTGAATCAAGTTTTGGTGAATTTACAGGCTCTACTGTCACATGATTCAAAATTAAGAAAAAATCTTTAGCAGTTATCGCACGAAATGTGTATGGTGCTAACAAGAGGTTTCCCATCTTTTTACATGATTTGATCAAAGTTGAAAGAACTGAACATTTAGATTTCAAAAAATATCAATAAAGTAAAAGAACTTATCATTACAGTTGAAAGGAATGTCTCATGTAAGAGGAACGAGGATTGTTTGATTAATTTTTGTTCTAAAGTTTGAAATGGCATACCATTGTAGTGTGTGAATTTGATTTTCGAGACTAAAAAGCTAATGTAAACTAGGGGGAATTATTTCTTTGTCAGTAAATATATTTTTGAAAAATGATAAATTTGATGCAGTGTTTAATTCCGTTGCCTTCCATATGAATTCAACTTGAGAAGTAGACTCACATGCATATGGAAGTGGAGACCAAGCGAAAATGTGCCATCCGAGAGAACTAAAATCGTACAGTTGGACACAAGTTCCTTAGCATTCAAAAAAATGATTTAAAATGTTGAGATCTCTGGTTAGAGCATTCCCAACCATGTGTATTGGTTTTGGTCGATTCATGTTGGGTTAACCAAAACCAACCCCCAACGGGGAAAAAAAATATTTCCTTAAAAGGCTTAAAATAAGCCGGCTAAGGAAATAATAATAAAAGAAGAAGAAAACCCTTTTAACCGACTTAAAATAAGTCGGCTAAGAAAAAAAAGACCTCGGTGGGCTTAAAATAAGTCGGAGAGTCGGAACCGTGATAAGCACGTGCAAAAGACCTAGTCTAAGACCAATAGCCCAGTACCTAGCGAACCCCACCAGTTCTGAACCTGTAGCCCCACTAAAAGTTGTAAGGACATATTTCTATGCATATAAGTACATATTTTTCAATGTACACACAAGTTGACTTATATATTTGTATCAATTATTTATTTGTATCAACACATTATCTATGCATACAGCTTAAATTTCACAATTCAAAATTTTATTCTTGGTTATCTTTGCACATGTCCAACGGACATCCCTAACATACTAGCAATTATAAAATTAATTAATATTTATGAAAAATTATTTATAAATGAATTCCAATATGATTTGAGATGTTAATAATGTTGTACATATTTATAATAGTTATGTAACGGCCGCAAATCCATACCATCTAAGTTGACTGAATACAATACACGTTCAACCCAAATTGCACAGAAATACGAATCATTATGAAATAAGAAAAAAAAAATAGAAGAAGAACAGAAATAACAACACAGAATCTCACATTGCAACGGAACAAAATATAATATATCATAACTTTTGAAATACAAAATTTTAACTGTATAACATACAATTTTAAGAGTACAACACTTACAACACAGTGGAAATAACAATAACTAGATAATGTTGAAGCCTCCTACTCCATGCTCCTCCAAGTATATCTGTAAACACCTGAACTACTTGACTGCCCGTACAAACTTTGGCACCCAAGAGTTTAGGGTAAAACAAATCAAAATAAACTCTGGGTCGGTTATGGGACTGGTATGAGTAAACCATTTAAAACAGTTTGAGAAAATAAATGATATCTCATAAGACCGCGCCGTATAACACAGAACGAGTTTTTCCTTTATGAGAATCCAAAAACAAAGTCTTTATATCAAAAAAAATTGATATTATAATAGTGTCTAAATCAAATAAATAGCAATCTAGTGGAACGTTTGCATCTCACGCTCCACATATATAATGTACAATCAAAACCGCGAGCATTGATTAGGAATGGGATTTCCAACTATGATAAGGTATGGAACCACTTTCCGATAGTGTATCTCTAGAGAGGGATGCACTGGGTTCAACAAGAACATCTTGTAACCCAGCCACACATGACCGACCACTCATTTCGTTTGAGTGTATCGAATGTATATCACCAACGGTTGACATCAACAACCGTTTCCCGAAAGGGACAACATCAAGTAGAATAAAGAATGAAATGAATTTCTCTAGATAGGTGATAATATACCCTAATTGGGAGCTGCCCACTTAGCTATGTTGCATGCCCGATTTTTGTCATTTCCTGGTTTGAGGCCTAAGGCTACGATTACTTACCATTCATTGATAGCACAATCACTTTGAATGCCACATTGTTAGATCCGTTAATCATTAATCGGTTTACACAAATATATTCTGGATATTATGCTAAGAGAATAAATTCTCCGCTACTATATATGTTTGTACAGTCCAACATACGTGATCATTGGAAATACTCTATCAGACATTCGTCCATATACGTTCGTTCAGGGATTGAACGAAACCGAAAGCACAATTTCCATTGACCCATTTTAGGCAATTTCTACCTAGGATTAACAGAAAAAGCCCTTGCACTTTACTACGTCTTCGATTATCTCCATATAATCTGGTTCGCAACGCTATTGCCAATACAAAGTGGTTCTCGGATGATAATCCAACCGTCTCTCCATATTGACAACGATATTGGTAAATACTTCGATAGTCAGTTATTTAACTGTTAGACCGAAATTTGGGCCTAACACCCAAAGTCTATGTGAAATCCTCACAAATCACAGATTACAGATAAAAAGCAGTAAAAACAGGGAACACACGAGATTTTTATAGTGGTTCGGCTCAATCCAAGCCTACGTCCACTTTATAGTTTCTCATATCCTGAGGAATTACAATTACAATGGTGTCTCACAATCCGTGAGATTCGATTATACACAATAACCTTGTGTTGTAATGAAGAAGATGAGAAAAGAGATTGAATTTATGCACGATAGCCTCGTGTTTGATTGAGTTGAGGAGTACCCAAAGTCCTTGAATACTTGGTAATGGAGGTCGGGCGGTGTTAGTGCCGGAAAAAGTCCTTTGAAATGACCATCTCGTGGTGTATTTATAGGCGTAGAGGAGCTGCTGGGAGTCCTGAATCGGGTCGGATCGGGTGTGACGTGGTGAGCGGAGAGGACATCTCGGAGAGAGTGGAGAAGTGGTCTTCAGATCGTGTGCGTACAGGTGGCGGCCGATCCGAATTAGTAGGAGGTAGTTATCCCTTAAGAAGCGGTCAAACTTGCTGCGTCTGAGCAGGTATAGGGGAATCGGTTCGGGTCCGACCCGAACCGAGCTGGTGTCTTCAATCCGAAGACTTCATGTGCCAGGTTAGTGCGATGGAGGTCGGATCGGTTCGGCTCCGAACCGAACCGAGGAGGAGGCTCTGAACCGGAGTTATGATGTATACTTCTGAGCTGAGTGCAAGCCGGGTCGGGTTCTGATAGTCCGATCCGAACCGAGGAGAGATGGAATCCAAGTTTGAGCATCTTCGAAGTGTGGAGTCGGAGCGGGTCCGATCCGATCCGGGAGGTCAAGCCAATTTCCAAATTCCAAGTTTTCGGTTCTGCATGCATTCACGGAAACGGGCATAACTTTCAAACCGTAAGTCCGATTGAGCCAAACCAAAGCTCAAACTGAAGCTAATTCAGAGATCTACAAGAGTTACAAAGCTTAGTTTCGTAATCGCTGTTTTCGAGCTCAAAAAAGGTCATCTGGTAGGAGTTTCGGGCCATTCTTTATTTGTGATGCGATTTTGACCAAATCGCTGCCTGTCTTCTGACGGTATTTCCGATACTTGAGCGTATTATTGATAAGAGATTCCATGTGTGACTGCTTTGACTAAAAAGCGGGTCAACATTTTTCCCCCCAGAACATATCTTGCTGGTTGAAGGAAGATGTGTTCTGGATAATCCAAGGCCACGCCGGGCCTGCCAGCTGCAAGTATAATCCATACCTGCGAAAAAGAGAAAGCAAACAGGTATGTCAAAACCTAACAAAACCGATTACACTTTCGAGCATAAACCATGCTTGGGCGTTTTTTTGAGCATAAACCATACTCAAGGGACGATCGAATCATCCTGCCAAAACCTGACGAGGGACCTAACCTTCCGGGTATAAGCCATACCAAGAAGTTTAAACTGAGCATAAGCCATACTCAAGTTTTATTGAGTTCCTTTGCCAAATCCTGGCAAGACAATAAGCCATTCCAGAGTATAACCCATACTTAGAAATGTAGTAGAGTACAATCCATACTCATACCGAGATGGAGCTATACTTGCCAAAGCCTGACAAGATAGTCCGTCCCTAAGCATAATCCATGCCTAGGGGTCCGAGATAAGTATAAGCCATACTTTAGTTGAGATTGAGAATCCTGCCACAACCTGACAAGATACTTAAATTGCCAAACATAATCCATGCTCGGATAGTCCTTCCTTATTCAATTCAAAGTACAAAACCAAAGCAAATCCTGATTGGTTTGTCATCGAGTGCAGAGCACGATTTGGAGCTAAATCCTAACCCCGAACGTGTGTACTCCGATTTAGCCAATCGGAAAACCTAAAGAAAGCAAAGAGACATATCTTAAATCGTAAGAAATGCTGAAAACGCAGAGTGATCCAATCCAGATCAGTTGATGACGAGCCGATGGGAGCTCGTTCCAGGGTCATTCCCTCTCCGGGGAGCAGGTGGTGGCAGCACAGGTACAGGTGCTGTTGGTTGTTTCACATACTCGGGTAGCTCTCCACGTCTAACCCGTTCCTCAATCAGATCTCGCAAGTGTCTATAGTCATTTGTGTCATGACCGTCCATATCGTGAAATATGCAATATTTCCCAGAATCGCGTTCTCTTTGTGATGGCTCCCTCCTGGGAGGCTTTGGATAGGAGACGTCACCGTTTGTGTTCACGTAGATGTCGGTTAGCGACGAATTGAGTTCTGTGTACTTTTCATATCTGGGCCCTCTCCGGGGCTGAGCGTTGCGGTCATTCTTGACGGCAGCTTTTCCTTTGCCTTTGTCAGAATCAGACGGTTCTCCATCTTTGAGCATGTTAACATCGAGAACTTTCTTCTCGGAGGTTGCGTCTTCTTCACGCAAAAACCTATCCGATTCAAGATAGAATTCGCTGAGATTCCTTGGTGGGTCTCGGGACAAGGATTTCTTGAACTCCGAGTTGTCTAGAACGCCAGATACTGCCGCCATCAAGACCATAGATGGCTCAGGCCGATCAACTGATGCTGCTGCAATGTTGAATCTTTCCAGAAATGATCGCAGAGTTTCTTTGGGTCTCTGCTTGATTGTAGTGAGTGACATGACATTTTTGGGTCAAGCGATATGGACCCGAAACTGTTCAATAAAGCGAGCGACCAACATGTTCCAGCTGTTGATCGATTCAGATTCCAGCTGCCGAAACCACATAGCAGCAATATCAGTCAAAAAGAGAGGGAAGCACTTTGCCATGACGTTTTCCGAGGCCGATTGAACTTCCATATGTCGTTTATAGCGCATTAGGTGCACAGTAGGATCTGCCCTGCCGTTGTAGGGTTCCAGTTGTGGAAGTTTGAAATCCGGAGGATTGCTGGAATTCCTAATTTCCTGTGTGAATGGATTGTGATTGACATCATCCATGTCATTCTGATAAGTGCGGCCTCTCGAGAGGCGTTCAATGAGGTTGGCGAGCCGATCGCCTTCAAAGAGCTATTGCAAGCTGCTAAAGCCAGAGCTAGTGCCCCCAGCGTTGAGTTCACAAGAGTGTGGAAGAGTATAAGGAGCTTGGTAGGTCATCCGGTTCGGTTCGGAGGTGCCCCCTTGCTGCGGTTCGGAGAAGCGAGGGAGGTTATGGAGAGGTGCACGGTTCGGATCGGAGGTGCCGATCCGAACAGGTTCGCCTGTTCCGAACCGGGGAGCTTGATGTTGAATTTGTGTGGTATTTCCGACCCGAACCGGTGCGGATGTAGGTCGAACAGGAGCGAAGCCTTGATTTCCAGAGGGGAGGCTACTGCCCCCAGGCTCATGCAGGGTTGCTGTTCGGATCGGGTCCGAACCGATCCGGTGGGGAATGTCTCCCATTTCCATCTGCGTTGAATTCAGATTTTGGCCCTCGGTTCGGATCCGATCCGAACCGATCCGGTTTGCAGCTGCTGCTGGGGCTATTTCCGTGCTATTTCCAGCGAGTTGTGTGTTGCCACTTGGCCTACCTTCCATCCGAGCGAAGAATTGGTCAATCATCTCCTGTTGTTTGCGGAGGAGATCATCTTGCCTAGCCATCTGTGTTCTCAATTCATCGAGAACGCCATCCATTTCATCTCTGGTTAAGTATGCTGATGGATTTTCATGAGAGGAAGCCTCCTGGCTTGCCTCGTTCCTTGTGCCTTCAGTGCCAACATCCTCGGCACGAGAGAAGGTTCCGTCTTTCTTTCGCTTGACCATTGATCCAATAGCCAAATAATCCGCTTCCGTTCAAGCTAGTAGAAGAAGTTGTATCGTGTGCTCCCCTTCCTGGCGCGCCAAAATGTTAGACCGAAATTTGGGCCTAACACCCAAAGTCTATGTGAAATCCTCACAAATCACAGATTACAGATAAAAAGCAGTAAAAACAGGGAACACACGAGATTTTTATAGTGGTTCGGCTCAATCCAAGCCTACGTCCACTTTATAGTTTCTCATATCCTGAGGAATTACAATTACAATGGTGTCTCACAATCCGTGAGATTCGATTATACACAATAACCTTGTGTTGTAATGAAGAAGATGAGAAAAGAGAATGAATTTATGCACGATAGCCTCGTGTTTGATTGAGTTGAGGAGTACCCAAAGTCCTTGAATACTTGGTAATGGAGGTCGGGCGGTGTTAGTGCCGGAAAAAGTCCTTTGAAATGACCATCTCGTGGTGTATTTATAGGCGTAGAGGAGCTGCTGGGAGTCCTGAATCGGGTCGGATCGGGTGTGACGTGGTGAGCGGAGAGGACATCTCGGAGAGAGTGGAGAAGTGGTCTTCAAATCGTGTGCATACAGGTGGCGGCCGATCCGAATTAGTAGGAGGTAGTTATCCCTTAAGAAGCGGTCAAACTTGCTGCGTCTGAGCAGGTATTGGGGAATCGGTTCGGGTCCGACCCGAACCGAGCTGGTGTCTTCAATCCGAAGACTTCATGTGCCAGGTTAGTGCGATGGAGGTCGGATCGGTTCGGCTCCGAACCGAACCGAGGAGGAGGCTCCGAACCGGAGTTATGATGTATACTTCTGAGCTGAGTGCAAGCCGGGTCGGGTTCTGATAGTCCGATCCGAACCGAGGTGAGATGGAATCCAAGTTTGAGCATCTTCGAAGTGTGGAGTCGGAGCGGGTCCGATCCGATCCGGGAGGTCAAGCCAATTTCCAAATTCCAAGTTTTCGGTTCTGCATGCATTCACGGAAACGGGCATAACTTTCAAACCGTAAGTCCGATTGAGCCAAACCAAAGCTCAAACTGAAGCTAATTCAGAGATCTACAAGAGTTACAGAGCTTAGTTCCGTAATCGCTGTTTTCGAGCCCAAAAAAGGTCATCTGGTAGGAATTTCGGGCCATTCTTTATTTGTGATGCGATTTTGACCAAATCGCTGCCTGTCTTCTGACGGTATTTCCGATACTTGAGCGTATTATTGATAAGAGATTCCATGTGTGACTGCTTTGACTAAAAAGCGGGTCAACATTAACTATTAAAGAAAAACAAACATCCATACAAAGCATCAAACAATCACTAGGCCCCTTAATTAATATTTTATTAATTAAATCACTTCTCCATCTCCTTATCAATATTCGTTAACACAATATTTTCGACAATCATCTTGGCCTTTTACACTATTTAGAAAACATTTCCATATATCGACTCCTTTTATTTTCTATACGTAGAAAATATCTTCTATTTATAATTGCAAAACATTCCGATTACTTATCTCTTTTCCCAACTTTTTTGTTTCTTTACTCAGAAAATATTTATTATTATATTTCCAAAATTCCACTTGCTTGGGTAAAAACGAAGGTTGTGTAAAACTTCGTTACAACATCCCAAAATACTTCATTCAACTAAATCATATTCAAACATTAATCTTCGAGATGGAATCTTGCTACTTATTGGTTAATAATGAAATCAATCAAGTTGAGGTATAATTACCTCTCAGACCTTAACTGAAAACATCATTGACTTCAAAACAGACAAGACCACTTACCTCGAATAATTAACACCATAAAAACCAATTATCCATTTTTAAAACGTGTATACATTTCTCTTTCTATTTTTACTGATTTAATTATATGTTTCCTTTTTGCTTATAATATTCTAATTTAAGTTCGTTTCCTTATCTAATTCTATACGTTTCCTTATCTAATTCTACATATATTGATATATTGATTTCTAGTTATTAGATTTTCTTAAAAATATTTTAACTCCTTAAATTTCCAGAATATTTCGCCAGCACCTCCTTTGTACCAGTCAATAGCTCAAACCTCAACTCGCCTCTCCAGGCCCTTTCCATTCAAAAAGAAAATCAGAAAGCCAAGCGGCTTGCTGATTCAGCGCATAAAATCTCATATGGAATTTAAACGTGTAACTTTTTGTCGGGCATTTAAATTATAATCTTCATACATTTCATTCCAATCTTGCTTAACATATATCTAACCATTTTTACTTTATTCCAACTCCATCCAATCATTTTTAACTCAACTCGCTAATTTATTCGTTAAGTAGCTCTTTTGCTTATTCCACTTTTTATTTGAACATATCACATTCAAATATATTTTAATTTACTAATTAACCAATCAAATTCCATTTTTCAATTCAAGTTTCATATTCGATTTCGAATATAAATTCTCAAATCTCATTCATTTATTCAAAGCCCAATTTCGTATCAAAACTCGATTAACTAATTATTCTTCAAATTAGTTAATCCTATTAAATAATTAAAAATCAGTCCATTTACTCCATTTGAGTTCATATTCATTTTATATCCCAAGTCTAGATTTTTCTAATGGAAATTCGGATTTTATTTACTTAAAATCCTTTTATTTATTTAAATAAACCGTTATGGTTTTATAATCGTTATGGCGCTGTTTTACTGAAAATTTGATTTTGACATAACTCAAAATCTATAAGATGAAACCCAATTTTTTCTCTTTCATTAGAAAACTATTATTCAACCGGTCCTAATGATTCTTGTTTCAAAGAATTCCGACTTAAATTGAGTTCTATATACTCAATTAAAGTTTGAAATGCCAATTTACGAGCTGTCGCGGCGCGGCGAGTTCGTTTTGATTATATTTAAATATAAATGTTTTAAACTTCGTTTATAAATAAATTTCACTTCCATTCTTATATATTTTAAATATATGTTATATCGGCTTTCCAAATTTGACTTAACATTTCAATTTTCTAAATTGTTGATTTTTCCATAATTAAGTTTATTTATACATTAAATGCAACTCTAGAAATATGAATACCGAAAGTCTCCACATCGGTTAGTGCTTAAAGCTAGTATATTAGTCTTTATCACTCAATCTAACAATAAGAGAAAGCATCCTAATTACACAACATTACTTACATTATAAAGTATAAAAAACCAAATACAGGATGTTAGTTAAAATGAATACCTAAAGGTTATGGACTTGCCTTAGCCTGTAAAACTATCGCAGATAAGATTTATATATTATTATTTTGCTAGTGCGAAGTAGGAAAATAACTCTGTAATAAACAGTCACACATATATTGGCATAAAGACTCTAACTTGCCAAAGTTATTAAACTTCCTCTACAAAAAGCTTAAGTACAATATTCTAGTTTATGCATGTACTATGGAAGCGAGAAAAATTTTAGAAAACAAAAATCGATTACATGGAGATGAAAAGGAGTTAAGTGATAAATTGACCAAACGATAATATATATATGTATACATAAATAAAAAGTAACGTAATTAGACAATCAGTCTATATAAGTAGTTAATAACATCATCGGTTATATTACTGAAGTCCTGTCTACTATCGAAATAATCCTTTGTACATGTTCTGCAGCAACTTAAATCATGGATAAGAAGTTTGTGACAGGCGTAAAACATAATACTAAGGCGATATTATCTTAAAAAAACAAATATTTTTGACTAAATTTAACATAGCAATTATTCAAAAGAAATAAGGGCATTAAGAAGTATAGGGATTTAAATGATGTTGTACACGATATTCACATGTCCTCATAACTGTAAGAAATTTATCTTATGTCGGGTTCAACAATGACACAGTATAAGCATATGTTTTTAATTGGAAGGCCACGATAACTTAGTGAGGTAATCGCTGAAGAATATTATTTAGTCTTTCGGAGAAACTCTTATGTATCTTGAACCAAAGATGTGATTGAACTAACTTTGCTAATGATATAGCTATTTTGTAGTATCATGAATTTCTATGCCTATTTGATATAAATCGAAAAAAAATTATATTAGCCTTTCTCATATTTCAAAAAAACCAACACAACGCATTAACATATTGTATTTGATAAATCCAGAATTTTTTTTGATACATGCAATGTTGATGTCGAATGTGTTGAGCTACAAAGAGCAAGAACATAGTCTATATTTAAAGAAAACAAAATTGCATAAACTTTTTTTAATCTAGATGATAATTTAATATGGGAAATTAAGGAGCCAATCATGTATTCATATGTTTCATGTTCGACAATCAAAACAAACTTTGAGACAATTCCAGTGTCAAAATTATCTGCTTGACAACCAAGTTTTATTTTAGTGATGTGATTATTCAACGATAGTAATAAAAACGCATTGTTATAAAACATACCCAATTAGCTGAAAAGCTTCTATTTCTTCAATCAGCATCCTACCTAAAAATAACCTCTTCGCATGCAACATAAGCCGCCTACGTACTATCTTATCCTTCTTTAGAGACTGATTGTTGCAGAAGCCTTAAGTAGCAGTTGTCACCTATATTTAGAATACATGTTCCATAAAGGATCATTTGATATGTTAAACCATGCAAAAGAAGGGATAATAATATTCTAAGACTAATTGAAATTGAATAGAAATATAGCAGTACCATAAAAAGAGTTTCCACTTCTTATAGTCTTCTGTTATTTGCTTAAGAATTGCATCAATGTTAGTAAATTTGCATGTTATAGAGTAGCGATAACATGAATATAGTCTTCTGTTATTTGCTTTGTTGTTAACAGAAGCCAGTATTTTTAACCAAGTATATTGGCAATTATTTCTACTTTGAACCAAGTATATTGGCATCAAATTTTATCACGTCATTTTTCATAGTTTTATCATATCCGTAACTGCATATATTGTATATCTCCTTAGTCTAACATATCAAGTTAAGTGGAAAGGTTGTTAAATGTCAGGGAAAGCCTAAGGAAGTCGAACAGGTTGAAGAAACAAAAAAAGATTTCACCTGTGAGTTCTTTGGCACCGTATCTGATGGACATGACCAATAAAAATGGTAAACCATCTCTAAGAAACTGTTAGCATGAAAAACAAATGGTAAAAACAATTCCAACATTTGAATGGAAGTTCAGAAGCCTAATTTTTCCAAAGATATCTGCACAATTTTCTATAAAATAAATGTAAATAAATCATTACAAAAATAAGTTCAATTGTCTTACATTCAACCAAGCATTGAATTCGTAGGATTATACACCAAAGATACGATCAATCATTATTGCTCCTTAATCCCTGTAGCCATAAAAGCATAGTTTTCATAACCGTGTCGTGACTCGAACAGTACCGACTGAAGGTCCAAGTTTTTGACGGTTCAACCGGTCGAACCGTAAGAACCGTGCAATTTATTTTCTGAAAAATTACACATTTAAAATATAAGATATACCCAAAAATTATTAAAAATAATAATAATACATATTGCAATTGCATATCATCTTTCAAAATTGATATATTTTGTTCGCAAATTAACTTATCATTATAACTGCAGTACCTATTTTGATTATAACAAGAGACATATGGACTGCTGGACAGATATGGAATGACAAAATGAACAAACCACTTCAACTTGCAGGTAGCAACCGCAAGCTAAATCAACAAATCCAATGGATTGAAGATCAGTAGCTTAAATTCTTAGTGTATCAAATCTGAAATCTCAGTAGCTTAAATTCTTAGTGATGTTGCTCTTGCACCCGCTTGCACCTGCTCTAGGGTTATGTTACAGATTTGGGTAAATTAAAGCTGAAAAAGATTGAAGAAGCACAGCTGGTTGAGGTTCGGTCTGAGCGGCTTTGGGGGTTTTCACGATCCAACCTTCGGCTCTTGCCTTTCACGGCCTGATTGTCCTTCGGGCCGTGTTGGCTGACGGCCGACGGCTAATCGAGGTCCGACCTAGGGCCCGGTCTGGTTTTCAAAACATGGCATAAAAGTATGGCTAAGCGCACAAGCATAACATAGAGTGCAACGTGGAAAGGATTAATTACCTACAATCAACCAGAAGAAAACTGACATTTTTCAAACAACCCATCAAAACTTAAAGCCTATTTTCCCTAAGAGAATCATCCAATTGTTTCTTTACCAAATGTACCTTTTTGTATGCAAATCTTTAGTCCTCTTATCTATCCGAACAACAATGAAAGCTAGTTTTTTTACACTAGTGTCATGGGACACCACCCCCCCCTCAATTGGTGGAAATCAGGGGAGGCCCATATGAGTCCCCTTGATTTCCACCAATGGGTGGATGGTGTTGTTAACATAAGTAATATGCTAAAAGGATAGTACAGTTGTAGTACAGTACTTTTCTGTACTACCCTTTAGTATAGTCGTACTACATAACTTTTCATTATTCTAATTTTGCCTATATATAAAGGCTTTCTCTTCTATTGTTTGTAATTCATCTTCTCTGTATCTTATTTTATATTCAATGAATGGTTTCAGATTTCTTCATTAATGTTATCATGGTATCGTAGCCTGGTTATACAGAGAGATAGAGAGAGGTTGCTGTTAACATGGTATCAGAGCCAATTTTTCTCTCTTGTCATTAGTTTTTGGTGATTTTTCTGATTGTAAGTCTTCCCCTCGGTTGCTTCTCAATTGGATCCGTGATCTCGACCTTCCCAGATCCACAACTTGCAATCCGACGTTTCTCGATCCTAACCCCGATCTCGAAGCAACCAAATCTTCGAAGCAGCCCTAACCCCGATCCCGATCTTCTCAAATAGGCGGTGGTTTAGATCTCAAAGCGTTCACAGGCGGAGGTGATGTTTTTCAACTACTGAGTTTTGGTACAGTATTTTCAGAAGTTGGAAGTTTTGTTATTTTCAGAATTTGGAATTTTTTTTCACTTTTTTGGATTTGAAAATTCTGTTTGTTCTCTCTGATTTTTTAGTATGGCTGAAACTAAAGATGATTCGCTTCAAACTGTTAGTGTTCAGTTAGATGGTAAAAATTATGCGTATTGGAGTTATGTGATGAAATTTTTTTTGAAAGGTAAACAAAAGTAGGGTTATATTTTGGGTGCAGTTGTCAAGCCTATGAATAGTATAGCTGCTGATTATAAGTCTTTGTTTGATAAGTGGCAAGTTGCAAATTCTAAGATTATTACTTAGATCAATAATTCAGTCAAGCACTCGATAGGTACTCAATTAGCAAAATATGAGATAGCTAAGGAGGTTTGGGATCATCTAGCTAGATTGTATACACAGTCTAATTTTGCAAAACAGTACCAGTTTGAGTCTGATATTTGTGCTGCAGCAGAAAAGCATGAGTATTCAGGAATTTTATGATGCTATGACAAATTTGTGGGACCAGTTGGCGCTCACAGAATCTGCTGAATTATGCGCCTTTGGACCTTATATTGCACGAAGAGAGGAGCAGAGATTGATACAGTTTTTAATGGCTCTTCGTGATGAGTTTTAAGGACTTCGCAGGTCTATTCTACATCGTCATCCGCTGCCTTCAGTTGATTCAGTTTTTAGTGAACTTTTAGCTAAGGAAATTCGTCTTTAGACTTCTGTTGCAAAGGAAGTCTCTACTTCGTCAGTCATCGTCATGCCTCCACGACCAAATTCAAATTCGTAAGTTAGACCTTATGGAACTGTTGCTCGTGATGAATGCAGTTTTTGTAGACAAAAAGGTCATTGGAAATCACAATGTCCAAAGTTAGGTAAAGGAAAGCAGCAGTATGCTCAGCAACAGCCCCACCAACAACCCCAATAATGGAGTTGCCGACCTCCTCATAATGGACCTCCTCTTCTTCCTCGCCCTCATAATGCTCTTACAACTTGTAACACCCCGTAATTCTATAACACTAAGATTCACAAATCAAGGCAGAATTAAATTAAAATCAAAATCAAGGGAAACGGGCTGCGCCATTGCGTTCGTCTCGGAATTCTACATGAAAACGAGTCCGAGTTTGCGTAAATCGGAGTCCGTATGAGGTAGATATGGCCTCCGGAAGTTTCAGCGAAGTTCAAATTTCAAAACAGACTCAGGAGCGGGCTGGGCGGGAAATTTCCCGCCTAGAACCCAGTTCGACCAGGGGGTCGACCTGTGGGTTGACCTGGTTACCCAGGTCGACCAAGGTGTCGACCTGGGGGTCAACCTCCCCCCCCCCCCCATAGGTCGACCTAGGGGTCGACCTCCCCGCTTTTTCCAGATCTGCAGCCTGGTTCGTTTTTCTGTATCCGGACGCCATTCTGACCAGATTCGTTGACTTCTACACTATAAAAACACCCCTAGGCCTCATATTTTCTCCTCACAACTTCTCTATGCCTATACTCTGCTCTAATTCTAATTAAAATAAAATAATACGAAAATCCAAGACAAGGTTATGCTGCTCAAGTTTGTCAAGAAGAGATTTGAATCAAGATTAAAGCTTCAAGATAAGAATCAAAGGCTAACTCAAACGGTTTCGAGCAACGTCGCACGAATCATAGCAACGCCATCTTTCTATTCTAAAAACCGATCAATGTAAGTCGGTTACTTTTTAGATTTGAACGTTTTCTCTATTCGTGACATGAAATTAAAGAAATAAAAGAATATGCCAAATCTTTCTGTTCGAATCAGTGCTTATATCCTTGTACCTAATTAAGAACTGTTATGATTCGATGACCAATAAGACCGGACTATGAAACTATGGACCTTAAAACCATATGCCTCTTTGACTATGAACATTGCCTATGACTATGAACACTGCCTATGACTGTGACTCATGGCTATGAGAATTATTTCCTTGACTATGAACACAAGCCTATGCCTTTGATTAGGAAACATAAACTATTGCCTATGACATAACAAGAACAGCTGTGATTAAATACCTATGATTCATGACTAGGAAAGTGTTGCTTAAGTTTTGTGACTGTGAAATTGGGTCTAAACCTGATTATCTATTCTGTCTATTCTTGGTTTTCTTTGGTTTTAGATCTTAGGAATTTACCTATTAAGTTAGGTCTATCCATGTTCTTGAACCTACGTAGTTATTCAACCCTTTTTATGTCATAAGATTTTCAGACCTATAGGCCTTCGATGTTTTAGATCAATTTTAGTGAAATTCGTTAGGACTGTAATTAGTAAATTATCATTTTATGCCTGTTATTATGTCTATCTTTTTCATAGCATCTTTGGTTCATTCCCTATTTTCTACGAATCTAGATTTATCTATAATCTAGATTGAATCACGATTATACGAACGGTGGGAATACGATTTGGGAAAAACCTGAAATTTACTAAAAACGTAGTTATAAACTTGGAAATTGGCATAAATTGGGAACATGTATTATGGCATGTTCATAGAAATGCAAATTGGATAAATTTGACATGAATTATAGGATGTGTAATTTGAATCTAGTATTGACTTGTAAATCTAGCATTTACATGAACCGTGAACTAGAATAATAAGTCTAGTTTGACATGAACTTTAATTAGAATGTTAAATCAGAATTGGATTAGCTAATTTAGCATAATAAGTATATTGGCATAAATTTGAAATTGGCCATAATTGCGAGTAATTATCATGTTTGGCAAAAATCATAGTTAGTGACACTTAATTTGGTATAGTTTACATACCAAAAAGCATAAATATGGTATAGAGGGGAAATGGGCCATAAGAATAAATGTTGACAATTTACATTAAAAGAGTAATTAGGAAATAAGTAAATTAGGAATGATTTACTTATAGAATTTGTCCTAAATGGATAAATGTAAATTTAGACAAATTAAAGGCTTATTAACGACATCTCTTTTAATAATACACCAGAAAGTTTTAGGGTGACAGAGAGGATAGTGTCTAGGCTTGGGTTTGGAAAATACAAGTTTCCTGCTCTCCCTGGCAATCCCTAATTGATCCGACGGACGGGATGGTTACTTTCAAAACCTGATTTGAAAATTAATCAAAACCCTTTGAACTTAGAAAACACGAATATGCCTAACCCGAGGTTAGACTGAGTAGCGATGTAAACCTGCCCGGAACCAACCAGCACATCCAGTAATCGCAACAATATCTGTCTAATGTGAGTGGTCGCGGCTTTAGTTTATTTAGTTAAAGCTAGAACAAGAATGGTAGGGTTAAAGTTAACTAAAACACTTAACCAATTCAACATGATAACAAAACCGATGGGTGGGGTTAGGTTCATACAGACACTTAACACAGTTAAGCTAGAATGGGAGGGTTAAGTCCATAGGAACACTTAACCAACTTAACACAGTTAAGCTAGAATGGGAGGGCTAAGTCCATAGGGACACTTAACAAACTAAACATGGTAACAAGACAAGATTTGTACGGGTTAAGTAACTAAGAAAACACGTAGCCAAATTAACATGTTAACTAGACTAGAAGGTGGGGTTAAGTAAAGTTAATACACTTAGCCAAATTAACATGTTAACTAGACTAGAGGTTGAGGTTAAGTAAAATTTAATACACTTAGCCAATTTGGTATGTCAGCTGGACTAGACCGTAGGGTTAAGTAAACTTGAGCACTTAACCATCAGATTGTGATAAAGGAATAGAGTTAAGTCTAAAACATGAAGGGATAATACTTAACCATTAATAACATGTTAGTTAAAACAGACGGGCAAGGTTAAGTAAAAAAAAAAAGAATACTTAACCAATACAGGATGAATGGATAGGGTTAAGTAATAAGAAATACTTAACCAATATAACTTGGTTTGTGGTAGGGTTAAGTCAACATGAATTACTGATAACATTTAACCAGTTTAATAGGATAAATGAAGAGGGTTAAGTTAGCTTGAATTGACTAATGACACTTAACCAATCCAAATTGACGAGAAAGAGAACTAAGTAGTAAACCTTAGTTAAAAAGAGCTAAGTAGTAAACCTTAGTTAAGAAAACAACGATTCTAGAAACTAAGTGATAAACCTTAGTTAGCAAAACTAAGTAGTAATTCTTAGTATAACACGGGAAGGAGCGAATGTCCGTTTGCGTAAAAAGAAGGCTCCAACGAATTGGGTTACGAAGCCCGAGGCTTCGAGGGGACGTGAGGTTACTCTTGGTATCCCTCTATGAGGCTGCAGATGATCCTCCTAGGCTCATAGAGGTTAAGGTCTGCGTTAGAAGAACCAAGGGTATGCCTTGGTTGCAATATATGGCAACCTAAAGACTAGGATGGACCAGCGTGATTCAGCGAGAAAACGGTAGCCCTGTGATAGCAACTCGTCGTCTACCATCCATCTTGAGTCAATCGAGATACGTGAAGCGGAAAGGAGGAGAACTCCAAAAGACCATATACTTGCTATCTAGTTATGGGTGAGGATGGCCATAGGTTAGTGGGGCATAGGGGGCCTGCGTATAGTTCTCATTTTTCAAGCTGTGCCTTTTATTAGTTGAGTGAGGGGTCGAGTGGGACCATAGCCACTGGAATAAAAACAGACCTTAGCATCTGCATCGGCAGATATCTGAAAGCTCCCGACCGAGTTCTGTGTTTCTTGATTTGCCCTGCCACAGGACTCGGGCCGCACATTACAGGACATGTGCATCTAGGCAAGCGATAACGATTCACGATACATGCGTGGGGAAGTTTAGGAACATATATCACTCTAGGTAGTGTGTCCTAGACTTGGGGGCATCGTTCGACAGGTAGCACAATCCCTAGTGGGACTAGGTGGCATAAACCCTGAATCTGAGAAGCGTTCAGCAGATAGCGTAAACTCTAGTTGAATCTAGAAAGCACTTGATAGAATACCCTAGATTAGATCTAGGTAATAAATAATAAATGTAGGCCTGAAGGCAATGAAAACTACAGGGATTGGGATCACATTATCGTTACTAGTTGGGACACTAGTTAGGTGGTGCAGAGATATAGAAATCAGTATAACAAGGAAATAGTGAAGCGGCGAAAGTATTAGAGCATATCCAGTTTATCTTATCTTAGCATATCTTGTGATTATCTTGTCTAATCTTGATGACTCTATCGTCATGGTGTTATCTTGTATTCAGTTAATTCATGTCGTTTTGTTTTTCCATGTTCACATGCTAGAAGTTACTGAACTTAGTCAAGCTTTATGTCTGACTCTGTTTTTCTTTCGTCTTCTTTTCTTCCGTTTCCCCCCCCCCCCCTCAGTTAGTAAAGAAGGGAATAGTATAGCTCAGGTTAAGTTAGACTGTCACTCTTTCCTAGCTTGAAGATTTGTCGAAGTTTTACTTGGATTCTCTTTTCAGATGCTATGGCTGGCTCTTGCTACATTGGGGAATATAAACGTTGTTTTATGCTTCTTTATTTTGTAAGACAGATGATACTCTGATATTGTAAAGAAATCGTTGTACAAATCATTTTATAAATAAAGCGAAGTTTTATTTTCCGCTGTTTTAATTTTTGTCTGTCTTGTAATTTATCTGCATCTTTTACCTTAAAATGCTCCACAGAACTTAGTGCATTCCCTTTGTGAGTGACACTAAGGGATGTGGGGTGTTACACGTGGTATCAGAGCTTAAGGTTACCAGATCAGATAAAGGATTTGAAAAATTATTTTCAAAACAGTTTTAAAAGAAGCATTTTCAAGAGAAAAGATTTGTTTTAAAGGCATATTCCCCAAAGCCATACGCACTATCTTCTCTTCCTCTGTTTGAATTCTTGTCTCCTTCTTTCTTGAGTCTCTGGGGCTCCTGGCTTTCTGGGAGGTAACCTCATCGATGGGCGAAGACGTGCCTGGCTTCCATCCATAGCCGTAGTTGTTTCACCTACAGCCAGTTTTCTTTCAAGCTTATAGGGTTTTCTGTACGATGGAAGCAGCTTTCGAGAGATTTGTCAACATGACTACACACGGAAGAGGATGAGGAATTCATGGATGTAGATTTAGCTCACAAAGGAGGAAGGAATTATAAAACCTAAGACAAGAGGAAGTATCTTTACTATGGTGTAATAGGGCATGTAATTAAGGGCAAAGGACAAGATTTTCAGAAGGGCAAGTTCCTACTTTCGCCACAAAGCGTACCTAGGAGAAATGTAGTAAAGTTCTGTTGGAAGAGTCTAGTTTTGCTGTTCGTACTATTTCCTTTGGTTTTAGCGCTTCGCATTTGTTCATATCCACTTCCATAGTTGAGTCTCTGCACCATAGTACTTGTACAGTAGAAAGATCCCACTAGAGTCTCAAATCCAATTGGTGGTCCGACCAGTTTATTTTTGGTTAGTAGGGATTTGAGAATAGCTATCGAGTTTGCTTATATCATCTCATGTGGATCGTCTAAATTCGGAGGAGATATTCCTTAGGTGCTTGTCTGATATTGGTTTAGGCCTTTGGGGCTTGTACTTGAGGAATGTCGAGTTCGACTAGGATGATTTGCGTGAGAGATGAATAGTTGTGGCAGGCACTCCAAAAAGCACGTAGTGACCTTTCGACCCTTATAGTTATGGCATGGTGGATAAGAGGGAGACCTCTAATCATCTTAGTACATACACTTGGTACCGTAATTGACATCTGTTTATTTTGGAAATGGAGGTCAGAAACTTCACAATCGTGAAGTAAAATTAGTTAAGATACAATGGGTTAAAGCTCAAGAAGGCTAGATACTAGCATCATACCGTTTTCCTTAAGGATGCATCCTTGATTTCTTTTTTTGTAAGAGCTTTACGCATAATTGTTTCTCTCTTTCCAAAGTATATCCTCTAGGTCGTATCTTCGATGTAAACATGTATTTGAAACATGTTATGGTTGATGATTGCAAGTGGTTGCTAATGGTTGCTCGTGAATGCATATACATACGTATTAGGCACTAGATCAGTTCGAACGCTTTCATATTGCATTTACAGATATGTAAGTTGAACTTGATATGTTATCATATGGATGTTGCATATGGATGGATGGCTATGCACACATGTAGTATTTACATAACTAGGGATGCTTGCATACATGATTGGACGCATGGCACTGACATGATTCGCATTAAGGAGGTCAACTGAATCAGTAGACCGCCTGATTTTGCATTAGATAAAGACATATACACACACTATGCATATGAACATGAAAGCATTAGAAATCTTTTAAAGAAAATGAATGCCTGTGATTGAATGGTTGAGTAGATGGGTGACTGGATGGTAGGACACATTCTTCCTAACTTGAAGATTTCAGGGACGAAATCCTTTTAAGTGGGGGAGAATGTAACACCCCGTAATTCTGTAACACTAAGATTCACAAATCAAGGCAGAATTAAATTTTAAAATCAAAATCAAGGGAAACGAGCTACGCCATTGCGTTCTTCTCGGAATTTTGCATGAAAACGAGTCCGAGTTTGCGTAAATCGGAGTCCGTATGAGGTAGATATGGCCTCCGAAAGTTTCAGCGAAGTTCAAATTTCAAAACAGACTCAGGAGCGGGCTGGGCGGGAAATTTCCCGCCCAGGACCCAGGTCGACCAGGGTGTCGACCTGGTGTCGACCTCCCCCCCCCCCTCCCCTATAGGTCGACCTGGGGGTCGACCTCCCCGCTTTTTCCAGATCTGCAGCCTGGTTCGTTTTTCTGTATCCGGACGCCATTCTGACCAGTTTCGTTAACTTCTACACTATAAAAACATCCCTAGGCCTCATATTTTCTCCTCACAACTTCTCTATGCCTATACTCTGCTCTAATTCTAATTAAAATAAAATAATACGAAAATCCAAGATAAGGTTATGCTGCTCAAGTTTGTCAAGAAGAGATTTGAATCAAGATTAAAGCTTCAAGATAAGAATCAAAGACTAACTCAAACGGTTTCGAGCAACGTCGCACGAATCATAGCAACGCCATCTTTCTATTCTAAAAACCGATCAATGTAAGTCGGTTACTTTTTAGATTTGAACGTTTTCTCTATTCGTGACATGAAATTAAAGGAATAAAAAAATATGCCAAATCTTTCTGTTCGAATCAGTGCTTATATCCTTGGACCTAATTAAGAACTGTTATGATTCGATGACCAATAAGACTAGACTATGAAACTATGGACCTTAAAACCATATGCCTCTTTGACTATGAACATTGCCTATGACTATGAACACTGCCTATGACTGTGACTCATGGCTATGAGAATTATTTCCTTGACTATGAACACAAGCCTATGCCTTTGATTAGGAAACATAAACTATTGCCTATGACATAACAAGAACAGCTGTGATTAAATACCTATGATTCATGACTAGGAAAGTGTTGCTTAAGTTTTGTGACTGTAAAATTGGGTCTAAACCTGATTATCTATTCTGTCTATTCTTGGTTTTCTTTTCTTTTAGATCTTGGGAATTAACCTAATAAGTTAGGTATACCCATGTTCTTGAACCTACGTAGTTATTCAACCCTTTTTATGTCATAAGATTTTCAGACCTATAGGCCTTCGATGTTTTAGATCAATTTCAGTGAAATTCGTTAGGTCTGTAATTAGTAAATTATAATTTTATGCCAGTTATTATGTCTATCTTTTTCATAGCATCTTTGGTTCATTCCCTATTTTCTACGAATCTAGATTTATCTATAATCTAGATTGTATCACGATTATACGAACGGTGGGAATACGATTTGGGCAAAACCTGAAATTTACTAAAAATGTAGTTATAAACTTGGAAATTGGCATAAATTGGGAACATGTATTATGGCATGTTCATAGAAATGCAAATTGGATAAATTTGACATGAATTATAGGATGTGTAATTTGAATCTAGTATTGACTGGTAAATCTAGCATTTACATGAACTGTGAACTAGAATAATAAGTCTAGTTTGACATGAACTGTAATTAGAATGTTAAATCAGAATTGGATTAGCTAATTTAGCATAATAAGTATATTGGCATAAATTCGAAATTGGCTATAATTGCGAGTAATTGTCACGTTTGGCAAAAATCATAGTTAGTGACACTTAATTTGGTATAGTTTACATACCAAAAAGCATAAATATGGTATAGAGGGGAAAATGGGCCATAAGAATAAATGTTGACAATTTACATTAAAAGAGTAATTAGGAAATAAGTAAATTAGGAATGATTTACTTATAGAATTTGTCCTAAATGGAAAAATGTAAATTTAGACAAATTAAAGGTTTATTAACGACATCTCTTTTAATAATACACCAGAAAGTTCTAGGGTGACAGAGAGGATAGTGTCTAGGCTTGGGTTTGGAAAATACAAGTTTCCTGCTCTCCCTGGTTATCCCTAACTGATCCGACAGACGGGATGGTTATTTCAAAACCAGATTTGAAAATTAATCAAAACCCTTTGAACTTAGAAAACACGAATATGCCTAACCCGAGGTTAGACTGAGTTGCGATGTAAACCTGCCCAGAACCAACTGGCACATCCAGTAATCGCAACAATATCTGTCTAATGTGAGTGGTCGCGGCTTTAATTTATTTAGTTAAAGCTTGAACAAGAATGGTAGGGTTAAAGTTAACTAAGACACTTAACCAATTCAACATGATAACAAAACCGATGGGTGGGGTTAGGTTCATACAGACACTTAACACAGTTAAGCTAGAATGGGAGGGTTAAGTCCATAGGAACACTTAACCAACTTAACACAGTTAAGCTAGAATGGGAGGGCTAAGTCCATAGGGACACTTAACCAACTTAACATGGTAACAAGACAAGATTTGTAGGGGTTAAGTAACTAAAAAAACACTTAGCCAAATTAACATGTTAACTAGACTAGAAGGTGGGGTTAAGTAAAGTTAATACACTTAGCCAAATTAACATGTTAACTAGACTAGAGATTGGGGTTAAGTAAAATTTAATACACTTAGCCAATTTGGTATGTCAGCTGGACTAGACCATAGGGTTAAGTAAACTTGAGCACTTAACCATCAGATTGTGATAAAGGAATAGAGTTAAGTCTAAAACATGAAGGGATAATACTTAACCATTAATAACATGTTAGTTAAAACAGACGGGCAAGGTTAAGTTAAAAAATAAGAATACTTAACCAATACAGGATGAATGGGTAGGGTTAAGTAATAAGAAATACTTAACCAATATAACTTGGTTTGTGGTAGGGTTAAGTCAACATGAATTACTGATAACACTTAACCAGTTTAACAGGATAAATGAAGAGGGTTAAGTTAGCTTGAATTGACTAATGACACTTAACCAATCCAAATTGACAGGAAAGAGAACTAAGTAGTAAACCTTAGTTAAAAAGAGCTAAGTAGTAAACCTTAGTTAAGAAAACAACGATTCTGGAAACTAAGTGATAAACCTTCGTTAGCAAAACTAAGTAGTAATTCTTAGTATAATACGGGATGGAGCGAATGTCCGTCTGAGTAAAAAGAAGGCTCCAACGAATTGGGTTACGAAGCCCGAGGCTTCGAGAGGACGTGAGGGTACTCTTGGTTTCCCTCTGTGAGGCTGCAGATGATCCTCCTGGGCTCATAGAGGTTAAGGTCTGCGTTAGAAGAACCAGGGGTATGCCTTGGTTGCAATATATGGCAACCTAAAGACTAGGATGGACCAACGTGATTCGGCGAGAAAACGGTAGCCCTGTGATAGCAACTCGTCGTCTACCATCCATCTTGAGTCAGTCGAGATACGTGAAGCGGAAAGGCGGAGAACTCCAAAAGACCATATACTTGCTATCTAGTTATGGGTGAGGATGGCCATAGGTTAGTGGGGCATAGGGGGCCTGCGTATAGTTCTCATTTTTCAAGGTGTGCCTTTCATTAGTTGAGTGAGGGGTCGAGTGGGACCATAGCCACTGGAATAAAAACAGACCTTAGCATCTACATCGGCAGATATCTGAAAGCTCTCGACCGAGTTCTGTGTTTCTTGATTTGCCCTGCCACAGGACTCGGGCCGCACATTACAGGACATGTGCATCTAGGCAAGCGATAACGATTCACGATACATGCGTGGGGAAGTCTAGGAACATATATCACTCTAGGTAGTGTGTCCTAGACTTGGGGGCATCGTTCGACAGGTAGCATAATCCCTAGTGGGTCTAGGTGGCATAAACCCTGAATCCGAGAAGCGTTCAGCAGATAGCGTAAACTCTAGTTGAATCTAGAAAGCACTTGATAGAAAACCCTAGATTAGATCTAGGTAATAAATAATAAATGTATGCCTGAAGGCAATGAAAACTACAGGGATTGGGATCACGTTATCGTCACTAGTTGGGACACTAGTTAGGTGGTGCAGAGATATAGAAATCAGTATAACAAGGAAATAGCGAAGCGGCGAAAGTATTAGAGCACATCCAGTTTATCTTATCTTAGCATATCTTGTGATTATCTTTCCTAATCTTGCTGACCCTATCGTCATGGTGTTATCTTGTATTCAGTTAATTCATGTCATTTTGTTTTTCCATATTCACATGCTAGAAGTTACTGAACTTACTCAGGCTTTATGTCTTACTCTGTTTTTCTTTCGTTTTCTTTTCTTCCGTTCCCCCCCCCCCCTCAGGTAGTGAAGAAGGGAATAGTATAACTCAGGTTAAGTTGGACTGTCACTCTTTCCCAGCTTGAAGATTTGTCGAAGTTTTACTTGGATTCTCTTTTCATATGCTATGGCTGGCTCTTGCTACATTGGGGAATATAAACATTGTTTTATGCTTCTTTATTTTGTAAGACAGATGATACTCTGATATTGTATAGAAATAGTTGTACAAATCATTTAATAAATAAAGCAAAGTTTTATTTTCCGCTGTTTTAATTTTTGTCTGTCTTGTAATTTATCTGCATCTTTTACCTTAAAATGCTCCACGGAACTTAGTGCATTCCCTTTGTGAGTGACACTAAGGGATGTGGGGTGTTACACAACATCTTCTTTAGATCCATAAATGATTGAATAGTTTCAGAATTTCCTTGCATCACAGCCGCATGACATGTCAGTTTCGTCTCAAATAGGTTTGTTATCTAGTTTGTCAGGTATATCTTCTTCTACCTGGATTTTAGATTCCGGTGCTTTGAATCATATGTCACCTAATTTATCGTAATTCACTTCTTTGGCTCCTAAGGTTTCTGTTCCTGTCATGAGTGCTAGTGGTACACCTATGCCCGTGCAAGGTGTTGGTTCACTGGTAGCACCTTCTTTATCCCTATCTAATTTTTCTCACATTCCTAGACTTGCATTAAATATTGCTTCTATTAGTCAAATTTGTGATAATGGTTACTTGGTTTCTTTTTCTTCTTCTGATTGTTATGTTCAGGATCCAAAGTCTCAGAAAGTGATTGGGGCTGGCCATAGGAAAGTAGGACTTTATGTATTGGATCAGCTCAAAACTCCTAAGATTGCGGCTTTTGTTCCTGGTGTGGATGTTTTGTCTTTTCGTTTGAGTTAGTATTCTTCTATGTTTTATTTGTGGCATTCTCCCCTTGATCATGTCTCTAGATTTCGATTACAATTTTTAGCGTCTACAGGAGTTTTAGGAGAATTGAAAACTAATGATATTTCTGATTGTAGCGGTTGTAAACTTGCAAAATTTTCTGCTTTGCCTTTTCCTCAAAGTAATACTTTTTCTAGTGCACCTTTTGATCTTATTCATTCTGATGTTTGGGGACCCTCTCCTGTTTCTACAAAGGGAGGCTCTCATTATTATGTCTCTTTTATTGATGATTGCACTCGTTATTGTTGGATTTGTCTTATGAAATGTCGCTCAGAATTTTTTGGCATCTATAATGAGTTTCGATCTCTTATTAAAACTCAGCATGTAGCTGCTATTAAATGTTTAAGATGTGATTTAGGGGGTGAATATACTTCTCATGCTTTTAAGGAACTTCTTCCTTTAGATGGCACAATTTATCATACTTCTTGCACTGATACTCCTGAACAAAATGGGATTGCTCAAAGGAAGCATAGGCATATTCTTGAGACTGCTAGGTCACCTTTATTGTCTGCTAGTGTTCCAAGTGAATTTTAGGGGTAGGCAGCTCTTACTTTTGTTTATTTGATTAATAGAATTCCTACTTCTCATAATTCTGGCTTGTCCCCCTATGAGAAATTGTATGGTTGTCCACCAGATTATTCTTCTCTTCGTGTTTTTGGTTCTACATGCTTTGTTCTTCTTCCTCATGTCCAGCGGAGTAAGTTAACTTCACGATCTGCTATATGTGTATTTCTTTGTTATGGTGCAGGACAAAAGGGATATCGTTGTTTTGATTCAGCCAATCATAAGTTATATGTTTCTCGTCATGTTGTTTTTCTTAAACATATTCCTTATTTCACAATTCATGACCGTTCTCACAGTCTATCTATGTCTGATCTTGTTTATATTGATTATTTTACTGCTGATGATGATGAGCTACCTCCTGCTGCAAATCCATACACTTCTATTGACTCTTCAACTACCCAATCATCTTCTGAGACAGCGAATACTAGCGAACGTCAATATTCTATCTGAAACCGTTAGTCTAGTAGATGACCTAATTTGGAATATTCTTGTCTTTCCAGTTCATTTTCTTCATTCCTTGCTTCTATTAATTGTCTTTATGAGCTTTCGTCTTTCAAAGATGCGGTTCGTGATCCTCTTTGGCAGCGTGTTATGGCTGAGGAGCTAACTGCTCTTCATCAAACTCATACTTGGGATTTAGTGTCTCTTCCTGCAGGAAAACGTGCTATTAGTTCTCGTTGGGTCTATAAGGTTAAAACTAAGGCTGATGGATCTATTGAAAGACATAAAGCTCGCTTGGTTGCTAAAGGTTATTCTCAAGAATATGGCATGGATTATGAGGAACCTTTTGCTCATGTTGCAACAATGACTATAGTTCAAACTCTTTTTGCAGTTGCTTCTGTTCGCCACTAGAATATTACTCAAATGGATGTTAAAAATGCCTTTTTGAATGGCGACCTTCATGAGGAAGTCTACATGGTTCCTCCTCCTGGCATTGATCATCAACTTGATGAAGTCTGCAAACTTAGGAAGGCTCTTTATGGTCTCAAACAAGCTCCTCGTGCTTGGTTTGAGAAATTCTCTACTGTGATTACTTCTCTTGGTTTTTTTCCGAGTAACCATGATTCTGCTTTGTTTGTCAAGTATACCTTGGCTGGTTGAATTCTGCTTTCTCTTTATGTTGATGATATGATTATTACAGGTGATGATGTTGTTGGGATCAACTTGTTGAAGTCTGAGTTGAGTCGAAGTTTTGTTATGAAAGATTTGGGTCCACTTCATTATTTTTTGGGCATTGAAGTTGCTTCTTCTCCAAAAGGGTATCTTCTTTCTCAATCTAAGTATATTTCTGACATTTTTTAGCGTGCTCGTTTCTGGGATAATAAAATTGTTGATACTCCAATTGAGCTCAATGCTCGGTACTCTATTTCTGATGGGTCTCCATTGCCAAATCCTAATCTTTATAGAATGGTTATTGGAAGTTTGGTTTGTCTCACTATCACTCGCACTGACATTGCATATGTTGTTCACATAGTCAGTCAGTTTGTTACTTCTCCTACTACAGTTCATTGGGCTGCTGTTATTCGCATTTTGAGACATCTCCGTTGCACTCAGTTTCAAGCTCTTTTGCTTTCTTCTACTTCATTTTTAGAGTTATGTGCTTACTCTGAGGCTGATTGGGTTGGTGATCCAACTGATCACAAATCCACTACTGGTTTTTGAATTTTTCTAGGTGATTCTCTAATTTCTTGGAAAAGTAAGAAGCAGGATGTTATATCTCAGTCTTCAAATGAGGCTGAATACTGTGCTATGGCTTCTACAACTTGTGAAATAGTTTGGCTGCAATGGTTGCTTGCGGATATAGGTGTTTTCTTGCGGCGACCAACTCCTTTGCACTGTGACAATAAGAGTGCTATTCAGATTGCTCATAACTCCGTTTTTCACAAAAGGACCAAGCATATTGAGATTGACTACCATATTATTCATCATCACCTTCAGAATGGCACATTGACATTGTCATTTGTCTCTTCCTCTTTACAACTTGCGGATTTGTTTACTAAATCATTGTCATCTTCGCGCTTTCGTTTTTTGACTGACAAACTCTCGATGCTCATTGCTATCGCATCATGAGTTTAAGGGCGGATGTTAACATAATTAATATGCTAAAAGGGTAGCACAGTAGTAGTACAGTTGTAATACAGTACTTTTCTGTACTACCCTTTAGTACAATCGTACTACAATACTTTTCGTTATTCTAGTTTTGCCTATATATAAAGGCTTTCTCTTCTATTGTTTGTAATTCATCTTCTCTGTATCTTATTTTATATTCAATGAATGGTTTCATATTTCTTCATTAATGTTTTCAGGTGTCCCATAACACTAGTGTCAACAAACTTCTATTCAACAACAATGCCAAATTTTCATACAATAGCTCTTATAAAAGCTTTTATTCTTAATTTTTAAACAAAATATATTAGTTCCCTTTGCAGATATCTTTAGGATCTAATTTATGTAATACCCAAATCTACGACCTGAAAATATGCTTTTTTGAACTAATATAGCAACTTTGAAGGATATTGATATATAAAGTCGTCATATTTAAATAGTTCAGTGCAAAAATTAACTGAAGATTAAAGTCTATATTTCAGCAAACATATGGAGACTAAGAAAATATAACACTGTGTGATACTATGATGCTCATAAATTTGGAGTTAAAGAAGTAATATAACATCTGTAATGAAGAACCTCTGCCAAGAAAAAAGCAAAACCCTCAGGCTCATAAAGAGTGATACTAATTCCAAGAATTTCTTTTCATGCAAGTCAAATCGCCAACTCAAAAATAGAATTCAGGCTCTACTTTCTCAATTGGTCAATACGTATGTGTAGTTGACGAAATAACCCATAAATATCTAAGTTATTATTGCACTACAATGGGGAATATACCACACAATTTCCACTTATAGAGCCATGAATGATCATTAATTAAGAAGGAAAAGATGCTCATGTTCTCCAATCCTGGCTAAGTAACAGCGCGATTTTCGATGCCTCGAAAGTCGTGTCATTATTGAAAGAATTTAGAAGATGAGATAGAAAAGATAGAACTAATAGAATAGAAGAATAAGAAGACATCGGAATCTCACAGCGGAATTTCACAAATACATAATATATTACATCATAGATTCTGATACATCATAGTACACATCATAATACATCATCATCATAGTTCAACAGCATAATTATACATTACCATACTATAACAACATAGATACTGAACTGGGAAATTAAAATAGATGTGCCACTAGGGTCTTGAACTTGTACTTCTTCAGGTTCCACTTGCCTACCTGAATTTACTTGTCTACTCATAAAATATTATGAGTACCCAAGAGTTTAGGAAACACAGAAAATAAACTCTGGGTCAGTCAGGGGACTAGTGTGAGGAAACATAGTTATAAAGATGTAAACAGGGAAATAAGTAATAAGGTTTCATGTTGACCGATTTATTTACTTTAGAAATCGTTAGGCCAAACCATAACTAGCATATGGATAATGACCCAAATATTTTATATTAAAACGTTTGATATTACAATAGTTTGCATCAAATAAATAGTTATCTAGTGAAATGCTTGCATCTCACGTTCACGTATATAGTATAAAATCAAAAAGTCGCAGAGCACTTATTGGAGATTGGATTCCAACCGACAAGGTATGGGAGCACCTGTCGATCGGTGTACTCTAGAGAGGATACACTGGGGTTCAACAAGAACATCTTGTAACCCAGCCACACATGACCATCCACTCATTTAGCTTGAGTGTAACGGATATATTATCACTTCTACGGTTGAGCTCGATTTACCGTTTCCAAAAGCTATAGCAGCGAAAGAGATTTAAGAAGTTAAGTATGAAGGTCCTCTAGATGGTGATAATATACCCTACTTGGGTATGAACCAACTAGCCATGCTGCCTAGCCCAACTTTTGTTATTTCCTGGTTGCGAAGTTTGAGGTCACGTTTCCATTCTGATAGATTATTTCTTTAATTGCTTTGAATGCCACATCGTCCTATCCGTCAGAAGTACTCATTCGATTACCCAAATATATTACGGGTAATAAAGCTAAGAGAAACGAATTCCTCCGCAACCAACGTAATATACTTACGTAAATTCGATGTGTAGAATCTAATTGATATACGTTGTCAGACACTCATCCATTCGGATTTGTCTTGGGACTAAACAGACCAAAAATCTTCTTGTATATTTTCATCTTCATTATTCTGACATGCATCTTATACCTCGAGTCAAAGTGGAATATTTATTCCGGACTCTTCGAAACGATGTACGAATATCTTTTATAGTCGATGAATGTTTATCGTCTTAATCCTAATTATTATTCAGTTTTCAGATTAATTATCATTATATAAACAGTGTTTGTTTACATGGTTCATATCAGAATAATTTAAGTATTTTTTTTAAATGATCAGTTAAGTTGTATGCGTTGCACACAGTGTTTCATTCAGGTTTGATCATTATTTGGGAATAAGTAAATAATGCACGTGCTTCACACATGGAATTTTTACTTCATATATAATCACTGCTCAGACGATATTTCTAACTCGTTTTCCCTTTTCAAATTAACCCCTTATTATAAGTAATTTAAATTAATAATTTAAATTAATTATTCACTTATTATTTTATTTCAAAACTGATCGAACTTCTATAGTCGAACTTTTCATTTTGATCTTCTGATAGATTCTTCTTTCCACTTGCCTTCGATTAATTAAATATAAACTCTTCTTTATATTTAATTATTTTATTTATTTTCAAATTTTAAATTTAAAACTGTTTAAATTTAAAAACTCGTTCAGATTTTCCAGAGTACCAGTTTTTCGAAAGTACCACATTTTGCCAAACTTATCGGAAGTACCATACCCAAAGTACTACCCCTCAGTACACGGCCGATCACCCCTTTTTCCCATGCGTCGCCCTATCGGCCAACATCCTGGTACTTTGCCAACATACCAGTACCAACCCTTCAGAAAAACCTTTCCATAACCATCGTTCACGTAAAAATCACCATGGCCGATCCTCCTTCTTCTTCCCTTCCTGTTCATGCACACCCGTGCACATGCACAGTCTCCGCAGCCACCCTGGACCACCTCCCATCACCTCCGCACGTTGGCCACCACCACCGGATAACGTCAGAGCCTCCAGACCCCACCACCGGATAACGTCAGAGCCTCCAGACCCCACCACCTCGTCGTGTACAGTATTTTCACCGTGCTTCCCCTTTGTTGATAAATTGGGTTCATCGGATATTCCGTCTCATTATCCTCCCTCCGTCCACCAGAATGCCTCCTGCTCCAGCCACATCACCTCATTGACCTCCTCCGCCGATCCCCCCAATACCGCAACACCCTTGCCTCGTTGTTGCGATGCAGTTCATCCATGACCGTAAATCCAAAAACATGAACCATAAACCATATTTCTACTTCATTATCGAAATTCACACATTTGAAAAATCATTTTATATTTTTCCTAGATACTCCTACTCTAGATGAAGCTCTCCTCTTCACCGCCTGACTTCTGGTGGCCTGGATGGTCGAAATTTGATAAATGTTCAAATTCTGATCATCCTCATAGATCTCATTATTCAAAAGGTTAAAAATCGTGATACCACCACCAAAAATCATGGTTTTGTGTTGTGATTCCATTTATATAAACAAAACAGTGTTTCGTCTGATTTGAAAATTCATGTATACAGAGATTTTGCTGTAAAAGCTGTTAAAGTATTTTTCTTGCAAATGTTTATTTCTGTTTTTTCTTGTTTGAAATTTCTCATACCTATATACTTAATATAGTTGATCTTAAAATACTAGGATGAGGGTTTGATTGTATTCTCTTCTGAGAATCCATGATCAGTCACTCTGTGTTTCACAGAACACAGTTCAGATTTAACTAAAGTGCTTAGATCATCAACCAATCTTGTGTATTCAATACTAGATTGTTTCTACATGGGATATTAGTTTACATAGATGTAAATGAAGGTGTTCTTAGCATTAAACATTTCTTGTTGACAGTAAAACAATGTTCACAGCAGAAATTCCTACAGAGTATTAAAACTGATCAAGGAATTTAAACAATACAGTAAGTGTTTCCTCACCTTAATGCTCTCCAAAATTCCAGTAAAGATCTTCAGAAATTTTAATGTGAACTTCAGTTTTGTTGTGAAAAAAATGTGAGAGGTCTGAGGTGTATTTATAGTCGAGTTCAAGGTTTTAAAATTAATTTCCTGCACATGGTTTCTTCAGTGAATTTCCCATTTAGCCTTAACCCTTCCGCCTAGTTACCTAAGGCCAATATATGAAAAATATGCAAGAAAAGTTTATTTTATTAGGGTTTCAATAGCCAATAGACTTGTACTAGATTCTCTCTTCTAGAAGCTTGAACATACTTTCATTAAATGCATGGATTCTTCTTTAGATTTTAAAACATTATAAAAACTTGTTTTCTTGTCTCCTTCTTGCTGATATTTTTCTTTGTGCACATGCAAGCTTAACTTGAGATTTTCTTTAGATGCCTTAGGGAATGGTTTCAAAATCCTAGTTTACTATTTATAGTATCCTTCATTTAATGGTTTTGTCTCTTGTGTGCTTGTTTTTGTCTCATGTTCAAGATATTTGTTTTGGTAAAAAGATCAAATGTTTTATGTGCCATTTGTTCATGTTATGGCCGAATAGTCTCTTGCCATGTTCATACATGTTTTGTTGTTTTTCTTTAAAGTCCTTCTTTATCTTTAAAGTGAATGAAATACCCTTTATATAATTTGTGTCATAAGGCATTTGTTTTTAAATCCTTGCTTTGGTAAAATGCTTAACTATGAAGTATTTATCTATATATGTATTACCACTTATGATTTTTATTTGAATGTAGTATACTTGTTTTATATTTTCAAATCCTAAGATCAAACAAGTATATACAATATTTTCTCCATTTTTCCATACATATGTTTATATATATTAAGAATTACTTAAGTTTTGTTTTAAATAGCATTTCTCATTTTAATTCCTTATTAAAATCAATTGAAAATAGTCGGAAAAAATCGGGACATTACAGTCCACCCCCCTTATAAGAATTTTGTCCCCAAAATTTAAAGCAAGAAAGATATAAATATTTTCCCAAAAGATGATACTTCATATCATATCCACTTATTACATTATAATTATAAACTAGTTTCATATTCGTACTAGTCATAATAACATACTACATACTTAGGGTATTTTTAACTAGTTCAAGTTATAGGCTATATAATATACATATACATAGTCCACACACATCCCTCTACTCTACTTCTCCGAGTCACTGTCAATCACAATCCACCTGTCGCCCGGGATGTTCACAACCTCTACACCTCATCGTCGTCGTATGATAACTCAAAACTCCCAACTATTCCCTCAGTAACTGGCTCCTCCTCATCGTTGTCGGGAATCTCAATAACCTCTACTAGTGGAAGTAGATACACCCGTAGCCTATCGATCTGTAATGGTGTCAGTCTTTTCCTAGTCGTAGTCTTCATCAAAGGTGCCATCTGGAAAGTAAACAAGGAAATAGAACTCATCAATGATAGAATCATAACAAGGGAGTTCATAAGTCCTAAATAAACTGAATCCAAAAATGAACATACCAATGCTCATAGAAATGAAGAAATCCAAGGTTTCATTTCATCCAAACAACCAAATAGTAAAACATATCTAATCTGTAGAAAAATCCGGGTATAATTACCTGATATGTTTCTCTGTTTCCCACGTGCAATCCTTCGGATTTTCGCTCCACTAAATCTTTAGCAGACTTACCTCTTTGTTGCGAAGCTGTTTTTCCTCTCTATCGATAATATGAAATGGCTGTCGAATTACTGTCAAATCTGGTTCAATCTCTATCTCTTGTTGAATAGATGGTTCTAGAATTAAGGACGGATCGTGCAAACACTTCCTTAAATGAGATACACGGAATACATTGTGAATCCCTGCCATATGTTCTGGTAATTCAACTCTATAAGCTAGAAATCCAATTCTCTCTAGAATACGGAAGGGTCCAACATATCGCGGAGTTAACTTTCCGACTTTTCCAAATCTCACAACTCCTCTCATCGGTGAAATCTTCAGAAATACCAGATCTCCTATATCAAATAGAAGATCTCTTCGCCTTTGATCAGCATAGCTTTTCTGGCGATCTTGGGCTTCTTTCATTCTTAACTTCACTAACTCCACCTTATCTGTTGCTTCTCGGATCATATCTGGTCCAAGTACTAATTTGTCTCCGGATTCGAACCAACATGCGGGTGCTTTGCAAGGTCTTCCATACAGTGCTTCGTATGGTGACATCTTTATACTTGCCTGGTTACTATTTTTACAAGTGAATTCCACCAGGTGTAGATGATTCTCCCATGATCCACCAAAATCTAGAATACATGCTTTTAACAAATCTTCCAATATCTGGTTTACTCTCTCAGTCTGACCATTCGTTTGAGGATGGTAAGCTGTACTGAAATTCAATCTCGTTCCTAAATTCTTTTGCAATGCTTCCCAAAATTTACTTGTAAAGATGGTGTCTCTATCGTTATAATGCTTGATGGGACTCCATGCAATCCTACAATCTCTCTCATGAATACTTCGGCTAAAGATGCGGCTATGCATGTCGGTTTTACTGGAATAAAATGCGCGCTTTTTGTTAGCCGATCTACAATTACCCAAATTCCTTCAAATCCTCTTCTTGTCCTAGGCAAACCATCGATGAAATCCATTGATACCATCTCCCACTTCCAGTTGGGTATCTCCAAAGGTCGCAATAATCCGGCAGTCCTTTGATGATCTCCTTTGATTTGTTGACAACACAGACATTCATTCACATAAGTTGTAATATTCTTCTTCATTCCTGGCCACCAAAATACTCATTTCATATCGTTATTCATCTTATGAATTCCTAGATGTATGCTCAACTTTGATGCATGGCATTCCTTCAAAACTTCTTGTCTCAGCCCATTCACGTCTGGAACGCATAATCTGTTGTTAATTCTTAATACTCCTTGGTTATCCAACTCGAAATCAAACTCCTTTCCATTTGAGACTCCTTGAATTATCTTCTCCGGTTTGGCATCTCTCCTTTGATTACTCATAATCCTTTCTTGTAGAGTCGGTGTGACTTCCAATAGGGATAATGTAACACCCCGTATTTTCTGTGAACGTATAAGTAACAAATCAGAGGATAATTAATTTTTAAAAATAAGAATCAAGGGAAACGCGTTGCGCCATTGCGTTCGTCTCGGAATTCTGCATGAAAACGAGTCCGAGTTTGCGAGAATCAGAGTCCGTATGAAGGAGATATGACCCTCCGAAGTTTCAGGAAATTTCAGAATTGAAAACAGCTCGAAATTCGAATTCAAAATTCGAATTCAAACCCAGAAGCGGACTGGGTGGGAAATTTCCCACCCAGGGCCCAAGTCGACTGGGGAGTCGACTGACCAGTCGACCCCCCCGGACCCAGGTCGACTGGGGAGTCGACTGGGCAGTCGACCCCCCCAGACAAGGTCGACTGGGCAGTCGACATGGGGGTCGAGCCCTGGTTGAACCTGGTGCGTGTGTGTGTGCGATTTTGAAGGCTGTGACGTGTTTTGACAGACCTGATGAGTTCTAGGGTTAATCTAAGGGCCTAAATGAGTTCCTACACCTATAAATACATCCTAAAACCTAGCCTTCTCTACAAACAATTCTATTCTGCTTCTTCTCTGCCTCTGTTCTAAATAAAAATAAAAATGGCGTCGCTACTCCGCTGGAATCAAAACTAGAAGCTAACCAACATCAACCTAAGCATCTCAATTCAAATTAGAGATTAAAGCTTCTGCAACGATTCTACAACAATTAAAGTTCTTTCTTTAATCCAACCAAGGCAAGTACAGTTATTTTCCGATATAAACGTTAATTCTAATTGTGACATGAATTGTAAATATGAATCTAAGGTTATATCTATTCTGTTCTGTTTAGATCTTATTTTGTATCTCTTTCCTCTTTCTGTTTTATAGCCAGGCTACCACGAGCCTGAGCCAATCTCATAAGAGATTAACATACGCTAAAATGTTTGGGACAGTAAAATGAATGATGCATAAATTGGGCATGACCAATAGGTGACTAATTTGAGGAAAGAACATGGACTGTAGCTAGAACATAAATCTGAGACATATGACTGGACATGTTATATTTATAACATAAAGGGGTATTGAACATATGATTTGAGATAAAGAGAATATAGCTTAGGTATAAAGATTTACATGAAAGTAGGGTATCTATTAATGTAAATAAACACCTAAGTAAGGGATCTTTGGGATATATGACATGCATAGTAATCGATGGCTATATTTGGTATAATTTATATGTGAATCTTTTGTACTAGGCAAGTTGAACTAAATTGGGACATGTAAACTATGACCATAATCTGTGACATGTAAATTCAATGCAAACGTGGGGTATATGATCATAGTGTGACTCATGACAACTATTTAGGCATGTAAACTTAGGCCAAATTTATAATTAGGCAAGATATGTTTGTGAAACTTTAAGGAATGATTAAATCTGTTATATTGGCCTAATTTGCTAGTTCTGCTATATTTGCCTAATCTGCCAGTTCGGTTATATTGCCTAATCTGCTAAATCTTTCATCTGCTAAGTCTGTTGAAAATGCCAATTCTGCTAAACTAAATCTGTTGAGATGCCTAAACTGCTAAATCTGTTGAGATGCCTAATCTGTTATCTGCTAGTCTGCTAAATCCATTAAGTCGCCTAATCTGAAAAATCTGTTATCTGCTATATCTGTTGAGTTGATATAATTAGTCTGTTATTGACAAAATCTGAATTGGCTATGGTTATGAATAATTGACATGTATATTAGGCATGGGTATAAATGGTAAATCATTAATTAATTGGCCGCAAAGATGAAAATGGCTAACTCGAGGTTAGAATGAGTTTGCGGCGTAATTCTGCCCGGAACCGCCCGACATATTCCAGTGGCCGCAAACAATAGGTTCTAATGTGAGAAGTTAGTCATAACGTGCTTGAAACCCGAGGTTAGACTCAGTTTGCGACAGAAACCTGCCCGAAACCAACCGGCCTAACCAGTAGCCGCAAACTGTCAGTCTAATGTGAGAGGTCTGGGCATTAATATTTAATTAATGAAAATCTGAGATAAACATGATGTCTAAAACGTGTTGGGTGGGTAGGGTTAAACCAATTGGACCAATAAATCTGATAAACCCGTTTCGTGAATTGGTAGGCCCAATACAAAGTCCGTTAATCTGTAACCAGTTAATCTGTAAGTCTGTTAACCTGTAACTAGTTAATCTGTAAGTCTGTTGAATCTGTATATCTGATCCGTTAGTCTGAAAACTTGTCTGTGAACTAGTTGATCTGGATTCTGTATGTCTAAAATTTGTAAACAAGTTGATCTGAAATCTGTTAGTCTGGGGACACAAGGTTAGGAGGGGAATTACTTGTGTCATCTGTTGTTTGGGACCCATATTAGTCAGTAACCCTTTTTGGTATCAAAACTTTGACCCAACAGTAGGTAGGGTCCAGGCACGCTTACTGAACTAATTATAAGCGGTTCATTCTGATAATGGCGAGGGGTGTTGATGGTGTGTTCCAACCGGGTCATGTGCGTGCATGGATCCCGGTCTGCCTCTGAGGATGTAAGGCGCCGTGACATCTGTAAATAGGTCTATGCCAATTGGTTGTCACTTTAGGGAGTGATACACCCTACTGTGGGGCCGACACAGGGTATTTATGTTTAGGGAGCCGATCGCTTGAGGTAGGGTTTTAGGGTACACTTAGTTCCGTCTGTTTCTGTTGGTACCGTCTGTTTCTGTTGGGTGGCAACACCTGTCTGTTTCTGCGTGGTACCGTCTGTTCGGGTGGTAAAGGCCCAATTACTAGTGTACACCTAATTCTACATTCTATTTCCATAGGGATTAATCTGTTTCTGCTTCTATCTGTTTCTGTTCGGGTGGTAAAGGCCCATTACTAGCACTCTCTTCCGTGGAAATTATTTTGTACCCGTTTCTGTTTCAGTTTAGACATTAGGGTTACACCTAATTCTGTTATACTAGTATTAGTGCAGAGAAGTGTAAAACAATAGCTTATATCATTCTGTTCTTCTGTTATATCTGCTACACCTGTTACATTTATCTCTCATCCAGTTTTATGTTCATGTCATGTTATTATTATCTGTTCATAACTGAAAATCACTGGACTTGCCAGACTTTTTGTCTGACCCTTGTTGTTTCGCCTCCTTTCTTCCGTTCCCCCCCAAGGTTCTGTAGAAGGGAATACTCTAGGTTGATCCAGATTTCTTCCGCTTGCGGTGCTTAAAGTATGGTTTGTCTTCTTCTGTGGGGATTAAGATTTTAAACTATGCATTCTGAAGGCTTTTGTACAAGACTGATATTTTGTACTTGAATTCTGATATTGTGATTTGAAAGGATGTAACCAAGCTTCTGTTGAAATAAAGTTATAAATTTTTCAAGTACTGTTTTATCTGTCTTGTAAGTTTCTGTTCTGTTTACTAAAATGCTCCACCAAAGTTAAGGCATTCCCTTTGTGAGTGACCTTAACGGAGGTGGGGTGTTACACTTGGTATCAGAGCTAAAGGTTACCAGATTAGATAAAAGTTTTTGAAAACTATTTTCAAAAAGGTTTTGAAAGGAAGTATTTTCAAAAATAAAGCTTATTTTGAAAAACATGATCCCCAAGAGCCATATATCTTTCTTTCAGTCGTTTTTGTATTGAATCTTTCCTTTTCCGGTTTAGCATGTCTGAAGCGTCCGATATACCAGAGGGTGTTCATGTACCCAGTTGGTTTCGTCAATATCTTGAAGCTAGGACCGCCGCCGCAGGTCCAGC
Source organism: Allium sativum (assembly GCA_030737875.1). Classification (NCBI taxonomy): domain Eukaryota; kingdom Viridiplantae; phylum Streptophyta; class Magnoliopsida; order Asparagales; family Amaryllidaceae; genus Allium; species Allium sativum. Next base: position 856,703,367 of record CM060920.1, on the reverse strand, counting down.
AAATGATCCCCCTCCTCCACCCCCTCCTCGTACAATTGCTTTCTCAAAGATCTATAGAGATTTTAGGGCCATGGGTGGAAAGGATTTCAAGGGAACTGAATCATTCGTAGAAGCGAGGAACTGGCTTAAAGAAACTGAGGATCTATTCGTTATCTTCGAGGTGGACTATAGGCAGAAGGTACAGTTGGCGGTATGGCTGCTCAAAGACGAAGCTTCCTATTGATGGGAAGTCACTAACGCCGAGAGGCCAGTTGAAACATGGATGTATTTCAGAACAAGGTTTGAGACAAAATTCCTCTCGCAAGCTGAACGAAGTTTACAACTGGAAAAGTTCTTATCTCTTAAGCAAGGAAGTATGACGGTTAAGGAATACGTCAACCAGTTCAACCAACTAGCTAGGTTCAGATTGGATTTAGTCAACACTCAGCATAAAAAGGCTCTCCGCTTTGTTAAAGGATTGAACGAGCCACTGCACAGCCTAGCCATGACCCATGTACCCGTGGGAGCGACTTACGAGAAATTGGGGGACATGGCACTGCTGCACGAGGAAGACAAGGGCCCGAAAGAGGCAAAGAAGGAAGAACCACATAATAAGAAAGCATGGCCCAAAAAGGAAACACAAAAGAAGGATGAGAAGTCTGAAGATAAGAAGGGGAAAAGTGCTTTACTTGTGGAAGCTCGACTCATCTGAACAAGGATTGCAGAAAAAGGAAGGGTACTTGCTTCAACTGTGGTGAGATGGGACACTTCACTAGGGACTGCCCGAAGAGACGAGGGCAAGGAGGGCAGGCAAACACTCTTGAGGCTTGTGGCTAGGATAGAAATAGGAAAATTCCTATAGTAGGTTTAATTTCTTTATCTGATTATGGAGTTAAGACTCTTTCTGATTCTGGTATTTTGATTTTGTAATCGATACTCTGCACTTTAATACTAGTATTATTTCTGATTCCGCTATAGACTCAGATCCATAAGGCTTATGACTCATCTGTTGTGATAGATTGGGGTTTGAGAGATATATGTGTTAGGCGTCAAGTAGGACGCATACATTCTGGGTTTTATCATGCTTAGCTTCCTAAGAATCATTAGGGAACCTGATCTGCACCAGTAGTCTGTAAATATCTAAATATTCCCGATAAGGTTAAGATTTCAAGTTTTGGCATTGTCTAAAGAGGATAATCCTCTGGGTGTCAATTTGATGTTGGTTTCGGCCTTCGGGGTCGATACTTAGGACCCATGTCTAATGGGAACCAAGTTTTTGTTTTATCTGTACTCACTTCCATCATTCGACTGTATCCTATCGAACGAATCTTCGAACTTTAGGTAGAAACTAATGGGTGTAAACATGTGTTTGAGACATGTTATGTTTGATGGTTGCAAGTGGATGCAAGTGGTTGCTAGTGGTTGCTCGTGGATGCATATACACACACTAGGCACTAGATCGGCTCAAAAACACTCTCATACTGCATATGGATGTGTGTGCATTTTCAATTTTTGTGGATGCAAAATGATTGACTCAGCACATGGATGTTGCATATGACTGAATGGTGATGCACTCATATAGAAATGATATGTATCGAGTAGGAAAATTGCATACATGTTGGACTCATGGCACTGGCATAATTTGCATTAAGAGGTCAACTGAATTAGTGGACCGCCTGATCTTTGCATTAGATAAGGAACATATACACACACCTTTGCATATGTTCATACAACATTAGAAGTTTCTAAGGACAATGGACGCCAGTGATTGATGATTGAGTAGATGGATGTTGGATGGTAGGACACATTCTTCCTAACTTGAAGATTTCGGGGACGAAATCCTTTAAGGAGGGGAGAATGTAACACCCCGTATTTTCTGTGAACGTATAAGTAACAAATCAGAGGATAATTAATTTTAAAAAATAAGAATCAAGGGAAACGGGTTGCGCCATTGCGTTCGTCTCGGAATTCTGCATGAAAACGAGTCCGAGATTGCGAGAATCGGAGTCCGTGTGAAGGAGATATGACCCTCCGAAGTTTCAGGAAATTTCAGAATTGAAAATAGCTCGAAATTCGAATTCAAAATTCGAATTCAAACCCAGAAGCGGCCTGGGCGGGAAATTTCCCGCCCAGGGCCCAAGTCGACTGGGCAGTCGACCCCCCAGGATCTAGGTCGATTGGGGAGTCGATTAGGCAGTCGACCCCCCCAGACCAGGTCGACTGGGAAGTCGACCTGGGGGTCGAGCCCTGGTCGAACCTGGTGCGTGTGTGTGTGCGATTTTGAAGGCTGTGACGTGTTTTGACGGACCTGATGAGTTCTAGGGTTAATCTGAGGGCCTAAATGAGTTCCCACACCTATAAATACATCCTAAAACCTATTCTTCTCTACACACAATTCTATTCTTCTTCTTCTCTGCCTCTGTTCTAAATAAAAATAAAAATGGCGTCGCTACTCTGTTGGAATCAAAACTAGAAGCTAACCAACATCAACCTAAGAATCTCAATTCAAATTAGAGATTAAAGCTTTTGCAACGATTCTACAACAATTAAAGTTTTTCTTTAATCCAACCAAGGCAAGTACATTTATTTTCCGATATAAACGTTAATTCTGATTGTGACATGAATTGTAAATCTGAATCTGAGGTTATATCTGTTCTGTTCTGTTTAGATCTTATTTTGTATCTCTTTCCTCTTTCTGTTTTATAGCCAGGCTACCACGAGCTTGAGCCAATCTCATAAGAGATTAACATACGCTAAAATGTTTGGGACAGTAAAATGAATGATGCATAAATTGGGCATGACCAATAGGTGACTAATTTGAGGAAAGAACATGGACTGTAGCTAGAACATAAATCTGAGACATATGACTGGACATGTTATATTTATAACATAAAGGGGTATTTAACATATGATTTGAGATAAAGAGAATATAGCTTAGGTATAAAGATTTACATGAAAGTAGGGTATCTATTAACGTAAATAAACACCTAAGTAAGGGATCTTTGGGATATATGACATGCATAGTAATCAATGGCTATATTTGGTATAATTTATATGTGAATCTTTTGTACTAGGCAAGTTGAACTAAATTGGGACATGAAAACTATGACCATAATCTGTGACATGTAAATTCAATGCAAACGTTGGGTATATGATCATAGTGTGAATCATGACAACTATTTAGGCATGTAAACTTAGGACAAATTTATAATTAGGCAAGATATGTTTGTGAAACTTTAAGGAATGATTAAATCTGTTATATTGGCCTAATTTGCTAGTTCTGCTATATTTGCTTAATCTGCTAGTTCGGTTATATTGCCTAATCTGCTAAATATTTCATCTGCTATGTCTGTTGAAAATGCCAAATCTGCTAAACTAAATCTGTTGAGATGCCTAAACTGCTAAATCTGTTGAGATGCCTAATCTGTTATCTACTAGTCTGCTAAATCCGTTAAGTCGCCTAATCTGAAAAATCTGTTATCTGCTATATCTGTTGAGTTGATAGAATTAGTCTGTTATTGACAAAATATGAATTGGCTATGGTTATGAATAATTGACATGTATATTAGGCGTGGGTATAAATGGTAAATCATTAATTAATTGGCCGTAAAGATGAAAATGGCTAACTCGAGGTTAGAATGAGTTTGCGGTGTAATTCTGCCCGGAACCGCCCGACATATTCCAGTGGGCGCAAACAATAGGTTCTAATGTGAGAAGTTAGTCATAACGTGCTTGAAACCCGAGGTTAGACTCAGTTTGCAACAGAAACCTGCCCGGAACCAACCGGCCTAACCAGTAGCCGCAAACTGTCAGTCTAATGTGAGAGGTCTGGGGATTAATATTTAATTAATGAAAATATGAGATAAACATGATGTCTAAAACGTGTTGGGTGGGTAGGGTTAAACCAATTGGACCAATAAAACTGATAAACCCGTTTCGTGAATCTGTAGGCCCAATACAAAGTCTGTTAATCTGTAACCAGTTAATCTGTAAGTCTATTAACCTATAACCAGTTAATCTGTAAGTCTGTTGAATCTGTATATCTGATCCGTTAGTCTGAAAACTTGTCTGTGAACTAGTTGATCTGGATTCTGTATGTCTAAAATTTGTAAACAAGTTGATCTGAAATCTGTTAGTCTGGGGACACAAGGTTAGGAGGGGAATTACTTGTGTCATCTGTTGTTTGGGACTCATATTAGTCAGTAACCCTTTCTGGTATCAAAACTTTGACCCAACAGTAGGTAGGGTCCGGGCACGCTTACTGAACTAATTATAAGCGGTTCACTCTGATAATGGTGAGGGGTGTTGATGGTGCGTTCCAACCGGGTCATGTGCGTGCATGGATCCCGGTCTGCCTCTGAGGATGTAAGGCGCCGTGACATCTGTAAATAGGTCTGTGCCAATTGGTTGTCACTTTAGGGAGTGATACACCCTATTGTGGGGCCGACACAGGGTATTTATGTTTAGGGAGCCGATTGCTTGGGGTAGGGTTTTAGGGTACACTTTGTTCCATCTGTTTCTGTTGGTACCGTCTGTTTCTGTTGGGTGGCAACACCTGTCTGTTTCTGCGTGGTACCGTCTGTTCGGGTTGTAAAGGCCCAATTACTAGTGTACACCTAATTCTACATTCTGTTTTCGTAGGGATTAATCTGTTTCTGCTTCTGTCTGTTTCTGTTCGGGTGGTAAAGGCCTATTACTAGCACTCTCTTCCGTGGAAATTAGTCTGTACCCGTTTCTGTTTCAGTTTAGACATTAGGGTGACACCTAATTCTCTTATACTAGTACTAGTGCAGAGAAGTGTAAAACAATAGCTTATATCATTCTGTTCTTCTGTTATATCCGCTACACCTGTTACAGTTATGTCTCATCCAGTTTTATGTTTATGTCATGTTATTATTACCTGTTCATAACTGAAAATCACTGGACTTGCCAGACTTTTTGTCTGACCCTTGTTGTTTCGCCTCCTTTCTTCCGTTCCCACCCAGGTTCTGTAGAAGGGAATACTCTAGCTTGATCCAGATTTCTTCCGCTTGCAGTGCTTAAAGTATGGCTTGTCTTCTTCTGTGGGGATTATGATTTTAAACTATGCATTCTGAAGGCTTTTGTACAGGACTGATATTTTGTACTTGAATTCTGATATTGTGATTTGAAAGGATGTAACCAAGCTTCTGTTGAAATAAAGTTATAAATTTTTCAAGTACTATTTTATCTGTCTTGTAAGTTTCTGTTCTGTTTACTAAAATGCTCCACCAAAGTTAAGGCATTCCCTTTGTGAGTGACCTTAACGGAGGTGGGGTGTTACACTTGGTATCAGAGCTAAAGGTTACCAGATTAGATAAAAGTTTTTGAAAACTATTTTCAAAAAGGTTTTGAAAGGAAGTATTTTCAAAAATAAAGCTTATTTTGAAAAACATGATCCCCAAGAGCCATATATCTTTCTTTCAGTCCTTTTTGTATTGAATCTTTCCTTTTTCGTTTTAGCATGTCTGAAGCGTCCGATATACCAGAGGGTGTTCATGTACCCAGTTGGTTTCGTCAATATCTTGAAGCTAGGACCGCCGCCGCAGTTCCAGCAAATGATCCCCCTCCTCCACCCCCTCCTCGTACAATTGCTTTCTCAAAGATCTGTAGAGATTTTAGGGCCATGGGTGGAAAGGATTTCAAGGGAACTGAATCATTCGTAGAAGCGAGGAACTGGCTTAAAGAAACTGAGGATCTATTCGTTATTTTCGTGGTGGACGATAGGCAGAAGGTACAGTTGGCGGTATGGCTGCTCAAAGACGAAGCTTCCTATTGGTGGGAAGTCACTAACGCCGAGAGGCCTATTGAAACATGGATGTATTTCAGAACAAGGTTTGAGACAAAATTCCTCTCGCAAGCTGAACGAAGTTTACAACTGGAAAAGTTCTTATCTCTTAAGCAAGGAAGTATGACGGTTAAGGAATACGTCAACCAGTTCAACCAACTAGCTAGGTTCAGATTGGATTTAGTCAACACTCAGCATAAAAAGGCTCTCTGCTTTGTTAAAGGATTGAACGAGCCACTGCACAGCCTAGCCATGACCCATGTACCCGTGGGAGCGACTTACGAAAAATTGGTGGACATGGCACTACTGCACGAGGAAGACAAGGGCCCGAAAGAGGCAAAGAAGGAAGAACCACAGAATAAGAAAGCATGGCCCAAAAAGGAAACACAAAAGAAGGATGAGAAGTCTGAAGATGAGAAGGGGAAAAGTGCTTTACTTGTGGAAGCTCGACTCATTTGAACAAGGATTGCAGAAAAAGGAAGGGCACTTGCATCAACTGTGGTGAGATGGGACACTTCACTAGGGACTGCCCGAAGAGACGAGGGCAAGGAGGGCAGGAGAACACTCTTGAGGCTTGTGGCTAGGATAGAAATAGGAAAATTCCTATAGTAGGTTTAATTTCTTTATCTGATTATGGAGTTAAGACTCTTTCTGATTCTGGTATTTTGATTTTGTAATCAATACTCTACACTTTAATACTAGTATTATTTCTGATTCCGCTATAGACTCAGACCCATAAGGGTTATGACTCATCTATTGTGATAGATTGGGGTTTGAGAGATATATGTGTTAGGCGTCAAGTAGGACGCATACATTCTAGGTTTTATCATGCTTAGCTTCCTAAGAATCATTAGGGAACCTGATCTGTACCAGTAGTCTGTAAATATCTGAATATTCCCGATAAGGTTAAGATTTCCAGTTTTGACATTGTCTAAAGAGGATAATCCTCTGGGTGTCAATTTGATGTTGGTTTCGGCCTTCGGGGCCGATACATAGGACCCATGTCTAATGGGAACCAAGTTTTTGTTTTATCTGTACTCACTTCCATCATTCGACTGTATCCTATCGAATGAATCTTCGAACTTTAGGTAGAAACTAATGGGTGTAAACATGTGTTTGAGACATGTTATGTTTGATGGTTGCAAGTGGATGCAAGTGGTTGCTAGTGGTTGCTCGTGGATGCATATACACACACTAGGCACTAGATCGGCTCAAAAACACTCTCATACTGCATATGGATGTGTGTGCATTTTCAATTTTTGTGGATGCAAAATGATTGACTCAGCACATGGATGTTGCATATGACTAAATGGTTGTGCACTCATATAGAAATGATATGTATCGAGTAGGAAAATTGCATACATGTTGGACTCATGGCACTGGCATAATTTGCATTAAGGAGGTCAACTGAATCAGTGGACCGCCTGATCTTTGCATTAGATAAGGAACATTTACACACACCTTTGCATATGTTCATACAACATTAGAAGTTTCTAAGGACAATGGACGCCAGTGATTGATGATTGAGTAGATGGATGTTGGATGGTAGGACACATTCTTCTTAACTTGAAAATTTCGGGGACGAAATCCTTTAAGGAGGGGAGAATGTAACACCCCGTATTTTCTGTGAACGTATAAGTAAAAAATTAGAGGATGATTAAGTTTTAAAAATATGAATCAAGGGAAACGGGTTGCGCCATTGTGTTCGTCTCGGAATTCTGCATGAAAACGAGTCCGAGTTTGCGAGAATCGGAGTCCGTATGAAGGAGATATGACCCTCCGAAATTTCAGGAAATTTCAGAAATGAAAATAGCTCGAAATTCGAATTCAAAATTCGAATTCAAACCCAGAAGCGGCCTGGGCGGGAAATTTCTCGCCCAGGGCCCAAGTCGACTGGGTAGTCGACCCCCCAGGACCCAGGTCGACTGGGGAGTCGACTGGGCAGTCGACCCCCCCAGACCAGGTCGACTGGGAAGTCGACCTGGGGGTCGAGCCCTGGTCGAACCTGGTGCGTGTATGTGTGCGATTTTGAAGGCTGTGATGTGTTTTGACGGATCTGATGAGTTATAGGGTTAATCTGAGGGCCTAAATGAGTTCCTACACCTATAAATACATCCTAAAACCTATTCTTCTCTACACACAATTCTATTCTTCTTCTTCTCTGCCTCTGTTCTAAATAAAAATAAAAATGGCGTCGCTACTCTGCTGGAATCAAAACTAGAAGCTAACCAACATCAAACCTAAGAATCTCAATTCAAATTAGAGATTAAAGCTTTTGCAACGATTCTACAACAATTAAAGTTTTTCTTTAATCCAACCAAGGCAAGTACATTTATTTTCCGATATAAACGTTAATTCTGATTGTGACATGAATTGTAAATCTGAATCTGAGGTTATATATGTTCTGTTCTGTTTAGATCTTATTTTGTATCTCTTTCCTCTTTCTGTTTTATAGCCAGGCTACCACGAGCCTGAGCCAATCTCATAAGAGATTTAACATACGCTAAAATGTTTGGGACAGTAAAATGAATGATGCATAAATTGGGCATGACCAATAGGTGACTAATTTGAGGAAAGAACATGGACTGTAGCTAGAACATAAATCTGAGACATATGACTGGACATGTTTATTTATAACATAAAGGGGTATTGAACATATGATTTGAGATAAAGAGAATATAACTTAGGTATAAAGATTTACATGAAAGTAGGGTATCTATTAATGTAAATAAACACCTAAGTAAGGTATCTTTGGGATATATGACATGCATAGTAATCAATGGCTATATTTGGTATAATTTATATGTAAATCTTTTGTACTAGGCAAGTTGAACTAAATTGGGACATGTAAACTATGACCATAATCTGTGACATATAAATTCAATGCAAACGTGGGGTATGTGATCATAGTGTGAATCATGACAACTATTTAGGCATGTAAACTTAGGCCAAATTTATAATTAGGCAAGATATGTTTGTGAAACTTTAAGGAATGATTAAATCTGTTATATTGGCCTAATTTGCTAGTTCTGCTATATTTGCTTAATCTGCTAGTTTGGTTATATTGCCTAATCTGCTAAATCTTTCATCTGCTATGTCTGTTGAAAATGCCAAATTTGCTAAACTAAATCTGTTGAGATGCCTAAACTGCTAAATCTGTTGAGATGCCTAATCTGTTATCTACTAGTCTGCTAAATCCGTTAAGTCGCCTAATCTGAAAAATCTGTTATCTGCTATATCTGTTGAGTTGATATAATTAGTCTGTTATGGACAAAATCTGAATTGGCTATGGTTATGAAAAATTGACATGTATATTAGGCGTGGGTATAAATGGTAAATCATTAATTAATTGGCCGCAAAGATGAAAATGGCTAACTCGAGGTTAGAATGAGTTTGCTGTGTAATTCTGCCCGGAACCGCCCGGCATATTCCAGTGGCCGCAAACAATAGGTTCTAATGTGAGAAGTTAGTCATAACGTGCTTGAAACCCGAGGTTAGACTCAGTTTGCGACAGAAACCTGCCCGGAAACAACCGGCCTAACCAGTAGCCGCAAACTGTCAGTCTAATGTGAGAGGTCTGGGCATTAATATTTAATTAATGAAAATATGAGATAAACATGATGTCTAAAACGTGTTGGGTGGGTAGGGTTAAACCAATTGGACCAATAAAACTGATAAACCCGTTTCGTGAATCTGTAGGCCCAATACAAAGTCTGTTAATCTGTAACCAGTTAATCTGTAAGTCTATTAACCTATAACCAGTTAATCTGTAAGTCTGTTGAATCTGTATATCTGATCCGTTAGTCTGAAAATTGTCTGTGAACTAGTTGATCTGGATTCTGTATGTCTAAAATTTGTAAACAAGTTGATCTGAAATCTGTTAGTCTGGGGACACAAGGTTAGGAGGGGAATTACTTGTGTCATCTGTTGTTTGGGACCCATATTAGTCAGTAACCCTTTCTGGTATCAAAACTTTGACCCAACAATAGGTATGGTCCGGGCACGCTTACTGAACTAATTATAAGCGGTTCATTCTGATAATGGTGAGGGGTGTTGATGGTGCGTTCCAACCGGGTCATGTGCGTGCATGGATCCCGGTCTGCCTCTGAGGATGTAAGGTGCCATGACATCTGTAAATAGGTCTGTGCCAATTGGTTGTCACTTTAGGGAGTGATACACCCTACTGTGGGGCCGACACAGGGTATTTATGTTTAGAGAGTCGATCGCTTGGGGTAAGGTTTTAGGGTACACTTAGTTCCGTCTGTTTCTGTTGGGTGGCAACACCTGTCTGTTTCTGCGTGGTACCGTCTGTTCGGGTGGTAAAGGCCCAATTACTAGTGTACACCTAATTCTACATTCTGTTTTCGTAGGGATTAATCTGTTTCTGCTTCTGTCTGTTTCTGTTCGGGTGGTAAAGGCCCATTACTAGCACTCTCTTCCATGGAAATTATTTTGTACCCGTTTCTGTTTCAGTTTAGACATTAGGGTGACACCTAATTCTCTTATACTAGTAATAGTGTAGAGAAGTGTAAAACAATAGCTTATATCATTCTGTTCTTCTGTTATATCCGCTACACCTGTTACAGTTATGTCTCATCCAGTTTTATGTTCATGTCATGTTATTATTACCTGTTCATAACTGAAAATCACTGTACTTGCCAGACTTTTTGTCTGACCCTTGTTGTTTCGCCTCCTTTCTTCCATTCCCCACCAGGTTCTATAGAAGGGAATACTCTAGCTTGATCCAGATTTCTTCCGCTTGCAGTGCTTAAAGTATGGCTTGTCTTCTTCTGTGGGGATTATGATTTTAAACTATGCATTCTGAAGGCTTTTGTACAATACTGATATTTTGTACTTGAATTCTGATATTGTGATTTGAAAGGATGTAACCAAGCTTCTGTTGAAATAAAGTTATAAATTTTTCAAGTACTGTTTTATCTGTCTTGTAAGTTTCTGTTCTGTTTACTAAAATGCTCCACCAAAGTTAAGGCATTCCCTTTGTGAGTGACCTTAACGGAGGTGGGGTGTTACAGATAATATCGCATTTCTACACAAAGCGTCGGCTACTACATTTGCTTTGCCGGGTGTATAAATGATGTCCAAATCATACGATGCAAGAAATTTCAACCATCTTTGTTGCCTCAAATTTAAATCCTTCTGAGAAAATTGATACCTCAATGGTTTATGGTCTGTAAAAAGCTCGAATTTTCCACCCAACAGATAATGTCTCCATATCTTTAATGCAAAAACAATGGCTAATAATTCCAAATCGTGAGTTGCATAATTCTTTTCGTGTATCTTTAATTGCATACTTGCATATGCAATTAAACGACCGTTCTGCATCAACACAGCTTCTAATCCAACTCCACAAGCGTCATTGTAAACTGCGAATCCACTCATTCCATCGGGAATAGCTAATATTGGTGCTTCAGTTAATTTCATTTTTAACTTCTGAAAAGATTCTTCACATTTCGGGGTCCAAATAAACTTTTGGCCTTTCTTCGTTAACTTCGTCAGATGAGATGATATCTTTGAATAATCTTGGATAAATCTTTGGTAATATCCTGCAAATCCTAGGAAACTTCGAACATCAGTTGGTGTATGAGGTTATCTCCATTGTTGTACTGATTCAACTTTTACAAGATCTACTGATATTCCATCTCCATTCACGATATGTCCCAAAAATCTCACCTCAGACTTCCAAAAATGACATTTTCAAAACTTGGCCTTCAACATGTTTTTCCTTAGAGTTTCTAGAACCGCTCTAGGATGATAGCGATGCTCCTCTTCAGTTTTTGAATAAACCAGAATATCGTCAATGAAAATTAGAACGAACTTGCTCAGAATTTTCCTAAAGACTCTGTTCATCAAATCTACGAAGAATGCTGGTGCGTTGGTTTGACCGAATGGCATAACCAACCACTCATAAAAGAAATCCAGGCCTCTGAACGCTATTAAAGGAATACTATCTTCAGCGATTCTTAATTGGTGGAATCCTGTTTCTAAATCCATTTTAGAGAATACTGTTGCTCCGTGCAACTAATTGAAAAGATTGTCGATTCGGGGTAAAGGATATTTGTTTTTGATGGTTACTTTGTTTAACTCCCTGTAGTCCACACACAGTCGTAATGACCCATCAGACTTCACTACAAAAACTACCGCCGAGCCCCAACTTGAAAACCTAGGTCAGATTAAGCCTTTATCTAGTAAATCCCGAGGCTATTTCTCCAGTTCCAACATTTCCTTTGGAGCCATACGTCTGTTTGGTTGCACTATTGGTTTCGCTTCTAGAATTAAATCGATTCGGAATTCTATCTCCCGATGAGGAGGTAAACTTCCGACTTCCTCAAATATATCTTTGAATTCTCCAACAACATCCAAAGTTTCAAGGTTCTCTTGGGGTGCTTCTAAGGCGTATAGGAAACTACAGGTGTGAATACCGGGTTTTCCACAAGGTATCCTAGTCTTACGATCTAGGCTCGGTATCAAGGTTGTGGTTTCTTTATCACATTTATTTTAGCTTGGAACTTGCTCAGCCAGTCCAATCCAAGAATAAAAGTGAAACTTTTGAAATCTAGGACATAGAAACCAAAACGAAAGGAATGTGAGAGGTATAACAGTGCTGTATCCTTACAGCAGGTCTTCAATTCAATTTTACCACCAATGGGATTTGATACACAAATTGGGTTTGGGGAAATAAGGGGTTTAAGTTTAAATTGATCTATAGTTTCAGAAGAAATAAAACTGTGTGAAGTGCTGGTATCAAATAAAACTCGAAGGTAAATTCCTTTAAATTGTAAAGTACCTTCTAGCACTCCCTTTCCCTTTACATTATGAGAGGCATATGGTTCATTCTTGATGGCATAAACCTTTGCCTGTGGTGCCCTCTTCATTAGTGGATAGTCTTTCACCATGTGTCCAGGCTGGTGGCAGTTGAAACAGAGATTCTTCACTACCATCTCATTTCTCTGAATCTGCTGTTGCTGTTGTGGTTTCTTTTGCTACTGTTGCGGTTGATGTTGCTGAGGTTTCTTATTTCCCTTCTGCTTACAGAATCTGGTAATGTGTTCCTTCTGCTTGCAGTTGTGACACAGAACATTCTTGAAATGATTTTCAGTTTTCTACTGAACTGCCTTTCCTTGGTTTTTGTTGTCATTCCAGTCTGGGTTAAACTTCCTTTTCTTGTTATTTCCTCCACTTGCTTCTCCAATCTGAGCCTTTGCTGCTATTGGGTTCTTAGCATCCAATGCTTCATGCCTAAGCGCTAAATCCACTAATTTGACAAACGGGTCTTTCAGATGTCCCATCATATGGCCTTGTAGACTATCCTTCAGTCCAGCTACAAACATTTCGTTCTTCTTCAGTAATGTATTTACCAACTCTGGTCCAAAGCTTGTCAGTGCATTGAACTTATTCTCATACTCAGTGACAGTCATGTTTCCTTGTTTCAAGTCAATGAAGTCTCGATACATTCTTATTTTCCCAGTTGCTGGCAGATACTGAGCATCAAAAGCTTCTTTGAACATTGCCCAAATAAAAATTCTCCTCCGGGGTATTTTCAGTCTGGACATCCCACCAGATATCAGCAGCTCTCTCCAGATTCCATGAAGCTAAGAGATGTTTATACTCGTCATCCAACTTCAATCCCTTAAAAATCTTCTCATAAGATCTAATCCATGCTTGGACGTCAACCAGTAATTCAGTTCCCTTAAAAGTCTTTCCTCCCAGAGTAGTGTAGTTCTTGCAAATCATAGCGAAGTTTGGCTGCGTTGGAGCTTGGACCACTTCAGTTGTATCCACTTGGGTCTGATTAATAGTGTGCCCATAGGTCGTACTTGCCCGACTTGCTCCTTGGCCTCGCCTTGCTTAAGAACTCATTATCAACTCTCTGAAGATACGATTTGAGAGTTAATACTTATTCGGAAAATAGTCTTAGAGATAACCTAAATTAATAACTATGTTCGTCCTAAACTATAATATTTTTATAAAAATACGCTCTCTCAGCACTAACTCACAGCCTAGATGTTCAGAAAATCTAAGCTCTGATACCAACTATAACGGCGCGATTTTCGATGCCTCGAAAGTCGTGTCATTATTGAAAAAATTTAGAAGATGAGATAGAAAAGATAGAACTAATAGAATAGAAGAATAAGAACACATCAGAATCTCACAGCGGAATTTCACAAATACATAATATATTACATCATAGAGTCTGATACATCATAGTACACATCATAATACATCATCATAATAGTTCAACAGCATAATTATACATTACCATACTATAACAACATAGATACTGAACTGGGTAATTAAAATAGATGTGCCACTAGGGTCTTGAACTTGTACTTCATCAGGTTCCACTTTCCTACCTGAATTTACTTGTCTACTCATAAAATATTATGAGTACCCAAGAGTTTAGGAAACACAGAAAATAAACTCTGGGTCAGTCAGGGGACTAGTGTGAGGAAACATAGTTATAAAGATGTAAACATGGAAAAAAGTAATAAGGTTTCATGTTGACCGATTTGTTTACTTTAGAAATCGTTAGGCCAAACCATAACTAGCATATGGATAATGACCCAAATATTTTATATCAAAACGTTTGATATTACAATAGTTTGTATCAAATAAATAGTTATCTAGTGAAATGCTTGCATCTCACGTTCACATATATAGTATAAAATCAAAAAGTCGCAGAACGCTTATTGGAGATTGGATTCCAACCGACAAGGTATGGGAGCACCTGTCGATCAGTGTACTCTAGAGAGGATACACTGGGGTTCAACAAGAACATCTTATAACCCGGCCACACATGACCGTCCACTCATTTAGCTTGAGTGTAACGAATATATTATCACTTCTACGGTTGAGCTCGATTTACCATTTCCGAAAGTTATAGCAGCGAAAGAGATTTAAGAATTTAAATATGGAAGTCCTCTAGATGGTGATAATATACCCTGCTTGGGTATGACCCAACTAGCCATGCTGCCTAGCCCAACTTTTGTTATTTCCTGGTTGCGAAGTTTGAGGTCACGTTTCTCTTCTGACAGATTATTTCTTTAATTTCTTTGAATGCCACATCGTCCTATCCGTCAGAAGTACTCATTCGATTACCTAAATATATTACGGGTAATAAAGCTAAGAGAAACGAATTTCTCCGCTACCAACGTAATATACTTATGTAAATTCGATATGTAGAATCTAACTAATATATGTTGTCAGACACTCGTCCATTCGGGTTTGTCCTGGGACTGAACAGACCAAAAATCTTCTTGTATATTGTCGTCTTCATTATTCTGACATGCATCGTATACCTCGAGTCGAAGTGGAATATTTATTCCGGACTCTTCGAAACAATGTACGAATATCTTTTATAGTCGATGAATGTCTATTGGCTTAATCCTAATTATTATTTAGTTTTCAGATTAATTATCATTATATAAACATGTTTGTTTACCTGATTCATATCAGAATAATTTAATTATTTTTTTAAAATGATCAGTTAAGTTGTATGTGTTGCACACAGTGTTTCGTTCAGGTTTGATCATTATTTGGGAATAAGTAGATAATTCACGTGCTTCGCACATGGCATTTTTACTTCATATATTATCGCTGCTCAGACGATGTTTCCAACTCGTCTTCCCTTTTAAAATTATCCCTTATTACAAGTAATTTAAATTAATTATTTGCTTATTATTTTATTTCAAAACTGATCAAACTTCTATAGTCGAACTTTTCGTTTTGATATTCTAACAGATTCTTCTGACAGATTCTTCATTCCACTTGCCTTCGATTAATTAAATAAAAACTCTTCTTTATATTTAATTAATTTATTCATTTTTAAATTTTATTTTTTTCAAATTTTAAATTTAAAACTGTTTAAATTTAAAATCTCGTTCAGATTTGTCAAAGTACCAGTTTCTCGAAAGTACCACATTTTGCCAAACTTATCGGAAGTACCACCCCTCAGTACACGGCCGATCACCCCCTTTTCCCATGCGCCGCTCTATCCGCCAACACCCTGGTACTTTACCAAAGTACCAGTACCACCCCTTCAGAAAAACCTTGCCACAACCATCGTTCACATAAAAATCACCATGGATAATCCTCCTTCTTCTTCCCTTCCTGTTCATCCACACCCGTGCACATGCACAGTCAACGCAACCACCCTGGACCGCCGCCCATCACATCCGCACGTCGACCACAACCACCGGATCATGTCGGAGCCTCCAGACCTCACCACCTCGTCGTGTACTCGTCGTGTACAGTATTTTCACCTTGCTTCCCCTTTGCTGATAAATTGGGTTCATCAGAGAATCTGTCTCGTTCTCCTCCCTCCGTCCACCAGAACGCCTCCTGCTCCAGCTACATCACCTCGTCGACCTCCTCCGCCTATCCCCTAGTACCGCACCACCCTTGCCTCGTCATCGCGATGTAGTTCATCCATGACCGTAGACCCAAAAACATGAACCATAAACCATATTACTACTTCATTATCGAAATTCACACATTTGAAAAATCATTTTATATTTTTCCTAGATACTCCTACTCTAGATGAAGCTCTCCTCTTCACCGCCTGACTTTTGGTGGCCTGGATGGTCAAAATTTGATAAATGTTCAAATTCTGATCATCCCCATAGATCTTATTAATCATAAGGTTAAAAATCGTGAAACCACCACCAAAAATCAAGGTTTTGTGTTGTGATTCCATTTATATAAACAAAACAGTGTTTCGTCTAATTTGAAAATTCATGTATACAGGGAGTTTACTGTAAAAGCTGTTAAACTGTTTTTCTTGCAAATGTTTATTTCTGTGTTTTCTTGTTTGAAATTTCTCATACCTATATACATAATATAGTTGATCTTAAAATAATAGGATGAGGGTTTGATGGTATTCTCTTCTGAGAATCAATGATCAGTTACTCCATGTTTCACAGAACACAGTTCATATTTAACTAAAGTGCTTAGATCATCAACCAATCTTGTGTAATCAATACTAGATTGTTTCTACATGGGATATTAGTTTATATAGATGTAAATGAAGGTGTTCTTAGCATTAAACATTTCTTGTTGACAGTAAAACAATGTTCACAGCCGAAATTCCTACTGAGTATTAAAACTGATCACGGAATTTAAACAATACAGTAAGTGTTTCCTCACCTTAATGCTCTCCAAAATTCCAGTAATGATCTTCAGAAATTTTAATGTGAACTTCAGTTTTGTTGTGAGAAAAATGTGAGAGGTCTGAGGTGTATTTATAGTTGAGTTCAAGGTTTTAAAATTAATTTCCTGCACATGGTTTCTATAGTGAATTTCCCATTTAGCCTTAACCCTTCCTCCTAGTTACCTACGGCCTATATATGAAAAATATGCAAGAAAAGTTTGTTTTATTAGTAATTCAACAGCCAATAGACTTGTACTAGGTTCTCTCTTCTAGAAGCTTGAACATACTTTCATTAAATGCATGGATTCTTCTTTAGATTTTAAAACATTATAAAAACTTGTTTTCTTGTCTCCATCTTGCTGATATTTTTCTTTGTGCACATGCAAGCTTAACTTGAGATTTTCTTTAGGTGCCTTAGGGAATGGTTTCAAAATCTTAGTTTACTATTTATAGTATCCTTCATTTAATGGTTTTGTCTCATGTGTGCTTGTTTTTGTCTTATGTTCAAGATATTTGTTTTGGTAAAAAGATCAAATGTTTTATGTGCCATTTGTTCATGTTATGGTCGAATTGTCGCTTACCATATTCATACATGTTGTGTTGTTTTTCTTTAAAGTCCTTCTTTATCTTTAAAGTGAATAAAATACCCATTATATAATTCATGTCATAAGGCTTTTGTTTTTAAATCCTTTCTTTGTTAAAATGATAAACTATGAAGTATTTATCTATATATGTATTACCACTTATGATTTTTATTTAAATGTAGTATACTTGTTTTATATTTTCAAATCCTAAGATCAAACAAGTATATACAATATTTTCTCCATTTTTCCATATATATGTTTATATATATAAATATCAAGAATTACTTTAGTTTTGTTTTAAATAGCATTTCTAATTTTAATTCCTTATTAAAATCAATTGAAAATAGTCGGAAAAAGTCGGGACATTACAGTCCACCCCCCTTATAAGAATTTCGTCCCCGAAATTCAAAGTAATTAGAAAAGATAGAAAGATTTTCCCAAAAGATGATACTTCATATCATATCCACTTAGTACATTATAATTATACACTAGTTTCATATTCGTACTAGTCATACATAACATACTACATACTTAGGCTATACTTGACTAATTCAAGTTATAGGCTATATAATATACATATACATCGTCCACACACATCCCTCTACTCTGCTCCTCGGAGTCACTGTCAATCACAATCCACTCGTTGTCCGGGATGTTCACAACCTCTACCACCTCATCATCGTCGTTTGATAACTCAAAACCCCCAACCATTCCCTTGGTAACTGGTTCCGCCTCATCGTCGTCGGGAATCTCAATAACCTCTACTGGTGGAAGTAGATACACCCGTATCGCCGAATATCCATAGTCTTCATATATCTCTAAAAACCCACCAATTGGATGATACTCTACGAGAGACTACTCGAGTCTCGCCCATATTGCTAATATTGGGTCAACAAACTCCTCTGGTTGATCTCCTATAGCTATGAATGGCATCTCGGGTACTGCATCTTCCTCTTCCTCATACTCTCCTCGTCTTCTTGCTCGCCATTGATATCCATATCCTCATCATTGCCTTCATCTTTGTCGCTATCGTCATCTCCATCACTACCCCCAAATCATGTCTCTATCATCAATACATCGTCTTCATCTGTCAATCCTCGACTATCTTAATCTTGCTCCATAGGTTCACTTCTACCGATGTTTGACCCCTCTGATGTCCTATGAGTACCCTTGTCTTCACTAGGTGATCTCTCTCGAACTTCTTCCGAGTCTCCCACTCTTGCTCTCTTTGCCTGCAGCCTATCGATCTGTAATGGTGTCAGTCTTTTCCTAGCTGTAGTCTTCATCAAAGGTGCCATCTGGAAAGTAAACAAGGAAATAGAACTCGTCAATGATAGAATCATAACAAGAGAGTTCATAAGTCCTAATTAAACTGAATCCAAAATGCACGTACGAATGGTCATAGAAATGAAGAAATCCAAGGTTTCATTTCATCCAAACAACCAAATAGTAAAACATACCTAATCTGTAGAAAAATCCGGGTATAATTTCCTAATATGTTTCTCTGTTTCCCACGTGCAATCCTTCGGATTTTCGCTCCACTAAATCTTTAGCAGACTTACCTCTTTGTTGCGAAGCTGTTTTTCCTCTCTATCGATAATGCGAAATGGCTGTCGAATTACTGTCAAATCTGGTTCAATCTTTATCTCTTGTTGAATAGATGGTTCTAGAATTAAGGACGGATCATGCAAACACTTCCTTAAATGAGATACACGGAATACATTGTTAATCCCTGCCATATGTTATGGTAATTCAACTCTATAAGCTAGAAATCCAAGTCTCTCCAGAATACGGAAGGGTCCAACATATCGCGGAGTTAACTTTCCAGCTTTTCCAAATCTCACAACTCCTCTCATCGGTGAAATCTTCAGAAATACCAGATCTCCTATATCAAATAGAAGATCTCTTCGCCTTTGATCAGCATAGCTTTTCTGGCGATCTTGAGCTTCTTTCATTCTTAACTTCACTAAATCCACCTTCTCTGTTGCTTCTCGGATCATATCTGGTCCAAGTACTAATTTGTCTCCGGATTCGATCCAACATGCGAGTGCTTTGCAAGGTCTTCCGTACAGTGCTTCGTATGGTGCCATCTTTATACTTGCCTGGTAACTATTGTTATAAGCGAATTCCACCAGGTGTAGATGATTCTCCCATGATCCACCAAAATCTAGAATACATGCTTTTAACAAATATTCCAATATCCGGTTTACTCTCTCAGTCTGACCGTCCGTTTGAGGATGGTAAGCTGTACCGAAATTCAATCTCGTTCTCAAAGTCTTTTGCAATGCTTCCCAAAATTTACTTGTAAAGATGGTGTCTCTATCGCTTACAATGCTTGCTGGGACTCCATGCAATCGTACAATCTTTCTCATGAAAACTTCCGCTAAAGATGCGGCTGTGCGTGTCGGTTTTACTGGAATAAAATGCGCGCTTTTTGTTAGTCGATCTACAATTACCCAAATTCCTTCAAATCCTCTTCTTGTCCTAGGCAAACCATCGATGTAATCCATTGATACCATCTCCCACTTCCAGTTGGGTATCTCCAAAGGTCGCAGTAATCCAGCAGTCCTTTGATGATCTCCTTTGACTTGCTGACAGCACAGACATTCATTCCCATAAGTTGTAATATTTTTCTTCATTCCTAGCCACCAGAATACTTGTTTCATATCGTTATTCATCTTACGAATTCTTGGATGGATGCTCAACTTTGATGCATGGAATTCCTTCAAAACTTCTTGTCTCGGCCCGTCCACGTCTGGAACGCATAATCTGTTGTTAATTCTTAATGCTCCATGGTTATCCAACTCGAAATCAAACTCCTTTCCATTTGAGACTACTTGAATTATCTTCTCCAGTTTGGCATCTCTCCTTTGATTACTCATAATCCTTTCTTGGAGAGTCGGTATGACTTCCAATAGGAATAAAATCGCATTTCTACTCAAAGCGTCAGCTACTACATTTGCTTTGCTGGGTGTATAAATGATGTCCAAATCATATGATGCAAGAAATTCCAACCATCTTTGTTGCCTCAAATTTAAATACTTCTGAGAAAATAGTTACCTCAATGGTTTATGATTTGTAAAAAGCTTGAATTTTCCACCCAACAGATAATGTCTCCATATCTTTAATGCAAAAACAACGGCTAATAACTCCAGATCGTGAGTTGCATAATTCTTCTCGTGTATCTTTAATTGCCTACTTGCATATGCAATTACACGACCGTTCTGCATCACCATAGCTCCTAATCCATCAACATAATTTTATTTAAGTTAAATTTAGAAATATTCTAAATTATTAGACTTGTTAGGCCTAAAATAGTTCCATTATAGTAAAAAAAATATCCATAACTTCCGCTTCGGGCTGGCAGCCTAGCACTGATCTAACACTTCCAAACTAGGAAGTAGTGACTCAAAGGACACATTGAAAGTGTCAACTGATTTGTCTGAGGTCTAATGATGATGTAGCAGCATAATGAAGGATTTAATCTTTGGATGGTATCTTGATAATGAAGGGAATTATGTTCCAAAGACAATGGATTTATATTCAAAAGGTCGTTGAATGAGAGAACATAAGTTGTTTCATTTAGGATAAGAAAACTTTCTAGTGAAAAAGGAAGGCTCAGACAAGCGTGTTAAGGGATTTTTTAATGCTCGGAGTGTCTTCTGCTGTGCAAAAGATCATGGGTGCTATAAGTGAGGATGACAATAGATCGACCAATATTATACCTTAGACTAGTGGTGTAACAAAGCGAAAATCTTACTATTTTAAAATATGGCAAATTTAATTTATTTTATATATTTGACTGATAAATTCGCATATAATTAGCAACTTTGTCAATTTATAAGTAATATTATGGGATTTGATCTTAAAATATGTTTTATATTGGTAAATTGGTCTATTAAAGCTGAAAATATAAATGGAATATTTTTCGAAATTTCATCTTTTATTCGAATGGGAAATCAATTCGTAATTTTTATAGCTTTGTTAATAATGATGTTGGTTACGTGAAAAATATCTTATTTGGAAACAAATTAAATAATGATAAGTATTATTTCTAATGTTGTGTAGGAAATGAAATATTTTTTTAAAATGGTTTTCAAAGGAATAAGCGTATATAGAAAGTGATCTTATATTGTATGTGTATATATGCATGTTTGACTTATCTCGTTATATATTATTAAGTTTGTTTAACATATGTATTATATTAATCAAGTTTGAAAAGGTGTAAACAAAGAAATGAAAAGATTAAGATTCAACATAAATAAATCAAAATGAAAAGAAAAAAAACTGAAAAAACCATAGTAAAGAGGATAAGGGAGGCATAAATACATATGGAAAGACATAAGGAAAGTGTACAAATGGAAGATTACAACTGAAATAAGTGTTAAAGATGTTAAAGATAATGTGTAGGATTTTAAATGAAATAAGATTTTCTTTCTATTATATATACAAGCACACACATTCTTTAATATATTTTTTTAATCTCATTCATTTTCCAAAGAAACTTCAAATTTCAAAAGCACAAAAGAAATAAGAGAATGATAAAAAGAAAGAAAAAGAAGAAATCAAAGGCAATCAAACTAGAAGTTTTGAGGATCTAAATGCAACATGTTCTATGGAAAGAAATTAAATCATTTATTCTCCGATATTGGAAAGACAATAATACTCAATAGTGTTTGAATAAAAACAAACAGAAATTAGCAAGGAAATTAATTAGCATAGAACGTTAAATAGTGAATCCTATTATGTTATCATATGCATAATCCTTGAATAACCATCATATAAGCAAATTAAAAACCTAATAACTAGATGAAATGAACGCTTATAACCCGTTAATGAAATTCTCTTCTTCGTCAATGTGAAAAAAATATAAATTTCCTAATGTTTAAAAATTTATATCTAGCTGTTTCTAAAAAAAAGTTCCAACAGCAAAGTTGTTCAAAATCTTCCCCAATTTATATTAAAAATGATTTCGTGATCTTTTGTTATGTATGTGGTGAGATATTGTCGAATATTAGTAAAGAGTTTAATATTTGTTATCCATAAATCATTGTAGTTCTGAGTTTATATTATCGGTTTGGATTCATAAACCAAAATCATGGATTTAGAAGATTGTTTTAGGATTCTTAGAGTTGTATGGAGTGAGAATAGATCAAATTTGCGTATTTGGGATAAATATTAATTTCCATCAATTTTGGTGTTTATTAATAAAATAGTCATTTATTTAGCTTCCACGAGAGGAGGAGGGAGTGGTAGAGCTTTAGTGGAAGTTGCGAAGGTGGCAGTGATCTAAAGTGGCTGTATTAGTTAAAGATAGAGTTTTATGGAAGTTTGCGAGTGGTTTTACTTGCGGAGGACCCATGAGGTTTTGGAGGCGTTCGGTCAACCAGGGTTTGAGAAGGAGGAGCTCGAGTAAATGGTTGAGTGGTGTAGGTTACAGTAGTGTAACGACCCAGATTCGACATTATAGAATATAAATTTATTTAGATTTAGTATTTAAAATTGATATTTATATGTGGAAATTGTTTATAATTTTGAATTTAGTTTATTTTAACCATGATTTTGAATTAGTTTTGTGAATATAAATTTAATTTCCATGTTTGAATTTAATAGCTTAGTTAAATTTAGATGTTATTAACATTTACACAAATTGAAAAATATTATTTGAAAAAATGTAAATTTGATTTTAAATATAATTTAACCTAAGAATTTGAAAGCTAATATTTATTTGAATTTGGTTTAAAAATTAATTTAAGCTTGTATTTGGAAATGTATTTGAAATTTTAACCTAATCCATTTTAATTTGGTTTTGAATTGATTTTGTAAAGGTAAATTTAATCTCAAATTTTGAATTTAAAATGGTTTGATTAGAATTTAAATGTTATTAGTGTTTGAATTATTAGAAAATATGTTGTTTGGATGTTTACAAATAATCTAATTTATAAAATTTAATTTAAGAATTTATAAATTATGATTGCGATTTGGTTTTAAATTTAATATGTAATAAATTTGAAATTGAATTTGAAATACACTTGTGTGTATATACATAATAGTATATACACTTACCAAAATAATTGTTTAATTGAACGTTGCCGCTTGTTTTTTGTTTGTTGAAATCTACACCACTTGTCCTTGTTTGACCAAAAAATTGTTTACCACATAGTTGCTTGCTTCTGAAATTTTTTACATGCGTTCGTTCCTTTCCCCAAAATAAAAATCACGAAACCTCCTCTCCTCATTTTTATTCTTTCTAGTCCAAAAACCCTTTACCCTAATTCGTTTATGGACTTCTACACTTCTCCAAATCAAAATTGCTACCTCCTGCAAGAACACCTCCACCAGCGCCGAAATTCGCCTCCGTGAATAAATACAAGATCGATTTCTTCCTTCGCCAAAGCCATCAACAACGTTGCAGCCTTGGCAGTGCCCTTCTCAGCAACCGGAGTCGAAGTTGTCGCCTCCTCCCTTATAAATCATAACACTTACTGCGCTGCGTTCTAGGTTAGTTACATATCACGGTTAAATTTATCTCGAACAATTCAACTTGAATGCTATGTTAAATTATTAGTTAAATCCCTTGTTTGTTTCGAAATTACTAGTATTGCTATGATTCACTATCTATTGGTTGGTTACTTACTGTGGCTATTTGATTGTCACTGCCACATTTGTATATGCCTTGCTGCTGCTTTTTTTAGGCTTCCCTATGTGCCTAATGTACCCTTTGTACTTGTGAAACCACCTGAACGTTGTAGGCTTCACTAACTTTACTTGTGTTTACATTAATATTAGTTGTTGCCTGGTTATTTGGAACTTATTATTACCCTATTAAATGATGTATTCTGTGTTGCCCTCACCTTACCATGTGAACTTGAGTCACTTGCCCATGCCTCTCTCTCACTCATGTTTTAATAACTCTACTAGTTTGAAACTTATGTTGCCTTAGTTCGGAACCTAGAACTTCCTTGTTATCGTACACATCTAGCACATATGTGAAACTGACCAAGCATATGCATAAGCATGAAATGCATACATATATATATTTGAAATTGGGTAAATTTTTATTGCTTAACACAAATAGCCAGCTCGGCCCATTGATACAGCCTGTTTATATTACGAGTACACAATATAATACAGCCAAATTTCTGCTTTTCCTTTTACATTTTCTGCAAAAGTCAAAGCATTAAAATTAGGGCATAGGAGATAAAATCATAGTGTCTTCAAGTTCTCTCGTTGAGTTCCTCCGATCACTGCCTTCTAGCTCCACTTCTCCAGTAATAACAATTCACATTCCTTTGCATATGTAAGTATTTTCAGTTTGATTCTCCCAATGATAATTACAACTTCTCTGTTAATTGAGCTGAGTTGAGTAACCCGTCTTTCTCCTTCTGTTTTAAAGCACTGGAATTGCGTTCTTGCCATGTTTGCCACATTGTGATTGTGAGGCAAATCTTGCGACCTCTTCCATCAGCTTCGACACGTGTCGCCGATCGTGCAGGTATTGTATTTCTTCCTCTAAACTTCCAATATTGTCAACGTTAAAGCATTTGAGTTTCTGAATTGCCCATAGTCTTTTTTTGAAATTAAACTTAAAAAACAAGTGATTTAGGGTTTAGATAGCTCCACTACACAACACGCATTTTTTGTCATTAATTATCCCCCAACTTTGCAGAAGATCTTTAGTAGGTAGCCGGCATAAAATGGATTTGTATAGAACATACACCATTTTTGGTGGACATGATTTGGACCTAACCACATTACTCTACGGTACAATTGGTCCAGATGCTTTCCCAAACCTCTTTAAGTTTGAAACTGCCATTAACCCAAGCCCAAATTTCTTCAGTTCTATCAAAGTGAATTGATTTGCCTGCGAATTCCTCTAATAAATTATGTGCTACCAAGTTATTACTGCAGTCCCAATTATTGTTAGAAATTATAGTGTCAACCGCGAGTTTAGGGGCATCATAAGAAGAATAACTATCGCAACCATATATGCCAATAAGACTTTTACCATTGAGCCATGGGTCACACCATAAATCAGTTGTGTAGCCATTGGCAATGTCCTTTTGGATTCTTTACTATAGTTCATCCCTTTGTTTCATGCATTTTTTTCATATAGTTGATGCATTATTGCTAATTTATGAGGTCCAGAAATTTTCTTTCATATATCTGACCCACATCCAAATGGCCCAAAGATTATTAGATGAAACTAACTTCTACGCTAGCTTCAGCCCATAGGTATGTTTCAATTCAAAGAGGATTTTCATCCAAACCCCTTTTAATTTTTGGGTCTACATCGCAACTTGTAACTTATCTTATGCATCCCACCTCTCCAAATAAAATTTGTAATATCCCGGATTTTTTAAGCGATTGAATAATTAATTTATTCAATTATCAATTTATGGTTTGATAATATAAATGGTTTAAATTAAATAATTTTGATTTTTTAATTAATAAAGATAGTGGAATAATAATATATTTATCCGGAATAGTCGGGAATAGTTGAAATTGCAATATTATGTGAATTAGAGAATTTAAGTGATTTAATTCAGTTTATAATTGAATTATATTAACGAATATATTATTTGAATGACATTTGAATGTATTAGTTATAATATAATTATAATCGAGCTCGTAACGTTGTGGTAGTTTGTAATATTACGTTTTCCACTTTAAATGAATATACATGATTCGTTATAAGTTGGATTTCTTTGAAACAAGAAATGTATGAATCTATTGAACTATATTTTTCTAATGGAAGTGAATAATCAAGATTTCATCTAATAGATTGTAAGTTATGTCCAAATCAAATTTTCAAAAAGTTGATATGTAATCATTTATAAACCATAATGATTTATAAAATATAATAAAATATTGGTTTGAGATTTAGACAAGATTTTTTAGACGTATTATTGATTTAATTTATATAATTTTTATTTTGAAAAATAACCAACTTTTTCATTTAACGTAATTTGCTCCCTATATCAACATTTTGGGAACTTCACAAAATAAGCTTACTTGTCTATATTATTATAGTTTTGCAATCGTGGCATATCCTTCAACACGATCGTATTTTTATTTTTGTCTTCAACCGTCCGTAAATGTACGGAATTCTACGTAACGAGTTACATAAAACATTATAACTCAAAACGATGATTGGAAGCTTCACGTTGTAAACAAGACAAGTAGACCATTAAATGGCGTTTCATATAGGAATAACCTTCATACATGTCACTGTTGCTTGAAAACAAGTTTTCCATACAATGTATCTGCTTTGAAAAGTGCCGCCTTAACTTTGTCTGGGTATTTACGGATTTATAAACCATGTCATTTAGGTGCAAGTCTGAACATATTTATATGCCTGTCGAGTTATCAAAATTAATATTTCAAATTACATTGTAATCAAAGAATGCATCCATTACTAACCAATATTTCATAAATGGTTAATTTGCTAGGTATACTCACTAAATTCGTGGGTCTAAATAGAATTTGCCTTTAATGTTTTTGGATGCATTAATGTCATATGACCTTTCTCTTCATACTGATATCCATTATAGTGGCTGTGACTATGATTTGAGACGTTCAAATTTGTCGCAACCACCTAGGGCTGACCGCAGTTCATGTTTCAAGGGACAGGAGGAGTTTTCGAGATGACAGTGTGATTCTCTTAGCAGGCCGCACCTGGTGTATGATTTTGAGGTGGTTTCATGATAAGAAGTTGTGATGTCTTATTGTGTGTGCGTGAGTCTATTGTGCGTGATGTGGTTTCTCTTGAGGAGTGCTATGGTGGAATTGGTTATTAAATTTGTAATGGAGCAAGGAAGAATGGATGGGGAGAATGTACGGTAATGGCCATTGTAATAATAGGAGGCGGGCTCTTTTTGTTTGGTTAGGGAAGAAACTAAGGTACAGATCGGTTTTTTTTCAGTAGGAGTTGAAATCAGGCAAAATCAGAGAGACCTCCGATTTCCATCAATGGAATCCGAGAGTTATGTTCATACTTGTGGATAAAGTGTGAACAAACTCGGACTCGGTTTTTATGGGCTGACGTGGAAAAAAAAGGTGAGGCCCAACAATAAAAAAAGAAAAAAAAGGAAAACGAAAAAAATAAAATAAAAGAGGAGTATGCGGGTTGAATTATTGCAGTGGGGTGGATGCACTGTTCATTAATGGGTAGAGCATGTATAAGTGGGTGAGGCCGTTTAATTCATAGCGAGCCCAATACAAATTTATTTATAGTTTAAGTTTAAATTTAATTAAATAACATATAAAAATGTGAATGCTTTATCCTGCTCACATATTATCAAAATTTAATGAAACAAGATCCATTGGCATTGAATGGTCGCAGACAACATATTGGGACTGGTTCGGAACTATATGGAGTTCATTTGAATTTATGGCTAAATAAAACAGTTGATTCGAATCAACAGACGTTAATCGTTTTTAACGATTAACACCAAGGTGAGTAAACGCACTAACTCTGTCTAATTTTATAATATTATAAACATTATTTAATATTGATAAATGATGATTGATTGTTGTGTGATGGTCGTTTTGATAAATTTCTTATAAATTGGTTGAAATAATATATACAGATATTATATATATCGTTGGTTAAATATTGATCCTATTTATTTTAATATATCATATTGGTATAAAATTGTTGTTATTTATGTCGAATTACATCTGTGGATGCAGTGAAACAGATTGGAGGTATCCAATGGACTCCTCAATAATTATATTGTTGTTTTCATATATTGCATTATGTGATGTGACAAATAATCTGTTGTTGACTTTTGTGTGTTTGGGATGTTTAAATAACATTGTCCTTGAAATAACTGGTATTTAAATACCGTAAAAATCTATTCAAATGAAATGGAAAAGAATTTGAGTTGTGAAAAGGAAATATCTGTTTTTAAAATAGAGATTGAAATTGATAAGACTAGAGTTTAATAACTTGTTTTTAACAAGTGGTTTATTCTAAATGATAATTATTGTTGGATCTAGATTAACCCTATAGGGGGGTGAATAGGGTTTATTGAATTTTATCGAGATATTAAAAATAATCATAGCACAGGTAATAGCAGAGTAAGTAAATGTGGAATGTAAATGACATAGATTTTACCCAGCTTCGGCAGACTCTGCCTACTGCTGCATTCACTAAGGTTTCTATTAGGTAATAGAACAGATCCCGCTTAAAATACCCTATAAACTCTCGAACCCCTCGCTCCTATTCTAATATTATGCTCAAAAACCTAGACCGATCTTTATCCCCTGGATCAGATTTTCCCCGAATTACGAACCTGTAAACCCTATATTTTATAGACTCTAGTAAACTGCTAGTTAAAACCCTAACTAGATCACCTAGTTTGACAAATCAAAAACAATTGAGATCATTTACAAAAGAAATTAAAACAAAAAAAAACCCAAAGAAAACCCATTTTAACAAGGAATAGACTAGGCCTTCCCTCTTTGTTGTATGTATGCACCCTTGTTTCTTTTTCCCGATCACTTTCCTTTAGGGAAATAAAAATGGCGACGGTTTCTCAAAATAGGTTTTTCTGTGAATACCCAAATCGTCACTTCGAATTGCTTGAAAAATGTTCTTGGATGATCTTCGTGTGTCTCTGTTCTTACTTGTCAACGATTTGGGATGCTCTCGATCGAAAACTATGTGAATAACTTGATTATTCGATTTCTGCTCTTTGAATTTTGTTCTTTGTTTTCGATAGATTATTGCCAGCGGTGATTAAATAGGATTACAAAATCCTTAATTCTCTTTGATTTCGTTTAATGACTTGGCTGATTTACTTGATTGATTTCTTTCATGAAAAATGTTGCCTTTTGTTGCCTTGATTTAAATCTAGAATAAAAAGATTGATTCACTATCCCTTAACAAAACTGCTGTGAATGTTGAAAAGAGCCTTGCCTAAAATTGTGGAAATGCTGCTTTGATTTTTCTGAATTGATGACATCGGTCTTGATAGTTTAATTGCTAAACTTTTTCCAAATCTAGAAATGATTTCTGCCCCGAAATTATGTTGTAACTATTTGTTTAATTCTGGAATAATTTTGATTTTGTAATCAATTTCTTGCCCATAATTATGCATGATAAAATCTAGAAACAAATAAATTGTTTGCCAAAACACTTGAGATATTCTTGGCAGTCCTGGAATGTGTTTTAAACTGCTTTCTTGCCACTTATCGATTTCCGAACTTGCAACCATATGTCACGTATTGGAATTGTGCATACATGAAATTAGTGCCTTGTCTCACCCTCTCCTGTTTGTGCTTGAGCTTCTGTGTTCATGTATTTGCTCATGAAAGTTGATGTCTTGCTGTTATGTACTGGCATACCCCATGTTGCATCACTTTAAAGTGCACCTTTGCTTGAGAACTATTGTATGGCTTGACATGTTGTAGTAAACTATGTTGACTTAGCCGTACATGTTGTTCCACCTGTGTGTGTGCTTGCTTCGACCATGTTCCATACTGTGCAACACTAACACTTGCATTTGCACATGTTTAGAAAATCACCCTGGGCTTGAAATATTGTTATGCCATGTCCATGTTGAACCATGTTTGTGCATCTAACATTCTTCCCTGGTTTGAACTGCTCAGTTATACACATCTGACTTGCCATCAAACAAATTGTCATTCTGCCTTATACCGTTGCGGTGTATATGTCTTCATTACTGCTACGTATTTGACTTTGTCACATGAGTACGCTTTAGCACATTTACTTGCCTGATTCATTCCATTTGTATTTGTGCATTGGCCATGAAATCTTTCAATTTCTGTGTAGTTCACTTGCTTACATTGGTCTATTTCGACAAATTTGTATATTTTGCATGAACTTACACTACAACAAAATGGGTCTTTCATAGCGTTTGGAAAGCATTGTTATATCCTAACATAGCATTTCAGAGAACGCCATATAACGAGATGCTATGTTAGCTATTCAACTTTAACTAGCAGAAAAAAAACGCTATGGAAAATTGATTTTGTATAGCATTTGTATTTGCTATAAAACCAAAACGCTATAGAACATACTATTCAATGCTTACTCACTACACCAGAAATGCTATTTCGCAACGGCTTTGGGCCGTTGCAAAATCATTTAGCAACGGCTTTGAACCGTTGCAAAATCTGGGGTTGCAAAAAATTACCAATGGCTTTGAGCCGTTGCTAGTTTATATTTTGCAACGGCTCAAAGCCGTTGCAAAAATATGGTTTTACAACGGCTCATAGTCGTTGCAATTTTTCACTTAACAACGGCTTATAGCCGTTGCGAATTGGTATATCTCTTTTCAAAAAAGAAATTACTTTTTTGGTCTCTCCTACGACACCAAATTCATTTAATTTTCATACTCAATGCAAAAATTTACAAATTTAACATCATATCACAAAAGAAAGATCAATAAACTAAACATTTTTCATATATTCAACACAAAGACCAAACTGAACAAGTTTTGAAATTACAACGACATGTTACACTTCAAATTACAGCAGAAATAGCAATAAAAATACTACAAAATATAATACATAGTTCACAAGCATATTAATCTGTACATAGATTCGCAAGCATACTAAGTTCATAGTACAATGCGGATATTTATCCTTAATTGGTACATAGTTCATTGTCTGGAAGCCTTCCTCCATATTGGCATAATTATGTTTACCTGATATGAAACATTGATTGCATTGATTCTCACTCATAAGCATAGCATTCATGATATATAAGAGCACAGCTTTGTATTATTCCATGTATGTCTTCTTCTTCTTGAGAACCTGTGAAATTAAGTACAAGTAAGAATATGCAAGTTAAATCTACGTTGGAGTCAACCTCACCTTTTTCAAACAATTTAGAAGAACATAAAAATAAATGGGTTGGAATGAGAATCAAACAAAATTTCAACTATTTTTTATTTGGAAAAAATAAATGGTCGTGTCTAATGTGGGGCCTTTAAGTGGTATAAGAGGCCTACCTTATTTAGTGTAAACAACATGTCCATCCTTTTTTAAAAAAGGTAAATACAAATGGTCCAAGACCCAAAGTCCACATTGAAGTGGATATAACTTAACCTGAACCTTTACACTAACAATATATCATACATTTTCAATAACCATTCTATTTTACTTGATGAAGAACAAACCTATCAGTCAGCGGACTATTGTAGAAATCTTTGATGATGGGTTTTCCACTATCATCACGAGCTCCAACATGCTATAATTATAAAATTAATGTTTAATGATAAGCATGAGAAACATAAAGCAAATGATAAAGGAAATTGGATAAAGCACACATGCAACTGGATGATGCATTACCTTAATTGCTTTCTTTATGTTTCCAAATGTTCACCTTACTGTACATTAATGATTCTGCATATTCGTTTGTGGCCCAACAATTTTCTTCAATTTTTAACTGTTTATACTATATAATTATACTTGCATGCTGTTAATCGTGCTTACTAAGCATATTTAAGGTCGGGTCAAGAAAATTTTAAATCCCAGGCTACCCTATGCTAAACCATTGTTTAGATGCATTTTTTTTAAAAAAAAAGCTAAACAAATCCCAGGCTACCCTATGCTAAGCCAATGTTTTCAATGTCTGAAAACTTACCAACAGACCGCTGCTTTAATGCTTACTTTTTAATTTCCAAATAATATATAATTTAAAAAAAAAGTATTCTATTAACCATATATATCCCTCCACCTCGGCTACTGATAATATGTGACAACCAATGTGCTCTTTATTTTCTATAGAATTTAAGTTTGATATTGATTTCAGCCCCATTACATGATTGAAATGAACAGATTTATAAATGGATCCCCAATCATGGCGTGCTGGTAACCGATTCCGTAATATGTTTGCTAAGATGGACCTCTGCATATCCCATACCATTCACTATTTTACTGCAGATGACATTTTTGATCCTATATTTTACTCTCTATACACTGTATTTTTATGTCATACAACTGGAAATCCCAAATCCATTCAAAAAAATGTTTCACATGACAAGGTTTAAAAATTTTCGTGTCCGGCTTCCGTTCAACGGTCACATACCCATCTAACTACACTGCATTCTCATTTCTACATGCCATGTACACACTGCAAATGTTTGTCTTCATGTATTACTCGGTCATCCTGTTCACAACAGTTAACCTTTATGGTTCAATAAATCTTGGTTTCGTCATTCACATTGGTTTGTTCTCTTACTTCAGGTCAGCGGAACAGCTGGTTGTAAACAACACTGTTTGATACTTGAATGTATACAAACGTGGTTCTGACGGTGACCAGCCAGTGCATCGTTCGGTTCATTTTTTCTTTCATTTTTCCATATCCGTTCACATCTACTTTTGCTGGCATGTCCACGAGTTGGTTTTTCGGTTATTACTATAATTCACAGCTTTATTTATTTACCAACATATCTCAAACCAACCATCTTCCAAATTTTACCGAGTTAACGTACTATAAAAGTTATACGAAAATCTCATAAACTTATATCCACACCTAATTTTTTTACCATAATTATTCTACTTAAATTGACATTGCCATGTGAAGATACCGTTGATTTAACTTTTTTTCTCTAATTTAAATTTCAATGCTGATATGTAAATCCATTCTCCGCTCGCGATCAACGACAATCATTTTTTTCCTCCTTTTATAACTGCAAGAAACTAAGGACATCCTAATTACTGTTTTCTGTAATTAAATACCTGTTACATGTGTGCGTTGAGTACACAGCGACTGAACATAAATGCCGATGCACCATGTTGTCTTAACGCACAGAAATACAACATCCTATTATCTTACTTCAAGTTATTTGAACATTCAATTTTGAATAATTAGAGGGAAGTTAATTTCAAATGTCTACTATTTTTCATAAATGACAGCCTCAGAACTGACGTGGTATTCTTTTAATTTTATTACTCAGCACTTTTTTACGTTTCTTTACATGTCTGGTGGATATTGGTTTCCATCCGATTACGTATAAAAAGTGAAATCTTTAGTACATTAATTCCTACCAACACTGTATATAAATTGCAGCATTGCGCTTTGATATTGAATAATCTCTCATACTTGATGAGCGCTGCCTGCAAACCGTGTACATACTACTATTGCTATATAATTAAATTCTTTCCCTGTAACTTGAACTCAGTGTACGAACCATGAAATGTAGGTACATACGATTTGATGCGGAAATGAGAAGCTTTTGTTTTACAGAAGATAGAAATCAAGTTATCGGGCTGGTTAATGTTGTTTGCTTTATTAACGGTTCCAGTTGATTCATATTACGATCTTTCATTACCGATAAATTATTTACACATAGTTTGCATTACTGTTTTGCTGCACCTATAGTTTTATTGCAAACCTTAATTTATTTTTTTCCAACAACTTATTTTTTGTCTATTATTACACGTATTTCTTTTTCCCGTCCCGTCTAATATTCCACCATTCTTTCGCATTTACTGAATGCTATATGTGTCTCATATTCTATTGTTTAACACCACATTTATTTGATGCTACGTTTGTTTAAACCAAGTAACATTCATTTCTACCACTTTGACAAAGTTAATAAAATGAATATGATAACATCGGTTTACAAATTTATTTTTATTCTATCGGTTACTATTATTAATTTATCTTTTCTTCTTACTAGACTTATGAACATATATTCATACTAATTATCAACTAACGAGCCATTTAACAAGCAAAGTTAATAATCTTTTTGACATAATGATATAGAATGGTAAGAAGAAACACAGACCATCATTTGAAAGTCAGGCTTACCACCGAAGATCATATCAAAATTTTGTCTATAACCTTTACCCAAACACAAGGAAATTCCATTGGATAAAAAACTAAGTTATCCCATTAATTACTTAAAACAAAATTATAATGAAAATGAACTTTTTCTTTCAACGGAGAAGACCCCTGTTATTACGTTTCATCCATAACTGGTTCAATTTCAAAACTGAACCACTAGCGCATAGCCCGACTTATATATAGGACTTGCATAATTTTCTTACAAATAATATGTAAATCAAAGCATTTCGAAGGAATAAAAATGCAAAACATGGGATGCTAACTTGGAAAACACAATTACACGTACAAAAAAAGGTATAAATTTTGATTTATCATAAATGAAAACTAGAATTATTGTTACTCAATAGGTAAAATCATTATGCATATAGAACCTAGAATGTCTATATTCGTTGCACAACGCAGGTAAGACCCGAGACATAATATTATCTAAACCGTATGCATATATGTCACAAAAATAATTTATATAGTGCATAAAATACTTTCAGAAAACACATATATAGCACGTTTTAGCATATAAAATAATTTATATAGTGCATTTATTTATGGCAAGGATGCGACACACAGTAGAAATAATTTGTCACAAAACTAACTGATAGATTTATTTAACAAATACTTTCAGAAGGTTAACAAGTTACAGGCAAAAAAATTGAACAATATAACATCTTTTATCCCACTCTGACCCTGACATGGTTGCCTTTGAAAAGGATTAACATTTGAAAGTTTAATGTTCCATAATTATAGCAAAATCCAATCATTATAAACGAAAATATATGGACTATAACATCCACATAAACAAAATCTAAAACATTTTTAATCAATATGAATAGAGGACCACACAATAAAATAAAATGTATCGGATTGAACATCAATAGAACAAGTGTTTAGTACATGACAAAAATTAGGACAGATAAAGGATCAATATACGCCACTGCATCCTAACAAATAACAATTCGGTTACTTTGAATTTGCTTCAAAGTAACACTAATGACTAGCATGGTTTTACTTTTTGCAAAAATGTGGCCGGTTCTGCTCATGAGTTGTCACAGCCGGATGGAAGATTTGGATTAAAGAAAAGAAAAAATAAATTAACAAAATGAAAACAAAGGTGAATAATAAAGAGCGGATACATATAACTCTGAATAACGAACTACGATTCTAGAAATAAGTAAAAAAATGAATGCACGGTTCAAATTTGTCGCGGAATAGCACGGAGATTGCTACACGTTTAGCCATGGACACAGAGGGTGCAATTCAAGGTGCATAACTGCATGAGCAACTGTCGGATTCAGATCCAAGTCATTGCTGTTTAAAAAATGACGCGGAAGAAAAAAAAAAGGCTTTATCAAAGATGAGGAAGAAAGGTAAATAGCCTATTTGTTCATTCCCCATAATATTGCACCGCTCAACGCCATAAGCCAACCGGTCAAATAATATCCCAAGGTATATTTTAAAAACTTGAGACTATGCAAGAATCATAAAATGGCAAAATTTTACAAGGTTTATATTACAAACCAAAATTTGACAATCGCCTGCCTGCTTTACACTAAAACACAAACAATAGAAGTAGGAAATAGCCTGCCAACATTAATACAATAATTATTTCGTTGTCTTTCTTTTTTATTACGTACTTATTTACTCAATTCAAAGTAGAAGTACATAAAAATAGGGATATGTTTCACATTCGATGCAAAATAAAAGACATCATATGCAGTCAGCAACTAACGCATTGATTTATCACACTATTCTAAACAAAAATCCAATGCACTGATTTATCAGGCCTTCCCAAACATGTGCATTGATTTATCATGTCATTTTAAGATAAAACAAAAGATTAAATCTGAATAGTTGAAAATTCAATGACCTTTTTTAGAGGGATTGCGCATAAGGCCGAGCTCAATCTGGGTTGTGCTAAGCTGCAGGCCCAGCCATAAGCCATGCTATTCTCTGAGGCAGCACTACTCCTTTTGGACTTGATGTTGTGCCCGATGTAAAAACCAAAGTAATGCTTTGCCACTCATCTTTCGTAGCTGCCAGGAAAAATCGTGTGATCAATTTAATATACTTATGTTAATTACAGTGAAGCATATTTAATATAGATATACAACCTATAATATTCAACATCAATTTTTTTTATCAAACTTTTTAGACCAATTACTTATAGAAATAAACTGGAAAAATAATCTGCAATAGTTCAAGACCGAGGTGTTGCCTGGAAAAATACCGAGCAAAACATTACTATGTTTCTCCGCCTATCTGCTAATTGGAGCCAAGGGATGTGGTCATTTTGCTCCCCTCAAATGTTTCTTCAAACTTAGTTGGATCATTAAAAAAACCAACATCATTATAATTAGAGATATTAATTTATGAATCACAGTTTTCATATACGTGAATTCCAGACCTGGCAAAAGTGTACAAAGAGTCTCAATGGAAGCATGCATTGAGATAACCTTCCCAGAACATTTGTATTTCAGGTTAACAAACATCAGTGCATAACAACATACACAAAGGAACCTCAAACCTAAAATTACTACATCACTTATATAATATTATGCAACTTATCAAATTGGCATAGAGATATGTGAAGCATTAAGAAAAACAGGGTTGATAGAGCAAGTTCGTCGGACATGCTTGAGCCTTTACTACATCTGACTCTAACAATCAACTATGATAAATAATGAGGATATCTCAAAATCACTACACACAAAAAATGAATCATTTTTACACTACATAAATCCAGTGGCTATGGCTAAAAGAATGCTGACAGTAAATATGTTGCACAATAAATGAATGGTTGATGGGTAGGAATTAAGGGTTTCACAACCTAAAGTGAAAACTAAATTTAATTTCATGGATCCAAATAAATAACCTCTACTCTGTACTATACTATAAAAGAGGAGTCAAAAATTCTTTGCTCTCAGCCATTCTACCCTTCAAAACTCAAAGGTTCACGCAATTATCTTTTTCCCCTTCCTCTTTGGGCATTCAAACTGATTTTCATTTTAACTTACCTGAATCATGTACTTTATGTAATAAATACAACTTCATTAACCTTTCTATAGTTAAAAATACAAAAAGATTTCAGATTAATACAAAATATGAAAATATGAGCATCGTTGGTATAAATAATATACCTAACCAATTCATACAGGTATTAAAATAAATGAGTACTGGGTTGCTATTTTTGATTTCATCTAGCCTTTTGACAGAAGAAACAGTTCGTTCATAGGTACTGATTTTCTAGCTTTTTAAAGTTCTAGGTGGGTTTCTTAGTACCCCAAGCCTTGTATAATAACAAGACTGCTGCACTTACATTTGCAACCTTTAATCAAAACTGAGAGTGTATCATATGTATAACGAAATCTTCATACAATCTGAAAAGTACGTGTAAAAGCGTTTGCATTAATTTTAAGCATTTAAAGGGAAAAAAAGCACTTTTGTACAATCATTAATATCAATATCACAAAGAGTATTGGACTGCGACTTTCAAGAAATAACAACGACAAATTATTTGCATTCGCTTATTTATATTTCTGCCCAAGTTATCATATACTGCCTAGTATGTGTACATCATTCCCAAATAGATGCGAAATATAAAACCACTGCTCATTGTTTAAAGGTTCAGAACTGAAGATCAGTTGATGAATTTTGCAAACAACTTAGATGCATCAACGATGTATGAAAGAGTGACCATAAAAAGGTGATGATAAGGCAGAAAAAGAAGGCAGTAAAGAGGCCTACAGAAGTGAAATATACACCATGCATAACAATGATTGTAGTTAATCAAACACAATAAAACAACACAACTGAAAGCAATAATACAATCTACAAATGTCAAGGCTATTAATAAAATTACCTAACTCAATTTTAAAGAATGAAACCTAGTTAAAATCAAGGAATGAAAGACTAGAAATGTTAAAGAGAATGCGAGATCTAACAATTTAGGGTATATCGATGAATTAGTGCAAAACAAATCACAAAACAAATGAATCTATAAGTTAACACAGATGAATCACGATCGCAAATCCAAAATCATAAATGATAATTAGAAGTGAAACACGATGGATACTCATAAATCATCAAAAATTGCCAAAGATAGATTGGCGATTACCTGAAGATGCGAGATGATGGCTGATTAAAGTTGATTACTAGATGATCAGTAGGAGCGCGACTGCTATTAGGAAAGGCTGACTATTGTTAGGTCAGGGGATCGAGATTTCTAGATTTAGGACACTTGATCCTTTGTTTTTTTCTACGTGAATAAAAAAAGGAGAAAGTGGGAACGAGGTGTGTGTTAAGGGTGTATTGAAGGACGTAGTTGATTCTAGAACGAGTGAAGTCCGTTCTAAAATGTAGAACGGTTGTTGACCGTACTAAACCGTTATGCAACAGACTTTGCCCGTTGCTATTTCGCAACGGCTCAAAGCCGTTGCGAATCTTCCGCAGTAGGGTGTTGCAAAATTATTGTTATGACGTAGTGACTTCCTATAGCATTTATGTGTATGTTTCAATAGCGTTTTCTTTATACGTTTCATAGCGTTTATTATGGTTTTTCTATAGCATTTATGTACTTATCCTATAACCTACCCAGTATTTGTTTTTATACCGTTTTCTATTTTATAAAATGCTATATTTTATATTATTAATTTTTTTTTTCATTTCATATTTTTTTCATGTATATAAACATATTTAAACATCCCTTATAAATATAATAAATCTTCACAAATAACAAATAAATGAATTACTACATAATATTTCATTACATCATTCAAACAACTTAATATTTCCTACATATTTTTTAACAACTTTTCCATATCCACACATAATGTCGTTATATTCTTACATCAACAAGTTGCTTAACACACAAACAATATACTTAATCGTGCTTTGCTTCTGATATTTTCTCCTTAACATAAAAAATAGCGGTCATGTTAATGTCAAATAAACACTCAAGGAGTTAGCAATTGTTATACCATATATTTACCAAGTAACCAAAAGTTAAAAAAAAGGGAACTAGGATCAAAAAATATAATGCACTTGTGTAAGAGATTACTTTTATTGTGCATTCGAACATGCCACAAATTTCTAAATAAAAGCTTACCTATTAGTTCTAACTTATTCCATATCAAGTAGGTTCCCATACATCATATCAAATTAGAATGGAGGAAATTACTTCTTTACGCCAATCGCCCAACGCTCTTTTCATAACAGTGTATGCCAATGGTGCAAACCTGTGACAGTATAAGAAAACTTTTATAATTTTAATAGAAATTTGCTATAACAATTAACAGACAACCTTTTTAACTATAAATAAAGTAAAAATAAAACACTACTTTTATACCTTTTCCAATAGGCTTTTTATTAGCTCACTTAACATATTCCATAATGATTAATTTAATCTATTAGATATGGACTTTCTTTTTTGGTCTCTTAAATTTTACTGGATCAACAGCAAGCAATACATTTACCGTTTAAAACAACGATGCAGCATACTATAGTACATACCGAGAGGGTCCATCTTGCTTCTCAAAACACGCACCAAGCATACAACATCAAAATTTAGACTTATCAAGCTGTTGAGGTTCTTTGAAGCTTTTTTCTTTGGAGATATGGGCAGCCACTTAAAAATGCAGCTTATCACAATGTACCCTGTCGTTTTCATTCTCCTCACCTAGTCCTGCTACTTCCATTTCCAACTGAGTTGTGTATGCCTGTTTTCAGGCTCTGGATCTAGCAGTTGATTGCCTGTTGCTGATCATGCGTTTATATTTACGGTCACAGCCATGAACGCTAGTAGATCTATCATCAGTAACTCTACTGCCTAGAATATATGAATTAATGAAGGAAAATAATCCGACTTGGCCTGCATCGACATTGCCATTAGCATAGTTCAAGCACAAGGCGGTTGAGAAAATAACATAGTCAATAATGATAACGATCTATGCATCTATAAAGGTAAAACTTAATGCAACTTACAATAATTGAATATATGGATGCTTAGATGAAATCCAGTATAATTTTTTCCATGCATCAAGTGAAGATAGATCTGCCTGCAGCCTCATGCTTCTTTGGAATAGGTGAAGATAAATCCATGCCAATAAGATGGGACATCTTACTGACAATCTGAACACAATTTTTAATCAAAATGATTGGTCAATATTTGTGTTAGAACAATGCATTTGTCTTTTAATAAATTTCTCTTGATGTTAATTGCATATCATTACAAAACATTATATACAACTAAATTAGTACTTTACATTCACTACAGAAAAATAGCCACATGCCATGGAATACACTTCATTTTAACAGGAAGCTGTCAACAAGATAATGTTATAGTGCTTAGTTAAGAGCAACAATATATCTTACATGTTGTAAAGTAATAGTTTGATCAATTTGCAATCGTTAAGTCCCCACGTCCTGTTATCGAAGTGCAAAACAACAAATTAAGTTGCTTTTCACAAGTGGAATATTGCGGACTAACAAACAGTCTGTTTGATAAATACCTTCCAAATGTTGGAAATTCAATGTCTTAAAGCCACAATCAGGAGCGAGAAATAAGTGGCAATCTACAACATAATTAAGGAGCAGTTGATATGTGTTAAACCAAATAAAATTGCCATATGTTCCTACAATTATCACAAATAAAATTGTTAGCTGCATATTGTACTTTGTATGCGTGTACATTCAGATTTTGGAAAAAGACATTACATTTTTGTAAGAGAGTCGATCAATATAAAGTAACATAAACGAATACACTTAGCCACTTCATTATTTATGAAGAATGAGTTCCATATTCAGAGAGAAATGACACTTACTTCTAAAGAAATACTAAAGCCGAGGACAAAACGTACTAATATAACAACACTACTGAAAATGTAAGCATTAGAGGCAACATAGTACAGGAAAATTAAACTTTGCGCCTCTACTGTAAAACATTTAGACGGGGAATTGCATTTGGCCTTTGTTAGTGTCAATTCAGACCAATTCAATTTCCCTATTAGCACCCATCAGCCACGTGGATTTCTTTTTAGGGGGAAGCTAAAATACCGTAGAAGCTAGATGAAATTTTACCCAAATCGGGTGGTAACTGAAATATTAGGGCACTCTTACAAAAATTGCATCTTAATCCTTTTATTTCGATTTTTCCTATTTTAATAGAAATTCTTCAATTGAGCTCATCTTCTTAATACCAAGTGAACAGCTCTTGATAATTTCCGTTGCATGTGAAATGGTCATATGATTTCAGAATTGTGAACGAAAATTGTCGATCAAAACAACGGAATGAAGGTAATTTCTTTCCACTGAAATTGATAATGTTGTTTATCGTTTTTTTTAAATAATATTGAAAATAGTACAATTCCCAAAAAAAGATAGTGGAGAGGGGCTCAGATGAAGGCGGCAAAAGTGGCAAGTCTATTTTTTTGGGGGTGGGATATGCTACAGCCGTTGTCCTACCCACGAACACAAACCTCGAAGATCTATCCAATCCAACTGAAATTTGTACTATTGTTCCTCTTCGTCTCTTTTTCGCATCTCTTAACAGCTGGCGTTGTTGCTCTAGGTCAGTCACCAATATTTATTTGTTTTCTAAATTAGTTCTAATTGTTGTATGAGGTTGTATAGTCTATGGAACTTGGTTATAACATTTGCATGCTTCATTAACATACTGATATACAATGCTTTTAATGTATGTCACCATTTATATGTGAACATAAATAACCCAACTAGTAGTTCTTAATGTATAAAGCATTAATTTGTGAATATCCATGCACTAGTTGTGTTGGATCTTCGTAAGCTTATTGAAAGGAGTATTAGAGTTCCTCTTATAGTATCTTTGTTGTTTCCTTGATAGGAACAAATTAGGTAATATGCGTTTTTGCTATTTTGAAATCAAATTCATTTATAGACTGACCCCTTTGGTCATTGAACTATGGCTACTGAACACCTTCTCTTTTTGTAAGTGGCAGCAAACGACGACTTGATTGAATTGTGTAAAAACTTGTAGTTTAACTTACAAAGTGCATTATAGGACGGCTGTCTCTTTTCCTATAAAATAATTATTTTCATTTTTTCTCCAAGGAATCAAAAATATGTAATCTTACATAGCCTAATTAAATTATAAAAGAAGGGAGAAGACCTCAATACTTTGTTGTACAGTCGCATCCAAAGCTATGTGGAACTTATTTCCTTTAGTTCATAAATATTAGTGTTGAAAACTATGAGTAGCACTTGTTAGACCAGTATGTGGGGTATGGTTTTGATGTATTTCCTCAATAAAGAATGAATACAAATTGAACTTTGTCGTCTGTCCCTGTGATGAAAACGATTCTGCAATGTTAATTTTCTGTTGTATCATCACTGAGTCATAATTTATTCGCAGAAAATTCATATATGCACGCCACTGGATGCAAAAATATTATCATGATATGTTAGAATTACCTTTTAAGTAAAATCTTTGTTGTTTTACAAATTACACATGTAATTATTACCAACCTTCAATTCTACTATAATTTTGTATGTTCATTCATGCACGCAAAACTGTAAAAATCCCGATAAGTAAGATGACATGTTAAGAATCTGTCGTTTATTCTCTTTTATTGACATGGTAATTAGAAAATAAATCTTGTATTACTTGTAGGAATATGTGTTTGAATTTACATAATTTGAAAAAGAAATGCATTATTTCCATGATTGAATTGATTAAACCATAAACCTTAAGTCATAATGGTTTGCCTCAAGACCCGGTCTTTATAACTATGCTTTCCATGCTTTTGCTAGTTCATAGGTTTGCATATCGTTAATCATACGGTCCTTCATCAGTATTACTTTAAAAATAAAAAAAGTACATAGGAGGCCACATCCTTCAGTAATAATAAGACATGGTAGGTCAAGATATACACTGAACAAAAATAATAATGGTGCCAAGAAGCATAACCCATGCATACTCAACTACTCACATGTTAACCCAACCAACAGCTCGGCTCTACTCCATGCTAATTAATTGCATGAAATTATAATTTATCCAATTTTTTGCCTTATTGTCTTTATTTTATTTGGCAATATAGACTACGTGCTTGCTTTGATTAAACATA
Source organism: Allium sativum (assembly GCA_030737875.1). Lineage (NCBI taxonomy): Eukaryota > Viridiplantae > Streptophyta > Magnoliopsida > Asparagales > Amaryllidaceae > Allium > Allium sativum. The sequence goes on along the minus strand of CM060920.1, from coordinate 856,659,914 downwards.
CTATCTGCATTATCCATCTTAAAAGCAATTAATCTTCCTCTTTCATATAAACTAAGATTTTGGAAACTACTTTCACAATTGCCTATGACATCTTTTCTTGAGTCAGAATGGTATGGTAGTCCACTACCTATGCAATACACGACTGTCGTTTAATTTATGCATGCAACTGTAGTAACTTTACATTCATAATGCGCATTTGACTATGAAGTATAGTAACTTCCAACTGGCTACCTTCAGCTTATTCATACTGCGCGAATGCGTTTTCCTCCTCTCTGCTCTTTCCTCCTTGTTTCTTGAAAGATCAGAGCTTTTCACCAAGTGGCAAGTACAAGATTCAGGTACATTACATCTTCTACTAGTCTTCATTTCCTTTTAAGTTATACGTACTACAAATTATACCATCTTGTGCGGAAAATGTATAATACGTTAGAAGCACAATGGAGATGCTTTGTAAAAGTCATCTGGTGTCATTTCTTGATTACCTTTCCTGTGATGATTCTTTTACTACCCGCTGGTTGGACATAGCCTCAAGTGCACTCTTCCTTTACCATCCTCCTAACTAACATTTCATGTACAAAATGGACTTGATATATATAAAGCTTCAAAGCTTCAATTATCAGTTTCAATATGTCATAACATACAATTGTGTAGGAATGTTATTGTATCACAAATAGCATACTTCTTTGTTCTGGAAGACTGCGCTATCTACTGGGCACATAGACTGTAGTGCAAAATCATAGATTTAGGCAGCGGAATACGAATAAACCCAGTGATCTAGTCTGTCAACAATTTCAACAATGCCAGAAAAATAAAATCAAGTGGCACAAATTATAGAGAGAACAAAAACAGAAAAGAGAGGAAAAACACACCAATATAACGTGGTTCAGATATGAATATCCTACGTCTACGGAGACCCAACAATTTTTATTTCTCAATGAAGAAATCAGTACATAAGATTACAACAGAGAGAAGATTAATAGTGGATTGCTTGCATTCATACAAAAACATAACCCCTATTTATATAGAGAGATTTCTTGGAGATAAAGAAGAGAAGTTTCTAGATTACTTGGACATGAAGAAAAACAAATATAATATCTTCCTTGATTTGATTGGAGCATAAATGGTTGGCGCAATCATGGTCTCAATCCCTTTCCCTGAGTAAATTGATTCTTCATTAATTGATTGATTGGCCTGTTATATTTTTTCCAAAAAGAAAACTTCCTCTTATATCTTTCCATATACGAGCCAATTAATTGATTGACAATCAATCAATTTCTTTCCTTCTCTACAAATATTTGAATCATAAATTTCAACACTCCACCTTGATTCAAATATGAAAATCTTTCTTCATATCTCATTTTCAACATTCAACATAGAAGTTGTTGGGCCTACCGCCATATGGCGCTTAAGTAACAAGAAGCAAATTGATAAAGTTTGAGCAATGCTCAATGTAACACCCCGTAATTCTATAACATTAAGCTTCACAAATTAAAGTACAATTAATTTTAAATGAAAGAATTAAGGGAAATGGGTTATGCCATTGCGTTCGTCTCGAAATTCTGCTAGAGATAGAGTCCAAGTTTGTGTAAAACGGATATCGTATGAACAAGATATGGACGAACGAAGTTGGGCAGAAAAACCAGAAAACGGGTCAGAATGCAGTGGTGCACTTGGGAAGTGCGCCAGAACAGAGTTGAACTGGCACACTTGGGAAGTGAGCCAGTACAATTTTATCCTGGTGCACCAGCCAAGTGCGCCCAGGTCTGAAAGACCTACTGGTCAGGCTCTGGCTGGCCTGGTCGGGGTCTGGTCGAATTCTGAGGCTTGGCTGAGTCACTAGGGCTTACATGTCACTTTCTGATTGGCTTCTCTTGAGATGGATGGTCTGGATTCACTCTAGCTTCATCGACGGCTCTAACTAGATTGAAATTCTATAAATACAACTCAAGTCTAACCCTAAACTCACACAAATAATAGAATACTAAAGCCGTCATGCTGCTGGAAAGGAACTAGGAATGGCCGTCAATTAGAAAGCCTAGAGACAAGCCAACACTAAAGCTTAGAGACGAATCAAATTAAGAAGAAGATAAAAGTTTAATCCAAATTAATCAACGCAACGTTAGTCTACCCAAAGGAGCGCATCTCAGTTTCAGAATAACAGAAACCAGAAAACAAGTTTCAGCGCCCGTTGTAAGTATAGTGGTTTTTATGAATATGGATAGAAATTGCGATGTGACTCGATGTAAATGAAATTTGGGTTTTACTATCGTACAATATTGATGTAAATTCTGTGTATTGCGTTGATTATGTCATATTTTGTATTGGAAATTCGTGGCATAAATTGGTTGATGCGAACCTATTGACATTTGTATATGAAAATATCACTTGCAAGTTTGTAGTAAAAACTAGAATTGACATCTTTATGTTATGTCATTAGCATGGTTAGCATATATTCTTTTTAGGCCTAAGTTGAGACTCATGTAAACGTATTCCAAGTTGAAGCCTTTTATGCCTACACGACTCAAAACCTTTGTATACATTATTATGTTTAGTTGCAAGTGATAATTGGGTTTATGCAAGTACCCTTTGGTTACACAAATTATACTAGTTTCATGTTGAAATAGGCTACTTGATGTAATGTTAGTTTACACCTTTGGGTTATGTCAAAAAGTGGACATTTTTATGCTAGTTTGGTGTTTGACATTATGCCTAGTTATATGCGTATAAAACCATGTTTAAACAAATCTAAAAGTACGCCATTTCATGTGACACCTATTATGTTATACCATGTTATATCTTTATAATAGTCCAGAATTTACGATTTACATGACACCTATCTAACTAGATCCAATATTCATGTGCAAGTTTGTGACATGTTATGCAATGTTATGATTCATGTTAAGCGAGATCACCTTATTAATCTAGTTACACCTTTATGTCACAAGCTAATCGATAACTATGTTTAGGCCAAATTTCATAGTATAGGTTCATTGAACCTATGCTCCCTTCCTTACGTTGTTTATGGATTGGGCCTATTAGCGGGCCCAATATCTTCATACGATTAATATGAATAATTGAGCGAGGGTAACGTTGGGACTAACTATTAAATTAAAGTATGTTAATATGTCGGCGGGCCTAAAAACCATGAAGTGGATTAGGACCATAAATGATATAAATTAGGTACCATTAGTTTGGAATAAAACATGTGACATGAAATATTTACATAAGTAAAAAGTGTAAATCTAGAAAATACGAGTATGCTTAACCCGAGGTTGGATTGAGTTGTGATGTAAACCTGCCCGGACCCGCCCGGCTGTCCAGTAGTCACAACAATACATATCTAATGTGGGTGGTTAAGCATTGAGCCCAATAATGACCCGAGGTTAGACTGAGCTACGGTGTAAACCTGTCCAGAACCGACCGGCACATCCAGTAACCGTAGCAATATTTGTCTAATGTGAGTGGTCAGGTGCTCTAAGAGGCTAAGGACAGATGGTAGGGTTAAGTTAACTAAAACACTTAACTAGCTTAACATGTTAACAAGACAAGACTTGTAGGGGTTAAGTAACTATGAAAACACTTAGCCAATTCAACATGTTAACTAGATTAGAAGGTGAGATTAAGTAAAGTTAATATACTTAACCAATTTAACATATTAACTAGACTAGAGGGTGAGGTTAAGTAAATTCAGGACACTTAACTGTTATAACCTGATAATTAGATAAGTGGGTGAGGTTTAGTAAACTTAGAATACTTAAACATTATAACACGTTAGCTAGATAAGTGGGTAAGGTTAAGTAAATACACTTAGCCAATTTAATATGTTAGCTAGACTAGAGGGTAGGGTTAAGTAAACTTAGAACACTTAACCATCATAGTGTGATAAATTGAACAGGGTTAAGTTGAAACATGAAGGGACAATACCTAACCACTAGAACATGTTAATTAAACAGATGTTAGGGTTAAGTTAACTAAGGGAACACTTAACCGTTATAACATGTTAGTTAAAATAGATGGGCAAGGTTAGGTAAAAAGGGACACTTAACCAATACAAGATGAATGGGTTGGGTTAAGTAATAAGAAATACTTAACCAATATAACTTGGTTTGTGATAGGGTTAAGTCGACATGAACTACTGATAACACTTAGCCAGTTTAATATGACAAAGGAATGGGTTAAGCTAACTTGAACTGACTAATGACACTTAACCAATCCAAATTGACGGGAAAGAGGGCTAAGTAGTAAACCCTAGTTAAGAAACAATCGAGAACGGGAGCTAAGTTGAAATCCCTAGTTAAAGAAACTAAGTGATAAACCTTAGTTAACAAGATTTATGAGAAAAGAAACTAAGTGGTAAACCTTAGTTGAGAACAACTAAGTAATAATTCTTAGTCAAGAAAACTGAGCCGGTCCATAATAGATGAATAACCCGATATGGTAGATCATGGCTTAATAAGTAAATGAGAAGGAGCAAACGTTCATCCGATTTCGAAAAAGGCTCCAGCGGACTGGGTTTAGAAGCACGTAGCTTCGGGGGACGTGAGGGTACTCTTGGTATCCCTCTGTGAGGTTGCAGATGATCCGCCTGGGCTCACAGAGGTTAAGGTCTGCATCAGAAGAACTAAGGGTATGCCTTGGTTGCAATTTAAGGCAACCTAAAGACTGGGATGGACCAGCGTGATTCGACGAGACCAGTAGCCCTGTGATAGCGACTCGTCGTCTACCTACCATCTTGAGTCAATCGTAGTACGCGTGCGGAAAGGCAGAGAACTCCCAACAGACCATATACTTGCTATCTAGTTATGGGTGAGGCTGGCCAATAGGAAAGTGGGGCATAGGGTGGCAAGAGTATAGTTCTCGTGCTTGATTTTCTTGGATTGCCTTTCATTAGTTAAGGGAGGGGTCACGTGGGACCATAACCACTGGTAGAAAAACAGACCTTAGCATCTGCATCATCAGATATCTGAAAGCTCCCGACCGAGTTCCGTGTTTCTAGAATAGCCCTGCCACGGGACTCGGGTCGCACATTTCAGGATATGTGCATCTAGACAGCGATAAACGATTCATGACACTTACGTGGGGAAAGTCTAGGAACATATACCACTCTAGGTAGTGTGTCCTAGACTAGGGGCATCGTTCGACGGGTAGCATAAACCCTAGTGGACCTAGATGGCATAAATCTTGAATCCGAGAAGTAGTAGACAAGTCACATAAACCCTAGTTGAATCTAGGGAACGCTCGATAGAAAACCCTAGACTAAATCCAGGAAATAAATAAATGTGCGCCTGATGGCAACCACATTATGGGGACTGGGATCACGTTATCATTTTATACAGATTACTAGTTGGGAAACTAGTTAGGTGGTGCAGAGATTAGTATGGGATGCGATAGTAATTTCGATTCTAAACTTCTTTGCCTTAGTTTATGGTATTTTCCCATTTTCATTTTTATGCCTGTCATGTCCTTTTTCTTATTTATATACCGAAGCACCACTAGATTTACCAGGCTTTATGTCTGACTCTATGTTTTCTTTCGTCTTCTTTTCTTCCGTTCCCCCCCCCCCCAGGTAGTCAGGAGGGAATAGCTCAGATTTGTATGGACCTATTATTCTTTCCAAGCTTGAAGACTCTTTGATGTGCTGCTTTGGACTCTCTTTTCCACCGCTATGGCTGGCTAATGTTTTATTGGGGAATATCATTGTATATTTATGCTTCTTTATTTTGTTAAACAAGATGGATACTTTTATGTTGGAAAACAATCTTTGTACAAGCTGTTTACAAATGAAATAAAGTTTTATTCACTTTTCCGCTGCTTTGTTTATCTTTCTTGTAATTTTTCTTCATCTTTTACCTATAATACTTCACAGAACTTAGTGCATTCCCTTTGTGAGTGAAACTAACGGATGTGGAGTGTTACACTCAAACTTGTCCTTTGGAAGTGACTTGGTCATCATATCTGAAGGATTATCCGAAGTACCCACCTTCAATAATTTGATCTTGCTTCATTCTTCCTCAAGCATAAGAAAGAAACCTCTAATATCAATGTGCTTCGTCCGTGAACTATAAGCTTGATTCTCAATAAGATGAATCACACTCTGATTGTCTGAAAATAGCTCCAATGTCTGCTGCACCAATGAAAAATCATCCAACAACTGAAATAAGTACAATCCTTCCTTTGTTGCTTCCATAATCGATATTAACTCTGCTTCAGTAGTCGACAAAGCTACGATAGAATGCAACTTTGATCTCCACGAAATCGGGCCTATGCCAAGTGTAAAAACATAGTCCGACATCGACTTCCGTCCATCTATATCCCTAGCATAATCTGAATCACGGTATCCTCTAAAAGAGATGTCTCCATCTACTCCACCATATAACAAGCCAACTGAAGAAGTGCCATGAAGAAATCTGAATATCCACTCAACTGCTTGCCAATGAGTTTTGCCTGGGTTGGACATGGATCTGCTAACAACACCAACTGCATGAGCTAAATCAGGCCTTGTGCATACCATAGCATACATAAGGCTTTCAACCGCACTAGAATAAGGAATATTACACATATCCCTTTTGTCTTCATCCGATGTGGGACTCATATCTCTATATATCTTGAATTGAGAGCCTAATGGAGTAGCCACCGGTTTAACATTCTCCATACCAAATCGAGATAGGACTTTCTCGATGTATTGAGTTTGAGTAAGCCTCAAAACTCTTTGCTTTCTATCTCTCTGAATCTCCATCCCCAAAATTCTTTGTGCGTTTCCGAAACAAATCTTTCATCTCAAATTTCTTACTGAGCTCCATCTTCAACTCCGAAATTTTAGACATGCTCTTAGAAGCTATCAACATAAAGTAACAAATAGATGATGTCATCATTACATTTTAAATAGACACATTGGTCCTTAAAGCTTCTAGAGTAACCATGTGAGATCATAAACTTATCAAATTTCTTATACCACTATCTAGGAGACTGTTTTAAGCCATAAAGAGATTTGTTAAGTTTACAAACATGACCTAGCCTGCTGCTATCAATGAACCCCTCTGGCTGTTGTAGGTAAATGTCCTCCTCAAGATCACCATGCAAGAATGTTGTCTTGACATCTAGTTGTTCCAACTCCATGTAGAAATGAGAAACTAATGCCATAAGAATGTGAATGGAAGTGTGTCTAACAACTAGAGAAAAAATATCATGAAACTCCACATCTTTCTTCTGAACATAACCCTTTGCCACTAATCTTACTTTGTACCTTAAGTTACCATTGCCGCCATCTTTCACCTTATAGATCCATTTACATCAAATTGGTCTCCTGCCGGAAGGAAATGGCACTAAATCCCAAGTGTGATTTTTGTTTAAAGACTCAATCTCCTCCTCTATTGCTACTTGCCAACTGGAGCTATCAACTAAACTAATGGCATCTCTGTAGTCTCTTGGTTCATCATGAAATATGCTTAATGCATAAGTTGCCATGTCATCAAAGTTAATATCTTCAATGTTTAATCCCACAAAATCATCAAGCCATGTAGGTCTTTTCTTCTCTCTCGTTGGTCGAGTTTGAATTTGAGCTCCACCTTGAGATTGATCTTTTGTCTCTTCCCTATCAACCATGGTGTCATCGGAATCACCATTTTTACTCGTATGGAAGTCTGATGATCTGCTTCGTGTTTGGTCTTCTACATTTGTCCTCTCAACATCATCATTAACTGAAGAAGAAGGCTCCACCTTCAACGTAGCCTTCTCATCAAATGTAACATGACTTCTTGTAACAATCTTCTGGGTAGTAGGACACCACATCCTATAACCCTTAATTCCTTTCTTATAGCCAAGAAAAATACACTTGCGCGATCTTGGATCCAACTTCCCTTTGCTCTCATGCACATAAGCTGGACAACCCAACACTCTGAGAAAGGAATATGATACAGGCTCTCCCTTCCACACTTTTTCATGAATCTTCATATCTATGGTGGTAGAAGGTGTGCGGTTGATAAGGAAAACCGCCGTAGATGATGCTTCTGCCCAAAATCTCTTATTTAATCCTGCAGTCAGCCGTAAGCAACGAGTTCTTTCCAACAAAGTCTGATTCATTCTCTCTGCAAACCCATTTGACTGAGGGTCTCCAGGTGTGACGTAGTGTCTTTTGATTCTCTCGGACTCAAAAAATTTGATGAATTTTTGAGAAGTGAATTCACCACCATTATCTGAACGAAGAACCTTCACTTTCTTTCCAGACCGCTTCTCAACAAGAGATTTCTAACTTTGAAACCTATCAGAAGTTTCATCTTTGGACTTCATAAAGTAAACCCATACTTTTCTTAAAAAATCATCCACAAATGAAACAAAATACCTGGCTTCTCCACAAGATAGACATGGTCCAGGACCCCAAACATCAGTATGAACATACTCTAAAACATCTTTAGACTTATACTCTACAATGTCAAAAGAAACCTTCATCTGCTTTCCAAGTACACATCCTTCACAAAAGTCAAGTTTTGGATGATGAAAACCATCAATCAAGCCTCGCTTTCTCAATACTTCTAAACTGCGCTCTGTAATATGAACCATACGAAAATGCCACAATCTGGTAGAATCAGAATCAACTGAATCAATAACCGAAGCAATCTCTACAACAACAGTTGTACCCTTCAGCAAATATAGATTTCTAGCTTTTACCCCTTCCATTACTATCAGTTAGCCATTTGTAATTTTTAATGAATCTTTTTCTATTACACACTTTAAGCCAGAATTGCACAATGCTCCAATGGAGATTAAACTACACCTTAAATCAGGCACATGCCTGACATCACATAAAGTACAAACAACACCATCAAACATCCTAATTTTTACTGTTCCAATATCAATCATGCGACAAGAAGCATTATTTCCCATGAGAACCTCTCCTTCATCAAGCTGACGATAAGTGGAAAAAGAGTGCCTATCAGGTGTCATGTGCTAGGATGCTCCCGAGTCAATAATCCACATAGTACTCTTCATAGGAGAGGTGGCAGCTGTAAAAATGCCAAGATCATTATACGAATCTGATGTCTCCGCTGTAGATGCTAAAGCCTTCTAGGGAACAGCTTTGTTTTTATTCTCCAACTTGGAGCAACTTGCAATATAAAGTCCAGGTTTTCTGCAATAATGACAAACTCCCTTCCGAGCTCCTCTTGACTGAGATCTGGACTTGGCTCTACCTCCACCGTATTTGGGTCTACTTTTACTTATTCTTCTCTGTGCAACAAGGCTTTCAGAATCATTCTCCATGCTCATGCTTGCTGACTTTTCTCGCAACACCCAGTTATGAAAATTTTTCTTCACATCCTCCGAGCAAATAGACGAACATCCATAGATCATAGAGTTAACAAAAGTGTTATACTCCGCAGGTAAAGAACATTAAAGAATAAAAACTTGTGCCTCATCCTCAATCTTTACATCAGCTGCTCGAAGATTCATGACAAGTGTGTTTAGAGCATGTGTATGAGCATAAACATCTGTTCCGGACCCCATTTTGAAAGAATAAAGTTGTTGTTATAAGATGATGCAGTTGGTGAGAGACTTGTTGTAGAACTTTCTCTGAAGAGCACCCCACAATTCCTTAGCAGTTTTTACATGAGAAAACTATCTATGTACTTCATCAGAAAGGCTAAGTTGGATGGTAGTAAGAGCATCCTCTTTCAATTCTTCTTTCTATTCAAGTGCTAATTTCTTCAATTTCTCTAGATCTGAGACAACCTTAAATGTCCTCTCTTTCTTCAACACGGCTTTCATCTTCCATGTGCCAAAATCCCCCTTTCCATCAAATCTAGCAACTCCGTAATTTGTAGCGCTTCTACCACCGTTATTCTTTGCGGAATTTGACATGGCTGAAAAGTCTTTGAACAGGACAACTAGCTTTGATACCAATATGTAGTGCAAAACCAGAGATTTGGGTAGCGGAATACGAATAAACCCAATGATCTAGTATGTCAACAATTTCAACAATGCCAAAAAAATAAAATCAAGTGTGACAAATTATAGAGAGAACAAAAACAGAAAAGAGAGGAAAGAACACACTAATATAACGTGGTTCGGATATGAATATCCTACGTCCACGGAGACCCAACAACTTTTATTTCTCAATGAAGAAATGGGTATATATAAGATTACAATAGAGAGAAGATTAATGGTGGATTGCTTGCATTCATACAATAACATGACCCCTATTTATATAGAGGGATTTCTGGGGGAAAAAAAGAGAAGTTTCTAGATTACTTGGACAAGAAGAAAAATAAATATAATATCTTCCTTGATTTGATTGGAGTATAAATGGTTGGCGTAATCACGGTCTCAATCTCTTTCCCTGAGTAAATTGATTCTTCGTTAATTGATTGATTAGCCTGTTATTTTTCTTCCAAAAAGAAAACTTCCTCTTATATCTTTCCATATATGGGCCAATTAATTGTTTGACAATCAATCAATTTCTTTCCTTCTCTACAAATATTTGAATCATAAATTTCAACATAGACTGCTTCACAAAATGGTTCTACGAGCAGCTGCATAAAGTTCATCATGAGTAAGTAGTAACTGTTTCCCTTTACCTGAGCCATGTGGTTAACCTACACCTTGTTATATATATATATATATATATATATATATATATATATTGGATTAATGATGTGCAGATACAGCACACCATTTGCCTTAACATCTGAATATCACAACTAAAATTGTTAGTATTAGCTGCACTTGGTCAGAGGCTCTCGGTCTTATGAGAGTCTAGAAAAGATTACTAGTGAAAATTAATATAATCTAATTCAATATAATATTAATTCAAAAATCTAGATTAGTAGATAGCTAGACATATTTTTTCACTTACACCAATTTAGATTTTCTTCCCATGCTTTGTTTGTAATATGTATTGACTTATCTAGACATTGGTCATATTAGATGACAGAAGCTATTACACAAACGCGTGCCCGTGCACACGCACACACACCACACATACATTGGGTTGACTGTGATATATATTTTGTACACATGCTTAAATATAAGAAGGGAGAAAATTTGCAACTTCCTAATGCTAATCAGCTGGCATTATAATAAGTTGTTTACTTGTTTATAAATAAGCTTCATCATTGACCCAATCTTTATGTAACAAACCCTTAGCGACCTAATTTTTGAGTTTAAGATCAAAAATTGCAAATACAATTTCATGTGAACTTATGTTACTAACGTGAATTTGATAATGTTTATAGCTATAAACTGAGGTCGAATCCGTGTTAGAAGTTTATCCATGCATGAGTAATTCATGAAATATTAGAATTCGTTCCAGTTTGTAAGTTATGCACATCACGTTGTAGTGCTTGTTAAGTAGGTCATGCCTAATCATAGACCAATTGGATTGTGAGTGTACTAGAAAGAAATGGCATAATACAAGGATATGTATCAAGTTAAGATTTTCTGTTAATATTCTAGTGATTAAACAAGATAAGCATATATGGATTTGACAACAAATATTGTGTATTGATCGATCAGTGATAAATTAAGTAATTTTATAAAAATTAGTTAAGTTCTGTAGTAAATGCTTAACACTTTTGTTGTACTACATGATCCTTTTATGAAATTGCATCCTAATTATCCCCTATACCATACAAATTATATTGTAATATACATAATATGACATCTTGTAGTATAAGTTGTGAAATATGACATGAATTTGATCGTTCTATAATTCACACATGCGTGTTGGTGCACGATTGCATGCACTCACACACAAACTGAATTTGGGGTATGCTGGAAAGACAAACTGCACAAAGAAGATGCCAATGTAATATTAATGATTACCAGTGTAGCAATGTTTTAAAGATATTAATATTGTAACCGTAGGAAAGCGCTAAGTTAAATTTAGTTGCCAATATGACATTAATGATTATCAGTATAATTTATATTCTAATATAATTAAGTTGTTACATATTAAAATGAACTCAAGGCAGTTTTAAATTAGAGGCACAAAATTATAATAATCTGCCTCTACAAAAAGGAGAGACGAAATAGTATCCATCTCTATAAATGGCATCGGTAATGACAATTAGAGGCAAACTGTACACATAATCTGCCTCTAATACTCCACACGCCATGTAGGACAGAGAAAACTAAAAATCCGTAGCGACACTAAGAAGCATCCCCCACTAACAAAAACATTTATCACGCATTGTATATTAGGGACGGATATGACAACCTTTAACATTAATTTAGTTCATGAGTTACTTCCATTCTGACTAAATATCCATGCAAACATAAAAATTATAACACATTCCAAATAAACAAATGACCTTCATTTTAACATTTTTGGTGATCAAATAACATTAACAGTATGTAAATTGTAATAATACTTGAAATCATACATATTAAATAAGCATTTCCAACAGAGTTTACAAAGTCATATTCCATACACAACAGTTACCACCTATACAAATTGTTTAGGCACATCTAAATTTCACCCAGAACCAGAAGTGTCTTACATATAAAAAGAAAGTTAGACTAGGTAATTTATGAGGGCAGCATCAATACAGTCCCTGTTGTAGACTCTTAACCAAATATCATAGTTTACAATCATACCTTTAAACCATCAATCTGGAGGGGAAAAACATAAATAACTAGGAAAATTACTTGGAATACAATGTTGTATATATAAAGTTATTTCATGTTACATCAGCAAAATGATAAAACTAATAATAGAATGAATAAATCTAACATCAAAAGTGAAAGTTAAGCGACAAACATTTGTTCCTAAATTTCCAAATTTTTGTAATGTGTACTGCAAAAACAACTTCTAATAAGATTCATCCACGGAACCGAAAACACAATTAACATTCTCCTAGTCTTGTTGATCATCGCTTTCTAGTTTCTCATTAACACTGTTGATTTAACAAAAAAATACTTTGCAAATTGATTCCAATCCCAGTGACGTGTAATACATATATAAAATTCATATATAACAATCTCGTAACAAACCAAAATGTGTCCTTCAGACAAAATAAACATGCTAGGTGTGTAGAAATTTTTAAATGAAAATTGCACAAATTTGTTGCAACAAGATTTCAGAAAATTAAACATATAAATTCATTTCCACATCCCAAATGTAATGAAAACCAATAAAAACCAACACATACAAATAGAACAGTACTTTTTTTGAAGTATGTAGCTATAGAGTAAAATTGCTAAGGCGGCAAGTTTGAAAGTTTTAAACTGAATATTTTTACAACCAAGATTCACCGATTGATACTTCCAAATGGAGATATTATGTCATACATGGCATTATATTAATAATAAAGAACATATTTTTACCTTTATGTACTTGTTTTAGAAAGTACCACTTTGGTATAAATTGCTTTGTCACAACATAAATGACTACCGAGATTTACATTCAGTTTTTAATACTCAAATTGTTTCAAGGTATATTGATCGTAGTAGTCTAATTTAGCAATTTTAAACATGGTCAATTTTATAAGCTATAACCTTTTCTTTACTGTGTACCATACAATAAATGGGTCTTATGCATGTGCGGTAACAAACCAATGTAACGTATGGGTAAGTAACTGTCAAGTTATGAGTTCAGTTTGTTTATCTATTGTACAAAATAGTAAATGTGTAACACCCCTAAGTACCACATCATGGAAGCCTGTGTGAAGTGGGTACTTATATAGTAGAGTCCATCTCTTACCAACGCTGAGGCCTAGTGATGGAAAACCCAACACCTAAGACGTGGCAAAGTAGGGACCATATCGGTGTTAGTACGGAGGTTGGCTCAGCCTGTGTGGCAACGCCATGTGTTAGCGGATCTCGAAACTTAGCCGAGGCCTTTTGAGGAACAAAACCCCACACTTATACGATGGCTAAGTTGGGGACGATATCTTGCATGAACGGAGGAGTGGGCTGTTACAGTAGTATCAGAGCCAATACCCAGCCGGAATTGTGGCTCCTGTATGGACCACAACGCCTGAATGAGGTGTTTTTGTAATAACCCGGAAATCTGGGCCAGTTTAAAATTTTTATTTTGGTAATTTTAGCGAATTTTGATTATTTAAAATGAATTATTTCAAATAATATCGACGAAAAATTTATTTTGAATAGAATTCGAACGTGTATATTATATAGTTCTTCGTTAGAATATAAATATTTATTTTAAATTATAAAAGGAATTGAAAATGGCGCGGTAGTTCGATAATTCGATTTCAAACTTCAATTGAACGTACCGGGTGCAAAATAAACCGGATTTTAACAAAACCAAAAATAATAGGATCTATTTGAGAATATCTTTCCAACGAATCCGAAAAATTGAAATTTCATAGCGAGAATCAAAAGATATGTCCAGTTGAAAATTCTGAATAGTCGCTATGGAATTCAGGCCCTTAAAAATGGAAATTTTGCAAACGACCTCGGATTTCGACGAAACCACTTTTGTTGGATCTGTGGTGTCAATTTATTGTTAGATTCCAAATTTCATAATTTTTCGAATCAATATGTGAGCGTGGCAAAGGAAAACGTGTTTGACCAGTTTCAGTTGATTTTAATCGACTGGAAAATGACCATTTTTCAAACGGTCTCAGGATTTGACGAAACTAGTTTTGTTAAGACCGTATCGTCAATACGAAGCCAGAAATATTTTTTCTGTAATTTTTCGAGTTAGTATGTGGCCCCAGTAAATTGAAATGTGCGTTTAAATTGAATATATAGATTTAAATTTTGATTTGAATAGAAATTGGTCAAAACGATGGAATTGGCTTACGAAACATATCTCATTGTGTTCGGAACGGGGGTAATTAGCTAGGGGCGATAGTCGTTGGGTCTCGTTCAGTGTTCGTATAGGAAATCACACTTTTAGAGAGAAAATATAATAAAATAATAAATTCAAATCACCCCCTACACTCTCCTTTACTTGGTCAATGCGCCCCCTTAATTCCCCAAACCCGTTCATTTCAGAAGAAAAAAAAAACCAAACTAAATCGCGACGCCTCCGACGATCGATGCTCCATCGCCCTCCGCTCTGCTCCCCCCTTCGCTTCAGACAGACCATCCTCCTTCGCCTCCCCCCTCGATCAAATCGAGCCAACGAGAGGCACCCCTACGCATCCCTGTCGATGCCACTCAGCACCCCGAGCTCGAGCCTCCACCGCCCTCGTCACTGGCCTTGACAGTCCTCCGCCCGGTGCACCTCGTGAGCACCTCGGATGCAGCTCCGACGAAGTCTGGCGGTGACAACTCCAAGCCCTAGCGGCAAAGCATGGTTCGACATGTCCAGAACGATGAAGAGCAGAACGGCCTAATTTCTTTGATTGTGAATTAAGGTAAATTATAAATCTTTAATCAGATTTAGCTTGTTTAAATAAAATAAAATTAGCATAGAGATTTTTGAGCACTAAAATTTGCTTTGTTTTGAACAATAAAATTCTCTTTGTTTTGAAATATAAAACTTACTTTGATTTCAAAATATAAAATACTTTGTTTATAGAAAAGATTAGAAAGCTTTGATTTTTATATGATAAAAGATCTGATTTTTAATTGAATAAAAATATAATTTTTATTGTAAGTGAAGATTAAAAATATAATTTTTATTGTAAGCGAAGATTAAAAATATAATTTTTATTGTAAGCGAAGATTAAAAATATAATTTTTATATATGTAGCGAAGTAAAAATCTGATTTTTATTATATATATGTTGAAATAAAAATGTGATTTTTTATAGTGATGTAATAAAAATTCGATCTTTATATATGAAGTAGAAATAAAATATGATTTTTATTTATTGAAAGGAAGTAATAAAAATATAATTTTTATTGGAACAGCGTGAAAAGAACTACATTGGAAGTCAAACCAATCCAGACGGTTCAGTGGTTCAAAAGCAAAGCACGGCGGAGTGGAACCCTCTGTGAGAACTTCTCACCTTTTAATTTTGTTTTTCTAGTTAAATTATATACTAGGATGCAGACGGTGTTTAGTAGCACCCGACACCCGTCGTCCACAGACCATGGACGGCTTGTATGCTTGTTTGTATGATTTTGATGTGTAGTTGATCGTGTGTTGTGATGCGAAATGAAATAAAATATTTATATAGTTAAAAATATTTTATAGTTAAAAATTGAATTTTAACGTATATATGAAATGAAATAAAAATAAAAAAATCGGACGATTTGTTTATATACACACATTTGACTGATATTGATTGGGACGATAAATTTTACACATCGCCCAACTGCACAAATAAAATCTGGGTTTGATTGTTTGAAACCCCATACGGGTATTGGGATGATTTATGACATACACTAATCCCAATAGTTAGTTGTATGTCGATCGATTTATTGACAGACTGTTATGAGCGTTAAATATTTATATTTGATGCTTATACAGTGTAGAATGCACTTTGGATGATGGTTGATTATTCATCGTTGTTATTGTATACATGTATTGTAGAAAATCCATATAATTAACATTATATGGTAATTGATTGGGCCTCATTCCATATTTGAAATAGAAATATTTGAAATAGAAATATTTGAAATAGAAATATTTGAAATAGAATATTTGAAAATAGAAATATATGAAGCCGTGTTGATTAGATTGACGCCATTTTGACGTGAACGATATTTATATCGATTTTATTCATTTTATAATGAATATCGAAAGTGATTTCAAAATCTGATATATTGAAAAGAATTGAAATTCGAACTGAAACTGTATAGAAATGAATTCGAATTGAAACTGAATAGAAATGAATTCGAATTAAATTGAAATTCAAATTAAATTGAAATGAATTGAAATTCGAATTAAATTGAAATTGAATTGAATTGAAAACGAATTGAAATTGAATTAAAAATCGATTTGAATTGAAATCAATTTGAAATGAAATTAAATCGAATTTATAAGGAACAATTCAATTTTGATTTGAATTTGAAAAAGAAGTTGAAATCGTTTTGAAAATGAATTTAAAACGATTTATAAAATACCTTTTGAATTGAAATCGACGAAGTACATATTATATATATTATATATATATATATATATAATATAATGGCCTGAATAGAACGCGCCGCGCCGCAGCAGTTCACGAATATCGACCATTGACTTCGACTGGATATTGCGGGAGATCCGACCGTCGGATTCTCCTAAAACCGAACCATTGGGTTCGTATCAAAAAGAGCTTTCTAACGAATATTAGAAATTAGAAATCTAACGGTTGGATTTGGAATTATGTCCAAATCAAATTTGGAAAAGGTCGTTGTAAGTGCAGTTCGATGGCCATTGATGGAAATCGACTGTACGGGCCTTGATAAAATTATTAATAATATCGATAATTTGTGTAAAATCATAAGAAATGATTTGTGAAGATTTGGGACGAAAAACTCCATATTTGAAAAGATAAAAATAGATTTTTATCGAAATGAACTAGTTTTGAACTAGAATTATAATTCTATTTATTTTTAAATAAATAAATTGGATTTGAAATGGTTTTGAAAATAACCAGAATTTCCAATAATTATATTGGAATGGATTTGAATCAAAATTGTCTTCGGAATATTTCGATGTTGGATTTCGTGGTGATACAGACATTGTTATGGGAATTTGAAAGATATAGATATATATATCGTTATTTCCAATACGATATTTGTTGGTCGTAGAATTTGATATTGAATGTAAGCCGGTATATTTTCTATTCAGAGCCTTGTATTTAATATCAAATGTGATTTGGGTTTTTCGTGAATGGTGTCTTCATTAAAACTGTTCTTGAACCCAGTTTAGAAAAGATTAAATCTTTTTATTTAGATTTAATGAAGTGTACCAATTAAATAATATTTAATTGGAATTAAATTGGTATTGATTTTTGGGTTTGTCGTGAAAAGTGTTTTAAATAACACTTGTTCTTTAACCCGCTAATCAATGGAATGGGATTTTGGGTTGTCGTGAACGGTATCTTCAATAATACTGTTCTTAGACCCAAAGGAGTTAAGAAAATCAGAAACTTACTGGAGGTTAGTTAAGATGAATGGTTTCTTGGGTATTGATCTGATTTTGGTTTCGGCCTTCAGGGTTAATACTTAGGGAATTGCTCACTTGCTAATTTATTGGTTAGGGACTGATTGAAATGTAATGTGATTTTGGGTTTATAGTGAACCGTGTTTTAAATGACATTGATTCTTTAACCCAGTTAAAGATTAAAACTAAGTGGAGTTTTAATGAATCTTTAATTAGATTGAAATGATCGAGAATGGAGTACCACCAGTTTTGCTCCAGGCGATAGTTAAATCTTTAATTAGATTTAAACGTGAAATGGTAATTGAATTTACCGATAACACCGTGGTGTTAGATATGGAGTATAACCAGTTTTACTTCATGGGATGAATAGGTTGGGAGTGGGAAATTAAAACAAATGATTACTTCGGTAAGGTTCGTTAATCCCGACTAGTTGAATCGATATTCAAAAGAAGATTAAAGAATAAATTCAACGAATTTATCTTTGATAAAATGAATGGGAACCTTTCCCTATGAATGTGAAATTTAGAAACTAACTGTCGGTTAGATAAGCAGAATGGTTTTCTGGATATTGATCTGATGTTGGTTTCGGCCTTCGGGGTTAATATTTGGGGAATTATTCTCTTGATTAATTTACGGTTAGTGACTGATGAATTGGAATGAGGCGTATGTTGTGTTTGTGTAACACTTATTTAAAATATACGCGAGATATTCTGAAAGACTGGGTTTATCCCATTCTGAATAACTGATACGATGATAAGTCGAAGATGAAGACGGTGGTCGAAGACCGGAGGTCTTCATGTCGTTTGTGTGATTACTGATGATCTTGATTGGGATGTACACCCAAGAAGATGGAAACAATTGGTGATCTTCCAGACGTACTTGGAGATCGATGGATATGCGGGGTACTAGGTGCCTCCGGTTTCGTTCAGACCCAGAACGGACTTGTAAATGGACTGTGTGTCTGACATTGGATTTCAGTCTGTGTGATTGATTTCTATTAAATATATATCTGTTTGGCGACGGAGAATTTATTCTCTTGCTTAACGCCCTTCTCTGAGACGTACGAGCTCAGGAGTTATATATTGATGGATATCCATCGCATGGAGTGAATTGCCTGTGTGGCGTGCCTAAGTGGCAAATGATCAAGGCTTCTGTTGAAAAACAAAGACTTGTGGTTGATGATCAAAGCACGGCCTTTGTGGCATAGCTTTGTGTAACGTTTACTTCACAAGTTTCACACCCGGTATTTACTAGAAATGGGAGAAGGACCTCATGGAGGGCATGCGTTTCTTTCTAGTTAGAAGTGGCATCAGTGGTTTTACACGCCCTGACGAGTTTGACTTATGTGGTTGTTGTTGTTGCGAGGCGCCTCGGTTTGATCGGACGATCTGGGTTCGATGCAGTCATTTAGTTGGCTCACCTACGCCCCATAAGGCGGGGAAACGCAGTGTTCAGGAATTTTAATCCACATCGGTGGACCGGCCCCGACGATCCAAAGGCTTGACTGAGTACTTGCCTGAGGCTCAGGCTAAAGAGTCTCGAATCGGTAGAGGACGATCCCTAGCCTCGGTTCATACCATAAATGATAACCCAATTTCCAAATATGTGACTTTGCGGTTTTATTTGTAAAGCCTAGTATTGGCGACATGATATATGGTACCCATGCCGTCTATGATTGATACTTATGATTTGAAGTTGTTTTATACGCTATACACTTATAATAGTATCAAATGATTTGTTTTAAACATACTAAGCATGTTTGGCTATTATAAGGGAAAACCCTATCCCCTGGCTTGCGTTGCATTGTGTGATAGGACCTGGGTCTTATAATAGCTTCATTTTTCTTTATTTAGCATTGCGCTGTTGTTTTATGCACTGGTATTCTTGGGAGGAAACCCGTTCTGTGTTATACGGCGTGGTCCCTTGATTTACCTAACTTTAAAATAAAGATTTACAACTGTTTTAGTTCTCACACTAGTCCCATGACTGACCTAGAGTTTATTGTTTTAACCTAAACTCTGGGTGGCCTTATTTTGACACGGGCAGCTAGTAGTTTTGGTTTTGCAGATTTATATTCATAGGATCCTGGTTTACAGCTGGAATGATATCCGGAAAGCTTTGTATCCGTATATCTCTTCTAGTTGTGTATTGTATTATTTTCCACTGCTATGTAACGTATTGTAATCTCTGATATTTCTGTGTAACATTGATTCGTTTATACTCTGTATATTCTTGTAATCTGATGTATTGTTGTAATATACAGTGAAATGTTCTTCCGTTTGAGTTCTATTTTGTCGTGTTCTCAAAACAATTCGTTCTTTCTCTTCTCTTTGGAGACCGGGGAAATTCGGGTCGTTTCATCGTGGTATCAGAGCTTTGGTTTACAAAGCTCAAAGAACAGGACACACTAGAACCATACGAAAGAATTCATCAGATATTGGATTAGTAATATCCAATTAGAATGACTCGTTAGATATGGGATCAGTAGTATCCTAGAACGAGTGTGAAGAGTATATTTTTAAAATGAAACCGATTTTGTTTTGAAATTTAAATCAATTATTCGTATTTGAATATTTATTTTATATGAATTTGGGCAATCCAATATATAGAAATTTTTGCATATATATTTTGCAAACGTGTATTCGAAGTTTTAATGTATTGGATAGTTATAGAATCGCACTCTAGTGCCCGGAGATAATTTTGGTGACGGGGCACCATCGCCAGTATTTATTTTCGAGTGACGAAAGTGAGATTTCTATATATTTCCAATTGACTGGTGTGAGAACCGAAACTAGATAGGGCTTATTGTTGTGATTTGGTATCAAAAATGTGATTTTTTGACTATATATCAAAGTTATGAATTTCAAAAGCTAATCAACTAATTGATTGATGGTTGTGTTGTTGATTATTGGTTGATTTATTAAAATTTGTACCATATAGCCAAATTGAATCAAATAGTGAATTGTATTGAAAATTAGTCGCATTTGCTTGCATATACATGTACTTACATTGAACAGGTCATAGCAAAGAGCCTAGAGCAGAAGAATAAAATTGTTTGCCCGACAAATAGGTACATGTTTACTATAATTTACTGTTTTGTTTGGGTGATGATGATTTTATGAGCCGATTGGTTAGCCGCTTGGCTTTTTCTTTTTGAGATCTGATGGCCTGTATGGCAATTTCGGGATTTTCCCGGTGCTCCCGGTGTAGGGGAGATTATGGTGAAATTTTTCGAAAATTTAGGGTGTTAGCCAAATTTTTGAAAAATTTGAGAAGTTCTTAGAAACTAAAAAGTTGAAGAACTTAAGCCGTAGTCAAAATAAGAAAGTTGAGTTGATTAGTTAAACAACTTTCGGCTTCGTTCCTTTTCGGGGACGAAAAGTTTTAAGTGGGGTAGATTGTAATAACCCGGAAATCTGGGCCAGTTTAAAATTTTATTTTGGCAATTTTAGCGAATTTTGATCATTTAAAATGAATTATTTTAAATAATATTGACGAGAAATTTATTTTGAATAGAATTCGAACGTGTATATTATATAGTTCATCGTTAGAATATAAATATTTATTTTAAATTATAAAAGGAATTGAAAATGGCGCGGTAGTTCGATAATTCGATTTCAAACTTCAATTGAATGTACCGGGTGCAAAATAAACCGGATTTTAGCGAAACCAAAAATAATAGGATCTATTTGAGAATATCTTTCCAACGAATCCGAAAAATTGAAATTTCATTGCGGGAATCAAAAGATATGTCCAGTTGAAAATTCTGAATAGTCGCTATGGAATTCAGGCCCTTAAAAATGGAAATTTTGCAAACGACCTCGGATTTTGACGAAACCACTTTTATTGGATCCGTGACGTCAAATTATTTCTAGATTCCAAATTTCATAATTTTTCGAATCAATATGTGAGCGTGGCAAAGGAAAACGTGTTTGACCAGTTTCAGTTGATTTTAATCGACTGGAAAATGGCCATTTTTCAAACGGTCTCAGGATTTAATGAAACTAGTTTTGTTAGGACCGTATCGTCAATACAAAGACAGAAATATTTTTTCTGTAATTTTTCGAGTTAGTATGTGGCCCCAGTAAATTGAAATATGTGTTTAAATTGAATATATAGATTTAAATTTTGATTTGAACAGAAACTGGTCGAAACGATGGAATTGGCTTACGATACATATCTCATTGTGTTCGGAACGGAGGTAATTAGCTAGGGGCAAAAGTCATTGGGTCTCGTTCAGTGTTCGTATAGGAAATCACACATTTAGAGAGAAAATATAATAATATAATAAATTCAAATCACCCCCTACACTCTCCTTTACTTGGTCAACGCCCCCCCCCCCCCCCCCCTTAATTCCCCAAACACGTTCATTTCAGAAGAAATAAAAAAAAAAAACTAAACTAAATCGCGACGCCTTAGACGATCGATGCTCCATCGCCCTCCGCTCTGCTTCCCCCCCCCCCATTCGCTTCAGACAGACCATCCTCCTTCGCCTCCCCCCCCCCCCCCTCGATCAAATCGAGCCAACGAGAGGCACCCCTACGCATCCCTATCGATGCCACTCAGCACCCCGAGCTCGAGCCTCCACCGCCCTCGTCACTGGCCTTGACAGTCCTCCGCCCGGTGCACCTCGTGAGCACCTCGGATGCAGCTCCGACGAAGTCTGGCGGCGACAACTCCAACCCTAGCGGCAAAGCATGGTTCGACATGTCCAGAACGATGAAGAGCAGAACGGCCTAATTTCTTCGATTGTGAATTAAGGTAAATTATAAATCTTTAATTAGATTTAGCTTGTTTAAATAAAATAAAATTAGCATAGAGATTTTTGAACACTAAAATTTGCTTTGTTTTGAACACTAAAATTCTCTTTGTTTTGAAATATAAAACTTACTTTGATTTGAAAATATAAAATACTTTGTTTATAGAAAAGATTAGAAAGCTTTGATTTTTATATGATAAAAGATCTGATTTTTAATCGAATAAAAATATAATTTTTATTGTAAGTGAAGATTAAAAATATAATTTTTATTGTAAGCGAAGATTAAAATATAATTTTTATTGTAAGCGAAGATTAAAAATATAATTTTTATATATGTAGCGAAGTAAAAATCTGATTTTTATTATATATATGTTGAAATAAAAATGTGATTTTTTATAGTGATGTAATAAAAATTCGATCTTTATATATGAAGTAGAAATAAAAATATGATTTTTATTTATTGAAAGGAAGTAATAAAAATATAATTTTTATTGGAACAACGTGAAAAGAACTGCATTGGAAGTTAAACCAATCCAGACGGTTCAGCGGTTCAAAAGCAAAGCACGGCGGAGTGGAACCCTCTGTGAGAACTTCTCACCTTTTAATTTTGTTTTTCTAGTTAAAATATATACTAGGATGCAGACGGTGTTTAGTAGCACCCGACACCCGTCGTCCACAGACCATGGACGGCTTGTATGCTTGTTTGTCTGATTTTGATGTGTAGTTGATTGTGTGTTGTGATGCGAAATGAAATAAAATATTTATATAGTTAAAAATATTTTATAGTTAAAAATAGAATTTTAACGTATATATGAAATGAAATAAAAATAAACAAATCGGACGATTTGTTTATATACACACATTTGACTGATATTGATTGGGGCGATAAATTTTACACATTGCCCAACTACACAAATAAAATCTGGGTTTGATTGTTTGAAACCCCACACGGGTATTGGGATGATTTATGATATACACTAATCCCAATAGTTAGTTGTATGTCGATCGATTGATTGACAAACTGTTATGAGCGTTAAATATTTATATTTGATGCTAATATAGTGTAGAATGCACTTTGGATGATGGTTGATTATTCATCGTTGTTATTGTATACATGTATTGTAGAAAATCCATATAATTAACATTATATGGTAATTGATTGGGCCTCATTCCATATTTGAAATAGAAATATTTGAAATAGAAATATTTGAAATAGAAATACTTGAAATAAAAATATTTGAAATAGAAATATTTAAAATAGAATATTTGAAAATAGAAATATATGAAGCCGTGTTGATTAGAATGACGCCATTTTGACGTGAACGATATTTATATCGATTTTATTCATTTTATAATGAATATCGAAAGTGATTTCGAAATCTGATATATTGAAAAGAATTGAAATTCAAGCTGAAACTGTATAGAAATGAATTCGAATTGAAACTGAATAGAAATGAATTCGAATTAAATTGAAATGAATTGAAATTTGAATTAAATTGAAATGAATTGAAATTCGAATTAAATTGAAATTGAATTGAAAACGAATTGAAATTGAATTAAAAATCGATTTGAATTGAAATCAATTTGAAATGAAATTAAATCGAATTTATAAGGAACAATTCAATTTTGATTTGAATTTGAAAAAGAAGTTGAAATCGTTTTGAAAATGAATTTAAAACGATTTATAAAATACCTTTTGAATTGAAATTGACGAAGTATATATTATATATTATATATATATATATATATATATAATATAATGGCCTGAATAGAACGCATCACGCCGCGGCAGTTCGCGAATTTCGACCATTGACTTCGAATGGATATTTCGGGAGATCCGACCGTCGGATTCTCCTAAAACCGGAACCGTTGGGTTCGTATCGAAAAGAGATTTCTAACGAATATTAGAAATTAGAAATCTAACAGGTGGATTTGGAATTATGTCCAAATCAAATTTGGAAAAGGTCGTTGTAAGTGCAGTTCGATGGCCATTGATGGAAATCGACTGTACGGGCCTTGATAAAATTATTAAAAATATCGATAATTTGTGTAAAATCATAAGAAATGATTTGTGAAGATTTGGGACGGAAAACTCCATATTTGAAAAGATAAAAATAGATTTTTATCGAAATGAACTAGTTTTGAACTAGAATTATAATTCTATTTATTTTTAAATAAATAAATTGGATTTGAAATGGTTTTGAAAATAACCAGAATTTCCAATAATTATATTGGAATGGATTTGAATCGAAATTGTCTTCGGAATATTTCGATGTTGGATTTCGTGGTGA
Organism: Allium sativum; assembly: GCA_030737875.1. Taxonomy (NCBI): domain Eukaryota; kingdom Viridiplantae; phylum Streptophyta; class Magnoliopsida; order Asparagales; family Amaryllidaceae; genus Allium; species Allium sativum. The sequence goes on along the minus strand of CM060920.1, from coordinate 856,634,864 downwards.
TACAGATATTGTTATGGGAATTTGAAAGATATAGATATATATATATATATATCGTTATTTCCAATACGATATTTGTTGGTCGTAGAATTTGATATTGAATGTAAGCCGGTACATTTTCTATTCAGAGCCTTGTAATTAATGTCATATGTGATTTGGGTTTGTCGTGAATGGTGTCTTCATTAACAATGTTCTTGAATCCAGTTGAGAAAAGATTAAATCTTTTTATTTAGATTTAATGAAGTGTACCAATTAAATAATATTTAATTGGAATTAAATTGGTATTGATTTTTGGGTTTGTCGTGAACAGTGTTTTAAATAACACTTGTTCTTTAACCCGCTAATCAATAGAATGGGATTTTGGGTTGTCGTGAACGGTATCTTCAATAATACTGTTCTTAGACCCAAAGGATTTAAGAAAATCAGAAACTAACTGGAGGTTTGTTAAGATGAATGGTTTCTTGGGTATTGATCTGATGTTGGTTTCGGCCTTCGGGGTTAATACTTAGGGAATTGCTCACTTGCTAATTTACGGTTAGGAACTGAGACGACCCGAACTTCCCTGTGAAGGAAAGCCCGGATAGCGTTGAGGACAAGACAAAATAGAACGCAGACGGAAGAACATTTCATTGTTATTACAACAATTCCATAGGATACAAGAATATACAGAGTATAAATGAATAAATTACATTCGATAAATATCAGAGATTACAATAAATTACATAGCAGCGGAAAAATATAAAAAATACAACTAGAAGTAATGCACGGATACAGAGCTTTCCGAGCATTGTTCCAGTTGTAAATCAGGATCCTATGAATATAAATCTGCAAAACCAAAACTACTAGCTGCCCGTGTCGAAAATAGGGGCACCCAGAGTTTAGGTTAAAACAATGAACTCCTGGTCAGTCATGGGACTGGTGTGAGAACTAAAACAGTTATTTAAAACTTTACTTTAGAAGAGAGTAATTCAAGGGACCACGCCGTATAACACGGAACGGGTTTCCTCCCAAGAATACTAGTGCATATAACAAAACAACGCAATGCTTTTTGGAAAAATGAAGCTTTTATAAGACCCAGGTCCCATCACACAAAGCAACGCAAGCCGGAGGATAGGGTTTTCCCTTATAATAGCCAAATAATGCTTGATACGTTTAAACAAATCATTTGATACTATCATATGTGTATAGTGTCAAAACATTTTCAATCATAAATATCAATCATAGACGGCATGGGTACCATATATCATGTCGCCATACTAGTTCTACAATTAAAACCGCAATATCACGTATTGGAAATTGGATTTCCGTCATGAGCCGAGGCAAGGGGCAAGCTCCTCTCCGCGTTCGAGACACTCTAGCAAATGTCCCAGGACCCCACTATGATCCTTGGATCTTCAGGGCCGGTCCTCTCTTACTTTTGAGGATTGGCAATTCCTAAACACACGTTTCCCGGTCCTTACAGACCTATATCCGAGGCGCCTCGCATTCCAACAACCACACAGGTGAAAAGTATATAATTGTCAGGGCTGGTAGGTCAATGACACCACCCTAGCTAGAAAGAAACGTCGTGCTCTCCCTGTAGTCACTATCCCGTTTTTGACTCATACCGAGGTGTGAGGCTCGCGAATTCACGTTATACACAAAGCTGCGCCACACAAGCCGTGCATTAATCACCAACCACAAGACTTTGCTTTTCAACAGAAGCCTTGATCAATTGCCACTTACGCGTGCCACACTGGCAATTCACTCCATGCGACTGATGTCCATCGATATACAACCTCTGAGCTCGTACGTCTCATAGAAGGGCGTTAAGCAAGAGATTAAATTCTCCGTCGCCAAACAGATGTATATTTAATAGAGATCAATCAATACAGAATAAAATCCAATGTCAGACACACAATCCATTTACAAGTTCGTCCTGGGTTTGAACGAAACCGGAGGCACTTTCCTCGCATATCCATCGATCTCCAAGTACGTCTGGACGATCACCAACTGTTTCCCTCATCTTGGGTGTACAGCCCAATCGAGATCATCAGTAATCACCCAAACGATGTGAAGACTTCCGGTCTTCAACCACCGTCTTCATCTTCGACATCTCGTCGAATCGGTTATTCAGAATGGGTAGAAACCCGGCCTTTCTGAATAACCCACGTATATAATAAAAAATGTTACACAAACACACAAACGCCTCATTCCAATTCAGAATAATCTTTTATTCACAAAATCACATTCTTAGGGAAAGGTTCCCATTAATTTTATCCAAGATAAATTCTTCTAAATTTATTCTTTAATCTTCCTTTGGATATCATTTCAAACTAGTCGGGATTAGCGAACCACACCGAAGTAATTATTTGTTTTATTTCCTAATCCCAACCTATTCATCCCATGGAGCAAAACTGGTGGTACTCCATATCTAACACCACAGTGTTATCGGTAAAATTAATTACCATTTCACGTTCAAATCAAATTAAAGATTTAACTATCGCTTTGGAGCAAAACTGGTGGTACTCCATTCTCGATCACCTTTCAGATTTGATAATTGAAATTATCAATTCACATTTCAATCTAATTAAAAATTCATTAAAACTCCACTTAGTTTTAATCTTCTTAAAAATCAATATCCTGTCTTTAACTGGGTTAAAGAACCAATGTCATATGAAACACGATTCATGATAAACTCAAATCACATTTGATATTAAATACAAGGCTCTGAATAGAAAATATACCGGCTTATATTCAATATCAAATTCTGAAAACAACAAATATCGTATTGGAAATAACGATATAAAATATATCTTTCAAATTCCCATAACAATGTCTGTATAGTCACGAAATCCAATATCGAAATATTCCGAAGATAATTTCGATTCAACTCCAGTCCAATTCGCGTATTGGGAATATTGATTATTTTTAAAATCACTTTCAAATTCAATTTATTTATTTCAAAAATAAATTGATTTTAATTCTAGTTCAAAACTAGTTCATTTCGATAAAAATCTATTTTTATCTTTTCAAATATGGAATTTTTCAGCCCAATTTTTCCCAAATCATTTCTTATGATTTTACACAAATTATAGATATTTTAATAATTTTATTAAGGCCCGTACAGTCGATTTCCATCAACGGCCATCGAACTGCACTTACAACGACCTTTTCCAAATTTGATTTGGGCATAATTCCAAATCCAACTGTTAGATTTCAAATTTCTAATATTCATTGGAAAGCTCTTTTCGATACGAACCCAACGGTTCCGGTTTTAGGAGAATCCGACAGTCGGATCTCCCGCAACGTCAATTCGAAGTTAATGGTCGAAATTCACGAACTGCCGCGGCGCGTTCTATTCAGGCCATTATATATATAATATATATATATTATATATACTTCGTCGATTTCCTTTTTAAAATGAATTTTATAAATAGTTCTAAATTCGTTTCAAAAACAATTTCAACTTCATCTTCAATTTCAAATCGATTTGATTTCAATTCAATTCGAATTCATTTCAATTTTTATTTAATTCGAATTCAAATTCGTTTCAATTCAATTCAATTTGAATTTACCTTCTATTTAATTCAATTTGAATTCATTTCAAATTGATTTCAATTCAATTTCAGTTCGTTTTAAATTTCATTCAAAATGATTTCAATTCGTTTTTAATTCAATTTCAATTTAATTCAATTTGAATTCATTTCTATTCGAATTCAAATTCACTTTCTATTCAATTCGAATTGAATTCATTTTCTATTCGATTCGAATTCATTTCAAATTGATTCAATAAAATTTCAATTTGAATTTTAATCTAATTTAATTTGAATTTCATTTTAATCTAATCTAATTCAATAAAATTTCAAATTGAATTCATTATTTTCCCGATTGGAATGAGGCTCAATCAATCACCATATAATGTTAATTATATGGATTCCATACAACACATGTTTATAATAGCAATGATAAACAATCAACCATCATCCAAGGTGCACCACACAACTGCATAAGCATCAAATATAAATAATCGACGCTAACACAGTCTGTCGACCAATCGATCGACATATAATTAAATAATTGGGATTAGTGCACCCAAATATTATCCTAACACCCGTGTGGGGTTTCAAATCAACAAACACAGATTTTTATTTCTGCAGTTGGGCGATGTGTAAAATTTATCGACCCAATCAATATTAGTCAAATCAGTGTATATAAACAAATCGGCCGATTTGTTCATAAATATTTATTTATTCACTTTCACGTTAAAAATTATATTTTTAACGACAATTAATTTATTTCAATCATCTACATTTTATTATCGATTTCACATCAACAACACAAACAAATTTCACAACACCTCAAACAAGCATACAAGCCGTCCATGGTCTGTAGACGACGGGTGTCGGGTGCTACTAAGCACCGTCTGCATCCTAGTATATATATATAACTAGAAAAAGAAATTTAAAGTGAGAATTTCTCACCAATAGCTATCCCAACTTCACGACACTTCATTTATAGAAATCTTCGTCGTTCTCTCCCTTTAGTCACTTTCGTTGCCCGCTTTCACTACATATATAAAAATCACATTTTTATATTGTTGCTATGTATATAAAAATCATATTTTTATTATCACTCCATATGGATAAAAATTCCATTTTTACATCGCTACTATATAGATAAAAATTCTATTTTTACAACGCAACTATATAGATAAAAATTCTATTTTTATCATGCTACTCTCTATATAAAGATTTCGCCCTTTTCATATATAAAGATCTCGCCTTTTCATATATAAAGATTTCGTCTTTTCTATTTTAAAAATCTAATCTTTTCTATTTTAAAAATCTAATCTTTTCTATTGTAAAAATCAAATCTTTTGCCTAATAAAAATGCAAACTTTTTCCTAGTAAAAATCAAATCTTTTGCCTAATAAAAATTCAAACTTTTTCACTGTTATTTAATATATAAAAAAACTGAATTTATAAATAAAAAATAACATAAAATAAATAAAAATAAAATATAAAACTCGCATTGAATGGAAAAGCGAATAGCGAAGGAAGCAGCGAAGGGACGGGTGTCTCGAGGCTTGGCGGTTCGCTGTCGAGGGGGGGGGTCTGGTGCTCAATAGAAGAGGAGGAAGAAGCGGATGAGGTGAGGAGGGAAGAAGAAGGAGGGAGGCGGCGACAAAGGGGGAAGGAAGGGGAGAAGGGCGGCGGTGGGTTTGGGGAAGAGGAGGGCGTCGCGAGGGAGAAGGAAAGAAGGAGGAGGAGGCGGAAACGAAGGGGATGGAGGGGGCTTCGTGGGGAGGGCGGCGGCGTGCGAAGGGGGCGGTGGCGGCGTGCGGAGGGCTGAGCGACGCGACTTCGATTTTTTTTTATTTCTCTGCTAAATGAACGAAAAGGGGGGCAGAGAGGAAGTAAGGGGTGGAGGAGAGAGGAATTCTTTTTATTTTATTTAATATTTTATTTCAAAAAAAGTTGACTTTTTCATACGACCTCTAAACGAGGCCTACCGCCTGTCGTCTGTAGCGTTTTACCCCCATTCCGAACACAATGGGTTATGTATCGTAAGCTGATTCGACCATTTCGATCAGTTTCCGTTAAAATCAACATATAACTCTATATATTGAATTTGAACGCGCATTTCAATTTTCCAGGGTCACTTACTAACTCTAAAAATTCCCAAAAAATATTTTCTAGCTTCGTATTGACGATATGGTCCTAACAAAACTAGTTTCGTCGAATTCTGAGACCGTTGAAAAAATGGCCAATTTCCAGTCGATTAAAATCAACTAAAACTGGTCAAACGCGTTTTCCTTTGCCACGCTCACATATTGATTCGAAAAATTATGAAATTTGAAATCTAGCAATAATTTTACATCACGGACCCAACAAAAGTGGTTTCTTCGAAATCCGAGGTCGTTTGCAAAATTTCCATTTTTAAGGGCCTAAATTCCATAGCGACTATTCAGAATTTTCAACTGGACATATCTTTTGATTCCCGCTATGAAATTTCGATTTGTCGGATTCGTTGGAAAGATATTCCCAATTAGATCCTATTATTTTTGGTTTCGCTAAAATCCGGATTGTTTTGCACCCGGTATATTCAATTGAAGTTTGAAATCGAATTATCGAACTACCATGCCATTTTCAATTCTATTTATAATTAAAATAAAATATTTATATTCTAACGACGACGTATATAATATATACGTTCGATTTCTATTCAAAATAAATTTCTCGTCGATTTTATTTAAAATAATTCATTTTAAATGTTCAAACTTCGCTAAAATTGCCAAAATAAAATTTTTAAACTGCCTCGCATTTCCGGGTTATTACAGACTGATTGAAATGTAATGTGATTTTGGGTTTATAGTGAACCGTGTTTTAAATGACACTGATTCTTTAACCCAGTTAAAGATTAAAACTAAGTGGAGTTTTAATGAATCTTTAATTAGATTGAAATGATCGAGAATGGAGTACCACCAGTTTTGCTCCAGGCGATAGTTAAATCTTTAATTAGATTTAAACGTGAAATGGTAATTGAATTTACCGATAACACCGTGGTGTTAGATATGGAGTATAACCAGTTTTACTTCATGGGATGAATAGGTTGGGAGTGGGAAATTAAAACAAATGATTACTTCGGTAAGGTTCGTTAATCCCGACTAGTTGAATCGATATTCAAAAGAAGATTAAAGAATAAATTCAACGAATTTATCTTTGATAAAATTAATGGGAACCTTTCCTTATGAATGTGAAATTTAGAAACTAACTGTCGGTTAGATAAGCAGAATGGTTTTCTGGATATTGATCTGATGTTGGTTTCGGCCTTCGGGGTTAATATTTGGGGAATTATTCTCTTGATTAATTTACGGTTAGTGACTGATGAATTGGAATGAGGCGTATGTTGTGTTTGTGTAACACTTATTTAAAATATACGCGAGATATTCAGAAAGACCGGGTTTATCCCATTCCGAATAACTGATACGACGATAAGTTGAAGATGAAGACGGTGGTCGAAGGCCGGAGGTCTTCACGTCGTTTGGGTGATTACTGATGATCTTGATTGGGATGTACACCCAAGAGGATGGAAACAGTTGGTGATCTTCCAGACGTACTTGGAGATCGACGGATATGCGGGGTACTAGGTGCCTCCGGTTTCATTCAGACCCAGAACGGACTTGTAAATGGACTGTGTGTCTGACATTGGATTTCAGTCTGTGTGATTGATTTCTATTAAATATATATCTGTTTGGCGACGGAGAATTTATTCTCTTGCTTAACGCCCTTCTCTGAGACGTACGAGCTCAGGGGTTATATATTGATGGATATCCATCGCATGGAGTGAATTGCCTGTGTGGCATGCCTAAGTGGCAAATGATCAAGGCTTCTGTTGGAAAGCAAAGACTTGTGGTTGATGATCAAAGCACGGCCTTTGTGCCATAGCTTTGTGTAACGTTTACTTCGCGAGTTTCACAGGGGGTATGAATTAGAAACGGGAGAAGGACCTCAGGGAGGGCATGCTTTTCTTTCTAGTTAGAAGTGGCATCAGTGTTTTTACACGCCCTGACGAGTTTGACTTATGTGGTTGTTGTTGTTGCGAGGCGCCTCGGTTTGATCGTACGATCCGGGTTCGATGGAGTCATTTAGTTGGCTCACCTACGCCCCATAGGGCGGGGAAACACAGTGTTCATGAATTTTAATCCACATCGGTGGACCGGCCCCGACGATCCAAAGGCTTGACTGAGTACTTGCCTGAGGCTCGGGCTAGAGAGTCTCGAATCGGTAGAGGACGATCCCTAGCCTCGGTTCATACCATAAATGATAACCCAATTTCCAAATACGTGACTTTGCATTTTTATTTGTAAAGCCTAGTATTGGCGACATGATATATGGTACCCATGCCGTCTATGATTGATACTTATGATTTGAAGTTGTTTTATACGCTATACACTTATAATAGTATCAAATGATTTGTTTTAAACGTACTAAGCATGTTTGGCTATTATAAGGGAAAACCCTATCCCCCGGCTTGTGTTGCATTGTGTGATAGGAACTGGGTCTTATAATAGCTTCATTTTTCTTTATTTAGCATTGCGCTGTTGTTTTATGCACTGGTATTCTTGGTAGGAAACCCGTTCCGTGTTATACGGCGCGGTCCCTTGATTTACCTAACTTTAAAATAAAGATTTACAACTGTTTTAGTTCTCACACCAGTCCCATGACTGACCTGGAGTTTATTGTTTTAACCTAAACTCTGGGTGCCCTTATTTTGACACGGGCAGCTAGTAGTTTTGGTTTTGCAGATTTATATTCACAGGATCCTGGTTTACAGCTGGAATGATATCCGGAAAGCTTTGTATCCGTATATCTCTTCTAGTTGTGTATTGTATTATTTTCCGCTGCTATGTAATGTATTGTAATCTCTGATATTTCTGTGTAATATTGATTCGTTTATACTCTGTATATTCTTGTAATCTGATGTATTGTTGTAATATACAATGAAATGTTCTTCCGTCTGAGTTCTATTTTGTCGGGTTCTCAAAACAATTCGTTCTTTCTCTTCTCTTCGGAGACCGGGGAAGTTCGGGTCGTTTCAGTTTGTGAGCCAACGAGGACGTTGGGCTCTGTAGGAGGGGAGAATGTAACACCCCCTAAGTCCCACATCGTGGAAGCCTGTGTGAAGTGGGTACTTATATAGTAGAGTTCATCTCTTACTAACGTCAAGGCCTAGTGATGGAAAACCCTACACCTGAGGTGGCAAAGTAGGGAAAATATCGGTGTTAGTAGGGAGGTTGGCTCAGCCGGTGTAACAACGTCATGTGTTGTCGGATCTCGAAACTAAGCCGAGGCCTTTTGAGGAACAAAACCCTACACATATACGGTGTAACAATTGGGAATTTCGCTCGATCCGAATCGATCGCTAAACCGACCAAGACCGTTCGAAACCCCTGATTGTTTTGAGAATAGGACCAATCAAAACACAAACAGAAGAACATTATATTGCTTATTACAACAATTCCATCAGAATACAAGAATATAAAGAGTATGAATAAGAATTATACATCAGAAAAATATTAGAGATTCAAATTACATTTAAATACATAGCAGCGGAAAAATAATACAAAGCACAACTGAAGGCGATATACGGATATAGAGCTTTCCGAATATCATTCCAGCTGTAAACCAGGATCCTGTGAATATAAATCTGCAAAACCAAAACTACTAGCTGCCCATGTGGAAATAGGAGCACCTAGAGTTTAGGTTAAAATAATAAACTCCAGGTCAGTCATGTGACTGGCGTGAGAACTAAAACAGTTATTAATCTTTATTTTAAAGTTAGCTAAATCCAGGGACCACGCCGTATAACACGGAATGGGTTTCCTCCCAAGAATACCAGTGCATAAAACAACAACGCAATGCTAAATAAAGAACAATGAAGCTATTATAAGACCCAGGTCCCATCACATAATGCAACACAAGCCGGAGGATAGGGTTTTACCTTATAATAGCCAAAAAATGCTTGATACGCTAAATTTCATCTTTTATTATTACTATAAGTGTATACTGTCAAAACAATTTCAATCATAAGTATCAATCATAGACGACATGGGTACCATATATCATGTCGCCATACTAGTTCTACAATTAAAACCGCAAAGTCACGTATTGGAAGTTGGATTTCCATCTGTGAACCGAGGCAAGGGATCGTCATCACCGCTTCGAGACACTCTAGCCCCCCTCAGGTCAGAGCTCGAGTGACCTTTGGATCGTAAGGGTCGTTCCACCGATGTGGATTAAAATGCCTGAACACTGCGTTTCCCCACCCTATGGGGCGTAAATGAGTCCAATGACTCCATCGGTCCCAGATCGACCGATATATTAGAGGTGCCTCACATTCCAACAACCACATAAGTCAAACTCGTCAGGGCGTGTAAAACCACTAACGCCACTTCTAGCTAGAAAGAAACGCATGTCCTCCCTGAGGTCCTCTCCCATTTTTGGTTCACACCGGGGTGTGAGGCTCACGAATTAACGATACACAAAGCGATGCCACATAGGCCGTGCTTTGATCATCAACCACAAGACTTTGTTTTTCAACAAAAGTCTTAATCATTTGCATCTCAACATGCCACACAGGCAAACCACTCCATGCAACCGATATCCATCAATCACATAGAATGATATCCAAGGCCAGACACACAGTCCGTTTACAAGTCCATTCTAGGTCTGAACGAAACAGAAGTACCTTGTACCTCGCATATCCATCGATCTCCAAGTACGTCTGGACGATCACCAACTTATTCCCCCCTCTTGGGTGTACGGCCCAATCCAGATCATCAGGAATCATCCAAACGATGTGAAGACCTCCGGTCTTCAACCACCGTCTTCATCTTCGACTAATCGTCGTATCAGTTATTCAAAATGGGATAAACCCGGTCTTTCCAAATAACTCGCGTATTTTATAAACAAGTGTTACATAAACACAACATACGCCTCATTCCAATTCAGAATATTCTTTTATTCAAATATTCACATTATTAGGGAAAGGTTCCCATTAATTTTATCAAAGATAAATTCTTTAAAATTTATTCTTTAATCTTCCTTTGAATATCATTTCAAACTAGTCGGGATTAGTGAACCACACCGAAGTAATCATTTATTTTAATTTCCCAATCCCAACCTATTCATCCCATGAAGTAAAACTAGTAATACTTCATATCTAACACCACGGTGTTATCGGTAAATTCAATTACCATTTCACGTTCAAATCTAATTAAAGATTTAACTATCGCCTGGAGCAAAACTGGTGATACTCCATTCTCGATCATTTCAATCTAATTAAAGATTCATTAAAACTTCACTTGGTTTTAATCTTCTCAAAAATAAATATTAATGATTGTTTAACTTGGGAAATCATATCCTGTCTTTAACTGGGTGAAAGAACCAATGTCATTTAAAACACGGTTCACGATAAACCCAAAATCACATTCTATTCCATCAGCCTTTAACCGTAAATTAGCAAGTGAACAATTCCCTAAGTATTAACCCCAAAGGCCAAAACCAACATCAGATCAATACCCAAGAAACCATTCAACTTAACTAATCTCCAATTAGTTTCTGATTTTCTTAACTCCGTTGGGTCTAAGAACAGTATTATTAAAGATACCATTCAAGACAACCCAAAATCACATTCTATTAACGATGGAATCTTCATGGAAAACGAATCGATATATATATATAATCGATATAAACTTCCATATCCGACTAATAATATAAATGGAATAATGGCAACGCCTTTTAAATTCCAGATATATTAGAAGTCTTCCTCCACAAAAATTCACTTCGATTATTACCAAATCGAATTTCATTCCATTCCAATTTATTTTATTAAATTGGAAAACTTTACTTTGGAAAATCACCTTTAAATCTTATTAAAAAGATTTATAAATTCCAATTCCCATTTCACCGTAAATCGGGTTAAAGAACGAGTGTTGTTAAAACGCAGTTCACGACAAACCCAATTCACATTTCATTAATTATCGGATTAAAGAACTAGAGTTATTTAATACACCGTTCATGATAAACCCAAAAATCAATTCAAATTCAATTCCAATTAAATATCATTTAATTGGTATACTTCATTAAATCTAAATAAAAAGATTTAATCTTTTTCTCAACTGGGTTTAAGAACAGTGTTAATGAAGACACCATTCACGAAAAACCCAAATCCCATTTGATATTAATTACAAGGCTCTGAATAGAAAATATATCGGCTTATACTCAATATCAAATTCTACGACCAACAAATATCGTATTGGAAATAACGATATAAATATATCTTTCAAATTTCCATAACAATATCTGTATAATCACGAAATCCAACATCGAAATATTCCAAAGACAATTTCGATTCAAATCCATTCCAATTCAATTATTGGAAATTCTGGTTACATTTAAAACCCCTTTCAAATCCAATTTATTTATTTTAAAAACAAATGGATTATAATTCTAGTTCAAAACTAGTTCATTTCGATAAAAATCTATTTTTATCTTTTCAAAAATGGGATTTTTCATCCCAATTCTTTCCAAACCATTTATCATGATTTTACACTAATTACTGATATTTTTAATAATTTTATCAAGTCCTGTACAGTCGATTTCCATAAACGGCCATCGAACCGCACCTACAACGCCAAATTTGATTTGAACATGATTCCAAATCCAACCGTTAGATTTCAAATCTCTAATATTCTTTAGAATGATCTTTTCGATACGAACCCAACGGTTCCAGTTTTAGGAGAATCCGACGGTCGGATCTCCCGTATTGTCCGTTCGAAGTCAATGGTCGAAATTCACGAACTGCCGCAGCGCGGCGCGTTCTATTCAGGCCATTATATATATATGTATGTATGTATGTATGTATGTATGTATGTATGTATGTATGTATCGTCGATTTCATTTTAAAACGTATTTAATAAATCGTTTTAAATTCGTTTTCAAAATGATTTCAACTTCATATTCAATTTCAAATCAAAATTGAATATTCCATATCATCGACATATAACTGATAGTATTTTCAAAACATTATATTTTGAAATCACTTCCTTTTCTATATTCATTATAAAAACGAATATAATCGATATAAATATCGTTCGCGTCAAAATGGCGCATATTTAATCAACACGGCTTTATATATTACAATAACTTCGTTATTCTATTCAACACATGAATATTTTCTTCAACACATGAATATATACTTTATTCAACACATGAATATTTATTAATTCTTACCTACAATAAAAAGGTGAAATTTATTGTATAAATATTTTATTTAACACATGAATTTATATTTTATTCAATACATGAATTTTCTTTTATTCAACACATGAATTTTCTTTTATTTAACACATGAATATATATTTCATTCAACACATGAATATTCTTTTATTCAACACATGAATTTTCTTTTATTCAACACATGAATATTTATTTTATAACATTCCTTATTTCCAAATTGGAATGAGGCCCAATCAATTAACATATAATGTTAATTATATAGATTCCATACAACACATGTATATAATAGCAACGATAAATAATCAACCATCATCCAAAGTGCACCACACAACTTCATAAGCATTAAACATAAATAATTAACGCTTACACAGTCTTTCAACCTATCGATTGACATACAACTAAACAACTGGGATTAGTGTACGCCAAATATCATCCTAACACCCGTGTGGGGTTTCAATCCACAAACACTGAATATTATTTGTGCAGTTGGGCGACGTGTAAAATTTATCGTCCTAATCTATATCCTTCAAATGGGTGTACATAAACAAATCGTTCGATTTGTAAATAAATATTTATTTTATATACACGTTAAAAATTATATTTTTAAATATAAAATATTTATTCAATCCACATCACACAATCAATTTTCACAACACATCAATCAAACAACCAAGTCATCCATGGTCTATGGACGACGGGTGTCGGGTGCTGCTAAGCACTGTCTGCATCCTAGTATATATTTCAACTAGAAAAGTAATTAAAAGTGATGAGTTCTCACCGAGAGCTAAACCAAACGTCGCGACTCTTCATATATGGGAAATCTTTGTCTTGTTTCCAATGCAGTCTGTTTCACGAAGTTTATATTAAAAAACACATTTTTATAACTTTGCTATATATATAAAAATCGGATTTTTACACTGCTACTATATAGATAAAAATTCTATTTTTATACCGCTACTATATAGATAAAAATTCTATTTTTATAACGGCGTTCATATAATAAAGATCATATTTTTATCACGCTAACTTCATAATAAAAATTGTATTTTTATATCGCCACTCATGTAAAAAATCACATTTTTACATTCTTTAATATATAAAAACCATATTTTTATATTCTCTATATTTTTATATTCGCTACTTCATGATAAATATCGAATTTTTCATGATATAAAAATATAATCTCTTATCTATAAAAATATAATCTCTTCCAATTAAAAAATCTCGCCTTTACCATTTCAAAAATCTCGTCTTTACCATTTCAAAAATCTCGTCTTTACCATTTCAATAATCTAATTTTTACTTCTTTAAAAATCTAATTTTACTTTACCATTCAAACAACGAAGATCCAATTTTATAGTGATATTTATAATCAAAACTGGAAACAAAATTACTGTAAATAAAATAAAAGATAAAATTCACAGTTTTCGGATGGAGGAGATTAGAGGAGGGGCTAAGGAGGCTGCGCAAGGTCGGAGAGGTGGTGGTGGGTGGCCAGGTAGTCGGAGGCAGAGGAATGGGGTGGATTCGAGGTGCGGTTCTTCAATGGATGGGGGCGATGAAGAGGGAGAGAGAGAGAGAAGCGGAGGAGCGAGAGGCCGGAGAGAAGAAGAGGGGGATCTCGATTGTCTGCAGGGCAAGAGGGGGCGGTGGCGGCTCCTCCGTTGTTCCTCCTTTTTTTTCTGTTTCCGATTTGAAAAGTAAACGGGGGGCCTGAAAGAGAGTATAGGGAGGGAGAGAGTTTTTATATATATTTTTTATTATTTAATTTCAAAAAGTACTTATTTATTTTGAACTCGAAATCAACCCCACCAACATGCGTCCCTAGCTAATTACCCCCATTCCGAACACAATGGGATATGTATCGTAAGCTGATTCGATCGTTTCAATCAGTTTCCGACAAAATCAAAATATAAATCTATATATTGAATTTGAACGCACATTTCAATCTACCGGGGCAACATACGGACTCTAAAAATTCCCGAAAAATTATTTCTAGCTTCGTATTGACGATACAGTCCTAACTAAACAAATTTCGTAAAATTCTGAGACCGTTGGAAAAATGGCCATTTTCCAGTCGATTAAAATCAACTGAAACTGGTTAAACGCGTTTAACTTTGCCACGCTCACATATTGATTCAGAAAATTATGAATTTTGGAATCTAGCAATAATTTGACATCCCGGATCCAACATAAGTGGTTTCGTCGAAAACGAAGGTCATTTGCAAAATTTCCATTTTTAAGAGCCAGAATTCCATAGCGACTACTCTGAATTTTCAACTGGACGTAACTTTTGATTCCCGCTATGAAATTTCAATTTTTCGGATTCGTTGGAAAGATATTCTCAATTAGATTCTAATATTTTTGGTTTCGTTAAAATCCTGCTTATTTTGAATCCTGTACATTCATTTGAATTTTGAAATTGAATTTTCGAACTACCGCGCCATTTCAGGCTCGTTATATATAATTAAAATAAATTTATTCGTTTTAACTTCGTCGAAAATAAATTTTCCGTCATTATTATTTAAAATAATTAATTTTAAATATTCAAAATTCATTAAAATCACCAAAATAAAAAAATTAAATTGGCTCAGATTTCCGGGTTATTACAATCTTCCCCACTTAAAACTTTTCGTCCCCGAAAAGGAACGGAGCTGAAAGTTGTTTTCCAAACCAACTCAACTTTCATTCTTTTCATTATGACTTAAGTTCTTCAACTTTTCAGTTTCTAAGAACTTTTCAAATTTTTCAAAAATTTGGCTAACATCCAAAATTTTCGAAAAATTTCGCCATAACCTTTCCTGCACGGGAGCACGGGGAAAATCCCGAAATTTCCATATAGGCCTTTACAATCCAAAAAGAAAAAGAAACAGCCAAGTGGCTAGCCAATCGGCTCATAAAATCATCAAAAACCCCAAGAAATACAATAAACATGTATCTATTTGTCGGGCAAACAATTTTATTCCTCTGCTCTAGCCTCCTTGCTATGACTTGTTCACACATATATATGTACATGCATGCATTCTCAAACAATTTTCAATACATTTCAATATTTGTATAATTCGGCCTAAATGATTCAAAATTTTAATAAATCAAACCAATTATCAAACAACACGATCACCAATCAATTAGTTGATTATCTTTTCAAATTCATAATTTTGTTATATAGTCAAAATCACATTTTTGATGCCAAATCACAACAGTAAGCCCTACCTAGTTTTGGTTCTCACACCAGTCAATTGGAATCATATAGAAATCCCACTTTCGAAACTCGAACATAAATTCTGATGACGACTAGTCAATTATCAGAATCATCTCCGTGCGACTAGAGGGTGATTCTATATCTATCCAGAATATTTGGGACTTCGAATATACGTTCATGATGCATATACGCAAAATCTTCATATACTAGATTGTCCAAATCAAATATAAAATAAAATATTCAAATACGAATAATTAGATCTAAATTTTCAAAATAAAGTTTATTTTCATTTTTATTCGAAAAATATACTCTTCAAACTCGTACTAGGATACTACTGATCCCAGCTCTAACGAGTTATTCTTATTGGATGTTACTAATCCAATCTCTGATGAATTCTTTCGTTTGGTTCTAATATGTCTTGTTCTCGAGCTTTGTAAACCAAAGCTCTGATACCAAAAGTAACAATTGGGAATTTCGCTCGATCCGAATCGATCGCTAAACCGACCAAGACCGTTCGAAACCACTGATTGTTTTGAGAACAAGACCAATCAGAACACAAACATAAGAACATTACATTGCTTATTACAACAATTCCATCAGAATACCAGAATATACAGAGTATGAATAAATATTATACATCAGAAAAATATTAGAGATTCAAATTACATTTAAATACATAGCAGCGGAAAAATAATACAAAACACAACTAAAGGCGATATACGGATACAGAGCTTTCCGAAAATCATTCCAGTTGTAAACTAGTATCCTGTGAATATAAATCTGCAAAACCAAAACTACTAGCTGCCCATATGGAAATAAAGGCACCCTGTAACACCCCTAAGTCCCACATCGTGGAAGCCTGTGTGAAGTGGGTACTTATATAGTATAACCCATCTCTTACTAACGCCGAGGCCTTTTGAGGAACAAAACCCCACACCTATATGGTGGCTAAGTTGGGGACAATATCTTGCGTGAACGGAGGTGCGGGTTGTTACAGTGGTATCAGAGCCAATACCCAGCCGGAATTGTGGCTCCCGTGTGAACCACAACGCCTGGGTGAGGTGTTTGTAAGCCAATGGGGACGTTGAGCTCTTTAGGAGGGGAGAATGTAACACCCCTAAGTCCCACATCGTGGAAGCCTGTGTGAAGTAGGTACTTATATAGTATAACCCATCTCTTACTAACGCCGAGGCCTTTCGAGGAACAAAACCCCACACCTATATGGTGGCTAAGTTGGGGACAATATCTTGCGTGAACGGAGGTGCGGGTTGTTACACACCCAGAGTTTATGTTAAAACAATAAACTCCAGGTCAGTCATGTGACTGGCGTGAGAACTAAAACAGTTATTAATCTTTATTTTAAAGGTAGGTAAATCCAGGGACCATGCCAAATAACACGGAACGGGTTTCCTCCCAAGAATACCAGTACATAAAACAACAGCGCAATGCTAAATAAAGAACGATGAAGCTATTATAAGACCCAGGTCCCATTACACAATGCAACACAAGCCGGAGGATAGGGTTTTACCTTATAATAGCCAAAGAATGCTTGATATGCTAAATTTCATCTTTTATTATTACTATAAGTGTATAGTGTCAAAACAATTTCAATCATAAGTATCAATCATAGACAGCATGGGTACCATATATCATGTCGCCATACTAGTTCTACAATTAAAACCGCAAAGTCACGTATTGGAAGTTGGATTTCTATCTGTGAACCGAGGCAAGGGATCGTCCTCACCGCTTCGAGATGCTCTAGACCGCCCCTTAGGTCAGAGCTCGAGTGACCTTTGGATCGTCAGGGCCGGTCCACCGATGTGGATTAAAATGCCTGAACACTGCGTTTTCCCGCCCTATGGGGCGTAAATGAGTCCAATGACTCCATTGGTCCCGGATCGACCGATATATCCGAGACGCCTCACATTCCAACAACCACATAAGTCAAACTCGTCAGGGCGTGTAAAACCACTAACGCCACATCTAGATAAAAAGAAACGCATGTCCTCCCTGAGGTCCTCTCCCGTTTTTGGTTTACACTGGGGTGTGAGGCTCACGAATTAACGCTACACAAAGCGATGCCACATAGGCCGTGCTTTGATCATCAACCACAAGACTTTGTTTTTCAACAAAAGCCTTAATCATTTGCATCTCAACATGCCACACAGGCAAACCACTCCATGCAACCGATATCCATCAATCACATAGAATGATATCCAAGGCCAGACACACAGTCCATTTACAAGTCCATTCTGGGTCTGAACGAAACAGAAGGCACCTTGTACCTCGCATATCCATCGATCTCCAAGTACGTCTGGACGATCACCAACTTATTCCCTCCTCTTGGGTGTACGGCCCAATCAAGATCATCAGGAATCATCCAAACGATGTGAAGACCTCCAGTCTTCAACCACCGTCTTCATCTTCGACTAATCGTCGTATCAGTTATTCAGAATGGGATAAACCCGGTCTTTCCGAATAACTCACGTATTTTATAAACAAGTGTTATACAAACACAACATACGCCTAATTCCAATTCAGAATATTCATTTATTCAAATATTCACATTATTAGGGAAAGGTTCTCATTAATTTTATCAAAGATAGATTCTTTAAAATTTATTCTTTAATCTTCATTTGAATATCATTTCAAACTAGTCGGGATTAGTGAACCACATCGAAGTAATCATTTATTTTAATTTCCCAATCCCAACCTATTCATCCCATGAAGTAAAACTGGTAATACTTCATATCTAACACCACGGTGTTATCGATAAATTCAATTACCATTTCATGTTCAAATCTAATTAAAAGATTTAACTATCGCTGGAGAAAAACTGGTGATACTCCATTCTCGATCATTTCAATCTAATTAAAGATTCATTAAAACTTCACTTGGTTTTAATCTTCCCAAAAATCAATATTAATGATTGTTTAACTTGGGAAATCATATCTTGTCTTTAACTGGGTTAAAGAACCAATGTCATTTAAAACACGGTTCACGATAAACCCAAAATCACATTCCATTCCATCATCCTTTAACCGTAAATTAGCAAGTGAACAATTCCCCAAGTATTAACCCTGAAGGCCGAAACCAACATCAGATCAATACCCAAGAAACCATTCAACTTAACTAATCTCCAGTTAGTTTCTGATTTTCTTAACTCCGTTGGGTCTAAGAATAGTATTATTAAAGATACCATTCACGACAACCCAAAATCAAATTTCATTAACGATGGAAAACGAATCTATATATATATTCGATATAGACTTCCATATCCGACTAATAATATAAATGGAATAACGCCAACGCCTTTTAAATTCCAGATATATTAGAAGTCTTCCTCCATAGAAATTCACTTCGATTATTACCAAATCGAATTCCATTCCATTCATATTTATTTTTTAAATTGGAAAACTTTACTTTGGAAATCTCCTTTAACTCTTATCAAAAAGATTTATAAATTCCAAATCCCGTTTCACCGTACATCGGGTTAAAGAACGAGTGTCGTTAAAACGCAGTTCACGATAAACCCAATTCACATTTCATTAATTATCGGGTTAAAGAACAAGTGTTATTTAAAACACCGTACACGATAAACCCAAAAATCAATTCAAATTCAATTCCATTTAAATATCATTTAATTGGTATACTTCATTAAATCTAAATAAAAATATTTAATCTTTTTCTCAACTGGGTTTAAGAACAGTGTTAATGAAGACACCAGTCACGACAAACCCAAATCCCATTTGATATTAAATACAAGGCTCTGAATAGAAAATATATCGGCTTATATTCAATATCAAATTCTACGACCAACAAATATCGTATTGGAAATAACGACATAAATATATCCTTCAAATTTCCATAACAATATATGTATAATCACGAAATCCAACATCGAAATATTCCAAAGACAATTTCGATTCAAATTCATTCCAATTCAATTATTGGAAATTCTGGTTACTTTTAAAACCCCTTTCAAATCCAATTTATATATTTTAAAAACAAATGGATTATAATTCTAGTTCAAAACTAGTTCATTTCGATAAAAATCTTTTTTTATCTTTTCAAAAATGGGATTTTTCATCCCAATTCTTTCCAAACCATTTCTCATGGTTTTACACTAATTATTGATATTTTTAATAATTTTATCAAGGACCGTACAGTCGATTTCCATAAACGGCCATCGAACTGCACTTACAGCGCCAAATTTGATTTGGACATAATTCCAAATCCAACCGTTAGATTTCAAATCTCTAATATTCGTTAGAAAGCACTTTTCGATACGAACCCAACGGTTCCGGTTTTAGGAGAATGCGACAGTCGGATCTCCCGTAATGTCCGTTCAAAGTCAATGGTCGAAATTCGCGAACTGCCGCAGCGCGGCGCGTTCTTTTCAGGCCATTATATATATATATATATATATATATATATATATATATATATATATATATATATTTCGTCGATTTCCTTTTAAAACGTATTTTATAAATCGTTTTAAATTCGTTTTCAAAACAATTTCAACTTCTTATTCAGTTTCAAATCAAAATTGAATATTCCATATCATCGATATATAAATGATAATATTTTCAAAACGTTATATTTTGAAATCACTTCCTTTTCTATATTCATTATAAAAACGAATATAATCGATATAAATATCGTTCGCGTCAAAATGGCGCATATCTAATCAACACGGCTTTATATATTTCAATAACTTCGTTATTCTATTCAACACATGAATATTTATTAATTCTTACCTACAATAAAAATGTGAATTTTATTGTATAAATATTTTATTCAACACATGAATTTATATTTTATTCAATACATGAATTTTCTTTTATTCAACACATGAATTTTCTTTTATTCAACACATGAATATATATTTCATTCAACACATGAATATTCTTTTATTCAGCACATGAATTTTCTTTTATTCAACACATGAATATTTATTTTATGATATTCTTTATTTTCCAAATTGGAATGAGGCCCAATCAATTACCATATAATGTTAATTATATGGATTTCATACAACACATGTATATAATAGCAACGATAAATAATCAACCATCATTCAAAGTGCACCACACAACTGCATAAGCATTAAACATAAATAATTAACGCTTACACAGTCTGTCAACCTATCGATTGACATACAACTAAACAATTGAGATTAGTGTACGCCAAATATCATCCCAACACCCGTGTGGGGTTTCAATCCACAAACACTGAATATTATTTGTGCAGTTGGGCGACGTGTAAAATTTATCGTCTCAATCTATATCCTTCAAATGGGTGTACATAAACAAATCGTTCGATTTGTAAATGAATATTTATTTTATATACAAGTTAAAAATTATATTTTTAACTATCTAATATTTATTCAGTCCACATCACACAATCAATTTTCACAACACATCAATCAAACAACCAAGTCATATATGGTTTGTGGACGACGGGTGTCGGGTGCTACTAAACACCGTCTGCATTCTAGTATATATTTCAACTAGAAAATAAATTAAAAGTGAGGAGTTCTCACCGAGAGCTAAACCAAACGCCATGACTCTTCATATGTAGGAAATCTTCATCTTGTTTCCAACGCAGTCTGTTTCACAAAGTTTATATTAAAAATCACATTTTTATAACTTTGCTACATATATAAAAATCGGATTTTTACACTGCAACTATATAGATAAAAATTATATTTTTATACCGCTACTATATAGATAAAAATTCTATTTTTATAACGGTGTTCATATAATAAAGATCATATTTTTATCACGCTAACTTCATAATAAAAATTATATTTTTATATCGCCACTCATGTAAAAAATAACATTTTTACATTCTCTAGTATATAAAAATCATATTTTTATATTCTCTACATTTTTATATTCGCTACTTCATGATAAAAATCGAATTTTTCATGTTATAAAAATATAATCTCTTATCTATAAAAATATAATCTCTTCCAATTTAAAAATCTCGCCTTTACATTTCAAAAATCTCGTCTTTACCATTTCAAAAATCTCATCTTTACCATTTCAATAATCTAATTTTTACTTCTTTAAAAATCCAATTTTACTTTACCATTCAAATAGCGAAGATCCAATTTTATAATGATATTTATAATCAAATCTGAAAACAAAATTACTGTAAATAAAATAAAAGATAAAACTCACAGTTTTCGAGTGGAGGAGGTTAGAGGAGGGGCTGAGAAGGCTGCGCAAGGTCGAAGAGGTGGTGGTGGGTGGCCAGGTAGTCGGCGGCGGCGGAATGGGGTGGATTGGGGGTGCGGTTCTTCGATGGAGGGGGGCGATGAAGAGAGAGAGAAAAGCGGAGGAGCGAGAGGCCGGAGTGAAGAAGAGGGGGTATCTCGATTGTCTGTGGCGCGAGAGGAGGGGCGGCGGCGGCTCCTCCGTCGTTCCTCCTTTTTTTTCTGATTTGAAAAGTAAACGAGGGGGGCCTGTGAGAGAGTATAGGGAGGGAGAGAGAAATTTTTTATTATTTAATGTCAAAAAGTACTTTTTTTTAACTCGAAATCAAACCCACCGACTGTCGTCCCTAGCTAATTACCTTCATTCCGAACACAATGGGATATCTATCGTAAGCTGATTTGATCGTTTCGATCAGTTTCTGTCAAAATCAAAATATAAATCTATATATTGAATTTAAACGCACATTTCAATCTACCGGGGCCACATACGGACTCTAAAACTTCCCGAAAAATTATTTCTAGCTTCGTATTGAAGATACGATCCTAACTAAACTAATTTCGTCAAATTCTAAGACAGTTGGAAAATTGGTCATTTTCCAGTCGATTAAAATCAACTGAAACTGGTCAAACGCGTTTTAACTTTAACACGCTCACATATTGATTCAGAAAATTATGAATTTTGGAATCTAGCAATAATTTGACATCCCGGATCCAACAGTAGTGGTTTCGTTGAAAACGAAGGTCGTTTGCAAAATTTCCATTTTTAAGGGCCAGAATTCCATAGCGACTATTCTGAATTTTCAATTGGGCGTAACTTTTGATTCCCGCTATAAAATTTCAATTTTTTGGATTCGTTGGAAAGATATTCTCAATTAGATTCTAATATTTTTGGTTTCGCTAAATCCAGCTTATTTTGAATTCTGTACATTCATTTGAATTTTGAAATTGAATTTTCGAACTACCGCGCCATTTCAGGCTCGTTATATATAATTTAAATAAATTTATTCGTTTTAACTTCGTCGAAAATAAATTTTCCGTCGTTACAATTTAAAATAATTCATTTTAAAGATTCAAAATTCATTAAAATCGCCAAAATAAAAATTTTAAATTGGCTCAGATTTCCGGGTTAATTACATACGGTGGCTAAATTGAGGATAATATCTTGCGTGAACGGAGGTGTGGATTGTTACAAAAATGAGTCTTATGCATGTATAGCAAACCAATGCAAGTTACAAGTAACTTTGGTCGCTCGATGTTTCTTAGTAATGTTGTTTATAACACATATATTAGACTTACAGACCAGATATAAGTGTATATCATATAAGTGTCACTCAACCAAAAAATGTATGTTTATCAAATTTTAAGAAAATCAACCATTGATTGCAAGCCCATATGATAGCACCAATCATTCCTAAAAAAATTATATTATGCAAATCACTAATCATAAGGTTTATGAAAGCAATAACCTTCGAAAATCCACTTACTTCATAATCCAATCTGCAAAATATGCACATCCATTTTCTTGAAAAATCCCTTTTAAGAGGAACATCCACATGCATTTGACGTTCATTTTAATATGTAACAACTTAATTATATTAGAATATAAATTATACTGATAATCATTAATGTCACATTGGCAACTAAAGTTTACTTAGTGCATTCCTACAGTTATAATATTAATATCTTTAAAACATTGCTACACTGGTAATCATTAATATTATGTTGGCACCTACTTTGTGTAGTTTGTCTTTCCAGCATACCTCAAATTCAGTTTGTGTGTGAGTGCATGCAATCGTGCACCAACATGCATGTGTGAATTATAGAACGGTCAAATTCATGTCATATTTCACAACTTATACTACATGATGTCATATTTTGTATATTACAATATAATTTGTATAGTATATGGGATAACTAGGATGCAATTTCATAAAAGGGTCATGTAATTCTGCAAAAGTGCTAAGCATTACTACAGAACTTAACTAATTTTTATAAAATTACGTAATTTATCACTGATCGATCAATGCACAATACTTGTTGTCAAATCCATATATGCTTATCTCGTTTAATCACTAGAATATTAATAGAACATCTTAATTTGAAACATATCCTTGTATTATGCCATTTCTTTCTAGTACACTCACAATCCAATAGGTCTATGATAAGGCATGACCTACTTAACAAACACTACAATGTGATGTGCATAACTTACAAACTGAAACAAATTCAGATATTTCATGAATTACTCATGCATGGATAAACTTCTATCATCAATTAGACCTCAGTTTATAGCTATAAACATTCTCAAATTTCACGTTAATAACATAAGTTCAAGTGAAGTTGTATTTGCAATCTTCGATCTTAAACTCAAAAATTAGGCCACTAAGGGCTTGTTACATAAAGATTGGGTCAATGATGAAGCACATGTAAACAACTTATTATAATGCTAGCTGATTAGTATTAGGAAGTTGCAAAATTTCTCCCTTCTTATACTTAAGCATGTGTACAAAATATATATCACAGTCAGCCCATTGTATGTGTGGTGTGTGTGCGTGTGTGCGTGCACATGTGTGTGTGATAGCTTCTGTCATCTAATATGACTAATGTCTAGATAAGTCAATATAGATTACAAACAAAGCATGGAAAGAAAATCTAAATTGGTGTAAGTGAACAAATATGTCTAGTCATCTACTAATCTAGATTTTTGAATTAATATTATATTGAATTAGATTAGATTAATTTTCACTGGTAATCTTTTCTAGACTCTCATAAGACCGACAGCCTTTGACCAAGTGCCGCTAATACTAACAATTTTAGTTGTGATATTCAGATGTTAAGCCAAATGGGGTGCTGTATCTGCACATCACTAATCCAATATATATATATACACACATATTACAAGGTGTAGGTTAACCACATGGCTCAGGTAAAGGGAAACAATTACTACTTACTCATAATGAACTTTATGCAAGCGCTGTAGAACCATTTTGTGTAGCAATCTGTGCGCCCAGTAGATAGTGCAGTCTTCCAGAACAAAGAAGTATACTATTTGTGATACAATAACACTCATGCACAACTGTATGTTAAGAGATATTGAAACTGATAATTGAAGCTTTGAAGCTTCATATATATCAAGGCCATTTTGTACATGAAATGTTAGTTACGAAGATGGTAAAGGAAGAGTGCACTTGAGGCTATGTCCAACCAGTGGATAGTAAAGAATCATCATAGGCAAGGTAATCAAGAAATGACACCGGATGACTTTTACAAAGCATCTCCATTGTGCTTCTGACATATTATACTTTTTCTGCACAAGGTGGTATAATTTGTAGTACGTATAACTTAAAAGGAAATGAAGACTGGTACAAGATGTAATGTACCTGAATCTTGTACTTGCCACTTGGTGAAAAGCTCTGATCTTTCAAGAAACAGGGAGGAAAGGGCAAAGAGGAGGAAAACACATTCACGCAGTATGAATAAGCCGAAGGTAGCCAGTTGGAAATTACTATACTTCATAGTCAAATGCTGCATTATGAATGTAAAGTTACTACAGTTGCATGCAGAAATTAAACGACAGTCGTGTATTGCATAGGTAGTGGACTTACCTGCCATTTTGATTCAAGAAAAGATGTCACAGGCAATTGTGAAAGTAGTTTCCAAAATCTTCGTTTATATGGAAGAGGAAGATTAATAGTTTTTAAGATGGATAATGCAGATTGTATGTTTAAACAGCACAAGCATGTAGTCTATATTGCCAAATATAATAAAGACAATAAGGCAAAAAATTGGATAAATTATAATTTCATGCAATTAACTAGCATGGAGTGGAGCTGGGTTGTTGGTTGTGGTTGACATGTGAGTAGTTGAGTGTGCACGGGTTATGCTTCTTGGCACCATTATTATTTTTGTTCAGTGTATATCTTGACCTACCATTTCTTATTATTACTGAAGGATGTGGCCTCCTATGTACTTTATTTTATTTTTAAAGTAATACTGACGAAGGACCGTATGATTAAGGATATGCAAACCTATGAACTAGCAAAAGCATGGAAAGCATAGTTATAAAGACCGGGTCTTGAGGCAAACCATTATGACTTAAGGTTTATGGTTAATCAATTCAATCATGGAAATAGTGCATTTTTTATTTTTCAAATTATGTAAATTCAAACATATATTCCTACAAGTAAGCCAAGATTTATTTTCTGATTACCATGTTAATAAAAGAGAATAAACGGCAGTTTCTTAACATTTCATCTTACTTATCGGGATTTTTACAATTTTGTGTGCACGAATGAACATATAAAATTATAGTAGAATTGAAGGTTGATAATAATTACACGTGTAATTAGTAAAACAACAAAGATTTTATTTAAAAGTTAATTCCAACTTATCATGATGATATGTTTGCATCCATTGGCTTGCATATATGGATTTTCTGTGAATAAATTATAACTCAGTGATGATACAGCAGAAAATTAACATTGCAGAATCGTTTTCATTACAGGGATAGACGACAAAGTTCAATTTGTATTCATTCTTTATTGAGGCAATACATCAAAACCATACCCCACATACTGATCTAACAAGTGCTACTCATAGTTTTCAGCACTAATATTTATGAACTAAAGGAAATAAGTTCCACATAGCTTTGGATGCGACTGTACAACAAAGTATTAAGGTCTTCTCCCTTCTTTTAGAATTTAGGCTGTGTAAGATTACATATTTTTGATTCTTTGGAGGAAAAATGAAAATAATGATTTTATAGGAAAAGAGACAGCCGTCCTATAATGCACTTTGGAAGTTAAACTACAAGATTTTACACAATTCAATCAAGTCATCATTTGCTGCCACTTATAAAAAGAGAAGGTGTTCGGTAGCTATAGTTCAATGACCAAAGGGGTCAGTCTATAAATGAATTTGATTTCAATATAGCAAAGAAAGCATATTACCCAATTTGTTTCTATCAAGGAAACAACATAGATTACATTAAGAGGAACTCTAATACTCCTTTCAATAAGCTTACGAAGATCCAACACAACTGGTGCATGGATATTCACATATTAACGCTTTATACATTGAGAACGACTAGTTGGGTTATTTATGTTCACATATAAATGGTGATATACATTAAAAGCATTGTATACCAGTACGTTAATGAAGCATGCAAATGTTATAACCAAGTTCCATAGACTATATAACCTCATACAGCTGTTAGAACTAATTTAGAAAACAAATAAATATTGGTGACTGACCTAAAGAAAAACGGCAGCTGTTAAGAGGTGCGAAAAAGAGACAAAGAGGAACAATCGTACAAATTTCAGTTGGATTGGATAGATCTTCGAGGTTTGTGTTCGTGGGTAGGACAACGGCCGTAACACATCCCACCACCAAAAAAGTAGACTTGCCCCTTTTGTCGCCTTCATCCGAGCCCCTCTCCACCGTCTTTTTTGGGGGATTGTACTATTATCAATCTTATTATTAAAAAAAACGATAAACAACATTATCAATTTCAGCGGAAAGAAATTACCTTTTTTCCGTTATGTTGATCGACAATTTTCGTTCACAAATCTGAAATCATATAGACCATTTCACATGCGGCGGAAATTATCAAGAGCTGTTCACCTGGTATTAAGAAGATGAGCTCAATTAAAGAATTTCTGTTAAAATAGGAAAAATAGAAATAAAAGGGTTAAAATGCAATTTATGTAAGAGTGTCCTAATATTTCAGTTACCGCCCGATTTGGGTAAAATTTCATCTAGCTTCTACGGCATTTTAGTTTCCTCCTAAAAATAAATCCACGTGGCTGATGGGTGCTGTTAGATGCAATTGAATTGGTCCGATTTGACACTAACAAAGGCCAAACGCAATTTCGCCTCTAAATGTTTTACAGTAGAGGCGCAAAGTTTAATTTGCCCCTACTATGTGGCCTCTAATACTTACATTTTCAGTAGTGAATGTAGCGCATTTTCCTTTCTTTAGATCATGCAGTTGATTGTTTGTTTGCCCAAATTCTACCACATGTTAAAGAAATAATATTCAATTGATCTGTTAGTGCCTACCCATAAAGTCAAATTATAGGACAGCAAAAAATAGATGTGCAAATGGACGAGATGTAAGAAAAACTAGAAATCAAGTATGCAGACCATTTTTCCTTTCAAAATGAACAATAATACTTGCTGATAAATGAAATGAAATGAAGTTAACTTAATAAGAAATATTATACTCCATTGAGCTTTACAAATCAGCCGACAAAAGAAAGAAATAAGAACATAATTTACATGGTAGTTTAGGAAATTATTTCAGAAACAGGAGAAAGGATTTACATGACACCCATAAAGCTTCCTATGTGGAATATAATTGAATTTATCAAAATTGATAACCATATGATACATCATTTATAAATTCCTTAATATAAGCTAAACTGACAATAATGCATTAGACTACAATAAAAGAAGGGTGCATGGGTCATTAAGTTGGGTTTGCTAATTGCAGAATGTAATTATATGTTGGGAATATATGTTAACTGCCGGTCTGACAGTATAAATGGCAAAATATGAAGAAAAGATAATTCTATTTGTGATTATCTACTTGTGTATCTTGAAAATAAAATATATGATTGATAACATAATTTTTAGAAAAAATAATCCAAAAAATGAAATAAAAATGGAACCACTATGAAAATAAGTGAAAAAGAACATAGAAATATTGGTAATACAAGGATAAAAAGGTAGAAAAAAGGGAACAAAGTGTTATGAAAATTGCGCCTTTGCAGACAAATAATGAATAAACAGGATCTAGATTTGCCAATTGAACACCAATCTAATCTGATAGCATACCACACAGGCAAACTACTCCATGCAACCGATATCCATCAATCATACAGAATGACATCCAATGTCAGACGCACAGTCCATACAAGTTCGTTCTGAGTCTGAACGAAACCGGAGGCGCCTTGTACCTCGCATATTCGTCGATCTCCAAGTACGTCTAGACGATCACCAACTGATTCCCTCCTCTTGGGTGTAAAGCCCAATCAAGATCATCAGTAATTATCCAAATGATGTGAAGACCTCCGGTCTTCGACCACCATCTTCATCCTCGACACATCGTCGAATCAGTTATTCAGAATGGGATAAACCCGGTCTTTCTGAATAACTCGCGTATATATTAAACAAGTGCTACACAAACACAACATACGCCTCATTCCAATTCAGAATATTCTTTTATTCAAATATTCTTATACTTTGGGAAAGGTTCCCATTAATTTTATCAAATATAAATTCTTTTAAATTTATTCTTTAATCTTCTTTTGAATATCAATTCAAACCAAATTATGGTTTATCCAAACTAGTCGGGATTAGCGAACCCTACCGAAGTAATCACTTGTTTAATTTCCCAACCCCGACCTATTCATCCCATGAAGTAAAACTGGTCATACTTCATATCTAACACCATGGTGTTATCGGTAAATTCAATTACCATTTCACGGTCAAATCTAATTAAAGATTTAACTATCGCCTGGAGCAAAACTGGTGATACTCCATTCTCGATCATTTCAATCTAATTAAAGATTCATTAAAACTCCACTTGGTTTTAATCTTCCCAAAAATCAATATTAATGATTGTTTAACTTGGGAAATCCTATCCCTTATTTAACTGGGTTAAAGAACTAATGTCATTTAAAACACGGTTCACGATAAACCCGAAATCACATTCCATTAACGAAGGAATCTTCATGGAAAATAAATCGATATATATAATCGATATAAACTTCCATATCCAACCAATAATATAAATGGAATAACGGTAATGCCTTTTAAATTCCAGATATATTAGCAGTCTTCCTCCATAGAAATTCACTTCGATTATTACCAAATCGAATTCCATTCCATTCCATTCCAATTTATTTTATTAAATTGGAAAACTTTACTTTGGAAAATCTCCTTTAAGTCTTAACAAAAGATTTATAAATTCCAAATCACATTTCACTGTAAATCGGGTTAAAGAATGAATGTCGTTAAAACACAGTTCACGATAAACCCAATTCACATTCCATTAATTATCGGGTTAAAAAACAACTGTTATTTAAAACACCGTTCACGACAAACCCAAATCCCATTTGATATTAAATACAAGGCTCTGAATAGAAAATATATCGGCTTATATTCAATATCAAATTCTACGACCAACAAATATCGTATTGGAAATAACGATATAAATATATCTTTTAAATTTCCATAACAATATCTGTTTAATCACGAAATCCAACATCGAAATATTCCAAAAACAATTTCGATTCAAATCCATTCCAATTCAATTATTGGAAATTTTGGTTACTTTTAAAACCCTTTCAAATCCAATTTATTTATTTAAAAAATAAATGGATTATAATTCTAGTTCAAAACTAGTTCGTTCCGATAAAAATCTATTTTTATCTTTTCAAATATGGAGTTTTTCATTCCAATTCTTTCCAAATCATTTCTTATGATTTTACACAAATTATTACTATTTTTAATAATTTTATCAAGGCCCGTGCAGTCGATTTCCATCAACGGCCATCAAACTGCACTTACAACGACCTTTTCCAAATTTGATTTGGACATAATTCCAAATCCAACCATTAGATTTCAAATCTCTAATATTCGTTAGAAATCTCTTTTCGATACGAACCCAACGGTTCCGGTTTTAGGAGAATCCGACGGTCGGATCTCCCGTAATGTCCATTCGAAGTCAATGGTCGAAATTCGCGAACTACCGCTGTGCGACGCGTTCTATTCAGGCCATTATATATATAATATATATATTTCCTCGATTTCCTTTCAAAACGTATTTTATAAATTGTTTTAAATTCGTTTTCAAAACGATTTCAACTTCCTATTCAATTTCTAATCAAAATTGAATATTCCATATCAACGATATATAAATGATAATATTTTCAAAAACATTAGATTTTGAAATCGATTTCTTTTCGATATTCATTATAAAAATGAATAAAATCGATATAAATATCGTTCACATCAAAATGGCGCATATCTAATCAACACGCTTTATATATTTCAATAACTTCGTTATTCTATTCAACAAATGAACATTTTCTTCAACACATGAATTTTCTTTTATTCAATACATGAATATATATTTTATCCAACACATGAATTTTCTTTTATTTCTTTCTTACAATAAAAATGTGAATTTTATTGTATAAATATTTCGTTCAACACATGAATAGCTTCAACAGATGAATATTCTCAACACATGAGTATTGTCAACACATGACTATTTTGTTTATTCAACACATGAATATAATTTATTTTCTGAATTGGAATGAGACCCACTCAATTACCATATAATATTATTTATATGGGTTCTATACAACACATGTATATAATAGCAATGATAAATAATCAACCATCATCCAAAGTGTACCAACAACTGCATAAGCATTAAATATAAATAATTAACGCTTACACAGTCTGTCAACCCATCGATTGACATACAACTAAACAATCAGGATTAGTGTACGTCAAATATCATCCCAATACCCGTGTGGGGTTTCAAATCAACAAACACAAATTTTTATTTATGCAGTGGGCGATGTGTAAAATTTATCGTCCTAATTATTATCAGTCAAATAGGTGTACATAAACAAATCGTTCGATTTGTAAATGAATATTTATTTTATTTCAGCACATGAATATATATTTTATTTCAACACATGAATATATATTTTATTTTAACACATGAACATATATTTTATTTCACATCACAATTACAGTCAAAATTCACAACACAAACAATCACACAAGTCGTCCATGGTATGTGGATGACGGGGAGCAGTTTATATATGCAGTTATAAAATAAATAACTGAACAAAATTTTTTAGTGAGGAGTTCTCACCGAGTGTTCCACTCCGCCGTTCTTTATCTCTAAACGGTTCAGATTTCGTTTTGATTTCAGTCTGATCCATCGCCATCTGTTTCACGCAGTTGATTATTAAAAATCACATTTTAATTTCAATGCTACATACATAAAAAACATATTTTTACCACGCTTCTTTCTATATAGAAATTATATTTTTATATCTCCGCTTCTTATATAAAGATCGAATTTTTATGTCTCTACTTATATAAAAATTATATGTTTACTTTGTTTTCATGATAAAAATCGAATCTTTATTTCGCCTCATATAAAATAAAGTTCATATCTTTATTCTAAATCTTTTCTGCAAAACTCATATTTTCATATGGTCATTCTACATATAAAAATTATATTTTTTATATCGTTAAAAATCACATCTTTCCTATTTACAAAATCTTATCTTTAAACAAGTAAAGATCTCTTCTTTCTTCATATAAAAATCTTGTCTTCTCATTTTAAAAATCATTTCTTTCCATCGTTAAAAACCAAAGCTTTAAAAATAATAAAAATCATAGCTTTATAAATAATAAAAATCATACCTTTAACTATGCTTCATGTATTTTTAAAACTGAAAATAATCAATGTTATTTATTTTTATTTAAAACAAAACTGATTTTTCTTCTTTTAAAATTAGTTACCTTAAATAAATAAACAAAAGTAAATAAAATAAAAGTAAAAATAAAAGCTTACAGGAGGCTTCATGGAGAGGGGAGGATGGCTGGCATCGGCCATGGTGCCTGGGAGGGGCGGCAGGGCTTCAGGTGGCGGTGGCGGTCGTACAGAGGCGGGGCGTGGCGGTCCGCGGTACTGTGTGGGACTAGGGTTGTAAATGGGGCAAGGAGAGAGAAGGAGGAAGGCGGAGAAGAAGGGAGGTGGTTGGGGTGGGCAGCGACAACGTCAAGGCGTTGGCGAACGGTGGTAGGGAGGAGGGGTGCGACGGTCGAGACGAGGAAGACATCACGGTTTTTTTTTATTTCGTCTCTGAATGATAAAGAAGAGAGAGAGAGGGAGGTAGAGTTAGGTGAGGTATTATTATATATAATTTAATTTAATTTAATTCTCCCTTAAAATATACTTTCTATTCGAACACCAAACGAGGCCCAACGACTGTCGTCCCTAGCGTAATACCCCTATTCCAGACACAATGGGATATGTCCCGTTAGGCAATTCTATCGTTTCGATCTGTTTTGCTTTTAAAATAAATTATAAATCATTATATATTTAATTTAAACGTATATTTCAATTTATCACGGTCACATACTAACTTTAAAAATTCCAAAAAAAATAGTTTCTAGCTTCGTATTGACGATACGGTCCTAACAAAACTAATTTCGTCAAATTCTGAGACCGTTTGAAAAATGGCCATTTTCTTGTCGATTGAAATTGTCTGAAATTGTTAAAACACGTTTAACTTCACCACGCTCACATATAGATTTAGAAAATTTCGAATTTTGGAATCTAGCAATAATCTGACATCATGGATCCAACAAAAGTGGTTTCGTCGAAAACGAAGGTCGTTTGCAAAATTTCTATTTTCAAAGGCCAAAATTCCATAGCGACTATTCTGAATTTTCAACTGGGTATAACATTTTATTCCCGCTATGAAATTTCAATTTTTCGGATTCGTTGGAAATATATTCTCAAATAGATTCAAATATTTTTGGTTTCGCTAAAATCCGATTTATTTTGAATCCTGTACGTTCATTTGAAATTTGAAATCCATTTTTTCGAACTGCCGCGCCATTTCAGGCTCGTTATATAATTAAAATAAAATTATTCGTTCTAACTTCATCAAAAATAAATTTTCCGTCGTTATTATTTAAAATAATCCATTTTAAATAATAAAAATCTATTAAAATAACCAAAATAAATTTTTTAAATTTGCACAGAATTTCCGGGTTGTTACATGCATCACCAATAATTATGTTCAAGTTTCATAAGTGGGATATCTATATGATTCCAATTGACTGGTGTGAGAACCAAAACTTAGTTAGAGTTTATTGTTTGTGATTTGGCACTGAAATTGAGAGGAAATTTTGAGCGGTTTTCGCCGTTTGTTTTAAATAAGCGGCGGCTCAGAAAGAAGGAGTTAACGTATTGAAAAATGAGGGATTATATATATTGATAATAATATTTTAATATTTATTTATTTCTTAAAAACAAATTTTCGTAGATGAACTCCAAATTAAATCCAACGACAGTCGCCTCTAGCCAAATAACCCCATTCCGGACACAATAGGATATGTTTCGTAAGTCAATTCGACTATTTCAGTCAATCTTTCTCAAAATTAAAATATAAATCAATTTAACGGTCAATATTGAATTTGAACGTACATTTTAATTTACCGGGGACACATAC
Organism: Allium sativum; assembly: GCA_030737875.1. Taxonomy (NCBI): domain Eukaryota; kingdom Viridiplantae; phylum Streptophyta; class Magnoliopsida; order Asparagales; family Amaryllidaceae; genus Allium; species Allium sativum. The sequence continues at coordinate 856,600,376 of CM060920.1, read as the reverse complement.
TTACTCCAAAAATTACAGAAAAATTAATCTAGCTATGTATTGACGATGCGGTCCTGACAAAACTAATTTCATCGAATTTAGAGACCATTTGAAGAATGGCCTTTTTCTAGTCGATTAAACTCAAACTGAAATTACCATATACATTTAAATTCACTACGCTCTCATATTAATTCCAAAAATTATGAAATTTTAAGTTTGCAATAATTTAACATTTGGGATCCAACAAAAGCGGTTTCGTCGAAAACGGAGGTCGTTTGCAAAATGGTTATTTTTAAGGGCTATATATATTATATAAAATATATATAAATTCCATAGCGATTATTTTGAATTTTAAACAGGGCATAACTTTCAATTTATATTATGAAATCTGAACTTTTCACATTCATTAGAAAAATATAACTAAACAGATTTTAAGTTATCTGGTTTTACTGAAATCCGATTTATTTTGAATTATGTATATTCAATTGAAGTTTAAAATAGAATTTTCAAACTACCACGCATTTCGAGTTAGTTTTAATTTAATTTGAAATTTATATGTTCGTACTTCGATTTTAAATATATTTTAAATCGTTAATTCTCAAAATAAATTATTTTAAATCTTTAAAATCCATTAAATCAATTGAAAATAAAATTTTAAATTGGTTCAAAAATTCCGGGTTGTTACATCAGATGTGTATAGCCGAGCAGTTCAAACCAGGGAAGAATGTCAGATGCACAAACATGGTTTAGCATGGACAAGGCATAACAATATTTAAGGCGCAGGATGATTTTTAAACATGTGCAAATGCAAGTGTTAGTGTTGCACAGTATGGAACATGGTCGAAGCAAGCACACACACAGGTGGAACAACATGTATGGCCAAATCAACATAGTTTACTACAGCATGTCAAGCCATATAATAGTTCTCAAGCAAAGGTGCACTCTAAAGTGATGCAACGTGGGGTATGCAATACATAACAGCAAGACATCAATTTTAATGAGCAAATACATGAACACAGAAGCTCAAGCACAACAGGAAAGGGTGAGACAAGGCAATAATTTCATGTATGCACAGATTCCACTACTCGGCATATGGTTATGGCAAGTTTGGAAATCAATAAGTGGCAAGAAAGCATTTTAAAACATATTCCAGGAATGCCACGAAAATCTCAAGTGTTTTTGGCAAATAGTTTATTTGTTTCCAAATTTTATCAAGCACAATTATGGGAAAGAAATTGATTTCAAAATCAAAATAATTCTAGAATTAAACAAATGAGTCACGACACCATTTTGGGGTAGAAATTATTTCCAGATTTGGTGAAAGTTTAGCAATTAAACTATCAAGACCGATGTCATCAATTCAGAAAAATTAAAGCATCATTTCCGCAATTTATGGCAAGGCTCTTTCCAAATTTCACGACAGTTTTGTTAAGGGATAGTGAATCAATCTTTTTATTCCAGATTTAAATCGAGGCAATAAAAGTCAACATTTCTCATGCAAGAAATCAATCAAGCAAATCAGCCAAGTCATTAAACGAAATCAGAGAGAATTAACGAATTTGTAATCCTATTTAATCACCACTTCATCACTGGCAATAATCTATTGAAAACCAGGAAAAAAAATTTAAAGAGCAGAAATCGAATAATCGAGTTACTCACATAGTTTTTGATCGAGTGCAGTCCAAATCATTGACAAACAAGAACAAAGATACACGAAGATCATCCAAGAACATTTTTCAAGCAATTCGAAGTGATGATTTGGGAATTCACAAAAAACCCTATTTTGAGAAGTCGTCGCCATTTTTAATTTCCTAAAAGGAAAGTGCTCGGGAAAAAGAAACAAGGGTGCACACATACAACAAAGAAGGTCGGCCCAGTCTATTCTTTGTTAAAGGGGGTTTTCTTTGGTTTTTGTTTTGTTTTGTTTTGATTTCTTTTGTAAACAATCTCAATTGTTTTCTAGTTTGTCAAACTAGGTGATCTAGTTAGGGTTTTAACAAGCAGTTTACTACAGTCTGTAAAATCTAGGGTTTATGGGTTATGGGTTTGTAATACGGGGAAATTTGATCTAGGGGATATAGGTCAGTCTAGGATTTTGAGCGTAGGATTAGAATAGGAGCGAGGGGTTCACGAGTTTACATGGTATTGTAAGCGGGATCTATTCTATTACCTAGTTGAAACCTAAGTGAATGTAGCAGTAGGCAGAGTCTGCCAAAGCTGGGTAAAATATGTGTTATTTACATTCCGCATTTACTTACTCTGCTATTATCGGTGCTATGATTATTTTTAATATCTCGATAAAATTCAATAAACCCTATTCGCCCCCTTCTAGGGTTAAACTAGATCCAACAAGTGGCATCAGAGCCTGGTAATTTCATCAACCTTAGAATCATGGATCCTAGTTGTCAGTCCTCTGAGAGTCAATCCAGTGATATTCCAATTATTTTCAATGGGACATATTTTTTAATTTGGAAATCGAAAATAGAATTCTATCTAAAATCTATTAATTCTGAATATTAGAATATTATTATAAATATGGGTGATATGCTAGATAAGAAAATAAAGTTATAAATGCTCGTGTCATGCATATTTTCTATTCTTATCTTAGTAATAATCAGCTTGATCTTATGTCCCATTGTTTGACTGCGCAGGAAATCTGGAATACTCTCAAATACGAAGTATGGACAAATTGACAATAGCAGCTCAAAACTCCGAAATGTCAACTCAGATTCAGATCTGTTCTTGAAAGGAGAAACAGATGAAAGTTCAAGCAGATTAGACGATGGGGATTCAACAAACACCGAGACTGAAAGCTTTTCATATGAAGATTTGGTTTATACGTGTATTGATTTAACAAAAACTGTTAATAATCTCCATCGAAAAAACAAATCTTTGAAAACTAAAAATCTTGAGTTGACCTGCAAAATTGATGATTTGGAATCACAACTTGAATATTTTAAAAACTCTTCAAATTCAGATTGCAAAAATTGTTTAAAGTTGGAAACCAATCTTGTTCATCTTAATAAAAATATTCAAAAGTTTGGAAATGAAATTATGATCTTAAAAGAGAACAAGATTGAATTATTACGATCGAAAATTTTTCTGCAAAAGGAATTTGAAAATTTTAAGACTGTTATAAATTCCAAATTTGAATTGCTAAAAAAGAAAATTTATTGAAAAGTGATTTGATTTTGAAAGAAGTTGAAGATGGGATTGAAAATTTCAAGAAATTTGAATCTGAAAATCGAAAACTTTTTGAATTTGAGATTTCTGAGTCCCAAGCCAAAATTAAATTACTTGAAAATGAAAATTTGGTTTTGAAACAATATGATACTGAAAGAAAGATCACTACTAATCGTTGTTCAGATTTAATAAAAGAAAACAGTGTTCTTAAATCCAAAATTCATCGATTAGAATCAACTTTGGATAAAAACTTTAATGGGGAAAAATCGTTAAATATGTTGTTGCAAAACCAAAATTCAATTGGAAATAAATGTGGTCTTGGCTTCAGAGAAATAATATTTTTGAAAAATTGAATTCAGATGATTTTAAAAATCCTTTAAATTGCTTTGGAAAGAAACGATTTGACAATTTGAACTCTGATAATTTCAAAGGATTTTTAAATCATAAATGAGATTTGAATTTGTTTTAAAACAATTCAATTAAACGTCTTTGACCCCAAAAGGAAATAAAACGGGTTTCATTAAATTCAAACAGATCTAGGTTCCTAAAGTCACAAAGATACATTCGAATGGATTGTTATACAAACAGATTTGGGTACCAAAAGATGTGAATAAAATTGTGAGTGATTTTACAAATTTTGTTTGACCACTCGATCCTCTAAATTGTTAGGTACTAGAGGAGGCTGAGGAACTGCTTTGCGAAAGAGAAATTGAATTCAAACTGCTCATATCATTTATTTATTCACAGTTCCTTAGCCAAGATTTGATGAGTTAGAGATTCTGGTTTACATCGATTTCAGGTATGATCTCTGAACTCATCTTTGTAAAAATTTTTTTTGTATTCCTCCTTCTACCCCTTCTATTTTTTGTTTTGATTTGTCATTGCTATATTTTTCTCTGAGCTTTCTTAACATCCAATTGCATAATTCTTGACTTTCTGGAACTTCGCTTTATTTGAATAAAACTCTATTGTTTTAATCATTTACAGAACGTGAATTTAAACTTGTAAATCTGCAATTGTTTTGAAGTTTATTTTTTTATCTTTGAATTTCTAACAGTGTTGATGTGTTCTTGTCATATCTTGAATATTATTAATTTGAATTCTAAATTTTTGAAGATTCGAAATATTAATCAAATTTCACACACCTCTGTTGTTTTGAGTTTCTTCTAATCTATTTTGGAAAGACTTGAAAATTTATACTCATTACAACACACTGCTATTTTTCAGTTGTGAAAATTCCATTGATTTTCGGATTGGTTTGATTATTTCTAAATTGGAAATTTTTGTGACTTGAATCATTGTTTACATGTTGGAATTCATTATTATTCATGATCATCTTAGTTGAACATTTATTTGTTTGAAATCATCTAATTTTTTTGATATTTTGAATTTCACACACTTCTCAGATTTGAAATTATTAATCCTGTGTGATTGATTCCTTGTATCTTGAAATTTACATCTATTTAAGTGATTTCAAATAAATTATTATTTTTTAATCATGATTTTTTTTCATGCTTGATGTACACATTCTGAAATTTTCTCCAATACTTGTCAGAGATAATTGTGAAAATTATTTTTGAAAATCATGTCTTAAAACCCACTGTCATTTCATGATCATTTGATTTGAATATTTGTTTGTATGAAATCATTTGAAATTATTGATTTCTTGAATCTCACACACATCTCGAATCTAAAATTTATAATCTGGTGTGATCGATTCATTGAACATGATACTTTCATATTCCTTCAAATGATTTAAAATAAAGTATATTTTTTGATTTTGAATCATGAATCATCTTTTGTGACCGTTAGAAATATTTGTGAAACATCTTCTTGGCAAGTCTGCTTTGAAATTGTTTTTTTTTGTTGATCTGATATTGATTTGAAATCTTTTAATTTCTGCTTGTTTTTTTGGTAAATATTGAGAATTTGTTTTGCTGCTCTGATAAATGAACTTAATATGCTTGATTTGTTAGTCTTGTCTGCTTGGGCTTTGTGATTAAAATTCTGTTGTTTGAGATATCCTTGTTCGTCTCCAGTGTCATGTTAAAATCCTCATTAATAGAGACAACAAGTGTATTGATTCTGATTCTTATCCTATATATATATATATATATATATATATATATGTATGTATATATATATATATTATCTTATCACCCTTATCTTATATAAATCATTTTAAATCCCACTTGTAATTGATTTTCAATTTTAAAATTATTTGTTGATTATTCATTCGGAAATTGAAATCAATATCCAAATTGAACTGTATTTATAATTCATCAAAATTATTATTAGATTTTGAAATTGTGATGAGTTATGACTACAGTATATTTCACAACAAGGGAGATTTTATTTAGATTTTCATGGTGGTTGAACAATTATTATAATATCTTTGAATTGACAATTATTTCACGACCACCTTCATTATCTATCATCTTTATGCCATCCATCGTGATTTTATATTAATATGGAGAGTTTAATATTTTTTAAATCATCTTAAATAAACATTGAAAATATTTGTGATAGAAATGGGACTATGTTATTTTTCAGAATTAATGATAACTGAAAATTTTCAATGATCCCGGTACAATTGAGCATGTTTCATAATGTGGTTGATTTAAAGATTTATTTCACAAACCACTTATGTACCTACCACATTTCTATCATCCATATTGGTTTTATATATGGAGGAGTTTTTCTTTTGGAGCTGAAAATGATAAATATAATTAATACATAAGTGTTTCTCTAACCTCACTTAAAAATCCAAGCTCTGGTCATGCACGGTTAAGAGATTACTTATAATTTAAGCTATAACTGACCTCATTTAAAAATCCAAGCTCTGGTTATGCGTGCTCTTAAGTTAAAAAAAATGAAATAATTTGCTACAAATATATTGTTTTTATATGAAATTCTGCTTGGTGTGTAAAAAGCAGACTATCAATCCATTTTCATATGTGAAATGTGCTAATTTTTTTTTTTGATGTATTATGATTTGTTGATTGATAATTATTAGGATTTGAGATTATTAGATTGCGTCATTTAAATTTAATTTATAATTATAGTCTAAATCCATCACTGTTTTTGTGTCTCATTTTTTCAAAATCTTATTCTAAAAATAATTGGAATTCATTTTTTAACTCTCCCTATTTTTATAAATTTCATCGTAAATCCGTCATTCTCTACAATGTGAAATTTGCTTCCAGTTCTTAGAATATTATGATTTTTGTTTGACTGATTGAGATTTGTGATGACCGTTCTTCCTCTTAAGATGAAATTATAATTTTTAGTCATTTTTCATTTATATTTTAATTTCTGTATCCTTTTGATGGTAACAAAAGGGGGAGAATGAGTTGAGATTTTGATTTATCAGTGAATATTTTAATATTGAAAATTTCATACAATTTTCATTCTTTTACTCATGCACAATTATAGGGGGAGTTTCTGTTGTAGGAAGAACATTCAAATATGGGGAGTTTTAATATTCACTGTCAAACACATTTATTACATTCAAAATCTTAATATTTGTTTATCATCATCAAAAAGGGGAGATTTTTGTATATAACGTTGTTGTATATAACAGTTATGATGATTTTTTGTTTGATGATAGCAACCAAATATATATTATAAATGTATCTGTTATTGTATTGTTATATTACATCATAGACAGAAATATAATATTTATATTTAAATAGAATACGACTGTAAAGAAATTCTATTATTCACACAATATTTTATTTAAATATAATATTTTATTTCAACATTTAAACAATACAACTTTTATAACCCCATTATTTGTACATCTTAGTATTACATTTCATATCATACCAATTTCAGTACATTTGTTCCTCACTACATCACTCATCACTCAATACATTCATTGACACTCATACATTCACTCAATTATTGTTATTGTCTAGTCTTCTGTCTTCACAACTTTCAGTCAGTGCAGTCATCCACACCTGTCACATACAGAAACACACACACACACGGAGTAACTAGAACAGAAATAATATTCTAAATTCTAGCAGATATAATTTTTATTTTAGAAATTTGTTTATCTCAGAATTTTGGTGTGTTTCTCATCATTTTTCATGACATGATCTGATTTATATATCCATTAATCTGTGTCTAAACAACTTATGATATTCATAATGATACACCGTAAATACCACAAGGCAGACTGCATGCTCTAGTACCCACAGATCAGCCTCAACACACTACACTGGTCTGCTGATCAGAACCAGCGTCACATTTAGTTGATTCTGAACAGCCACAACACAGTGCATCGGTCTGCTAATAAATATTTATTCAAATAGCCACACATATATATACACATATGTGTATATATACATATATGCAGAAATCAAGTACATGCACAAATCAAGCAGTGAACAACATGAGCAAAGGTCAAGCCAAGACAACCATAAACACAACTAACGCAAGTAGTCAACATGGTTGAGCTTGGTCAAGCCAAATGACAAATCAAAATGTTTACAGTAAGTTGTTTGAAACAACTCAACTGGAACCGTAATATGGAACAAGAATAAACAAATGCATGGTGCAACTCAGGTGCAGCAGAACAGGTCAAGACAACAAGCCAAGGATCATTAACATAGCATTGATGTGGCGTTTCAAATTGGTCAAGAAAAGACATGGGTGCAGTTGCATGATAACACTACAACAAAATACGACTTCTACAACATCTTCCGCACATCACCTTTCCAACGCTACGCAAGCTAGGGTTTGGAACGCTATTTGATATGATACTTGATATGATACAACGCAATTCAATGAAATGAAAATGGTAATTTTTGTTCCAATCCACGGGTTTAATAAGTTAATCCACCATTTTGCTTTAATAAGTTAATCCACAACTTTTTTGTAAGTTAATTCACGAGTGGACTAACTTAAAGATTTCACCCTATATATAGCTAACAACCGATTTTGTGCTTTTCTTTCACAATTCTGCATTATTACATAATTATTTGTGCTGAATTATCCCTACCGTTTGATAAAGTAGTAACAAATAAATATGTGTTAAAAACAGAGTTGATAGCACTTGAATTCAGCAAAGAAGCAATCAATTAGATACAATTAGTTCATTAATTATCTCTGAACATGATCAGACATGACATGGTAGTAGATGATTATGAAAATAAAAACTAAGATCAAGATTCCAGTAGAGGGGTTCGCATCAAATGTTTTCAGATAGCTTAATATTTTGAAGATACATCACCAATTGCACCAGGCAACAACAATAAATAAGAACTAAAATCAAATTCAAGATCTACATATTAGACAAGTAGAAAGTAATTAAACAATACTAACAAATCAATAAAAGAGATAATTGTATATTATAATTGTTTGAGAGTATAACTACTTAAGGGATCTAGATGGTGAATGTTATCCAGACTGCCTATACTCCTATTACAATATTTGAATAAAATGATATTCTACTAATGTACAATTTTTTTTCAAGATTTCAAAAAATAGCTAACTACAATTATATGTGATAATGGTGATATTAAAAAAAATACAAGTTTGTATACAATTAATCAACTTAAAAAAATAGGATGCTACTATTCGCACCATGTTATACTCTTCTGGCCACCAAAACTAAAAGCACCCCGGCATTTACAATTTTCCTCTTCTGGCTGCCATTTAATTTAATAACGAAAAAATGAGGCTACCAGCATCTTCGACTAAACACATGCAAATAATTCAAGGAAAATAAATAAATAACATAATACAATTTCATAACTACATTAGCATTTTTGATTTTTATAAATGAGTACTCACTTTGTCGGTTGTGAAATGATTTGTAAATCAACATTTATATTTTTTTGGTCATTTGAACGAACATCTTGCATCATATTATCACAACTATCAGGTTTATCGTCCAATTTATCATCATTCAAATACTCCATCTATCAAACAACACAAAATAAAATAAAATTAATGTAACAATTTGTAAAAGAAGATATGTAAGTTATACGGATAAAAACCCTACAAGCCAAAACTTACATTATCATTCTCTATTACAATGTCATCAAATTTAATGCCCTCCAAGCTTGAAATTTCCAATTGAGCGGAAGAAATATCCTGAAATGCAATGGAAAACCGAAACTAATAACAAAACCATAATAACATGTTCTATATCATAATAGAAAACAATAAAAATCAAGCAATTTTAACCTCTTTTTTTGTCTTCATCTTCCAGCTCTAATAGGCAAAGAAGAATATCTGTTTTTGTTGGGGTTTGAAATTGTAGAGAAGTATGTGTTTTTTAGGAGAAGTACGATAGTGAATAACTAAGTGAAAGAATAAGATTTGGTAGCTAGAAGAATATAAAAAATATTCATTTGTATTGAATTTATAAAGGTGGTCGGAAGTGCAAACCGGAGTGTGAATAGTAGCACCTAAAGAATATTTAAACAAACTACTTACTGTTATTACGATGAATTACTCCGCTTAATCTTGGATTTAGATGCTAGGATTCCAAAAATAAAAAGACGACGGAAACCACAGAGAAGAAGGCTGAAAAGAAGAGAAAATAAATACGTTTTCTTTTTGTGGATACACTGATTAAAATCTAAATTTTAGAAAAAGTCAGCGATTAACTTGCTAATATTATAGATTAAAATAAAAATTACCAATGAAAATTCAGGAGGGAAAACAAATTTGTGCGGGAATTAGGAAAAGCGTGTATTGATTTGTCCCTTCCTCCCCATAAATATTCGTTCCTTTATTTTATTACCTCCAGAAAAGAGTAACTATTGTTATTATCACCTTCAAAATCCCGATTGAGTAACCTATCCCCCATCATCAACAGTGGATCGACGTTGCAATCTTTCTCAAGCGGTTAACCCAATACCTAAACCTAGACAGGCATCTTTGATTTGAACTCCCCTAAAAGGTATTATTGTATATTTTTCATATAATTTTAGTTATCGTATGGTGTGAACAACTTGTTTTCTTCCTATTGTTGTAAGTTTGTCTTCGCTTTTGGCATTAATTGTTCTATTATTGTTTATCCATACTTCACTACAGGTTATGCAGTTGTATTAGAGTATATTTATGCTTTAGCTAATATAGTTGTGTTTACATAAGTCGTAATAATACCCATTATGGTGAACTAAGTGTACAGCTATTTATGTAAAAATTGAACTTATAACCTAGTCTACTATTTTTTAGGGTCATGCGAATAAATTTACTGTGTTGCCTTTAAGTTTGATAATGGTAAGACTGAAGAATTAATATGCCCAGTCATATTCCGAAACGAGCCATATTCATGAATCACCTAATCTTGATCAATATGCAAACTGAAATGTGAATAAAAAGCAGGGTATGTTATGTAAATATTTTTTTATATCAGTCATGGCATTGTGTATTGTAATGAATGTGCATAGATACTCAGAGATACCCAGAAAGAAAGCGAATGCTAAATAAATAATTTAACTCATATTTGGACAATGTGGTATTGTCATGGTTTATTTTGCCTCCACAAAGTAATAACATGGCAGCTGTAGGTTTTTTTATGACGTATATGTATCAGTCAGCGTATAATATGTAGGATGGATCTCGACAAGGGCTATTTGATATACTAGAATGCAAATAGCTTTGATTATGATTAGATAGTTTTATGAACTGTTATAGCTCTGGTTTGCCTTTGTAAGTCGTAACTTTACAGTCCTAAATGAACTATTGCCAAGGTCTGTGGTGGTACTGCCTGATTTGAATCTGCACAATCATTAATGACATTTAATACATGTAATATAGATTACTTTGCGTATAAATAGAAATGTTTGCTTTACTTATTTTAAGTCATACTACATTTTTACCATGTTTACAGGCTATTACTAATTTCACGATCTGCTATCATTGCTCTAACATCAATGTAATTTTTTTCGGCCATGATGATTTGTTGATGCCTGGAATAAACTATCAGTTTACTAGTTTGACCATGGATCGATCGTTCAGGATTGAACTAAATGATCAATATCCTTAGCTGCTGAGAAGACAAATGTATGAGGCTGAAGGTGAAACCGGCACAAAGCTGCAGTTAAACAGTACGTCATTGAATGCTGCTTGTAGTGAAATCCATTTTTCATTAAACTATATTATTGTTGTTATTATTCTTTGCCTTCTTGGAACAACTGATCTAAGCCATGCGCAAGTTGTTGCAAGTAATGGTGGTGCTGATCATCCAAATGCAAATCAATTAAGTGATCAACAAAGGTTGGTAAAAATATGATCCTTCCAAATTACTTTCTTTCCATTTCCTAATGTTTGTTTTTTTGGTTAAAAAATGTTTCTGCAGTAATTCATTTATGACTTATCCAGCTAACCATAATAAGGGTGTCACATGTCTTGCAGGCATGATGTTGTCTAAAGACGCTGCTATAATTTCAACCACCTCATCAGATGGTGTAATCCATGTTTGGAAGCTTGCATTTCCATCTAGAAGTGATGGTAAGAAATATTTTCAACTACTTTTATTACTCTATTTTTTTCTTTAGTTTACATACAACGTGCTTGATAACTGAGAATGGTGTGCATCTTACGATTTCAATTTAGAGATTTTATGTTGAATATCTTACACACTAGTCAATTCATGAGAGAAGCAATTTTTTTTGTAAGAGACCTAGGATGTTTAAAATTATTATAATAACGGAACCTATTTTTGTTGTAACTTACTTCATTTAAGACCAGTGACTGATGTGTAAAATTAAATAACCTTTTTTTCAATTTGTTATATGTATTATATGGTTGCAACATTTAACTGGTATAAATTTGAAATAAAATTCAAGCAACATTAGAGCTATCAAAGTGTTTCTTTTCATATAATGCTAAGGCAGTAAATAAACAATGTTCTTAATTGATGATTGTAATTTTATACGTCCAACTAAGATAAATTGTGCATCATTTAACGGTAATGGTTTGAAAAAACCCTGAGGAAACTTGATAACGTTGGATATTGTTTGCTAATTTCAAGCTTTGATTAATGATTTGCTTAATTTGAGTATCAATCAATTTGTGCTATTGTTTACTTGTCAATGATTAACATTTGTAAACTCTTATTTTTTTTCTTCTATATACATAAAATTAAACTAAATTTATAGAAAATGTATTTATAGATTAGGGTCGTGAGATAATTATGGTAATATTAAAATAAAATTAAGGTTATAAATATTACTGCATAGAAAATAAAAAATGATATTTACTTTATTCACGTCATTTAAAATATAGACAGACTACACAGATCTAATTTATAAAGAAAAGGTAGGTAATCAAAAGAGCAATGGAATAAAAAACTCTGAGGAAAATAAACCTGATAGTGAAATTCTGAAGAGAAGAAAGTTGATAGCGAAATTTATGCAGAAAAGAAAGTTGATAGCGAAATTTCCGAAGAAAAGATAGTTGAAAGTGAAAATTTTAAAAGAAAAGAAACCTGAAAGTGATATGGAAGAAAAGAAAGTTGAAATTGAAAATTACGCCGAAAAGAAAGCTGAAAGTGATATGGAAGACAAGAAGTGCAAGCATCTTCCGCGGCATCAAAAAATGGTCAACCCAAGCTTCTGAGTCTTTGTGTGATATTGCATGGGGGAAAGAAGTCGTGTTGTTTTAGGTGTTGGTTGTGGAGTTGCTGGCTTTGGAGGTTACCTTTTCGATAGAGATATGCTTACTTCAAAAGATGAATATGAAGCTCAAGTGCAATTTGCTCTTGAAAGAGGAATTCCTGTAGTATAAGCTGTAATGGACACAGAAAGGTTCCCATTCCCTCAATATATTAAAAGGTTCCACTATCAATATGCCATCTAGATTTGTCGAGTGGTTTAAAAAAAATTGGAGGTATGGTAGTGCACACTATATTAAAAGGTTTTTCTAAACTCTTGAACAGAGTAATTCGACACAGTACGTTTTGAAATAAGGGTAAATGAAATAATTTTACTCAAAATATATTTTGATATAAAAGAATGATTGATATTAAAATTGTTATAATATATTGAATGTGTTAGTTGTTATTATAATCGAATGAGATTATAATTGAGATGGCTATAAATAAATAATTAGAATTCATATAAGTATAGCATATAAAATAAGATGGATTAATCTGAATTTAAAACGGATTTGGAATTAAAATCCCAGAAACTAGAAGAGATGTTTGTAAATTGAATTCTTGGATTATACGAAAATATTAAGATTCCGGGTGAATTAGGAAATGTTTTCCTAACATTGTAAAAGGTATTTTGAAATAATTTCAAAATGAAAGTGTTTTAAAATAATTTTTGAAGGTGATATAACATAAACTCACTTGATTTGCTGGAAAATAAATTCGATGATGAACTCAACCATCATCGGTGTTCATTTTCGAGTTTCTAAGTGACGGATTACTACCAAAGATTTTGTTTTTGGATTATTTTGAGAAAACGAGCTGTTTTATTTTGAATCCCGAAAAGGAATATTTGGCTTTAAAAAAACAAAGTTGTTTAAAACTCCCAAGAAAAGATTGTTTTGGAATAAAAACAAATGTACGGAAAGAATTTATAATTGATGGAATAAAAATTAACTTAAGGAAGTTGAATAAAGATTGTGAAAGAAAATAAAATTTTAACTGAAACCTGTTAAGTGGAAATTAAATTAGACGAAAATAATATTGAAATAAAATCAAATTTTAATTTTTGATAAAGATAACTGATTTGAGAAATTAATTAGTTAATGTAACAAGGGAATGGTACTTAACTTGGTCAAGTGTTTGTACTCATAAGATAGAATTTTGTAATGGAATTGGATTGTTGAGTAAGAATTTGAAATTGGGAATAGAACTGGAGTTCGAAATGGATTTCGACTTTTGTATAAGTGGATGATTGGAGTTAATGATAAGTTTATGGGAGATCAGCTGGGAATACAATTGTATATGCTGAATTGAAAGTAAATGGAAGAGATAAATTTGGATGTCCGACAAAAAGGTACAAGTTTATATTAATTGGGTACGAGATTTTTATGAGCCTATTTGGCAAGCCGCTTGGCAATTTTATTTTGTTCTGGTTTGGAGAAAGCCTAGAGAGGTAGGTTGTACTTGTACCGATTGAGCCGTGCAAAGGAGACGCTGGCGAAATTTTTTGGAAATTTAAGGAATTAGAGAATTTTTGGAATTTTTGTTCATAGAAATGAATTGATATTTTAATTAAAATAAATTCGTCTAGTCTAAAACTGAGGAATAGATCAAAAGATTTTTAACTAAGTTAAAAGGGTTCAAAGCATTTTCCCTACTTTAGTAATTTCGGGGACGAAATTCTTTTAAGGGGGAAGGAATGTAATGTTCCGGATTTTTTAAGCGACTAGATAATTAATTTTTTCAATTATCAATTTATGGTTTGATAATTTAAATGGTTTAAATTAAATAATTTTGATTTTTTAATTAATAAAGATATTGGAATAATAATATATTTATTTTCGGAATAATCAGGAATAGTTGAAATTGCAATATTGTGTGAATTAGAGAATTTAAGTGAGTTAATTCATGTTATAATTGAATTATATTAACGAATATATTATTTGAATGAAATTTGAACGTATTAATTATAGTATAATTGTAATCGAGCTCGTAACTTCGCGGTAATTCGTAACATTATGTTTTCAACTTTAAATGAGTATACGTGATTCGTTACAAGTCGGATTTCTTCAAAGAAAGAAACGTTTGAATCTATTAAACTATATTTTTCTACTGAAAATGAAAAATCGAGATTTCATCTTATATATTGTAATGATCCGGTAAAAATAATTCGACGCCCGAATTCCGATAACAATACATAAACCCGTATTACTTGCCAAAACTCATGTATCGAAAACAACAGATAGTTATTAGAAAGAAATTAGAAAGTGAGAAAAGAAAGGATGAAATATTATAATAGAAGAAGAAGAATTGTAACAGCCCGCATTTTGCGTTTCAGAGGATCATAAAATATTTTTATTTTATTCCCTGAGGGTTGGATCATTCTCATATTTTAATATGTGGTTTATGAGGATGTGAGACATGTCCATAATTTTTACCAATTTTGTTTGTGATCATTTTCTCCCTGTTAGTCTTGTACAGGGCATAAATTGTGATTCAGATTGAATCAGGTGTTGAGACCTATGCCATTGGAAAGGAAATGATGATTCGCTTTCCATACAGTGTTACATTAAAGCTTTGGCTTAGCGGTTTGGGAGGAATCGTTGTTTTAAGATTTAAAGTTGGTTGTTCAGGTTTGGTAAGCCGTAACGGGCTAATTTGGGGAGGCCCGTTAGTGGGCTGTTGGAGGCTATAAATAGGGGGTAGGAGGCACGGAGAATAGTTTACTTTCTCCATTCTCTCATTTGGAGGAGCCTTTGATCCTCCGTTTCTCCATTCTCCTACACCTTTCCACTATTAAAATTCGAGATCTACATTAGAGAATTGAAGATCTACAACGTTTGAAGTTAGATCTATGCAAATCAAAGAGAGAGATCAATTGAAGAGTTTGGATCAAATTCTTCGCTGTCCGGATCTAGGTCTATGTGCTTTTGGGTTATTTTAGAGAATTGGTGAATGATACGCATCTTTCACACGGATTCATCAATGAGTTCTATGATCTTAATTTCATCATTTTCAAGTTTTTTCCTAGATTTTACACCATGGTAAGTCCATTTTCATATGAATCTCCATAGGATCTAATTTAGCAACTTTAAACTGGTAATTTCCATATATTTTCATATGTTTATTCAAGTTAGATCCATAACTTAGTTCATATGATCATTTATCATGATTTTTGGTAAATTTTGCATAATTTTGATGAAAATCGTCATATTAACGCAGCTGGTGATTCTATATCATGTTTGTGGTTGAATTGGATGAATTGGTTGAGTAGATTTTGACAATCTTGTTGTTTGACGAAGTTTTGGTGGAATTTGGTGATGGATTGCACCAGTATAGGCCACGGGTCGAGCGTACAGTACAAGGGGTAGTACAAGGCAGTACTATGTAGTAAAGGAAGGTGGTCGATCAAGCATGGGGTGGTCGGTCGAGCAACCTGGAAGCAGCTCGGTCATGCACGAGGAGATCGGGTCGGTCGTGCATCAAGAGGAGGTCGGGTCGGTCGGTCTCTGGTCGGTCGAGGAGCAGGGGTTGGTCGGTCTGTGGTCGGTCGAGAAGCAAGGGGGTCGGTCGGTCTCGGATCTGGTCGGTCGCACCAAGGGGTCGGTCGCACCAGGGGGTTGGTCGCACCCAGAAGACATAGGGTCGTTTCTGGAGAAAAAAATCGGGTATGGCCCAGATTTGAACAAAAGGACCCCAAAAATTTTTTTAGGTAGAAGTGACCAAACCCATGCTGCGGCGCAGTGCGCCCTAAATGCTATGGTTGATGGCATGAACGCTATAGTTTATTTCATAGCAAATGGATGTAATGCTATGAATTGTGTTGAACCATATCTCGATGTTATTTGGTTCAGTGATATTGTGACTTCGAAGTAAGTTCAAGTAGGAATATTCGAAGTATTGGATGTGTTCGTTGATCGGTATGGAACAACGAATAAGATGACAGCTCAAAGGTTGTGAGTTGGTGGATAATGGTTGCTCGAGAAGATGCTTAAGCTATGAAAAGTCGTCGGGTCGGATGACTAGAGATGCGAAGGCCGAGAGATTATTGTTGTTGTAGGTTCCAATGATCTCAAAGTAGGGATACAATAGAGATATCTAAAAGACCGTAAGGTTGCTGGTCGAGTGCCCTGGGTATCGTTGAAAGGCCTAGGTACGTATCGTTGAAAGGCGTATGGAGATTCTGTTAGAACCTGGGTCACCATTAGCCCTTGGTATATGGTAAGGTTGACCGTCATACGATTAGCGATGATTTCGAAGCAGGATTGGCGGTGATAGCCAGAGTCAGTTATGGATGATTGGTTGTTCTGTTTGTACCGTCTCACGTAGGTTGTCCAACATCGAAGGAGATGTTTCCTGAGTGCTTGTCTATTATTGGTTTAGGCCTCTGAGGCTTGTGCATGAGGGATCTTGGGCTCGATTAGGATGGCTTATGTGAGATAGAACTAGTTGTTGTGATAACTATTGAATGAATGATTATCCTAAATGCCATAGATGAATTGTTATTCCTTTGGTTAAATAGATTGTAAAGGCTATCACTGTCGGACGTGGGGAAGGCAAGTTTGGGTTCTTCTCTGATGTTAGTTGTTAATCTACCTATCCTCATATAATTTATTGATGATGCTTGTTAGCTGTTTTATTGCTCACTAAGACTGTCGTCTGACTCAAGGTTTTATGTTTCCCTTTTATTACCTTGGGTTGTTCATCCGGTTGTGGACGGGCAAACTAGGTGGCAGATAATAGGTGATAGCTTAGTGAGGACGATGTTGCAGTTCAGAGGCGAGCAGGAGGCTGGCGTATTATCTTTCCTACTATATAGTACTTGGATTTCTGCTTTTTGTCATTCTACTCTGAGTGTTGTAGTGAGGCAAACTTGTACAGACTTATGTTGTACATTTGGGTGGTTGGATATACTTTTTGGTTGTTATGAAAGTTTGGTGTTTTCTACTCAAATATGCTTCACTAATATTACCTGTTGTATATGTTCTATTATATTTTATCCTTGCGCTGTGAGTTTTACGACATGTTCCGAAGTTGTTGTTTACCTATGATGATTGTCCACAACTACCCGGCACACCTTTCAACGCATTATTCCTCTTGTTTAGTGCAGGGATTGTGAGGGGCCGTCACAAGAAGAAGAATAACCAACCTAACACAGAGTCTCACATCGCAGTGGAACAAAATATAATATAGAAATAAATCTTTACTGGGAGGTTAAAATAAAAACTTACAATCATCATAGTACAACAACACATCTGAATATTTATAACAATCTGTCCTCATATACAATCACACAGCAGAATATTAACTAATATGTTTGAACTCTTCCAGCACGTCTTCTGAACTTCACAGCACCCGATTACCTGAACCTGAAAATTCCGGTCTAGCCCAAGCATTACAAACGTCGTATCAGTCCGGTGAACCAGAGTGAGCATGAAACGACCCAAAAATGCCCTTGCGGGAGGTTGTCAGATACGTTTACTTTGGGCTACAACACATCAGAACAACAACATCAGACTTTTATAAACATTACAATAATGTTACACCAGAGCACAGAATATCAGAGTACATCGAATAAAATTGCAGCGGAAGATAAATTACAATAAATTATTGAACAAAACAGTGCAGCGAAAATAAAATAACTAAGGCCAGCGGAAGGCAACTACTCTCTGGACACAGCTTTAAGCTTTAATCCAGCATCCTACTCAAAAGATAAATATCTGCAAAAAGCTACTCGACTGCCCGTGTGGAAAAGAGGGCACCCGAGTTTGCAAAGTGAAACAAACTACGGGTCAGTCATGGGACTGGTGTGAGAATTCTTAACTAATTTCACTAATAACAATAAGACAAATCCAAGGACCACGCCACTAACGCGGAACGGGTTTACTCCAATGGATTGTCGTGCATAAATTAAAGTAAATCGTTAAACAACGCAATGCTTTTTGGAAAAACGGAACCATCATAAGACTCAAGTCCCATCACACAATGCAACGCAAACCGGAGGATAGAGTTTTACCTTATAATGGTTAAAAATGCTTGATACGTAAAAAAACGAATTTGATATTATTATTATTAGTGTACATATGTTTCAAAAACATTTCAAAGTAAATGTATCAATCCTAGGAAGCATAGCTACCATATAGTATGCCTCCATACTAGTAATACAATCAAAACCGCATGAGGTCGTATTGGAAATTGGGTTTCCAACATGAGTCAAGGCTAGGGAGGAGCTCCTTACCGATTCGAGACACTCTAGCTAATGTCTCAGGATCCCCCGTAGTGAACCCTTGGAAAGCTGCAGGGCCGGTCCACACATACAGCTTCGTGGATTGACAATTCCTGAACACATGTTTCCCGGTCCTATAGGACCTATCATCCGAGGCGCCTCATTCCATTATCCACATAAGTAAAATATCAGCCAGTTTAAGCACTGACACTACTTCTAGCTAGAAAGAAACGTGTTGCTCTCCCTGCATTCCCTTCTCCCGTTTTAGACTCCACCGGGGTGTGAGGCTTGCGAAGTCACGCCATACACAAAGCTACGCCTAAACAGGCCGTGCTTTGATCATCAACCACAAGGTTCTGCTTTTCAACAAGAAACCTTGATCATTGCATCTTAGTATGCCACACTATCACTCCATATCACACTGCCAATCCTTTGCCGAAATATATGAAAGGGTGTTAAGCAAGAGAATAAATTCTCCGCCATCAAACATGCATACATTCGACAGAAAATCAATAAATACAATATAAAGGAGTACAATGTCAGACACACATTCCGTTTATAAGCTTATGCTCTGGGTCTGAGCGAAAGCCAAAATCCCTACAAACCAACACTACATCTGGACAACTACCATCTTAGCCCCATCTTGGGAGCAAATCAATCAAGGGCCTCAACGCTAGTTACCCATTCGATGTGAAGATCGTCGGTCTTCAATCGTCGTCTTCAATTCTTCGAATGTCGTATCATTATTTGGAATGAGAGTAAACTCGGACTTTCCAAATAATTCTCGCATAATAAATTTGAAAACCATTTCATATCGTTGTTAATAATTTATAACGATCTATCGCTATTTTTATTTTACTTTACATACACATCCTAAACACAACAATGTATATTTTCTTCTTCCATCCTTCAATTTACACAAAATGTATATTTGGTTTCATTATTATTTTTTTATATAAAAATCTATTCCTTAGAAATGTAAATCTCTAATCTTATTATTTACATTGAAAAATGTAAATTTCTATTCCTATTTTAATTTACATTGAGAAATGTAAACTTATATTTCAATATATTATTATATTGAAAATGTAACTTTTATTTCATATTCTATTTCCTTTGTTTACATTGAAAAATGGAAATTCTTTAAAAATATAACTTCTATTTCATCCTAATTTACATGAAAAATGTAACTTCCTTTTACTGCCTCTAAAACGACGATAAAAATATATGATTTTTATTCTATTCTTATGATTTCATGGGAAATGCAGTCTTTTAATTACATGTCAAATCTTGCTCTTTAATTTTGCAATGTAAATTTCTATACTTTAATTACATAAAAAAATGTAATTTTATTTACTATGCAAATTCTTACTCTGTTATTACATATAAAAATGAAGTTCTATTTTACATGTAAATTCTTAATCTTTATTTACATATAAAGATGTCCCTTCCAATTAACAATGTAAATTCTATTCTTTAATTATACAATAAAATATACTTTTAATTTGCAATGTAAATTCTCATCTTTATTTACGTAACAAAAATGTGTTTATAAGGTATATTGAAATGTGTTTTATTTCATTACATTTTGCTAACGACAAACATTCCTATTTGTATATACCATATCAATGTACAATGTACACACCATAATGTTTATTTATTCTTATTCACATACACATCTATACATGCAATGTATTTTTTTGGTTTTAATTACATAAAGATGAAATTTTCTCTTCTTTTAATCTAATTACATGAAAATGTAATCTTTTATTCTTTAAACATGACGGTGAAAATAATGTAATTTCTATTCAACACATAACGGTGAAAATAATGTGACTTTCTAATTTAACCATTTATATTTTAATATGGGTCAGACCTCTCACATTAGGCCTGCAACTTGTGGATGCTGGATAGGCCGGTTGGTTCCGAGCAGACTTATCCCAAAAGTCGGGCTTAACCTCGTGTCTTGGCCCAATTTGTATTTGCGCACTTGGACCTCTCACATTAGGCCCAACATTTGTGGCTGTTGGATATGCCGGTCGGGTCCGGCCAGACTTCCACCACAAATGTGACCTAACCTCGTGTCCAAGTACAATTTTAGTTAATCATTATAATTGTTCTAATAAAAATATTATTTTACATGACACTTCTTAACATAATTGATGTTTTTAATTCACGTGCCATTCTTTAATAAAAGTGATGAATTCTAATGTCATATAAAGAGGATATTTTATATGTAAACATATTTTCTATGAATTCTAATGACCTTTTTTATCTAATGACCTTCTAGTTTTAATGACATTATAATTTAACGACATTTTCAATAAATGACATTATAATATTTTAACATGAAGGGCAAGTTTATCCTAACATAAATGTCAATTTCAAATTTTCATAAAATTGACAAACTAAATTCCACATAAATGACAAATTAATTTTTACATAAATGACAAATTAATTTTAAACATAGATGACAAATTTATCTTACATAACATATTTCTAATAAAAGTGGCATGTCTATCCTAATTAAACATTTTTGACTAAAATGATATTTCCTAACTAAAATGATATGTTTAACACAACATGATATATTCTTACAAAAATGTTGTTTAATTAGCACAGATATTTTTCATATACGATAAGATTTTTTTTTTTTCAAATGACACTCTATTCTAATGGCACTTCTAAATAAATGAGGTTTTTAGCTTACAATTACCTTAACCAAAGATGTTATTTTTAATTCTAATGTGGATTTCATAACAAGAAAGTTATTTTGATTCCAATGCGACATTTCATAACAATGATAGTTCTAACATCGCTAACATTCTATAAAAAAAATGATTACTTAGTTTAATTTGAAAAAATTTATTCAACAAAAATGAATGTTTTCTATGTTTTAACAATCTTAATATTTCATGTTAACATAAAAAAAAAAAAAACTTTTCCAACCATACTTGTTGACATAAAAGAGTGATCTTTGTGATAAAAACTTCTTCTAACAATACATGTTTTATTTGGAATTGACCATTCTATTTAAATTCAACAAAACGATCAAAGTAATGTTTTTATGTTGAATTGCCAATCTAATGCAATTTATCAAAAATAATCAAAATAATTTATTGAAATGGAATTTTTATTTTAATTCTAGTGTCACATAAAGTAATATTTTATATGTAAACCTTTCATAATAAATGGCATTTCTATATAACATTACATTTCTTAATAAATGTCATTTATTATATAACATACATTTCTTAGTAAATAGCATCTTCTATTAATGGTGGTATTAACATGACCATAGCCACAAGGTGATATTTTTGATTAACATGACAATTTCCTATTTATCAAAATAAGTAATTTTATTTTCATATTTTCCTATTCAACCAAATAAGTAATTTTTTGATTTCCTATTCAATAAAATAATATTGTATATTGGATTGACAGAGTAATGCTTAACATTGAATTTGACAATTCAATTCAATTCAACAAAAAGTGACAAACTTTAATTTTACATTGAATTGATAAACTAAATTACTTCAATAAAAGTGACAGATTATATTTTTATGTTGAATTGATTTAACTACATCAATTCAAATAAAATAAAATAAAGAATGAATCATAATATTTGACTAACACATATGGATATATAATTATCCATCACAAACAGTAGATCAAACATCATACAAATTTCAACACAAACAGATATAAATTATATACATATAGTCATCATATAACAAATAAAATAAAATAATTTTTATAATAAAAATAGATTTCTCACCTTGGATAACAAACCAGTTCAGATCTAAACCAAAAGAAGATCAGGAATTGTGCACAACAGACCTAGAATGTTGTGTTGCGCGTCGTTGTCCCCATATCACAAAAGTTGTCGAGTTCTGAATCGGATTGAACCAAAAACATGTTTTTAATAATTAAAAATTAAAATTAGCAATGAAATCAATCATTGTAAATAAATAAAATCAAATTTTATATAACCTCATATTTTGTTCAAATCTTTGAATCGCGAAAACTTGAGCTTGGATCAACGGTTTTGGGCGCCGTTTGTTGGAGGTTGAAGCTCTAGGAGAGGCGCATACATACCTGGAAGGGGGTGGAGTGCGGCGCAGCAATCGAGGCGGGGCGGAGGTTCAAAGGAAGCGGTTTTGGATTGGTGATTCGGGAGCTATAGTGCACGGTTTGATGTGAAACTTGTCTAGAATCGAAGAGAATGGGAAGATCTTTAAAAAGTTTAACTATGGCCTTGTCTAATTCTTCCTAGATTAAGAGAAAAAGAAGAGAGAAGGGGAGGGAGAAAGTGCGGCTGATGGGTTTCAGCGTGCGTGAGAAATTTGGGAAGAAGAATACGATGTTTGTCTCGAGAAGCGTGTATTTCTTATAATAAAATATTCACTAAAAGACCCGTTTTGCAACTTTCTCCTATTTCAGCCCAACGACTGTCATTCCTACACATTAACCCCTATTCCAGACTCATCTAGCTATGTACCGCAGGCCCAAACAACTGTCTTGACCCAGTTTTCTTTAATTTAAAATATTTTCTTTTATTTTTAATTCAATCGTACGGAAAAATTCATCGTGGTCACAAATTAACTTCAAAAATTCCCAAAAAATATATTTAGCTATGTTTTGACGCTGCGGACCTAGAAAAATTAATTTTGTTCAATTATGAGCCTATTTGAAAAATGGCCCTTTTTACGGCGTATATATTAAATATTAAAAATACATTTTTAAACAAATAATTTTCAAAACTCGAAATATATAAGTGTTTACTGTTTTTAAATGCAGAAACATCATTCTGAACTCAATGGAAGTGGTTTCGAGTCCAAATTCCTTCGTATGCAAAAAGTAGCCTTTTTGACCTTTATAAATTTCATAGCGACCTTTTTAAATTTTAATTTGGGCATAACTTTTGATTCCTGCTATGAAATTTCAATTTTTCTGATTCGTTAGAAAGATATTTTTAAATAGATTCCAATATTTTTGGTTTCACTAAAATCCGTTAAATTTTGCATCCTGTACGGTCAGTCAAAGTTCAAGTTTGACTTTTCAAACTATCGCGCTATTTCTAACTCTTTTTATAATTAAAATTGAATTATTCATTCTAACTTCGATTTAAATCAATTTTTAATCATTATTATTTTAAATAAATTGTTCTAAATATCAAAAACTCATTAAAATTACTTAATGTAAATTTTTAAATTTACCCCAAAATTCAAGGTTGTTACAGTCTCCCCCACTTAAAAACTTTTCGTCCTCAGAAAGGAAAGAAGTTAAAAGTGTTTATTTAATAAACTCATCTTTCTCTCTTTTATTGATTTCAATAATTTTATTAGTTGATTAACTTTCAAATATATAACTTTTATATATTCAAAAATCATATTTTCTAAAGTAGATTATAATTACAAATATGTATATTATAGGCTTGTTACTCTCAACTCATTCTAGAGCATTACTAACCCCATTTCTAATGAGTTTCTCATTCTAGGATGCTGCTGATCCTATCTCTAATGAGTATTCTTATTGGATGTTACTAATCCAATCTTTGATCAGTCTTTTGTTCAGTTCTAATGAGTTGTACCCCAAAGATTTGAGCTAACCAAAGCTCTGATACCAAAATGAAACGACCCGAAAATCGCCCTTGCGGGAGGTCGTCGGATACGCTTACTTTGGGCTACAACACATCATAACAACAACAACAGACTTTTATAAACATTACAATAATGTTATATCAGAGTACATAATATCAGAGTGCATATAATAAAATTACAGCGGAAGATAAATTACAATAAATTATTGAATAATACAGTGCAGCGGAAATAAAATAACTAAGGCTAGCGGAAGGCAACTACTTTCTGGACACAGCTTTAAGCTTTAATCCAGCATCCTGCTCAAAAGATAAATATCTACAAAAAGCTACTCGACTACCCGTGTGGAAAAGAGGGCACCCGAGTTTGCAAAGTGAAACAAACTACGGGTCAGTCATGGGGCTGGTGTGAGAATTCTTAACTAATTTCACTAATAACAATAAGACAAATCCAAGGACCACGCTGCTAACGCGGAACGGGTTTACTCCAATGGATTGTCGTGCATAAATTAAAGTAAATCGTTAAACAACGCAATGCTTTTTGGAAAAATGAAACCATCACAAGACTCAAGTCCCATCACACATTGCAACACAAACCGGAGGATAGAGTTTTACCTTATAATGGTTAAAAATGCTTGATACGTAAAAAAACGAATTTGATATTATTATTAGTGTACATATGTTTCAAAAACATTTCAAAGTAAATGTATCAATCCTAGGAAGCATAGCTACCATATACTATGCCTCCATACTAGTAATACAATCAAAACCGCATAAGGTCGTATTGGAAATTGGGTTTCCAACATGAGTCAAGGCTAGGGAGGAGCTCCTTACCTATTCGAGGCACTCTAGCTAATGTCTCAGGATCCCCCGCCGTGAACCCTTGGAAAGCTGCAGGGTCGGTCCACAAATACAGCTTCGTGGATTGGCAATTCCTGAACACACGTTTCCCGGTCCTATAGGACCTGTCATCCGAGGCGCCTCATTCTATCATCCACATAAGTAAAATATCAGCCAGTTTAAGCACTGACACTATTTCTAGCTAGAAAGTCTGCTCTCCCTGCGTTCCCTTCTCCCGTTTTAGACTCCACCGGGGTGTGAGGCTCGCGAAGTCACGCCATACACAAAGCTATGCCTAAACAGGTCGTGCTTTGATCATCAACTACAAGGTTCTGCTTTTCAACAAGAAACCTTGATCATTGCATCTTAGTATGCCACACCGTCACTCCATATCACACTACCAATCCTTTGCCGAAATATATGAAAGGGTGTTAAACAAGGGAATAAATTCTCCGCCACCAAACATGCATACATTCGACAGAAAATCAATAAATACAATATAAAGGAGTACAATGTCAGACACACATTCCGTTTATAAGCTATGCTCTGGGTCTGAGCGAAAGCCAAATCCCTACAAACCAACACTACGTCCGGACAACTACCATCTTAGCCCCATCTTAGGAGCAAATCAATCAAGGGCCTCAACGCTAGTTACCCATTCGATGTGAAGATCGTCTGTCTTCAATCGCCGTCTTCAATTTTTCGAACGTCGTATCATTATTTGGAATGAGAGTAAACTCAGACTTTCCAAATAATTCTCACATACTAAATTTGAAAACCATTTCATATCGTTGTTAACAATTTATAACGATCTATGGACATTTTTATTTTACTTTACATACACATCCTAAACACAACAATGTATATTTTCTTCTTCCATCCTTCAATTTACACAAAATGTATATTTGGTTTCATTGTTTTTTTTATAAAAATCTATTCCTTAGAAATGTAAATTTCTAATCTTATTATTTACATTGAAAAATGTAAATTTCTATTCCGATTTTAATTTACATTGAGAAATGTAAACTTATATTTCAATATATTATTATATTGAAAATGTAACTTTTATTTCATATTCTATTTCCTTTGTTTACATTGAAAAATGTAAATTCTTTAAAAATATAACTTCTATTTCATCCTTGTTTACATTGAACAATGTAACTTCCTTTTACCGCCTCTAAAATGACGATAAAAATATATGTTTTTATTCTATTCTTACGATTTCATGGGAAATCCATTCTTTTAATTACATGTCAAATCTTTCCCTTTAATTTTGCAATGTAAATTTCTATACTTTAATTACATAAAAAAATGTAATTTTATTTACTATGCAAATTCTTACTCTGTTATTACATATAAAAATGAAGTTCTATTTTACATGTAAATTCTTAATCTTTAATTACAAATAAAGATGTCCCTTCCAATTTACAATGTAAATTCTATTCTTTAATTATACAATAAAATATACTTTTAATTTGGAATGTAAATTCTCATCTTTGTTTACATAACAAAAATGTGTTTATAAGGTATATTGAAATGTGTTTTATTTCATTACATTTTGCTAACGATAAATATTCCTATTTGTATATACCATATCAATGTACGATGTACACACTATAATGTTTATTTATTCTTATTCACATACACATCAATACATGCAATGCATAATTTTTTTTCGTTTTAATTACATAAAGATGAATTTTCTCTTCTTTTAATCTAATTACATGAAAATGTAATCTTTCATTCTTTAAACATGACGATGAAAATAATGTAATTTCTATTCAACACATAACGGTGAAAATAATGTCACTTTCTAATTTAACCATTTATATTTTAATATGGGCCAGACCTCTCACATTAGGCCTGCAACTTGTGGATGCTAGATAGGCCGGTTGGTTCCGGGCAGACTTATCCCAAAAGTCGGGCTTAACCTCGTGTCTTGGCCCAATTTGTATTTGCACACTTGGACTTCTCACATTAGGCCCAACATTTGTGGCTGCTGGATATGCCGGTCGGGTCCGAGCAGACTTCCACCACAAAAGTGACCTAACCTCGTGTCCAAGTACAATTTTAGTTAATCATTATAATTGTTATACTAAAAATATTATTTTACGTGACACTTCTTAACATAATTGATGTTTTTAATTCACGTGCCATTTTTTAATAAAAGTGATGAATTCTAATGTCATATAAAAAGGGTATTTTATATGTAAACATATTTTCTATGAATTCTAATGACCTTTTCAATCTAATGACCTTCTAGTTTCAATGACATCATAATTTAACGACATTTTCAATAAATGACATTATAATATTTTAACATAAAGGGCAAGTTTATCCTAACATAAATGCCAATTTCAAATTTTCATAAAATTGACAAACTAAATTCCACATAAATGACAAATTAATTTTTACATAAATGACAAATTAATTTTTACATAAATGACAAATTAATTTTAAACATAGATGACAAATTTATCTTACATAACATATTTCTAATAAAAGTGGCATGTCTATCCTAATTAAACATTTTTCACTAAAATGATATTTCCTAACTAAAATGATATGTTTAACACAACATGATATATCCTTACAAAAATGCTGTTTAATTAGCACAGATATTTTTCATATACGATAAGAATTTTTTTTTTTCAAATGACACTCTATTATAATGGCAATTCTAAATAAATGAGGTTTTTAGCCTACATATACCTTAACCAAAGATGTCATTTTTAATTCTAATGCGGATTTCATAACAAGAAAGTTATTTTGATTCCAATGCGACATTTCATAACAATGATAGTTCTAACATCGCTAATATTCTATAAAAAAATGATTACTTAGTTTTATTGGAAAAAATTTATTCAACAAAAATGAATGTTTTCTATGTTTTAACAATCTTAATATTTCATGTTAACATAAAAAAAAATTAAAAACTTTTCCAACCATACTTGTTGACATAAAAGAGTGATCTTAGTGATAAAACCTTCTTCTAACAATACATGTTTTATTTGGAATTGACCATTCTATTTAAATTCAACAAAACGATCAAAGTAATGTTTTTATGTTGAATTGCCAATCTAATGCAATTCATCAAAAATAATCAAAATAATTTATTTAAATGGAATTTTAATTTTAATTCTAGTGTCACATAAAGTAATATTTTATATGTAAACCTTTCTTAATAAATGGCATTTCTATGTAACATTACATTTCTTAATAAATGTCATTTGTTATATAACATACATTTCTTAGTAAATAGCATCTTCTATTAATGGTGGTATTAACATGACCATAGCCCGAAGGTGATATTTTTGATTAACATGACAATTTCCAATTTATAAAAATAAGTAAAAAAATTTCATATTTTCCTATTCAACCAAATAAGTAATTTTTGATTTCCTATTCAATAAAATAATATTGTATATTGGATTGACAGAGTAATGCTTAACATTGAATTTGACAATTCAATTCAATTCAACAAAAAGTGACACACTTTAATTTTACATTGAATTGATAAACTAAATCAATTCAATAAAAGTGACAGATTATATTTTTATGTTGAATTGATTTAACTACATCAATTCAAATAAAATAAAATAAAGAATGAATCATAATATTTGACTAACACATATGGATCTATAATTATCCATCACAAACAGTAGATCAAACATCATACAAATTTCAGCACAAACAGATATAAATTATATACATATAGTCATCATATAACAAATAAAATAATTTAATTTTTATAATTAAAATAGAATTCTCACCTTGGATAACAAACCAGTTCAGATCTAAACCAAAAGAAGGTCAGGAATTGTGCACAACAGACCAAGAATGTTGTGTTGCGCGTCGTTGTCCCCATATCACAAAAGTTGTCGAGTTCTGAATCGGACTGAACCAAAAACATGTTTTTAATAATTAAAATTTAAAATTAGCAATGAAATCAATCGTTGTAAACAAATAAAATTTTATATAACCTCAGATTTTGTTCAAATCTTTGAATCGCGATAACTTGAGATTGGATCAACGGTTTTGGGCGTCGTTTGTTGGAGGTTGAAGCTCTAGGAGAGGCGCATACATGCCTGGAAGGTGGTGGAGTGCGGCGCAGCAATCGAGGCGGGGCGGAGGTTCAAAGGCAGTAGTTTTGGATAGGTGATTCGGGAGCTACAGTGCACGGTTTGATGTGAAACTTGTCTAGAATCGAAGAGAATGGGAAGATCTTTAAAAAGTTTAACTATGGCCTTGTCTAATTCTTCCTAGATTAAGAGAAAAAGAAGAGAGAAGGGGAGGGAGAAAGTGCGGCTGATGGATTTCAGCGTGCGTGAGAAATTTGGGAAGAAGAATACGATGTTTGTCTCGAGAAGCGTGTATTTTTTATAATAAAATTGTGACGGCAAGGAATTTCGCTCGGTCCGAACCAGTCGCTAAACCGATCCAGGCCGTTCGAAACGCCCTATCGTTTGAGAACACGACAAAACAGAACGCATACAGAAGAACATCTCATTGTATATTACAACAATGCATCAGATTACAAGAATATACAGAGTATAAATGAATAAATATTACACAGAAATATCAGAGATTTAAATTACATTTAAATACATCGCAGCGGAAAATAATAAAATACACAACTAGAAGAGATATATGGATACAAAGCTTTCCGGATATCATTCCAGCTGTAACCAGGATCCTGTGAATATAAATCTGCAAAACCAAAACTACTAGCTGCCCGTGTCAAAATAAGGGCACCCAGAGTTTAGGTTAAAACAATAAACTCCAGGTCAGTCATGTGACTGGTGTGAGAACTAAAACAGTTATTAATTCTTTATTTTAAAATTAGGTAAATCAAGGGACCACGCCGTATAACACGGAACGGGTTTCCTCCCAAGAATACCAGTGCATAAAACAACAGCGCCATGCTAAATAAAGAAAAATGAAGCTGTTATAAGACCCAGGTCCCATCACACAATGCAACGCAGCCAAGGATAGGGTTTTCCCTTATAACAGCCAAAGAATGCTTGATACGTTTAAAACAAATCATTTGATACTATTATAAGTGCATAGTGTATAAAACAACTTCAAATCATAAGTATCGATCATAGGCGGCATGAATGCCCCATCCCACTATGTCGCCATACTAGGCTCTACAAATAAAACCGCAAATGTCACGTATTGGGAAATTGGATTTCCGTCTATGAACCGAGGCAAAAGATAGTCCTCAACCGATTCGAGACGCTCTAGCCCGCCCCTCAGGCAAGCGCGCAGGCAAGCCTTGGATCCTCAGGGCCGGTCCACCGATGTGGATTATTATGCCTGAACACTACGTTTCCCCACCCTATGGGGTGTAAGTCTGGTCCGTCAGCCGACCAGAATGCATCGGCCGAAACCGATATAACCGAGGCGCCTCGCAACAGCAACAACCACATAAGTCAAAATCGTCAGGGCGTGTAAAACCACTGACGCCACTTCTAGCTAGAAAGAAACGCATGCCCTCCCTGACGTCCGTCTCCCGTTTTTGGTTCATACCGGGTGTGAAACTCGCGAGGTAAACGTTACACAAAGCTACGCCACAAAGGCCGTGCTTTGATCATCACCACAAGACTTTGCTTTTCAACAGAAGCCTCGATCAATTGCCACTTAGGCATGCCACACAGGCAATTCACTCCATGCGTTTGATATCCATCAATATATAACCCCTGAGCTCATACGTCTCAGAGAAGGGCGTTAAACAAGAGAATAAATTCTCCACCGCCAAACAGATATATATTTAATAGAGATCAATCGCACGGAATAAATCCAATGTCAGACACACAGTCCATTTACAAGTCCGTTCTGGGTCTGAACGAAACCGGAGGCACCTAGTACCTCGCATATCCATCGATCTCCAAGTACGTCTGGACGATCACAAACTGTTTCCATCTTCTTGGGTGTACAGCCCAATCAAGATCATCAGTAATCACCCAAACGACGTGAAGAC
The DNA here is from genome assembly GCA_030737875.1 of Allium sativum. Taxonomy (NCBI): domain Eukaryota; kingdom Viridiplantae; phylum Streptophyta; class Magnoliopsida; order Asparagales; family Amaryllidaceae; genus Allium; species Allium sativum. The sequence continues at coordinate 856,568,947 of CM060920.1, read as the reverse complement.
TTCTGGTCTTCGACCACCGTCTTCATCTTCGACTTATCGTCGCATCAGTTATTCAGAATGGGATAAACACGGTCTTTCCGAATAACTCGCGCATATATTATAAAAGTGTTACACAAACACAACATACGCCTCATTCCAATTCATCAGTCACTAACCGTAAATTAATCAAGAGAATAATTCCCCAAATATTAACCCCGAAGGCCGAAACCAACATCAGATCAATATCCAGAAAACCATTCTGCTTAGCTAACCGACCGTTAGTTTCTGATTTTCACATTCATAGGGAAAGGTTCCCATTAATTTTATCCAAGATAATTTCTTGAATTTATTCTCTAATCTTCCTTTGAATTTCGATTCAAACTAGTCGGGATTAGCGAACCTTACCGAAGTAATCACTTATTTTAATTTCCCAATCCCAACCTATTCATCCCATGAAGTAAAACTGGTAATACTTCATATCTAACACCACAGTGTTATCGGTAAATTCAATTACCATTTCACGTTCAAATCTAATTAAAGATTTAACTATCGCCTGGAGCAAAACTGGTGATACTCCACTTTTGATCATTTCAATCTAATTAAAAATTCATTAAAACTCCACTTAGTTTTAATCGTTAACTGGGTTAAAGAATCCGTGTCATTTAAAACACGGTTCACGATAAACCCAAAGTCACATTCCATTGATTATCGGGTTAAAGAACGAGTGTTATTTAAAACACTGTTCACGATAAACCCAAAAATCAATATCCATTCTATTCCAATTAAATATTATTTAATTGGTACACTTCATTAAATCTAAATAAAAAGATTTAATCTTTTCTCAACTGGGTTCAAGAACAGTGTTAGTGAAGACACCATTCACGACAAACCCAAATCACATTCGATATTCAATACAAGACTCTGAATAGAGAATATATCGGCTTATATTCAATATCAAATTCTACGACCAACAAATGTCGTATTGGAAATAACGATATAGATATATATCTTTCAAATTTCCATAACAACATATGTATAATCACGAATTCCAACATCGAAATATTCCGAAGACAATTTCGATTCAAATCCACTCCAATGCAATCATTGGAATTCTGGTTATTTTTAAAACCCCTTTCGAATTCAATTTATTTATTTAAAAATAAATAGAATTATATTTCTAGTTCAAAACTAGTTCATTTCGATAAAAATCTATTTTTATCTTTTCAAATATGAAGTTTTTCATCCCAAATCTTCACAAATCATTACTTATGATTTTACACAAATTATTATTATTTTTAATAATTTTATCAAGGCCCGTACAGTCGATTTCCACCAATGGCCATCGAACTGCACTTACAGCGACCTTTTTCAAATTTGATTTGGACGTATCTCCAAATCCAACCGTTAGATTTCAAATTTCTAATATTCATTAGAAAGCTCTTTTCGATACGAACCCAACGGTTCTGGTTTTAGGAGAATCCGACGGTCGGATCTCCCGTAATGTCCGTTTGAAATAAATGGTCGAAATTCACGAACTGCCGCGGCGCGGCGCGTTCTATTCAGGCCATTATATTATATATATAATATATATAATATATATTTCGTCGATTTCTATTTAAAACGAATTATATAAATAGTTTTAAATTCGTTTCAAAAGAAATTTCAACTTTCATTTCAATTCAAATCAAAATTGAATTCTTCTTCATAAATTCGTTTTAAAATTCATTTCTATTCAATTCAAATTTCAATTCAATTTGAATTCATTTCAATTTGCTTTCAATTCAATTTGAATTCATTTTCAATTCATTTCGAAATCGTTTTCAATTCAATTCATTTCGAAATCGTTTTATATTCGATTCATTTCGAAATCGTTTTCAATTCAATTCATTTCGAAATCGTTTTCAATTCAATTCATTTCGAAATCGTTTTCAATTCAATTCATTTCGAAATCATTTCCAATTCAATTCATTTCGAAATCGTTTTCAATTCAATTCATTTCGAAATCGTTTTCAATTCAATTCATTTCGAAATCGTTTTCAATTCAATTCATTTCGAAATCGTTTTCAATTCAATTCATTTCGAAATCGTTTTCAATTCAATTCATTTCGAAATCGTTTTCAATTCAATTCATTTCGAAATATTCGATTTCAAAATTACTTTTCAATATTCATTTCGATAAAATGAATAAAATCGATATAAATATCGATCACGTCAAAATGGCGTCAATCTAATCAACACGGCTTCATAAATTTCTATTTTTCAAATATTCTATTTCAAATATTTCTTTTTCAAAATAGTTGTTATTATCAAAATATTTCGTTCAACCCATGACCAATCTCAATGGATGAGTACTTTCAACACATGAACTTTTATTTTATAATATTCTTTATTTTCTAAATTGGAATGAGGCCCAATCAATTATCATATAAAATTAATTATATGGATTTCCATACAACACATGTATATAACAGCGTAAAAATAATAATCAACCATCAACCAAAGTGCACTACACTGTATAAGCATCAAATATAGATATCTAACGCTTATAACAGCCTGTCAATCAATCGATCGACATATTTAATCAATCAGGATGAGTGAACTGCATATTTCATCCTAACACCCGTGTAGGGTTTCAAACAATCAAACAAATATTTTATTTGTGCAGTTGGGCGATGTATAAAATTTATCGACCCAATCAATGTCAGTCAAATCAGTGTACATTAACAAACCATCTGGTTTGTAAATGAATATTTTATTTATTCACATTCACGTTAAAAATTATATTTTTAACGATAAAACATTTTATTTCAACATATGAATTTCTATTCAGTTCATTCTTTGAATAAAATGATATTTTTATTTTTCTAACATATTTTAGAAAATTTCGACGGCATAACGACACGATACTAGAAACGGGACGAGGCCTAGCCTTATCCCCGGTCTAGTGAAGGCCCACGCCATTCACACATCAATCAAAATCACCAAACAACCAATTCAAATCACATCATATACTAATCTATGCAACCAAACAAACAAGTCCATGGTCTGTGGACGATTGTGTCGGGTGCTACTAAGCACCGTCTGCATCCTAGTATATATATATAACTAGAAAAATTAAATTGAAAGGTGAGAAGTTCTCACATATAGCTATCCTAGCTCCACGGCACTTCATTTGCAGAAGTCTTCGTCGTTCTGCCTCTTTTCACTTTCTTTGCCCGTATCCTCTACATATGTAAAAATCACATTTTTACTTCGCTATTCAATATATAAAAATTGAATTTTTACTTCGCTATTCAATATATAAAAATTGAATTTTTACTTCGCTATTCAATATATAAAAATCGAATTTTTATTTCGCTATTCAATATATAAAAATCGAATTTTTATTTCGAAGTTCAACATATAAAAATCGAATTTTTACTTCGCTATTCAATATATAAAAATCGAATTTTTACTTCGCTATTCAATATATAAAAATCGAATTTTTACTTCGCTATTCAATATATAAAAATCGAATTTTTACTTCGCTATTCAATATATAAAAATCGAATTTTTATTTCGCTATTCAATATATAAAAATCGAATTTTTATTTCGAAGTTCAACATATAAAAATCGAATTTTTACTTCGCTATTCAATATATAAAAATCGAATTTTTATTTCGAAGTTCAACATATAAAAATTGAATTTTTAGTTCGAAGTTCAATATATAAAAATCCTATTTTTACTAAAGTAAAAATCAAATCTTTTCTAATTTAAAAATCAAACTTTTCTAATTTAAAAATCAAACTTTTCTAATTTAAAAATCTTTTCTTCTCTTCTTATAAAAATATATTCTCTACATATATCAAAATCTCATCTTTGGTATATATAAAAATCACTTGTTTGTGTTTGCATATAAAACTGAATTTCTAAATTTTTAAAATCGATTTCATAGAAAATAATTAGAAGAAGTAAATAAATGGATAAAAGAACTTACTGTAAAAATCAAGAGAGGGGGGCGTTCGTCAGCGCGTCGAAGGGCATGGGTTGGCATTCGCGGTGGCACAAGGAGGCGAGGCGCATTGGTGATCGACGTGGCGGTTGGGCTGGAGGCGGTTTCGATCCGAGGGGGTTAAGGATCCGTCACGCTTCAACTGAGGGGGGGGGGGGGGAAATCGCCTGAGGCGGCGGGTGGCCATTACGAGGAGTGGAGGGGCGAACGCGGTCAGTGGAGGCCGCCACTTTTAATTTGGGTCTCGGCTTCTTTTGTCTGAAGAGGAAAAGTAACGTTGGGGGGGGGGGGGGGGGTTATTGAGAAAGTTTTATATATTTTTTATTTTATTTTATTTTTAATCCCCAAAAAGGTAACTTTAAATTTCGACCTCTAAACGAGGCCCAACGACTGTCGCCTCTAGCTAAATGCCCCCATTCCGAACACAATGGGATATGCCACGCTAGCTGATTTGATCGTTACAATCAGTTTCCGTTGAATTTACATTTAAATCACTATATTGAATTTTAAACGTACATTTCAATTTACCAGGGTCACATACGAACTCTATAAATTCCACAAAAATATTTCCTAGCTTCGTATTGACGATACGGTCCTAACAAAACTAGTTTCGTCGAATTCCGAGACCGTTGGAAAAATGGCCAATTTCCAGTCGATTAAAATCAACTGAAACTGGTCAAACGCGTTTTCCTTTGCCACGCTCACATATTGAATCGAAAAATTATGAAATTTAAAACCTAGCAATAACTTTACATCACGGACCCAACAAAACTAGTTTCGCCGAAATCCGAGGTCGTTTGCAAAATGTCCATTTTTAAGGGCCTGAATTCCATAGCGACTATTCAGAATTTTCAACTGGACATATCTTTTGATTCCCGCTACGAACTTTTGATTATTCGGATTCGTTGGAAAGATATTATCAATTAGATTCCATGATTTTTGGTTTCACTAAAATCCGGATTGTTTTGCACCCGGTACATTCAATTGAAGTTTGAAATCGAATTATCGAACTACCGCGCCATTTTCAATTCTATTTATAATTATATATAATTATTTATATTCTAACGACGACGCGTATATATATATACGTTCTATTTATATTCAAAATAAATTTTCTCGTCGATATTATTTAAAATAATTCATTTTAAATATTCAAACTTCGCTAAAATTGCCAAAATAAAAATTTTAAACCGGCCCAGATTTTCGGGTTGTTACAATCTCCCCCACTTAAAATTTTTCGTCCCCGAAAAGGAACAAAGTCGAAAGTGGTTTGATTATTCAACTCTACGCTCGATCTGACTTCCATTCTCCAACTCTTTAGTTTCTGAGAATTTTCAAAATTTCAAAAATTTGGCTAACACCCTAAATTTTCGAAAAATTTTGCCATAACCTCCCCTGCAATGGGAGTATCGGGGAATTTCAAATAGCTTCCCCGGTCCTTCAGATCTCAAAAAGAAAAAGAAAAAGCCAAGCGGCTAGCCAATAGGCTCATAAAATCATCATCACCCAAACAAAATAGGAAATTATGTAGTAAACATGTACCTATTTGTCGGGCAAACAAATTTTATTCTCTGCTCTAGCCTCCTTGCTATGACCTGTTCAAAGATATATATGTATATGCAAGCAAATGCAACCAATTTTCAATATAATTCAATATTTGATTCAATTAGGCATAATAGTTCAAAATTAGCAAACAAATAAACTAACAACACAAACATCAATCAATTATTGAATTAGAGTTTCAAATTCATAATTTTAATAGATATACAAAAATCATGTTCTTGATGCCAAATCACAACAATAGGCCCTATCTAATTTTGGTTCTCACACCAGTCAATAGGAAGTATATAAATATCACACCTTCGACTCTCGAATATTAATTCTGATGATGTAGCTACAATCATCAGAATCACCTTCGGGCGACTAGAGTGTGAATCTATATCTATCCAATATATTAAAACTTCGAATACACGCGGATCAGACGTATACGCAAAATCTTTATATACTGGACTGTCCAACTCAATATAAATAGATAATCAGATACGAATAATTGATTTAAATTTTCAAAACAAAAATTGTTTTCATTTTAAAAAATATACTCTTCACACTCGTTCTAGGATACTACTGATCCTATCTCTAACGAGTCATTCCCATTGGATATTACTAATCCAATATCTGATGAATTCTTTCGTATGGTTCTAACGTGCCTTGTTCTCTGCTTTGTAAACCAAAGCTCTGATACCAACTGTGACGGCAAGGAATTTCGCTCGGTCCGAACCAGTCGCTAAACCGATCCAGGCCGTTCGAAACGCCCTATCGTTTGAGAACACGACAAAACAGAACGCATACAGAAGAACATCTCATTGTATATTACAACAATGCATCAGATTACAAGAATATACAGAGTATAAATGAATAAATATTACACAGAAATATCAGAGATTTAAATTACATTTAAATACATCGCAGCGGAAAATAATAAAATACACAACTAGAAGAGATATACGGATACAAAGCTTTCCGGATATCATTCCAGCTGTAAACCAGGATCCTGTGAATATAAATCTGCAAAACCAAAACTACTAGCTGCTCGTGTCAAAATAAGGGCACCCAGAGTTTAGGTTAAAACAATAAACTCCAGGTCAGTCATGTGACTGGTGTGAGAACTAAAACAGTTATTAATTCTTTATTTTAAAATTAGGTAAATCAAGGGACCACGCCGTATAACACGGAACGGGTTTCCTCCCAAGAATACCAGTGCATAAAACAACAGCGCCATGCTAAATAAAGAAAAATGAAGCTGTTATAAGACCCAGGTCCCATCACACAATGCAACGCAGCCGAGGATAGGGTTTTCCCTTATAACAGCCAAAGAATGCTTGACACGTTTAAAACAAATCATTTGATACTATTATAAGTGCATAGTGTATAAAACAACTTCAAATCATAAGTATCGATCATAGGCGGCATGAATGCCCCATCCCACTATGTCGCCATACTAGGCTCTACAAATAAAACCGCAAATGTCACGTATTGGGAAATTGGATTTCCGTCTATGAACCGAGGCAAAAGATAGTCCTCAACCGATTCGAGACGCTCTAGCCCGCCCCTCAGGCAAGCGCGCAGGCAAGCCTTGGATCCTCATGGCCGGTCCACCGATGTGGATTATTATGCCTGAACACTACGTTTCCCCACCCTATGGGGTGTAAGTCTGGTCCGTCAGCCGACCAGAATGCATCGGCCGAAACCGATATAACCGAGGCGCCTCGCAACAGCAACAACCACATAAGTCAAACTCGTCAAGGCGTGTAAAACCACTGACGCCACTTCTAGCTAGAAAGAAACGCATGCCCTCCCTGACGTCCGTCTCCCGTTTTTGGTTCATACCGGGTGTGAAACTCGCGAGGTAAACGTTACACAAAGCTACGCCACAAAGGCCGTGCTTTGATCATCACCACAAGACTTTGCTTTTCAACAGAAGCCTCGATCAATTGCCACTTAGGCATGCCACACAGGCAATTCACTCCATGCGTTTGATATCCATCAATATATAACCCCTGAGCTCATACGTCTCAGAGAAGGGCGTTAAGCAAGAGAATAAATTCTCCGCCGCCAAACAGATATATATTTAATAGAGATCAATCGCACGGACTAAAATCCAATGTCAGACACACAGTCCATTTACAAGTCCGTTCTGGGTCTGAACGAAACCGGAGGCACCTAGTACCTCGCATATCCATCGATCTCCAAGTACGTCTGGACGATCACAAACTGTTTCCATCTTCTTGGGTGTACAGCCCAATCAAGATCATCAGTAATCACCCAAACGACGTGAAGACTTCTGGTCTTCGACCACCGTCTTCATCTTCGACTTATCGTCGCATCAGTTATTCAGAATGGGATAAACCCGGTCTTTCCGAATAACTCGCGTATATATTATAAAAGTGTTACACAAACACAACATACGCCTCATTCCAATTCATCAGTCACTAACCGTAAATTAATCAAGAGAATAATTCCCCAAATATTAACCCCGAAGGCCGAAACCAACATCAGATCAATATCCAAAAAACCATTCTGCTTAGCTAACCGACCGTTAGTTTCTGATTTTCACATTCATAGGGAAAGGTTCCCATTAATTTTATCCAAGATAATTTCTTGAATTTATTCTCTAATCTTCCTTTGAATTTCGATTCAAACTAGTCGGGATTAGCGAACCTTACCGAAGTAATCACTTATTTTAATTTCCCAATCCCAACCTATTCATCCCATGAAGTAAAACTGGTAATACTTCATATCTAACACCACAGTGTTATCGGTAAATTCAATTACCATTTCACGTTCAAATCTAATTAAAGATTTAACTATCGCCTGGAGCAAAACTGGTGATACTCCACTTTTGATCATTTCAATCTAATTAAAGATTCATTAAAACTCCACTTAGTTTTAATCGTTAACTGGGTTAAAGAATCCGTGTCATTTAAAACACGGTTCACGATAAACCCAAAGTCACATTCCATTGATTATCGGGTTAAAGAACGAGTGTTATTTAAAACACTGTTCACGATAAACCCAAAAATCAATATCCATTCTATTCCAATTAAATATTATTTAATTGGTACACTTCATTAAATCTAAATAAAAAGATTTAATCTTTTCTCAACTGGGTTCAAGAACAGTGTTAGTGAAGACACCATTCACGACAAACCCAAATCACATTCGATATTCAATACAAGACTCTGAATAGAGAATATATCGGCTTATATTCAATATCAAATTCTACGACCAACAAATGTCGTATTGGAAATAACGATATAGATATATATCTTTCAAATTTCCATAACAACATATGTATAATCACGAATTCCAACATCGAAATATTCCGAAGACAATTTCGATTCAAATCCACTCCAATGCAATCATTGGAATTCTGGTTATTTTTAAAACCCCTTTCGAATTCAATTTATTTATTTAAAAATAAATAGAATTATATTTCTAGTTCAAAACTAGTTCATTTCGATAAAAATCTATTTTTATCTTTTCAAATATGAAGTTTTTCATCCCAAATCTTCACAAATCATTACTTATGATTTTACACAAATTATTATTATTTTTAATAATTTTATCAAGGCCCGTACAGTCGATTTCCACCAATGGCCATCGAACTGCACTTACAGCGACCTTTTTCAAATTTGATTTGGACGTATCTCCAAATCCAACCGTTAGATTTCAAATTTCTAATATTCATTAGAAAGCTCTTTTCGATACGAACCCAACGGTTCTGGTTTTAGGAGAATCCGACGGTCGGATCTCCCGTAATGTCCGTTTGAAATAAATGGTCGAAATTCACGAACTGCCGCGGCGCGGCACGTTCTATTCAGGCCATTATATTATATATATAATATATATAATATATATTTCGTCGATTTCTATTTAAAACGAATTATATAAATAGTTTTAAATTCGTTTCAAAAGAAATTTCAACTTTCATTTCAATTCAAATCAAAATTGAATTCTTCTTCATAAATTCGTTTTAAAATTCATTTCTATTCAATTCAAATTTCAATTCAATTTGAATTCATTTCAATTTGCTTTCAATTCAATTTGAATTCATTTTCAATTCATTTCGAAATCGTTTTCAATTCAATTCATTTCGAAATCGTTTTATATTCGATTCATTTCGAAATCGTTTTCAATTCAATTCATTTCGAAATCGTTTTCAATTCAATTCATTTCGAAATCGTTTTCAATTCAATTCATTTCGAAATCATTTCCAATTCAATTCATTTCGAAATCGTTTTCAATTCAATTCATTTCGAAATCGTTTTCAATTCAATTCATTTCGAAATCGTTTTCAATTCAATTCATTTCGAAATCGTTTTCAATTCAATTCATTTCGAAATCGTTTTCAATTCAATTCATTTCGAAATCGTTTTCAATTCAATTCATTTCGAAATCGTTTTCAATTCAATTCATTTCGAAATCGTTTTCAATTCAATTCATTTCGAAATCGTTTTCAATTCAATTCATTTCGAAATCGTTTTCAATTCAATTCATTTCGAAATATTCGATTTCAAAATTACTTTTCAATATTCATTTCGATAAAATGAATAAAATCGATATAAATATCGATCACGTAAAAATGGCGTCAATCTAATCAACACGGCTTCATAAATTTCTATTTTTCAAATATTCTATTTCAAATATTTCTTTTTCAAAATAGTTGTTATTATCAAAATATTTCGTTCAACCCATGACCAATCTCAATGGATGAGTACTGTCAACACATGAACTTTTATTTTATAATATTCTTTATTTTCTAAATTGGAATGAGGCCCAATCAATTATCATATAAAATTAATTATATGGATTTCCATACAACACATGTATATAACAGCGTAAAAAAAATAATCAACCATCAACCAAAGTGCACTACACTGTATAAGCATCAAATATAGATATCTAACGCTTATAACAGCCTGTCAATCAATCGATCGACATATTTAATCAATCAGGATGAGTGAACTGCATATTTCATCCTAACACCCGTGTAGGGTTTCAATCAATCAAACAAATATTTTATTTGTGCAGTTGGGCGATGTATAAAATTTATCGACCCAATCAATGTCAGTCAAATCAGTGTACATTAACAAACCGTCTGGTTTGTAAATGAATATTTTATTTATTCACATTCACGTTAAAAATTATATTTTTAACAATAAAACATTTTATTTCAACATATGAATTTCTATTCAGTTCATTCTTTGAATAAAATGATATTTTTATTTTTCTAACATATTTTAGAAAATTTCGGCGGCATAACGGCACGATACTAGAAACGGGACGAGGCCTAGCCTTATCCCCGGTCTAGTGAAGGCCCACGCCATTCACACATCAATCAAAATCACCAAACAACCAATTCAAATCACATCATATACTAATCTATGCAACCAAACAAACAAGTCCATGGTCTGTGGACGATTGTGTCGGGTGCTACTAAGCACCGTCTGCATCCTAGTATATATATATAACTAGAAAAATTAAATTGAAAGGTGAGAAGTTCTCACATATAGCTATCCTAGCTCCACGGCACTTCATTTGCAGAAGTCTTCGTCGTTCTGCCTCTTTTCACTTTCTTTGCCCGTATCCTCTATAAAAATTGAATTTTTACTTCGCTATTCAATATATAAAAATCGAATTTTTATTTCGCTATTCAATATATAAAAATCGAATTTTTATTTCGAAGTTCAGCATATAAAAATCGAATTTTTACTTCGCTATTCAATATATAAAAATCGAATTTTTACTTCGCTATTCAATATATAAAAATCGAATTTTTACTTCGCTATTCAATATATAAAAATCGAATTTTTATTTCGCTATTCAATATATAAAAATCGAATTTTTATTTCGAAGTTCAACATATAAAAATCGAATTTTTACTTCGCTATTCAATATATAAAAATCGAATTTTTATTTCGAAGTTCAACATATAAAAATCGAATTTTTAGTTCGAAGTTCAATATATAAAAATCCTATTTTTACTAAAGTAAAAATCAAATCTTTTCTAATTTAAAAATCAAACTTTTCTAATTTAAAAATCAAACTTTTCTAATTTAAAAATCTTTTCTTCTCTTCTTATAAAAATATATTCTCTACATATATCAAAATCTCATCTTTGGTATATATAAAAATCACTTGTTTGTGTTTGCATATAAAACTGAATTTCTAAATTTTTAAAATCGATTTCATAGAAAATAATTAGAAGAAGTAAATAAATGGATAAAAGAACTTACTGTAAAAATCAAGAGAGGGGGGCGTTCGTCAGCGCGTCGAAGGGCATGGGTTGGCATTCGCGGTGGCACAAGGAGGCGGGGCGCATTGGTGATCGACGTGGCGGTTAGGCTGGAGGCGGTTTCGATCTGAGGGGGTTAAGGATCCGTCGCGCTTCAACTGAGGGGGGGAGGGAAATCGCCTGAGGCGGCGGGTGGCCAGCACGAGGAGTGGAGGGGCGAACGCGGTCAGTGGAGGCCGCCACTTTTAATTTGGGTCTCGGCTTCTTTTGTCTGAAGAGGAAAAGTAACGTTGGGGGGGGGGGGGGGTTATTGAGAAAGTTTTATATATTTTTTATTTTATTTTATTTTTAATCCCCAAAAAGGTAACTTTAAATTTCGACCTCTAAACGAGGCCCAACGACTGTCGCCTCTAGCTAAATGCCCCCATTCCGAACACAATGGGATATGCCACGCTAGCTGATTTGATCGTTACAATCAGTTTCCGTTGAATTTACATTTAAATCACTATATTGAATTTTAAACGTACATTTCAATTTACCGGGGTCACATACGAACTCTATAAATTCCACAAAAATATTTTCTAGCTTCGTATTGACGATACGGTCCTAACAAAACTAGTTTCGTCGAATTCCGAGACCGTTGGAAAAATGGCCAATTTCCAGTCGATTAAAATCAACTGAAACTGGTCAAATGCGTTTTCCTTTGCCACGCTCACATATTGAATCGAAAAATTATGAAATTTAAAACCTAGCAATAACTTTACATCACGGACCCAACAAAACTGGTTTCGTCGAAATCCGAGGTCGTTTGCAAAATGTCCATTTTAAGGGCCTGAATTCCATAGCGACTATTCAGACTTTTCAACTGGACATATCTTTTGATTCCCGCTACGAACTTTTGATTATTCGGATTCGTTGGAAAGATATTATCAATTAGATTCCATGATTTTTGGTTTCACTAAAATCCGGATTGTTTTGCACCCGGTACATTCAATTGAAGTTTGAAATCGAATTATCGAACTACCGCGCCATTTTCAATTCTATTTATAATTATATACAATTATTTATATTCTAACGACGACGCGTATATATATATACGTTCTATTTATATTCAAAATAAATTTTCTCGTCGATATTATTTAAAATAATTCATTTTAAATATTCAAACTTCGCTAAAATTGCCAAAATAAAAATTTTAAACCGGCCCAGATTTTCGGGTTGTTACAAAAATATTCACTAAAAGGCCCGTTTTGCAATTTTCTCCTATTGCAGCCCAACGACTGTCGTTCCTACCCATTAACCCCTATTTCGGACTCATCTAGCTATGTACCGCAGGCCCAAACGACTGTCTTGACCCAGTTTTCGTTAATTTAAAACATTTTCTTTTATTTTTAATTCAATCGTACGGAAAAATTCACCGGGGTCACAAATTAACTTCAAAAATTCCCAATAAATATATTTAGCTATGTTTTGATGCTACGGACCTAGAAAAATTAATTTCGTTCAATTCTGAGCCTATTTGAAAAATGGCCCTTTTTAAGGCGTATATATTAAATATTAAAAATACATTTTTAAACAAATAATTTTCAAAACTCGAAATATATAAGTGTTTACTATTTTTAATTCAGAAACATCATTCTGAACTCAATGGAAGTGGTTTCGAGTCTAAATTCCTTCGTATGCAAAAAGTAGCCTTTTTGACCTTTATAAATTTCATAGCGACCTTTCTAAATTTTAATTTGGGCATAACTTTTGATTCCTGCTATGAAATTTCAATTTTTCAGATTTGTTAGAAAGATATTTTTAAATAGATTCCACTATTTTTGGTTTCACTAAAATCCGTTAAATTTTGCATCATGTACAGTCAGTCAAAGAGCAAGTTTGACTTTTCAAACTACCGCGCTATTTCTAACTCTTATTATAATTAAAATTAAATTATTCATTCTAACTTCGATTTAAATCAATTTTTAATCATTATTATTTTAAATAAATTTTTCTAAATGTCAAAAACTCATTAAAATTACTTAATATAAAATTTTAAATTTACCCCAAAATTCAGGGTTGTTACAGAGCAACCAAACTAAGTTTAAAGGTATCATCCAACTTTATTTTAACATAAAAATATTTTTGAAAGGAAAGAATAATTGTAAGACCAATCCACACATAAACACGGACGGTTTTTACCTTACGATAACCCAAAATATTTTGAAATCATATCTTATTCTGATATTATAATAGTGTCTAAATACAAATAAATAACCATCGACAAGAACGCTTGCATCGCATGCTCTACATATATAGTATACAATCAAAACCGTGGGCTCTAATTGGAAAATGGATTTCCTGGTAAGGTATGGGAGCACCTTCCAACAGTGTATCTCTAGAGAGGATTACACCAGGATTCAACTAGAATTTCTTGCAACCCAGACTAAACATGACTAACCCCTCACTTCGCTTGAGAGTACCGAATGTACTACCACCTTACGACTTTTTTTATCGACCACCGTAGTTCTCGGGAGATACAGAAATGAAAAGAAGTGACAAATATGAATATTCTCTAGATGGTGACAATGCACCCTAATTGGGGGCGACCCACCTAGCCATGTGACCTACCCGATTTTATATCATTTCCAGTTGATGAGGCTTGAGGTCTAACACTACCTTTAGAACATCACATCACTATTCACTTTGAATGCTACATTGTCAAATCCATTAAATCACTAATTGACGTCCACAAATATACTCTGATAATAAAAGAAGTGCCCTTCTTTGCCACCTACTCGGTATGTACATGGTTTTTAGGAAATACGCTATCAGACATTCGTCTATACAAGTCACCCAGGAACAGGATGAATCGAAGGCACTCTCCTACCACATCCTAGGTATCACCCTATAGATTGGTAGCGAGTAGTCCTTGCAATCCATAGATTTCGACCATAACAGGATTACAGTATATATTCGGCCACTACAGAGATTTTAAGTAATTCTACCATTTAACGAAGATTCACGGTCTTCATTTGCTCTATCTTAATCAGCATTTGATGTCTTCAACATTATAAATTTGCTGGTCGGAATGATTTTCGAATATAAATTCGATCAGGATCTTTCCGTACTAACAATCGTATAGGTCAGATTTGATAATCGGTTATTTAACTATCAAATAAACAACCATTAATTAATAAAAATAATAATAGATCTACTAGTTCATTATTCAGCATCACTTGGATTCTTTAGTCAAAGGTCATTAAGAAAATGGTAATTTAAAATGTAAAAATCTTTTTGATATTTCAACATAGCATTTTACATCTTATTTAACATAAGATTATCCTCAAAACTTTTTAATTCTAATACTTTGGAAAAATAACTTTTATTCATCTCAACTTCATTTTCCATTATCCTTTTCAAACATTTGCCACATTACTACTTCTTATTTAATTGGGAAATCATTTCAACTTATCACTCGTAAACAACGTTACAAAATCTCTTTTATTCCTTTTCTTGAAAAACAGCAACCAACCTTTGTTCCTTTAGAATAACCGATTCCAAAAATCCACTTTTTCTTTCCTTTTTCCCTTGAAAACATCGTTATATTTTCACATAATTTCCTTTACTTTAGAAATCTTATTATTCATTCTCAAATCTTTCAACTAACGTTGCATTATTATTTCTCTTATGGAGATAATAAATTAGTTCTAACATTCTTACTATTACCAGCTAATATCATCATTGGATAATCCTGAAGTCGTTCAAGTTGGGGTATTTTAATTACCACTCAGACCTTGATCAACAAAGTTATTATCTTAAGATAAATACAAGTTGTAATTCAAAAACTGATATCCACTCTAATATCAAGACACTTGTCATTTTGCATGCCTCCTTTCATGCATGTCTTCTACTTGCCCCATGAGGTGTCACTCTCTCCTTACTTCATTTTTCCTATAAATACCACCCTTTCCTTTCATTTTCTTTCATTCATTCTCACTCCTCTCTTTTCTCTCTTCCTCTTAAAGCTTAAGGCCATGGTTTCCATGGCATAAATCTTCCTCTTTTCCGCCATTTTTCCTTCACTGCCACCATGCCAACGTTCATCGTCCTCCTCCTCCTCTTATAAAGAGAGAGATTAATATATAGTATACTTGTTCGAGAATGGAGTTTTGATGACAACAACCTTATTTCAATATTAATTGATTATAAAATATATACTAACACCTTTATCTAGAATATATATATACACACACACATACATATGCAGGATTTGTATACAGGAATTAATACTAAAGACTGTGCAGTTTAAGAGCTTTTAGAGATTCAGAATTTAGAGATGATTCAAGACTCATGAGTAATCAAGATTTCAAGAGTTCAAGATAAATATAGTAATAGAGTCTAGTTTATGTAAGACTCTTAATAACACTCCAGGTTCAAATTCAAATTCTATTTTTCAATTTCTGATTTTAAAATTATTCTATCTTCAATTTTTATTAAGTTTCTCTATTTTACTTTTGATTTTAAACTCAAGTCTTATAGTTTATAAGTATATATATATTTATATAGTTATATACTTCATATTTATATAGTTTTAAATATAGTTTATATTTACGATTTCATATGATTTTCTACTTTATAATATTCATTTATATCACTATGTTTTAATTCAAGAATTCCCATAATTATATATATATATATATCAAAACACTTTAAAAATACTCAAATTTCAATTTTGAACTAGTATATGTCGACATACATAGTTCCTTAAGTGTCATATTTTTGATTTTGAAAGAAAGTGTCTTTTCACTATTTGTAACATTCCAGAAGCATTGCAACCTTTCAAATCTTATAAATAGGGGTTGATTTCGAATTTTTTTCATCAATCTTCTTCTTTATCTTCATCCCCTTTATTTACATCATTAATATTTCATATTTTTATAATTTCTACATGTGCGGAAATCAATTATATTTATATAAAACTTCTTCTCTTCTCACTCTCTACTCATTACTCTCTGAATCGAAGTACTATTGAAGAGTTATAGGGATGTTGTAATTATCTGGGAAGTGTTTGAGAAAAGATGTGTTTCTTGTAGCCTTGGAATCAAGGAAACGGAGCGGTGTTAATCTTGTGGCCAGGATAAACAAGGGGAATATACTTGATTAAGGGTGTTTAGAGCCGGTGGTAACCTTGTGGTCGTGAAATCAAGGGTGTTGTACTTGGATATTGATACAGTAATAAACTCTGCGCAATCCAGCATTGCGTGGGACTGGACATAGGAGTAATCCGAACCAATATAAAATCCGGTGTGTTCTTTCCTTTTTTGCATTTTATTTTTGTTTATCTTTGTGTTTCTGTTTGATTTTATGTCTATGACTATCTCTGTGGTTTGTGATTCATATAGTAGATCATATATGTTTTAGATTTCATTAAATTTCTCAAAAACGATGTTCACCCCCTCTAGTGTTAGTTTTGCCTTAACGATCCATTCCGCAATCCCTAACAACTGGTTTTATAGCAAGGTCTTTCAAAAATTTCATAATCTAATTTTTGATTTTTTTTTAGAAATGGCAATCAACACTACTAATAATAATAGTTCTTTTGTAGAGGGTCAGTCCACTATTAGACCACTACTGTTTAATGGTAGTAATTATTCATATTGGGCATGTAGAATGAAAATATATTTGCAACAGTAGGATTAGACACATGGAATATTACACAGAATGAGTTTGTTGAACCCACAACTAATTTTTCACAATGGACAAATGAGCAAAAGGCTGCTGCACAAAGCAATTCTAAATCCATGAATATGTTGTTTTGTTCATTAGATAGGAATGAGTTTAATAGGGTGTCTGCATGTAATACTCATATGAGATTTGGAGAACTTTACAAGTTACTCATGAAGGAACTAGTAAAGTTAAATAAACTAAGATATCAATGTTAGTTAACCAGTTTGAGTTATTCAAAATGAACATGAATGAGTCAATCTCCGATATGTATTGCAGATTTCAAGAGATAGTGCACTCATTAACAGCACTTGGAAAAACTTATTCTAAAGAAGATCAAGTCAGAAAAATATTGAGTTCATTAACTTCAGAATGTGACCAGAAAACATTAGAGATTGAAGAAGCCAATAATGCCAGTGAAATGAAGATTGAGGAGTTAATCGGAAATATAATGTCTTTTGAAGTCCAATTATAGAAAAGAAAGGAAAGCAAGTCAATTAAAAAGAAACTCATCGCATTTAAAGCAACAACAAATGATTCTGTCTCAAGTAGTGAAGATGATGAAGAAACATCCTAATGATAAGACATTTTAGAAAATTTCTGAAATATAAAAGGAAAAATTATCCTCAAAACAATAATCAAGGAAGTTCAAGAAGAAATGATGGACGATGTTATAAATGCAATAAAACAGGCCATATAAAGAGAACGTTTCCATATTCAGATAAATCGACTCAACAAACGGACAACAACAATTCATCAAAGAAGAGAAAGAAAGCATATGCAATAACGTTAGATGATTCAGATTCATGATCAAGTGATGAAGAGCCAGAAACCGGAAACTCAAATAAGTTCTTCACGGCAATTCAGAATTCAGAAAATTTTGAAGAAATGGATCTAAAAACCGGTTAGGCCTTTAATTAATTTTTTTCTTTGGTTGAATGGTTGTTTTGTTTGTTTTCTTTTTTTGTTTTGAATTAAAAAATTAAATTAAAAATCAAATTTTAAATTTGAATTTTGAAATTCAAAATGATAATAGTGAAAAATAATTAATAAATTAAATTTTTTGGGTGTTTGTTAGGATTAGAATTATTTCAGTAAATCGTTAAAACTGAAATATATCTCGATAATTTAAAATTACAAGTCACAAAAACCAAATGTCCTTTGATAAAGAATACATATGTCGACATACATATGTCCATATGTCGACATATCAGCCTATAATTTGAAATTCAAATTTTGAATTTCAAAGGTTTAAACTTTCAAACTTCCCTCCAACTTTTCACCAACTGCCAAGGTCTAAAAAGGTGTCATTGATTTCTGAAAAGTTGTGCCTATTCAATTCACATCCATATTCAATTTCTATATATACATCTATTCTCTCTACCTTTCATTCACAATTCAAACTATTTTCTTCATATCTATACTCTTCAAAACAATCACTCCAATGGCTTCCTCAAGTTCATCTAAGAAGTTAAAGTTAACTAAACAAAGGTTATCTTCATAATGATAGAGATGTTATCAAAACCTATATTGACTACCTAGCAAATGCTAAAGTCAATACGGGTGCTTTCCCTGTCTTTGGAGACATTCCTTCCTACGATCTTATCTCTCTTTTCACCCACAATGAAGTCTTGAGTCTAATTGACTCTCGGGATAACAATGAAATGTGTTATCCTAAGCTTGTCAAGATGTTCTATGTGAATCTTAATCGTGGATTTTATAAAGGCAACGAAGACTAAATTTGGAGTAGCGTCAAAGACACGCAAATTGTTCTAGATGCCGAAATCTTGGGCAATATCTTAAATTGTAGAAGCATAGGCTCGGATTTTGGATTTCAAAATCGATGAAACCGATTTAAAGACTTATCATGACATATTTGAAAGCGATGATCAAATGGATTTCAAAATCGCTTTTTCCGTCCATAAACAAGAAGCGTAAACCTACTCCTCCAACATACCATCACTTCTCATTCTGGAAATTTTAATAATCCAACACTCATTATCCGAAAAGCTTTCTTTGTTATTATTGGTGGCTATAAACATCAACTGGGCCGATATGTTCTTAAGAGAATTCAATCTCATAGAAACTTCATCTACAGAAAACACTCTTTACTATGGAGTTTATCTCACCTGCAATTTCAAATATTTCGGAGTTTATCTTCACAAAGAAGAATTTATGCCAAGAAAGGTGTTTAATTCCACAAACATACCCGTTATGCAAATTCCACTCACTTTCAAACCGTATGAGACATTCGAAAACAAACAAGCTCGAATGCAATAAGAACAAGCACCTATGGAAGTCGAAGAAGAAGAAACTTCTGTAGAACGTGTTGAGTGTCCAGTCAACACTAGAACCATTTCCAGAGAGATGATTGTTCAAAACCAAGTGAAGATTGTCAATAATCAAAAGAAGCTCAAAAGGAACTTTTCCAAAATGACTAAGTTTATGGTCAAGATAGTAAGAAAGCTTGGAATTTCATCTTCCTCCTCATCATCCACTGAAAACTAGTCTATCTTGTTTAACTTATCTTTATTATTCACTTGTATTTGCTTTCGAATCTCATATTTAGGGTGTCTTAATTAATTGAATGTATTTACTTTTTATGAAGTAATGAACAGAGTTTTATTTATGTCAAAATCATCTTTATATTTCTATAAAAACTCTAGAATTAAATATATTATAATATTAAATCAAAAGAATCAAAATTTGAAAATTTTCAAAATTTTAAAGTAATTATGTCGACATACATACTTTGCTATGTTGACATATAACTGCTAGATTTTCAAAACTTTTCAAAATTTAAAATTAAATAACTAACTCATGTCCATTCAGAATCCAACGAATTCCAGACCCTACTTAAGCCTATTTCTTCCAGAAAACTTCATTATTTGATTTATCCTTCTTCTTTATTCATTTCTTATCAAAACTATGGCAAATCCAATGCATAATCTAAGTGAAAATCTTGAAGAAACATTGAATTCCTTCAAGAACATTTTCTCTATAATTCTACGAAAGCAGCGTCATCTTGAATTAATCCAAATAAAGATGTTCGAACAACAAGAGAAGCACTTTGATGCAATACAGTGGCTAACCTCCTCTCTTTTTAGAGATGAAGATAACAATCTCGCTAAGGCACTACCAACCAAAGAAGATGAAGATTGGGAGGTAATCAAGAAGGATCCAATCTTTGGAGAAGACGGTTGGGTAGAAGTCCCAAGAAACGTTTAATTGTTTGGTACGATTTGATTGATTGGTCTGAATTTGTTTGATTTGGATTGTTTGACTTAGAACTTGCATATATTAAACATATGGTGTGGTGTGCTTGGTTTGGTTTGTATATATGACATAAAACATACGTAATTATAATAATTTGATACTTAGTCTTGATTGATGTATAATCATGAATTTAGGAAGTATTATTATAATTATACGATATATATATATATATATATATTTAGGATTCAGGGGGGGGGGGTATTTTTGTTTAGTACAAGGATTATATAGATATATTAGGATTAAGGGGGAGTACTTTTCTTTAGTATAGGAATTATTTAAATAGTTATAGAATTAAGGGGAAGTATTTTTATAATTCCTCTTTGATAATGCCAAAGAGGGAGAAATTATAGAATATAGAATTAGTTTATAGGATTCATATAGACTATGACACCCCACGTCCGTTAATATCACTCATTAAGAGAATGCATTAAGTTTCGCGAAGCGTTATAGATAAACAAAAACAGAAACATTACAAGACAGATATAAAACAACTACGGAATTAAAAACTTTATTAATTATAAAGCATCATGGTTCAAAACATCATATGTATGAAAATACATAAACCCAATACATTATTAAAACCTCTATCTTGCACTTAAAATATCTGAGTACAATAACAAAAGAAGCATAATCCCCAAAAGAAGCATAGCCATAGTAGCAAAGATAAGAATTTGAGCAATACATCTAAGCAGCTCCAAGCAAGACGATGGAAGAATCCTGATCAAGCTTGAGTATTCCCCCCTTGAGAACCTGGAGGGAACGAAAGAGAAAGAAGAGGAAACAAAATGGGTCAGAAATAAAATCTAGCGAGTCCAGTTACTTTTAGCAATAAAATAAGTAAATGTATCATGACATGCATATAAAGTGGATAAGAAAGATAACATCATAAAAGGTAGGTATGACAAGGTAAACAGGATAAACATGATAGAGTGTGTACGCTTCTCTAATGATTACTCTGCACCAATATTAGTATAACCAGAATGAGATGATCCCAACAACTGTAAGATGGTAGACTTATGTGTACTTCCAATGAGAGGTTTTCACCCCCATACAATCAACAGGCGGCCCAACGTTCTGGAATCACCTCTGAGGGTAATAATGTGCTCCTAAACATACCGGAGTCTAAATGTACCTTAATTACTACCCTAATCAATCGGTTCCCTACTCTGTAGATATCCTGTGCTGGTTCCACAGTAGGGTGTATCACTCCCTTAAGTGGCAACCCTTCATTTCTCGGATATGCACAACCATATCTACTGATGTCACATCGTCTTATTTTCTTGAGCAGGTGGAGTCATGAACGCACATGGCCCCAATGGAGTGCGCCGTCAGACACCGTCCCCACTTTTGGATCACTTACAATCAGCCCAGTAAGCGTGCCTCAACTCCGATCTAGTTCAGAGTACTCGTTTGATACCTATATATGGGTTACTGACTGAAATGGGTCCCATACACAAGATGATGCAAGCTCTCTCTCCTTCGTCTTGCATCCCCACTACTAGGTTTTCCATAGGTTATGCCTACCTATTGGTGTCATAAAATTGCATAACCCCAGCAGGTTAAGTTTGTGGGCCTATATATATAAATATTACCCACCACCCTAGATTTGCTTAACCCACCCACTATTCAAACAAGTTTACTTGACCCCTATTCAAGTTCATGTTCATACAATCCATATGGATTCAACTAGGTTAAGTATTCCAACTTTATTACCATATCCATTTATGGTTATAATGTGCTTGATCTCCCACATTAAGCCTACCACTTCTGGATGCTGGATATGTCGGTCGTTTCCGGACAGACTTCTTTCATGAGTCGGGCTTAACCTCATGTCTTTGCACGTCTCGTGTTTGTGCACATAGACCCCTTACATTAGATTCACCACTTGTGGTCGTTGGATATGCCGGGCGGTTCCGGGAAGACTTCCAACACAAGTGTAATCTAACCTCGTGTCTAGATGCGGTTACAGTTTCTAATTACTGTAATCCTACGCATTTCCAATTATTAACCAAATTTACCTATGTCATTATAGGTTTTCATGCCCTTTTTCCTAAGCTATGTTCATAATAAACTATATGCCCCAAATTCATATTATTACACTATATTCATGTTATGCCTAAATTTTGCAGTTACAAGTTATATGCAATAATAACGTTTTCCCCTCGTTCCCAATCTAATGTATTTGCATATTTCAATAGCATGCCTAGGCTCGAAGGTAGCCTGGCTATAAAAAGGAAAAGATAGAGGGAATAGAACATAGATGATCATACTAACATAATGGACATATAATGGCAGAAACGTGCATAAAACATATAGTGGCCTGATGACAAGGTAGGCTTATAGGAACAGATCTAATGAACATATGATAATAGGACTGATTCTAACATAATAGGGATAGGCATGATGTGATCTGGACAATGATTTAGAAGTCCAACTAACAACAAATCTGATTTGGTCATAAACATAATCGAACAGGTATAAGGTGATCTAAACATTGAATTAAATCTAAAATCAAAGGCAGATCTGCCATGATAAATAGGTACAGGTTCAGATCTAGTTCCTAATCATGTCAGAATAACTAAGATGAACAAGTTATAGCAGGTCTGATGTGATTCAAATGGTCATAGGAATAGATCCAAGTTATAGTCATATCAGGTTTAACTTTTAATTATTTACTAAAAGTAACTTAAACTCACAATGTTTGGATCTAGAAAAATAGAGAAGGGATTGCCAGCGTTGAATCACAGATCTAAGCTTGAATAACTTGATTGCAGAAGAAGAAAAGACTTGATTTGATCTGGGCAGAGGCAGCATCTAGTTCACCATTATTTTTGATGTGCAAAAACATAAGAAATGAGGCCATATTTATAGCCAATCCCCAAACCCTAATCTGTCTGATCTGCCGCAGGGGGGTCGACCCATAGGTCGACACCCCCTTGAGGGGTTGAACCCCTTGAACGGAAAAATTTCCGCCTCCCCAATTCTGAGCGATTTTGAATTTTTGGACCTGATTTTGAATTTATGGACCTTATATATATATATATATATATATGTATGTATGTATGTATGTATTCTTCTTGCGCATATACAAACTTCAAACCTTCATAACTTCTTCTTTCGTTGTCCGTTTTACGCTAACCAGGTATATAGTTTGACCAGAATTCCGAGACGAACGTAATGGCACAGTCCATTTCCCTAATTCTGAATATTAAATTAATTATTATTTAATTTGACATCTTTAGTGTTGTTAAAATTACGGGGTGTTACATTCTCCCCTACTCAAAGGATTTCATCCCCGAAATCTCTAAGTTAAGAAGAATGTATATCCTACCACCCATCACCCATCTACTCATCCACCAATCATAGGCATCCATTGTCCTTAAAGACTTCTAATGCTTATATGAAAATATGCAAAGGTTGTCCCAATACTGATGCGAAGATCAGGTAGTCTACTGATTCAGTCGACCTCCTTAATGCAAAGTATGTTAGTTCCATGAGTCCAATATGTATGCAATAATCCTATTATAACATGTAAGTTCTATATGTGTGCACAATCATCCATCCAAATGCAACATGCATATGATGATACATCTATTTCCATCCATAAAAAGAAAAAGAAAAATGCACACACATCCATATGCAGTATGAGAGTGATTAAGCCGATCTAGTGCCTAATGTCTGTGTATATGCATCCACGAGCAACCACTAGCAAACACTTGCATCCCTTGCATCTATCAAACATAACATGTTCAAACACATGTTTACATCCATGGGTTTCCTACCTAAAGGTGGAAGCTTCGATCGATAGGATATACTTTAAATGATAGAAACAAGCATAAATAAAAGATTTGGAAAGGAAGTTAAGAACGTACCCACAAAAAGAAAAGGGTACGATGCGTGAATCTTGTTATCAGTCTCCCAAGTCGCATCCTCTGGGTTATCTCCCCATTGAACTTTCATCAACTTGACTTCTCTATTGCATAGCTTCTTAACTTCTGATCCAAGAATACGGGTAGAAACTCGTCTGACCGTCTCCTCCCGTTCCACCTCTACTTCCTCCAATATACTTGGCTCAACTACTTCCACGGTATCATGTAAGAACTTCTGCAAATGAGAAACGTAGAAAACATCATGAATGCCGGATAGCCTCTCTTGTAGCTTTACTCTATAGGCCATTTGGCTAATCCTTTCTGTTATGGGAAATGGCCCTACAAATCTTGGTGCCAATTTCCCTATAGATCCGAAGCGAACCATATTCTTCAAAGATGACACCTTAATAAAAACCATGTCTCCTACTTCAAATTCAATGTCGGTCTTTCTCTTGTCTGTGTACGATTTCTGCCTATCTTGCGCGATCTTCATTCGCTGTCCAATAAGGTCAATCTTCTCGGATGTTTCTCTAAATATATCTGGTCTAAGTAGTAGTCTTTCTATAGATTCCCACCAACAAGTTGGTGATCTACAGGGTCGTCCGTATAATGCTTCGAAGGGTGCCATGCCAATGCTAGCTTGATAACTGTTGTTGTAGGCAAACTCTACTGAAGGAAGATGCTCTTACCAAGTCCCTCCGAACTATAGGATACACAGCCTTAAAAGATCCTCAAGAACTCTGTTCACCCTTTCCGTCTGTCCATCTGCCTGAGGGTGATAAGCGGTGCTCAAACACAACTGTGTACCTAATGCTTCTTGCAACCTCCTCCAAAATTCACTGGTGAAAATGGGGTCACGATCAATTACGATGCTGGAAGGTGCTCCATGAAGATGGACTATCTCACGAACATAAACTGCTGCCAACCAAGCTGCCGCCCTCTTGCTCTTAATTGGAATGAAATGAGCGCTCTTAGTAAGTCTGTCTACTACAACCCAAATACTGGTGTTGCCTTTCTTCGATCTAGGCAAACCATCTATGAAATCCATAGAGACGCTCTCCCGTTTCCACTGTGGAACCTCGAAAGGATGAAGTAAACCACCGGGCTTCTTTTGCTCAGCTTTGACTTGCTGATAAAACAAACATTGAGAAACAAGTTCTGCCACATCTTTCTTCATCCCAGCCTAAAAGAAAACCCTCTTCATATTCTATACATCTTATCACCTCCTAGATGAATAGTCAACTTAGAATGATGGGCTTCTTCTAGGACTATCTTTAACAAACTCCCAGTTTAGGGAACATAAAGCCTTCAATCTCCTCACTACCTCCTTTTATCGTCTATGGCATATCTACTGAGGTGACTAGAGGTCTCCCCTTTATTGAGCCTATCCAAGATGTCTTAAATTTGCGGATCATCTCTCTGTGAAGCTCCTATCTGATCCATAAGAGTAGGTCATATCTCTAGCGATGCAAACAGACCAGGCAAAAACTCGATAGAGGGTCTAAAATCAAAAGTCGATATGAACTCCAAGCTTTTTCTCTCCACAAACAGAGGACCTAAGGCCATCCTATGCCTACTCAGTGCGTGTGCCACCACATTACCTTTGCCAGGGGTATAAGCAATCTCGAAATCCTATGACGCTAGGAATTCCATCCACCTTTGCTGCATTAAATTAAGATCCTTATACGAGAACAAGTACTTAAGAGATTTATGATCAGTGTATAATTCGAACTTCTTTCCAAGAAAATAATGACACTACATCTTAAGTGCGAATACTATGGCAGCTAGCTCTAAGTCATGGGTAGTGTAGTTCTTCTCATGAACTCTTAGTTGTCTACCCCATAACATAATACCCTTCCTTCTTACATCAGAACCGCACCAACCCCTGTACCATATGCATCAGTGTATACTGTAAACACTTTGTTCCCATCGGGCAAGGTCAAGATTGGGGATGCTGTCAGAGCCCTCTTCAATCGTTGGAAAGCAACATCATAATCCATATCCCATGAAAACACTAAATTCTTCTTCGTCAGCCTGGTGAGTGGGGCTGATATCTTTGCGAAATCCTTAATGAACTTCCTATAATAGCCTGCCAATCCAAGAAAACTTCTCACCTCCGTTGCATTCTTTGTGACCTGCCAATCCTGAACTACAACTACCTTTGCGGGATTTACTACTATCCCTTCTTTAAAAACCACATGCGCTTGGAATCTCACCTCTTTTCTCCAAAAATGGCATTTGGAGAACTTTGCTTTAAGCTGATGCACACAGAGAGTTTTCAAAACTTCTCTCAAATGTTGGGCATGCTCTTCCTCAATCTTTGAGAAGATCAAGATATCATCAACAAAGACAGCAACAAATTTATTTAGAAACTCCCGAAACATCCTACTCATCAAATCAACAAAATAGGTGGGTGCATTCGTCAACCCAAAGGCATAACGAGCCATTCAGAAAAACTATATGGAGTCCTAAAAGTAGTCTTACCTCTACTTTACTCGGCCACCCTCAACTAATGAAACCCCATGGCCAAGTCTAACTGAGAGAATACTGATGCACCAACAAGCTGGTCAAATGGATCATTTATCCTCGGAAGTGGTGCTTGTTCTTCTTAGTGAGTTTGTTCAACTCTCTATAGTCCATACATAAGCGAAGCGAACCATTCGCCTTAGTTGTGAATACCATCTGAGCACCCCATTTAGATATGCTTCGCCTAATAAACCCTTTCTCAAGTTGCTCCCCTACCTTCTTACTAAGCTCCCTCCTTTCTCTTGGAGTCACATGGCGCATAGGTAATGCAACTGGCTTTGCATTGTCCACCAAATATATACGAAAATCGATCTCGTGCCTCAGAGGTAAGCCCCGTACCTCATCAAAAACATTAGGATAGTCATGGACTACTGGTACAGATCGCAGATCATTGATAAATGCATCATGAGACTCTAGGAAACTAAGCATAACAGTCTTGCGGGTCACAAGAAATCTCGAGGATCCTTCCATGGCAAGTCAAAAGTCTAACGACCCTCCTCTCATAATCCAGAATGGAACCATACATGGCTAGCCAATCCATCCCTTGAATCAGACCATAGCCCATAAAACCAAGCACATACGTGTCGCACTCAAATACGACGCCTAACACAAATATTCTCAAACCCCAACAAATCATGGACAAATGAGCCAAACAACCAATGGGGTTTTAGGAAACTATGGGATCCACTACCATACTAGTATTTGGGTGTAGAGACTAAACCATAGAACAAGATATAAATGAATGTGAAGTGACAGAATCAAAAAGAGCTCTAATAGGATGACTGAAAAGAGATATCAAACCTTACACGGAATCTTTCCTAACTCTATCTAGAGAACTAGTCGCGAGAGCATGCATCTCCCCTCTAGAAGCTCCTGCCCTTTGACCTTGTCACTGTTTCTTCGGGTACTCCTTAGCAAAGTGTCTGACCTCTCCACAATTGAAGCAAGTATTCTATAACACCCCACATTTTTTAAGATAATAAAATAAAAATAACTTATTTAAATATTCAGAATTAAGTGAAACGGACTGCGCCATTGCGTTCATCTCGAAATTCTGGTCAGGTTAGACACCGGGGTTGCATAAAACGGACATTGTATGAAGAAGTTATGAGCGTTAGAAATTTGTATACATATAAGGAACTTATATGTATATATATTAAATAAAAATTTATCTAGAAAATCAAAATTCACAAGTGGGAAATTTAGGTAGGAAAACAAACCGTTGGGGGTCGACCTAGTGGTATTTAGCTAAGGGAGTCGGCCCCACCATGGATCTGGATTATTCTTCCTGACGTGGTCGGTTTTGATATTTTAAATTTAAATCGAAGGGACCAGGTTTCTCCTGTATACCTATAAATAAGTCTGTAGAGCTAACCCTAAACCTCATATTTTTGAGGCTACACTGAAGCTCTGCCATTACTCTTCCTTAAAGGTCTCTTTAGAAAATTAGATTACTATTTAGAAGATTTCAAAATCAAGATCTGAAGGAGAGAATCGACGATAATAAAAAGGGTATTTAGAATCATGAAAACTAAGGTGATTTTCTAGATCAAATCTATTCAAATTTCTTCCTCTTTACTTCCTTTCACTTTTAATAAAAAAATCAATCCATGGTTATTAGGTTTTGGATCCAATGAAGGGAAAACGCATGGATACTAAAACTGGATCAGATCCAGAGTTGGGAAAGAATATTAGGAGAGTGGGTTTAAGCTGTAACATTTTAGATAATAATATAATATCATTTAGCATTCCCCACTATGTATAATTGAAACATGATATGTTTAGATGTTTAACAAATGTTGATAATGACTAAAGTGACAAGTATGATATGTGTGAATAATTAATATGCTAAGATATTAATTTGTTATGTTGGAATATAAGCTTTTCAAATTTTACATAGCTTTTACTGTTGTTTCAATTCGATGTTAATATGTGAAAATTGTATATCTGAGCCATTAACGACAGAAATTGAGTAAAATACATGTTAGTTTATGTGATTTGAGAAATTGCATGATTAAATGATTGTGGGTTAGAATTAAATACGTGAATATGGATTTTGGCATAAATCAAATTATGGATAAAGACCTTAATTTGGGCTTGTGGTACATAATAAATATGACTTGGGAAAAGGGAATGAAAACCTATAATGAAATAGGAATAATTGTTAAAGAACGAGCATGCCTAGACTTGTAGTAATTTGAAACTGTAACGCGCTTAAACACGAGGTTAGATTACACTTGTGGTAGAAGTCTGCCCGGAACCGCCTGATATATCCTGCATCCACAAGTGGTAAATCTAAGTGCATAAATAAGACATGTATTGGTGCTAAGACACGAGGTTAAGTCAACTTGTGGTAGAAGACTTCCCGGACCCGCTCGACAAATCCAGCATCCACAAGTATAGGCTTAATGTGAGAGGTCTAGTACATGAATATATACATATATAAATATATGTAAATGACAGGACTGATATACAACATTAATTATAATTAATGGAAATAGATGGAATTAAATGAATGATACGACAGTAAAAGGAAATGGGAATGAATGGGGAATGATAATAACCTATTATAAATAAATTACATTAATGAAAATGTTGCATAATAGGTAAACTTGTCCTAGGGACAAGTGAAGATTATAACTTAGGTTATAAGAAAACAATAAGGAAATTAGAATAATGTTACGAGATAAACTGTACTTAATTGTAAATTAAGTTATTTGTAAGAAGAAGAATCTGAAATCTACAGATGAGGACAACATAAGTTGGGTAGAGAAACTTATTAATGGACCTTAGTTAAGAAAACTAAGTTAATAAGTGGACAACAATAAGTTATAGTGATAACATAAGTTGGAATTATGAGTAAATGAGAAAGAATGAGGAAAACTTACGAATTAACTTATATTTAATCATAAATAATGACTGGCATGTTAATTAGAAAACATGTGAATTGAGATATACTTAATAACATATTAAGTAGAACAGGTTATTGTAACGATAAAAGAAAACAAGAATATAATGGGATTGTAGATTACAGACCTTGGGCCACAATCTAAAGAATAACATGTTGTGGGCTTATTAATAAAATTAAATGTATTAAGTTATATAACCGAAATCAATAAGCAAGAGGAACTTGGTAACTTGATTAAGAATTCAATGTGAACGGGAATAACCAAGTTAAATGGAAAACTGATGAGGTAAGGCAAGCGCGTAAAAGAATGTTTAGACATAAGGTCTAACAACATATTAAAGTAAGGCGCTTGGACCAGCCCGCATATTTGAGGATGAATAACCCAACGGTGTAGATCATCAGGGTGTTATAAGGCACGAGGGGAGCGCACATTCATCTGATTATTCAGTCGGCTCCGACGGACTGGAAGGGGAAGCACGCGGCTTCCTGAGGTACGTAAGGTGCTCCTGGTCGTCCTCTGTGTGGTGGCAGACGTTTAGGCTGTGCTCGCAGTGGTTGGGTTTGCACGTAACTACTAGGTGGGTGGGCCTTGACTGCAAAAGTAGCTTGGTAGTTAGAATGTTGTGTCGCGGTGACACTAGGGTGATTCGGTGGTTGCCTCAACGGGGAAGCGAAGGGTCATGACTAACAAGGATAGCAGATCGTCGAATACTCGTCATCGCCAGCCAGTGGGATGCGAAAAGACTAGAGCTAAAACCAATAGACCATTCACCTTTCACTATCGAGTTACGGTGGTTGAGTGTAGACATCAAACTAATGTTTAGATTGTTTGTTAGGGGCCAGTCGTTTAGCTCTTGTAGTCTTACTAGTTGAGGGAGTGGCCGAGGTGGGGCCACAACCACCATGAAAAATAAACCCGAGGGATATTTGTATTTTGAGGCTCTTAAAGGCGGGCCTGTACAGATATGAAAAAGCTCTCGACCGATTCCGTGTTTCTTGTATCACCCTGCCACGGAACTCGGTGCACATTAGCAAACATGCGATTAAGGCATCGAGCTACAAATTACGATACGTATGTGGGACAGTCTAGATACATGCATGTCGGCTCTGGGTGGTGTATCGTAGACTTGAGGGAATTACTCTGGTATGAAATCTGATTCGATCGACGGTGGCAGTGTGTACGCTTACATGGCGTAGTAATGACAGATATCTGCGTAATGTAACCTTGTTATGTAGAGATCCATATGTCACTCCGGCATAGGACGAGGGACTGCGTTCATTTCTGTGGCATTGTGGTTGAGACCATGCGAGTGGGGTACCATGGGGTGTACCTCAGTATTGAGGGGTAGCTACATATATATATATATATATATGTATTAAGTTAATCCACTGGGGAGTAAATGGGTACGACTTGTATGTAAGCCTTAAGTGTTGTTAACCCAAATAACCTAATAAATAAGAAAATAAGATTGAACGATATATGCAGTATTATCCAAAGTGTATAATTTAAATCCAGTCACCAGAACATGCGTTCTGACCCCCTCCTCATAACGTACTCATAGGTTAGATTTGTGGCAGAGACATGATAACTTTGGATACTGGTTAGGCAATATTATTAATATGGTAAGGCTATACTTTGACTATATTATATTTTATCCATTCCGCTGTGAGATATTTTCCGGGCTTTGACATATTTTATGTCTTTGTCTTTTCTGTAGGATACCAGAGCAAACCAACACGAGTTTCGATAGATTAGAATTTTGAAAAAAAAATCGGTCTGTCGGAATTTGGGTTGTTACATCTTGTATCAGAGCTTAGGTTCAGGGTTCCTATATAAATAGTGAGTGAACGTATTTGTATTTTAAAGGTATAGATATATTATAGAAGAACCAATAAATGGAAAGAAGTATAATATGGGATGTTTATCCTGTACAATAAAGGAAATTTGGGTGGAAGGGGTACAATACAGGGAAGAAGAAAATCATAGAAGACAGTGTTTTGGATAGTGGGTTCAGGATTGAAACCATGTCAGAAGAGGTTAAGACGGATTAAACATATGTGTAAGGATAAATGGGAAAATTACACCATTGGGGTTGTAGCACTCCGTAAGACAGAAAGGAGAAAATGGATCATCGAAATTTGAAGAGACCATGAACCAATTGACCAGCCTCCCCCTTTATGCTCAAAAAAAGGGGGGGGGATGACCTAGGTGTTGACCCATGGGGGTCGACACATCAGGCAAGGGGTCGACCCCAGGGTCGACCCCCCACGACGCAGAAAAAAATAAAAAATAAAAAGGGAACGAAGCCGAAGCTTCACCCCATTTTGCTCCCCACCCAGCCACCGAAACCCATCCCTTTTCCCCACTTCCCAAGCCCACAACCACCTCAAATCTCTGCCATTTCACGCAATTTTGGTGTCAAATCGAAGCTCTCAACGCCCTCTACCCAGATCTACTAGATTTTCCCCTCGATTTGAAGAAAATCGCCATGCAACCGTAGCCTTCCCTCTCTACTGCTTTCCCCAATCAACCCCTCAATAAATTGCCTAGTGCAACAGTCGGAGGGACATAGTGGAGGCGTATGCAAGCACCGTAGGACACAGTACTCTACTTGGGAGACTAGTCAAGTTTGAGGACTTCGTAGCCACCGATTAGGAGGCATTATTCCATAATGTGGAGTTGGACAGTATTTTGTACCATAATGTTGTTGAGAGAAGGGTTTTTCAAGGTTACTTCGTCTTTTTAATGCTAATCTGGTAATTAGCGATGAGCATGATATGATGGTTTTTGAGTCTAAGGTAAAGGAGTACATATCCGATTTACCCAAGCCCAGTTCGGGGCCATGCTTGGTATATGGGGATGGGGCATAAATTTAGAGGAGATTGAAATGTCAAATTTAGCAGTTTTCCATAAATCTTTATAAATGAGGATCAAAGGCATTGGGATATGACACATCTACGTCCATTAGCTAGAGTAGTCATACGCATACTGCAATATAATTTGGTTGCCAAGACAGGTGGCTTTGATAATATTTCTCCCACATTATGCTTGCTACCTATGCAGTCTTTGCAGGACTTGAAATAAATTGGGCCCGCTTGATTTTACAGTATTATAGCTCCTCTAGGGAGGTGAGACAGACTAATATTCCCTATGGATATCTGTGGACTATGGTTTTTGTACAGTCACATGTTCCCTTGGCAAGGGAAAGTTTCATATCACATCCCGGGCATATTATAGACCTAAGCATGTTGACTAGGATGCATATTGAGTTTCATGAGTTGATGGCAGTGGACCCACGACCAAAGGAGCATGAGAAAGAGGAAGGAATAGGTAAGAAGGACGGAGAGGAAGAGCCCCAAGAAAATATTGGGGTAGAGCCCTATTGGTATCAGCCCATGCCAGATCCTCAGCATTCACCTGCAGTGGACTCGCATCAGTGTCAGTACTTTAATCCCTCAGAGAACTACCCGTATACAGGCACAGAGCAGCAGTGGGAAGGTGCAGGATCTTCCCAGACCTTTGGATGGGACACATGGTCATCTAGAGAGCATAGAGACCTAAGAGCTGAGGTTAGGACCATCTCAGATAGAAAGACTCAACTAGTTAGAGAGCATTTGGATATCTTGCGGGGACAACAGAAGATAATTAGAGCACAGATAGAGGCTGCCCAGACATAGCAGCAGATCTTACATGAGATCTACGCCTCACAGCAACGATTTGATCAGATGCAGACAGAGATGCAAGACATGCAGCTAGAGGTCAGAGAGGGGAGTAGACGACAGGAGGAGCATCTAGGAAGAGTAGAGGATACTTTAGGTGGATTGGATTCTTTCATCCGTGATATCTTTGGACAGGGACCCAGGCCTCCATTCAAGTGGAGATCCTCTAGGCTACATGTGCCAAATCTTGACTATCTTAGCTTTACCTTGTTATAATAACATCTATGTTGGAGATCTACTTTATGTTAGTAGGGCTTGTATTTTTCTTTGATATAGAAAAACTATGCTTTGGATTTTCTTTGGTTTAGCAGTGTGTTGTTTATGTTGTGTAAAACTATATTATCTAGTAAGAAAACTTCTGTTATACCGTATTGTCACATATTAATAAAAGAAAAAGTTTTCTTATGTGGGCTGTGCTTGGATAGGAAAATAGGGGATCTTTATAGAGTAGTTACATCAAATCCAAGTACGGTAGGAGAAAGGTTGAAAAAGGAAAACGGAAGATGCGAAGTTCTGTTTTTCACCTTTTTGTATATAAGAAATCGAATTTAGAAAATTAGATTTTTTTTTTTGAAATTCGATAAATAAAGTTGGTTGGTAGTATTTTGGAGGCAACAATTGGATGAACTATGCTCTTACTGAGTAAGAGTGTTGGAAAATTTGGATGAAATGTATTTTTATTTTCAAAATATTGCATTCATATAGAACTTCCAGTACATTTAGGATGTGAGCATCATATTTTTAAAGGATTTTTGAAAAAAAAATTGCATACACATAGGAGGTACCGCTTAGGCATACATGCATTATTATGTTTTATTTCAATTTTCACAAGCATATGATGTTTGCAAAAAATTGGATATGCACATAATGGATGTATATTCTACGAGGGGTTAATTGATTTTTACTCTTACCAAATTTCGGGGACGAAATTTCTAAGGGTGGGAGAATGTAACACACCGCATTTTTTAACATAATAAAATAAGAATAACTTAAATAAATATTCAGAATTAAGTGAAATGGACTGCACCATTGCATTCACCTCGAAATTCTGGTCAGGTTAGACACCTGGTTTACGTAAAAAGTACATCGTATGAAGAAGTTATGAGTGTTAGAAGTTTTTATACATATAAGGAACTTATATGTATATACATTAAGTAAAAATTTATCCAGAAAATCAAAATTCACAAACGGGAAATTTAGGTGGGAAAACAGACCATTGGGGGGTCGACCTAGGGGTCGACCCACCAACAGGGGGGTCGACCCACCCTAAGGGGGTCAACCCCGAGGTCGACCCCACCCTGGATTATTCTTCCTGACGTGGTTGGTTTTTATATTTTAAATTTAAATCGAAGGGACTAGGTTTCTCCTATACACCTATAAATAAGTCTATAGACCTAACCCTAAACCTCATATTTCTGAGGCTACGCTGAAGCTATCCCGATCCTATTCCTCAAAGATCTCTTCAGAAATTTTGATTACTATTTAGAAGATTTCAAAATCAAGATCTAAAGGAGAGGATCGACGATAATAAAAAGGGTGTTTAGAATTATGAAAAGTAAGGTGATTTTCTAGATCCAATCTATTCAAAATTCTTCCTCTTTCCTTCCTTTCTCTTTTAATAAAAATAATCAATCCATGGTTATTAGGTTTTGGATCCAATGAAGGGAAAAACCATGGATACTAAAACTGGATTAGATCCAGAATTGGGAAAGCATATAAGGTGAGTGGGTTTAAGCTATAACATTTTAGATAATAATATAATATCGTTTAACATTCCCCACTATGTATAATTGAAACATAATACGTTGAGATGTTAAACAAAATGTTGATAATGACTAAAGTGACAAGTATGATATGTGAGAACAATTAATATTCTAAGATATTAATTTGTTATGTTGGAATATAAGCTTGTCAAATCTTACATAGCTATTATTGTTGTTCCCATTCCACGTTAATATGTGACAATAGTATATTAGAGCCATTAACGGAAAAAATTGTGTACAATACATGTTAGTTTATGTGATTTGAGAAATTGCACGATTAAATGATTGTGGGTTAGAACTAAATTCATGAATATGGATTTGGGCATAAATCAAATTATGGATAAAGACCTTAATTTGGGCATGTGGTACATAATAAATATGACTTGGGAGAGGTACATGAAAACCTATAATGAAATAGGAATAATTTTTAAAGAACAAACATGCCTAGACTCACAGTAATTTGAAACCGTAACGCGCTTAAACACGAGGTTGGATTACACTTGTGGTAGAAGTCTGCCCAGAACCGCCTAACATATCTAGCATCCACAAGTGGTAAATCTAATGTGAGGGGTCTAAGTGCATAAATAAGACATGCAGTGGTGCTAAGACACGAGGTTAAGTCAACTAGTGGTAGAAGACTGCCCGAACCTGCCCGGCAAATCCAACACCCACAAGTGTAGGCATAATGTGAGAGGTCTATTACATGAATATATACATATATAAATATATGTAAATGACAGGACTGATATACAACATTAATTATAATTAATGTAAATAGATGGAATTGAATGAATGATATGATAGTAAAAGGAAATGGGAATAAATGGGGAATGATAATAACCTATTATAAATAAATTACATTAATGAGAATGTTGCATAATAGGTAGACTTGTCCTAGGGACAAGTGAAGATTATAACTTAGGATATAAGAAAACAATAAGGAAATTAGAATAACTTATGTTATGAGATAAACTGTACTTAAATGTAAATTAATTTATTTGTAAGAAGAAGAATCTGAAATCTACGGATGTGGACAACATAACTTATGTTTATGTGTAGAGAAACTTATTAATGGACCTTAGTTAAGAAAACTAAGTTAATAAGTGGACAACGATAAGTTATAGTGATAGTATAAGATGGAATTATGATTAAATGAGAAAGAATGAGGAAAACTTATGAAATAAGTTATATTTAATCATAAATAATGACTAGCATGTTAATTAGAAAACATGTGAATTGAGATATACTTAATAACATATTATGTATAACATGTTATTGTAATGATAAAGAAAACAATAATATAAAGGGATTGTGGATTACAGACCTTGGGCCACAAACTAGAGAATAACATGTTGTGGGCTTATTAATAAACTTAAGTGGGTTTAGTTATATAACCGAAATTAATAAGCAAGAGGAACTTAGTAACTTGATTAAGAATTCAATATGAATGGGAATAACCAAGTTAAATGGAAAACTATGAGGCAAGGCAAGCACGTAAAAGAATGTTTAGACATAGGGTCTAACAACATATTAAAGTAATGCGCTTGGACCCGTCCACACGTTTGAGGGTGAATAGCCCAACTGGGCAGATCATTGGTGGTGTTATAAGGCACGAAGCTAGCGTACATTCATCTGATTATTCAGTCGGCTCCGAGGGATTGAAAGGGGAAGCATGCGGCTTCTTGAGGTACGTAAGGTGCTCTTGGTAGTCCTCTGTGTGGTGACAGATGTTTAGTCTGTGCTCGCAGAGGTTGGGTCTGCGCGTAACAACTAGGTGGGTGGGCCTTGACTACAAAAGTAGCTTCACAGTCAGAATGCTGTGACACAGTGACACTTGGGTGATTCGGCTTTTGCCTCAATGGGGAGGCGAAAGGTCATGACCAACAAGGAAATCAAATCGTCTAATACCTGTCATCGGCAGCCGGGGGATGCGAAAAGACTAGATCTAAAACCAATAGACCATTCACCTTTCACTACAGAGGTGCGGTTGTTGATGGAAGACGCCAACTGGATGTTTAGATTGTTTGTTAGGGGCTAGTCGTTTAGCTCTTGTAGTCTTTACTTGTTGAGGGAGGGGTCGAGTTGGGGCCATAGTCACCATAAAAAACAGACCCGAGCGATATCGGTATTTTGAGGCTCTTAAAGGCAGGCCTGTACAGATATGGAAAAGCTCTCGACCGAGTTCCATTTTTCTTGTATCGCCCTACCACGGAACATGGTGCACATTAAAGAACGTGTGGTTAAGGCATCGAGTTACAATTGACAATACATATGAGGGACAGTCTAGATACATGTATGTCAGTTCTGGGTGGTGTATCGTAGACTTGAGGCATTACTCCGGTATGAAATCTGATTCAATCTACGGTGACAGTCCGTACGCTTATATGGCGTAGTAATGGTAGGTATATGCAGAATGTAACTTTGTTATGTAGAGATCCGTATGTCACTCCGGCGTAGGACGAGGGACTGTGTTCATTTCTGTGGCATTATGGTGGAGACCGTGCGAGTGGGGTACCATGGAGTGTACCTCAGTATTGAGGGGTAGCTACATATATACTATATTAGGTTAATCCACTGGGGAGTAAATGGGTACAACGTGTGTGTAAACCTTGAGTGTTGTTAGCCCAAATAACCTAATAAATAAGAAAATAAGATTGAACGGTATATGTAGTGTTATCCAAAGTGTATAATTTAAATCCATTCACCATAACTTGTGTTCTTACCCCCTCCTCATAACATACTCGCAGGCTAGATTTGTGGCAGAGACATAATGGCTTTGGATATTGGTTACGCAGTATTATTAATACGGTAAGGTTATAATTTGAGTATATTATATTTTATCCATTCCGCTGTGAGATAATTTCTGAGCTCTGAGATATTTTATGTCTCTGTCTTTTCTGCAGGATACCAGAAAGCCAACACGAGTTTCGATAGATTAGAATTTTGAAAAAAATTCGGTCTGTCAGAATTCAGGTTGTTACATATTCTTCCTTCTTTTGCAGTCATTTACCAAGTGACCCTCGCGTCCGTAACTATGGCACTTCCTCTTATCCTTAGCCTTGTCATTATTTCCACCCTTCTTCTTCTTCTTCTATTGTTGTTATTGTCCTTTCTTGTGCCATACTTTCTTGTTTTGTGTTTCCTTAACCTTAACTTCCTTCTTCTCGCTTTTGCCTTTGTAACACCCCGTATTTTCCATGAATATTAAAGTAACAATTAAAGAATACTTAATTGTAAAAGAAGAAATAAGGGAAACGGGTTATGCCATTGCGTTCGTCTTGGAATTCTGCTTGAGATGAGCTTGAGTTTGCGTAATTCGGACTCCGTGTGAAGAAGTTATGGAGTTCAGAAAATTTCAAGTTTAAACACAAATTAAATTAAAATAATAATTAAGAGTCAAAACGGTTCAAAATTCGAAAATTCAGTCAGAGTGGCCTGAGCGTAAAATTTCCCGCTCAGGGATGTCAACCCCCCAAGGGGAGTCGACATAGGCGTCGACCCCCCCCCCCCCCCGGCGCCGTAGGGAGTTGACCCCTTTTTGGTCCTTTTCCAGTGACGATTTCTGAGTCATTAGGGCATATTGGCAATTTTTGGTTGGCTCACTTCGATCTAAATGGCCCTGATTACTCCTAGATTGATCTAATAGCTCATATTAAACTAAACTTCTATATAATTACCTCAACCCTAGACCTCAAAATTTCATTCCATGAAACCTTCATGCCGTCCATCTCCAAACTGGCATAGCCACCATTCTTCTCCAAACTAGAAATCAAGTAAGAACGCTCCAAACCAAATCCAAATTGGAGAATCAAATGTCTACATCAAAGTTAGCTTTACAAATTCAGAAATCATATACCAGAATACAAGATCCATTCTTTTCTGTAAGTTCACATTATTTTTAGATGTGAATACCTGATTGTAATCTTGACATGTAATAAAATGAATCAAGATCTATGCCTAATTTTAAGATAACCTTTTCAGATTTATCCATATCCTTCTATTGAATCTATGTCTTTCATGCCTTAGAGGTTTTTTTTGATTAAATCAGGCCTATCTTTGATGTACATCAGGTTTATAATCCTTTTGGATTCATGATGTTATTCTTATTCCTACGATAATGATTGTATCAGTTTAGTCAAGAATCTATCTTTGTTGGATCTGAATTTCCTGTATTAGGTCTGTTGTTACATGCCTATTCTTATTTTATGCTCCTTCTCTCTCTTCCCCTATTTCCTTTTTCTTTTCTGAACCTGGGTTACCTTCAAACCTAGGCTCAAATCGCGAAATACGAACGATTGAAATATGAGGGATATTTGGGTATAACCTATTTTGGGGAAATAATTGGGCATAACATATTCGGTGAAATTGTTGGTATAACTTGTAAATGATATTGGGGCATTATCATTATAACTTCAAGTTTGGGTTAATTGGCATGTAAATCAAGTTTTGGGGCATAATTGTTATTGTTGTGAACTTGGGGTAAATTGAAATATTAAATCAAGATTGGGCGTAAACTGTAAATTGAAATATTAAATCTAGATTGGGAATAACTATGGGTTGGGACGCCAAACATAATGTATATTCTGATTTTGGCGCATGACTATTATTGCAAATTTGGGAAGATTGGGTGTATCCTATTTTGATTAATAACTTGTAATCGAATTTGTTGGGCATAACTTGAGAATCGAAACATGACTAGTTTTGTGAAATTGGGATAATTAGCATATAAAATCTAGACTTTGACATGTATGGTAAATATATAAATTGGCTAAAAGATGAAGATGTCTAACCCGAGGTTGGATTGGGTTGCGGTGTAAAACTGCCCGGAACCGCCCGGCACATCCCGTAACCGCAAAAACATAGATCTAATGTAAGAGGTTAGCGTATTTAGCCAAAAACCTGAGGTTAGAATGAGTTTGTGGTAGAAGTCTGCCCGGAACCGCTCAACACATCCAGCAACCGCAAATAACAGTTCTAATGTGAGAGGTTAAGGCATTAATGAATAGATTAATGCTAATAAACAGACATGCTAAAATGGTAAGGTTAAGTAACATATGAATAAGCGATAGTTAACCGTTATAACATGTTAATTAGACAAGTGGGTGGGGTTAAGTAAATTTAGAATACTTAACCGTTATAACATGTTAATTAGACAAGTGGGTGGGGTTATGTAAATTTAGAACACTTAACCGTTATAACATGTTAATTAGACAAATAGGTGGGGTTAAGTAAATTTAGAACACTTAACCGTTATAACATGTTAATTAGACAAGAAGGTGGGGTTAAGTAAATTTAGAACACTTAACCGTTATAACATGTTGATTAGACAAATGAGTAGGGTTAAGTTAACCAATATAACATGATGAATGAACAAGGTTAAGTTAATAGGAAACACTTAACCAATACAACATGATGTGTGGTAGGGTTAAGTTAACACAAGAGGGCAACACTTAACCAATATAACATGATGTGTGGTAAGGTTAAGTAACACAAGAAGGCAACACTTAACCAAGGTAACATGACAAGTGGGTGTGTTAAGTTAACTCGACTGGATTGACGACACTTAACCAATACAACATGATGAATGGGTGGGTTAAGTTAACTTGAATTGGTTGATGACACTTAACCAATATTTCAAAGTGGATAGGGTTAAGGCAAGCTTAACCAATAATACGTGTGGACTTGATAAGGGGAAGGGTTAAGTAAATCTTGGGAAAGTGGGAAATATTAATATATATAGGCCCACAAACTTAACCATTATATAAACATGCGTGAATCAGTGGGAAGGTTAAGTAATATATGAATAAGCAACACTTAACCAATACAACATTTTAATTAAGCAAATGGGTGGGGTTAAGTTAAATTGGGAACACTTAACCATTATAACATGTTGATTAGGAAACCCTAGTAATGGGGACCCATTTTAGTAGTAACCCACATAGATGTATCATGGTACCCTGAACTACGCAAGGTGGGGCAT
Source organism: Allium sativum (assembly GCA_030737875.1). Lineage (NCBI taxonomy): Eukaryota > Viridiplantae > Streptophyta > Magnoliopsida > Asparagales > Amaryllidaceae > Allium > Allium sativum. The sequence goes on along the minus strand of CM060920.1, from coordinate 856,527,429 downwards.
GATTACTGGGCTGATTATAAGCGGTCAAAATAGCGGCGGGTGGTGCAACAGTGTAGGTCTCGATGGAGTACGGACGTGCACGTGCTCCGGAGCGGGAAAAGCAGGCACTGGCATCAGTAGTATATACTGTGCATCTTGAATTTGTGTCGGGTTGCCACCATAGGAATTGATACATCCCATGGTGGGACCAACACAGGTATCAACATACAAGCAGGGCCGAGTGACACAAGTAATGAATACATACGAGTTAGGGAGCCGATCGATAGGGTAGTAAGGGTACATCTAACATATCCATGGCAATTAGGCTGATTGAGTTAAGATCCTCATACTAGATGTACACCTGAAGGCTACCACAATTGTGGGGTTGGGATCACCTTGTTATTTAACACAGGATACTAGTTGGGACACTAGTAGGGAATACAAATCATTCTATAAAAGACACTAGTTAGGATGCTAGTTGGGTGGTGCAGAGAAAATAGGAAATCAGAGAAAGAATCGAAGCACATTCAGTGTATCTTGCCTTGTCATATCGAACAGTGAGGTGTAGGAAATATCTTAATAATTAGAAGCGCAACCATCATATCCTGTTTATCTTCTTTACCTTGTCATATCTAGCGCTCATCATTTGTTGCCTTTCTATGTTTATTATCATGGTTATGTCTTATATCCAGTTTATTCATGTCATGATGCTTTTACCTATCTACATGCTGAAAATCACTGGACTTACCAGACTTATGTCTGACCTAGTTTGTTTCTCCTCTTTTCTTCTGTTCCTCCCCAAGTTCACCGGGAGGGAATGTTACCACTTAGCTCAGTTTTCTTCCCCAGCTCTAAGATAGTCGATGTATAGCTTTGAACTCTCTTTTTCCACTTCTATGGTTGGCTCATGCTTTATTAGGGAATATCATGGTCATTTTATGCTTCTTTATTTTGTTAAACAAGACAGATGTTTTGTTGTAATGTGTATTGGTGTTGAAAAACAATCTTTGTACAAGCTGTTTTACCAAGCTGCTGTTTTATCAATAAAGCAAAGTTTAATTTATTTTCCGCTGTATAAATTTTGTCTGTTTTGTAATTTATCTGTTCTATACACTTATGATGCTCCACCGAAGTTAATGCATTCCCTGCGAGAGTGACCTTAACGGAGGTGGGGTGTTACACGTGGTATCAGAGCTGAAGGTTACCAGAACAGATAAAAAAGGATTTTGAAAACCGTTTCCAAAAGTATTTTTATAAAGAAATATTTACAAAGACATGTTTTAAAGAAGCGTTTTTTTAGAGAAAAGTATTGTTTTTGAAAGGCATATTCCCCAAAGCCGTAGACACTATCTTTCAGTTCTCTATTTGAATCTCTTCTTCCTTTCTTTCCGCCATAGTCTCGTAGGCATATGACATGTCGAGGGTGAAGTAGTACCCAACCTCCATCTGTAGCCGCAGTAGCTTCACCTGCGGCTAATCTTCTTTCAAGCTTTGTAGGTTGCCATGTGGTGGAGGTAGTTTTGAGAAACTTGTCGACAAGATACACAAGGATAGTAATAATGAGAATAAGGGAGTTTGGGCCAAGGAGCACAAGCTCAAGGATAAGAACCTAGTTGATATGGCTTAATCCTCGCAGAAGGAGAAAGGTTAAAAGAAAGAGGCCAAAGGGGAAGAATTACAATCAAGGGATTGGAATATAAGGAGGGTGGAAGAAACAATAGATTCTACGACAAGAGGAAGTGTCTTTTCTGTGGTATAGCGGGTTATTTAATTGTAGGAAAAAGAATACAAGTGGTGTAGCAGGGCATCCTATCAAGGATTGCCCGAAGGACAAGAGCAAGGGCAGAGGACAGGACCTACTTCTGGAAGACAGTTTCGTGCTCTCATGGCACCAGGACAGGAGAGAGATAGAAACGTTTTTGTTGAAAGTTTGATTTTCTTTTTTTTTCGAACTTTGTTTGCCTCTGGCGCTTCACATTCTTTTCTATCTGCTTCCATAGTTGAGTCTCTACACCTTAGTACTAGTAGGGTAGAGGATCCCATTATTGTCTCAAATCTAATTGGTGATTCGGCTCATTTTTGATTTGTAAGGATTTGAGAATAGCTATATTAAGTATTAAGTTTAAGTGTTATGCTTATGTTTTTGGTTTCATGGGCTATGGGTTGATTCTAGGCATGGATTGGTTAGCTAGAAATTGTGAAAGGAGGTTAGTTAGATTTTTGACTTGCCTCGGGGATACCCTCGAGATTTCGTACGATCCTAAGGGATCAGTTTGGCTTAGCTACCTAGAATCACTTGATGCATCTACCAAAGATTTGCGATCCGTTAGAATAGTCCATGAGTACGCAGACGTTTTTGATTAAATTAGGGGTTTGTCCCCTAAAACGCGAGATAGACTTCCACGTATATTTAGTTGACAATGCAAAGCCCTTTGCATTACCTTACGACACGTGACTCCAAGGGAAAAGCGGATGATATTTTGGTTTTCTCTAAGAGGGGGGAAGAACATGCTTTGTATCTAAGGGAAGTCTCGAATACCCTCCAACCACATCAGCTTAAGGCTAAGTCCTCCAAATGCCATTTTTGGAGGAAAGAAGTGAGGTTCTTAGGACACATGGTCTCTATGGAAGGGATAGCGGTGGATCCTGAAAAGGTAAGGTCGTAGCAGATGCCTTAAGAAGAAAAAGGTTGACTTCAAGTCCTCTTTATGTGAAAAGGAAAAGTTCAGGATACATATCAGCCTTTGATTTTAAAACCTTCGGTTAAGTTAGTAGTTGGCATCACTAGGAGTAAGACCTACGCTTTTGGATCAAATAGGGACTTCACAAAAGACTCTAAGATAGTTGATGCAATGGATAAGTTAAGTAGAGGAGGGACCCCCAGTCACCTTAATAAATACACTTGGTAACATGTTTAGCATCTTTTTATTTTCAAGAGATAGTTCTTGGAATGTTAGCATGATACAACAGAAGTTGTAGTGCCGAGTAAACTTGAAGGAGAAGAGGTGGAACGAGAGGCGACAGTGAGATGAGTCCCAACTTATATTTGGGAAACAGAAATTAAGAAGCCACACAATCATGAATTTAAGACAGTCAGAGCACAATAGAGTGAAGCTCAAGAAGATGCGACTTCGAAGACTGAAGACTAGATACGCGCATGATACCCTTTTTCTTGAGGGTATATCCTTGATCTCTTTTTCTAGGAATTTTATGCATACTTATTTAGTATATCCTCTAGGTCATATCTTCGATCCTTGGGTAGAAGCCAATGTATGTAAACATGTGTTTGAAACATGTTATGATTGATGGTTGCAATTGGTTGCTCATGGATGCATATACACACACATTAGGCACTAGATCAGCTCAGTCACTTTCATATTGCATATGCATATATGTATTTGTATATGGATTGAAACTTGAGGTGTTATCATATGGATGTTGCATTTGTATGAATGATTGAGCACTCGTGTAGAAGTTATAAAATACGATTAGGAGTAATTGCATACATGATGGACTCATGGCACTAGCATAATTCGCATTAACGAGGTCAACTGAATCAGTAGACTGCCTGATTTTGCATTAGATAAGGACATATACACACACTATGCATATGTTCATGAAAAGCATTAGAAACCTTTTAAGGACAATGGATGCCTGTGATTGAATGATTGAGTAGATGGATGTCGGATGGTAGGATAAACATTTTTCTTAACTTAGAGATTTCGGGGACGAAATCCTTTAAAGGAGGGGAGAATGTAACACCCTGTATTTTTCATGAATATCAAAGTAACAAATTACAGAATACTTAATTGTAAAAGAAGAATTAAGGGAAATGGGTTACGCCATTGCATTCGCCTCAGAATTCTACTTGAGATAGAGCCCGAGTTTGCATAAACCAGACTCCGTATGAAGAAGTTATGGAGTTCAAAAAATTTCAAGTTTAAACAAAAATTAAATTAAAATAATAATTAAGAGTCAAAATGGTTCAAAATTCGAAAATTCAGTCAGAGCAGCCTAAGCGGGAAATTTCCCACTCAGGGGTGTCGACCCCTCCGGGAGAGTCGACATAGGTGTCGACCCCCTATAAGGGAGTCGACATAGGTGTCGACCCCCCTGTAGGGAGTCTACCCCTTTTTGATCCTGTCCCAGTGACGATTTCTGAGTCATTTCTAAGTCATTAGGGCATATGTGGCGATTTCTGGTTAGCTCCCTTTGATCTGAATGGCCCTGATTACTCCTAGGCTCATATTAACTAAAACTTCTATATAATCACCGCAAACCTCAACCCTAGACCTCATAATTTCATTCCGTAAAGCCGTCATGCCGTCCATCTCCAAACTAGCATAGCCACTATTCTTCTCCAAACTAGAAATCAAGTTAGAAAGCTCCAAACCAAATCCAAATTAGAGAATCAAACGTATACATCAAAAGATTAGCTTTACAAATTCAGAAATCAGATCCCAGAATACAAGATCCATTATTTTCTGTAAGTTCACATTATTTTCAGATGTGAATACCTGATTGTAATCTTGACATATAATAAAATGAATCAAGATCTATGCCTGATTTTAGGATAATCTTTTCAGATTTATCACTATCCTTCTATTGAATCTATGTCTTTGCATGCCTTAGAGGTTATTTGTTGATTATATCATGCCTATCTTTGTTGTACATCAGGTTCATAATCCTTTTGGGTTCATGATGTTATTCTTATTTCTACGATAAGGATTGTATCAGTTTAGTCAAGAATCTATCGTTGTTAGATCTAAATTTCCTGTATTAGGTCTGTTGTTACATGCCTATTTTTATGCCTGTTCTTATTATATGCTCCTTCTCTCTCTTCCCCTATTTCCTTTTTCTTTTATGAACCTGGGTTACCTTCGAACCTAGGCTCAAATCGCGAAATACGAACGATTGGAATACGAGGGATATTTGGGTATAACCTATTTTGGTGAAATAATTGGGCATAACATATTCGGTGAAATTGTTTGTATAACTTGTAAATGATATTGGGGCATTATCATTATAACTGCAAGTTTGGGTTAATTGGAATGAAAATAAAGTTTTAGGGCATAATTGTTATTGTTGCGAACTTGGGGTAAATTGAAATATTAAATCTAGATTGGGCGTAAACTGTAAATTGAAATATTAAATCAAGATTGGGCATAACTATTACTTGGGACGCCAAACATAATGTATATTCTGATTTTAGGGCATGACTATTATTGCAAATTTGGGAAGATTGGGTGTAGCCTATTTTGATTAATAACTTGTAATCAAATTTGTTGGGCATAACTTGAGAATTGAAACATGACTAGTTTTGTGAAATTGGGATAATTAGCATATAAAATCTAGACTTGGACATGTATGGTAAATATGTAAATTGGCTAAAAGATGAACATGCCTAACTCAAGGTTAGATTGAGTTGTGGTGTAAAACTGCCTAGAACCGCCCGGCACATCCAGTAACCGCAACAACACAATCTAATGTGAGAGGTTAGCGTATTTAGCCCAAAACCCGAGGTTAGAATGAGTTTGTGGTAGAAGTCTTCCCGGAACCGCCCGGCACATCCAGCAACCGCAAACAACAGTTCTAATGTGAGAGGTTAAGGCATTAATGAATAAATTAATGCTAAAAAACAGACATACTAAGAATGGTAAGGTTAAGTAACATATGAATAAGCGACAGTTAACCGTTATAACACGTTAATTAGACAAGTGGGTGGGGTTAAGTAAATTTAAAATACTTAACAATTATAACATGTTAATTAGACAATGGGTGTGGTTAAGTAAATTTAGAACACTTAACCGTTATAACATGTTAATTCGACAAGTGGGTGTGGTTAAGTAAACTTAAAACACTTAACCGTTATAACATGTTAATTAGACAAGAAGGTGAGGTTAAATAAATTCAGAAAACTTAACCGTTATAACATGTTAATTAGACAAGTGAGCAGGGTTAAGTTAACCAATATAACATGATGAATGAACAGAGTTAAGTTAATAGGAACACTTAACCAATACAACATGATGTGTGGTAGGGTTAAGTTAACACAAGAGGGCAACACTTAACCAATATAACATGATGTGTGGTAGGGTTAAGTAACATAAGAAGGCAACACTTAACCAAGGTAACATGATAAGTGGGTGTGTTAAGTTAACTCGACTAGACTGACGATACTTAACCAATACAACATGATGAATGGGTGGGTTAAGTTAACTTGAATTGGTTGATGGCACTTAACCAATATTTCAAAGTGGATAGGGTTAAGTCAAGCTTAACCAATAATACGTATGAACTTGAAAAGGGGAAGGTTTAAGTAAATCTTGGGTAAGTGGGAAATATTTATATATATATAGGCCCACAAACTTAACCATTATATAAACGTGCGTGAATCAGTGGGAAGGTTAAGTAACATATGAATAGGCAACACTTAACTAATACAACATGTTAATTAAGCAAATGGGTGGGGTTAAGTTAAATGGGGAACACTTAACCATTATAACATGTTGATTAGGAAACCCTAGTAACGGGGACCCATTTTAGTAGTAACCCACATAGATGTATCATGGTACCCTGAACTATGCAGGGTGGGGCACGATTACTGGGCTGATTATAAGCGGTCAAAATAGCGGTGGGTAGTGCAGTAGTGTAGGTCTCGACGGAGTACGGACGTGCAGTGCTCCAGAGCGGGAAAAGCAGGCACTGGCATCAGTAGTATATATTGTGCATCTTGAAATTGTGTCGGGTTGCCACCATAGGAATTGATACACCCCATGGTGGGACCAACACAGGTATCAACATACAAGTAGGGCCGAGTGACACAAGTAATTAATACATACGAGTTAGGGAGCCGATCGATAGGGTAGTAAGGGTACATCTTACATATCCATGGCAATTAGGCTGATTGAGTTAAGATCCTCATACTAGATGTACATCTGAAGGCTACCACAATTGCGGGGTTGGGATCACCTTATTATTTAACACAGGATACCAGTTGGGACACTAGTAGGGAATACAAATCATTCTATAAAAGACACTAGTTCGGATGCTAGTTGGGTGGTGCAGAGAAAATAGGAAATCAGAGAAAGAACCAAAGCACCTTCAGTGTATCTTGCCTTGTCATATCGAACAGTGCGGTGTAGGAAATATCTTAATAATTAGAAGCGCAACCATCATATCCTGTTTATCTTCTGTACCTTGTCATATCTAGCGCTCATCATTTGTTTCCTTTCTATGTTTATTATCATGGTTATGTATTATATCCAGTTTATTCATGTCATGATGCTTTTACCTATCTACATGCTGAAAATCACTGGACTTACCAGACTTATGTCTGACCTAGTTTGTTTCACCTCTTTTCTTCCGTTCCTCCCCAGGTTCACCGGGAGGGAATGTTACCACTTAGCTCAGTTTTCTTCCCAAGCTCGAAGATAGTCGACATATAGCTCTGAACTCTCTTTTTCCACTGCTTTGGTTGGCTCATGCTTTATTGGGGAATATCGTGGTCATTTTATGCTTCTTTATTTTGTTAAACAAGACAGATGCTTTTTTGTAATGGGTATTGGTGTTTTGGTGTTGAAAAACAATCTTTGTACAAGCTGTTTTACCAAGCTGCTGTTTTATCAATAAAACAAAGTTTAATTTATTTTCCGCTGTATAAATTTTGTCTGTTTTGTAATTTATCAATTCTATACACTTATGATGCTCCACCGAAGTTAATGCATTCCCAGCGAGAGTGACCTTAATGGAGGTGGGGTGTTACAGTCTTCCTCATGCATCAAGGCCATATCAGCAAGCCTTTCAAAAGGTGCTCCCACTGGAATATGGGACATAGCTATCCCCTGAAGGAGTTCATTCAGTCCTTTAACAAACCGCAAAGCTTTCTTATGTGGAGTATCTACCAGTTCCAATCCAAATCTCGCTAGATGGTTGAATTTGTTCACATATTCTTTATCAGTCATGTTTTCTTGCTTGAGCGCCAAGAACCTTTTCATTTGCATGCTTTTCTCAGCTTGAGAAAGAAATTTCATTTCGAACCTCTGTCTAAAATCATCCTAAGTTTCCACCGGAAGCCCCACTTATGTTACTTCCCACCAGAGTGAGTCTTCATCCTTCAGTAGCCAAGTGGCTAATTGAATCTTCCTACGATCGTCCACTTCGAAAATTCCAAACAAGTCCTCTGTCTCCTTGAGCCAATTACTTGCCTCTACAAATATCTCGGTTCCACGGAATGGCTTTCCTCCCATAGCATATAAATCTTTGCAGATCTTAGAGAAGTTATCTGCATGCGGAGGAAGAGGAGGAAGAACGACATGTGCAGCTGGGGGAGGAATGCCAGCTTGACTACCGGCAGGTGTCGTGGCCTCTAGATACCTATGGAACCAGCCTAGTATCGTAACGCCCTCTGGAATATTAGGTTCCCCAGACATGCTGAAAAGAAAAGGAAAGAGATTTAGACAAAGGATCGAAAGATATTACATATGGCTTTGGGGAATATGTTTTTCAAAACAGACTTTTCTTTTTGAAAATGCTTTCTTTTAAAACATTTTTGAAAATAATTTTCAAAAACTTTTATCTAATCTGGTAACCTTAAGCTCTGATATCAAATGTGAAACACCACGTCCGTTAATGTCACTCATTAAGAGAATGCACTAAGTTTCGTGAAGCGTTATAGGTAAACAGAAACAAAAACATTACAAGACGGATATAAAATGGCAGCGGAATTAAAAACTTTATTAATCATAAAGCATCGTGGTTCAAAATATCATATGTTTGAAAATACATAAACCAAGAATGTAACAGCCCGACAGATTTTCGACCCCGAAAATTGACATAAAATATTTTCATATAACATGATGACCTTCCAAGTACTGAAAACACTGGAACGTTAATAGAAAGAAAATAGAGGGTGAGATAATAAAAAAGAAATATCGGAATAGAAGAAGAAGAAGAAACACACAACACAGAGTCTCACATCGCATCGGAATAAAAGAATAATATGGAATTAAATCTTTACTGAGAGCTTTAAAGATACTTACAATAATCAGAGTATATCAACACATCTGGACAGTTGTAATAACCTGTCCTTAGATACAATCACACAATGGAATAATTACTAGATATCATACGTCTGAACTCCTCCAGCTCGTCTCTGGATTTCTCAGCATTTGATAACCTAGACCTGTACACCTCGGTCTAACCCGAGTATTACAAACACTTGGTCAGTCTGGTGAACTAGAGTGAGGAAAACACAATAAGTTTAAAGGTATCACACAACTTGATTTTAAAGTCAAAAATCCTTTTGAAAGAAAAGGATAATCGTAAGAACAAATCCACACATAAATATGGACAGTTTTTACTTACGATAACCCAAAACATTTTTGAAATCAATATCTTTTCTGATATTATAATAGTGTCTAAATACAAATAAATATCAATCTAGCAGAAAGCTTGCATCTCACGCTCTACATAGTACATAGTATACAATCAAAACCGCGGGTTCTTATTGGAGAATGTATTTCCATGGCATGGTATGGGCAACCACCTTTTCGACAATGTACCTACAGAGATGAATACATTGGGGTTCAACAAGAATATCTTACAACCCAGGCTAAACATGACCGACCCCTCACTTCTCTTGAGAGTACCGAATATATCATTACCACGGTTGGGGGCCAGCCAACCGAGCCGATAGCATATGTTGACGGCAAAAAATTCGTAAACACCAAAGATTCCTATTACTAGGAATAGTTAATTTGGTCGCAAGACTAGGTAAGAGAAAGAGGTAAATGACATGAGAATTTATAGTGGTTCGGCCGCGGATTAGGCCTACATCCACTTTGGAAGGATGTTGAACTTTTATTAATAACTCAAGAATTACAAGGTAGAGCCATGCTCATTACATTCACTTTTACAATTGCCATATACTAGGTATTTGGGAAAAAGAATATTTAATTCTTCTTCTTCCTCAAATAAGAGATGCCATTAATGAGGCTCATGAAGCTCTAGGAATGTCTCAAGTAAAGAAAATCCAACCTCTTTGAAGTGTGAGGCCATGGACTATTTATAGGAGTGGGGTTAGGTAGGATTAGGTGGGAGTAGGTAGAAAGAGGGACCAAATGCAGAAAATTCGAACCCACCGCCTACACAGCTCGAAATTTCGAACCCGGAATCGGGCAAAAATAGGGAGATCTGGGTTGGAACGGAGCATTGTGGTGGCCGGAATCAGACAAAAACAGCGAGATATGGGTTTCGGTTTTCGTTATTTTGCGAGCAATCAGATCAGTTTCAGGTGGAGGTGTCAAGGTAGTTTTGTAGAGGAGGTCGAGGGGTTCAATTTTGCTTCAGGTCGATGGACCTGAAACTGAACGTGGCAACCGTGGTGGATAGTTGATCAGTGAGCTTCGTTTTCGAGTTGTGTTGGAAGTAACGGTGGGTCTTGGATCAAATCATGGCGATGGGGATGTTTTCCTGTGGATGTATCTGAACATAGGTGGAAGGGGGTTGAGTGGCCGTCCGTTTGGCGGCGGTCCGGTGGAGTAAGGTGGTGCGTGGTGGCGTGGATAATGCGTTGAACGGAATTTGGGCAAGACCAGTTTTATGGTGATTGGAGCACAAACATGGTTCGGCGGACTGGACGATAAAGGAGGGGGAAACGACGGTTCTGGAAGCGTCAAGGGTTGAGTCTCTAGTGGTGCCTATTGATGGCGGCGGGCCATCGTTGAATTTGAACTGTTGAAAGGCGGTTATCAAATTACTGGAAGAAGGAAATTACGGGTTTCAAATGGTTTGGGGGAAAGAAAGCGCGTTGGCACAGTAATTGATGTTGACGTGGCCAAGTTAATGTTAATTAAGGTAAAAATTAGTTTAGTTATTAATTAATTAATTATATATAGTTTATATTATATATGTTAGAACTTGTTATAACAATAACTCGTCCATACGTTGTCAGAATCAGGTGAAATTGGATCCGTTCGGATTGCGGCGATGAGCACTACGTGTACAAGTTGGTTTGGTCAAAAAAGGAGGCAGTTGGATTTTTTTATAATTTTATATGTATAATATATATAATATATACTTCGTCGATTTCCTTTCAAAACATATTTTATAAATCGTTTTAAATTCGTTTTCAAAACGATTTCAACTTCACATTCAATTTCTGGTCAAAATTGAATATTCCATATCATTAATCTGTAAATGATAATATTTTCAAAATGTTATATTTTGAAATCATTTCGTTTTCGATAATCATCATAAAACGAATATAATCGATTTAAATATCGTTCGCGTCAAAATGGAGCATATCTAATCAACACGGCTTTATATATTTCAATAACTTCGTTATTCTATTCAACAAATGAATAATTTCTTCAACACATGAACATATATTTTATTCAACACATGAATATATATTTTTATTCAACACATGAATTTATATTTTTATTCAACACATGAATATATATTTTATTCAACACATGAATTTATATTTCTGATTCAACACATGAATTTATATTTCTTATTTTCCAAATTGGAATGAGGCCCAATCAATTACTATATAACGTTTATTATATGGATTCCCTACAACACATGTATATAACAGCAATGATAAATCATCAACCATCATCCAGAGTGCACCACACAACTGCATAAGCATTAAATATAAATAATTAACGCTTACACAGTCTGTCAACCCATCGATTGACATACAACTAAACAATCGGGATTAGTGTACGTCAAATATCATCCCAATACCCGTGTGGGGTTTCAAATCAATAAACACATATTTTTATTTGTGTAGTTGGGCAATGTGTAAAATTTATCGTCCCAATCAATATCAGTCAAATCAGTGTATATAAACAAATCGTCCGATTTGTTTATAAATATTTATTTTATATACACTTTAAAAATTATATTTTTAACTATAAAATATTTTCCACTATAAAATATTTTATTTCATTTCACATCACACAATCAAATTTCACAACACAGCAATCAAACAAACAAGTCATCCATGGCCTGTGGACGACGGGTGTCGGGTGCTGCTAAGCACCGTCTGCATCCTAGTATATATTTCAAACTAGAAATTAAAATAAAGGTGAGGAGTTCTCACCGAAAAGCTAAACCAAACACCGCGACTCTTCTTATGTAGAAATCTTCGCCGTGCTCGCCTTTTGCCACTTTCGTCGACCGTATCCACTACATATATAAAAATCGCATTTTAATATCGTTGTTTCATATATAAAAACCACATTTTTATAATTACGCTATATGGATAAAAATTCTATTTTTATACCGCTACTATATAGATAAAAATTCTATTTTTATAAAGGTGTTCATATAATAAAGATTATATTTTTATATCGCCACTCATATAAAAATCACATCTTTTCTCCTTCTACATAATAAAGATCGAATTTTTAATACTTCTATAATATAAAAATCATATTTTTAATCTTCTACTAATATAAAAATCATATTTTAATATTCACGTATAATAAAAATCATATTTTTCATCTTCACATATATAAAAATAACGCCTTTCATATGTTAAAAAAGAAATCCAGTCTTTCCTATAACAATAGTCATAACTTTTCATGACCAAATTCATATTTTCTCTGCTTTATATATATTTTAAAACAATGCTTTTATTTCATACTAATTATGTAAAATAATATATAAAAACAAATATAAAGAAAACTTACTTTTCAATTTCGTTTACTGTGGAGGAGGGGGAAATGGCACGTCAGAGTTCATCCGAGGAGGGCGCAACAGGTCGGAGGCGTTGGAGGTGTTTGAGCGACAGGGCTAGGGGGAGGTGCGCGTTCAGGAGGAGGATTTGGGTGGCTCGATTAGGTCTTGGGTTCAGCTTTTTGTGGTGCGGCTCGATTCAGAGGAGGAGGGGCAGAAGATGGAGGCGGAGCGGCTAGAGGATGGACGGGGCGATGAGGGGGAGGCGGTGCGGTGGACCCCCGATGGGCGGCGACCCGATCTGAGAAGGAACGGTTTTTTTTTGTTTTCTATTTTGATTTCTATCGTTGATTGGAAGGGGAAGGGAGAGGGAAAGGAAGAATATATATATAATTTTATATAATTTATTTATTTTATAATTCCAAAAAGCAACTTTAAATTTCGATCTCCAAACGAGACCCACCGCCTGTCGTCCCTAGCTAATTACCCTCGTTCCGAACACAATGGGACTTCTATCGTGGGCCAATTCGGCTATTACAGCCAGTTTTCGTCAAAATCAAAATATAAATCTATATATTGAATTTGAACGCACATTTCAATTTACGGGGGCCACACACGAACTCTATAAATTCCCAAAAAATATTTTCTAGCTTCGTATTGACGATATGGTCCTAACAAAACTAATTTCATTGAATTCTGAAACCGTTTGAAAAATGGCCATTTTCCAGTCGATTAAAATCAACTGAAACTGGTCAAACACGTTTTCCTTTGCCACGCTTACATATTGATTCAAAAAGTTACGAATTTTGGAATCTAGCAATAACTTTACATCACGGATCCAACAAAAGTGGTTTCATCGAAAACCGAGGTCGTTTGCAAAATGTCTATTTTCAAGGGCTATATATACTCTATAGCGACCTTTCTGAAAATTCATTTGGCCATAACTTTTGATTCCCGCTATGAAATTTCGATCCTTCAGATTCTTAGAAAGATAATCATAAACAGATTTAAATATTTTTGGTTTCACTAAAATGCGGTTTATTTTGCACCCGGTACAGTCAGTCAAAGTTTGAATTGAAATTTTGAAACTATCGCGCCTTTTTAGGCCTTGTTTATAATTCAAATTAATTATATTTATTTTCAAACGTCGATTCAAACATACTTTTCGTCGTTATTATTTAAAATATTTAATTTAAATATTTCAAATCAACTAAAATAGCCAATTTAAAAAATTTAAACTAGCTCAGATTTTCCGGGTTGTTACATGATTAGTATGCGTATACAGTTTTTTTCTATAAAGAAATTTGATATATTATATTTATTCGTTCCGTTGTGATATTATGATGTGTTCTTCTTTATCTTTTATTCTAATATTTCTTTCTTTCTTTTCTCACCTTCTAATTTCTTTTTATCAACAATCTAGTGTTGTTCGATACTTGAGTTTTTGGCAAGTAATACGAGTTGTATATATTATTGTCGAAATTTTCTGTCGGGTCGTTACACACACACACACACACACACACATATATATATATATATATACATATATATATATATATATAATATGTGTGTGTCTGTGTGGTTGGTGAAATCCCCTTTATATCATTATTCAAAAACAAAGCCCAACACTTATCGTTTCATAATAAACCCATTCCAACACTTCCCTTTTCATTTCCTTTTTACTTTAGAAAATTCATTGTATATTCTCAAATCCTTTTTCTTAGCGTGGTGTTATTAATTATTTCTCATATAGAAATAAATTATTCTTAAACTCTTCCCATTACATGCTACTGTAATCCTCAGAAAATTATGAAGTCATTCAATTTAGAGTATTTATTTACCTCTCTGACCTTGATCAACAACATTCATATCTTAAGGTAAATATGAATTGTAATTCAAAAACTGATATTTATTCTAATACCAAAACCCAATCTCATTCAACTATTTTAGTTAAACCATGATTTTATAATCCATTCCTTATGTTTAAAAAAAACTCATTTAATAATTCCTTGTTTACAAACTTAGATTTTGATATCAAACCCCTTTTAATTTGAAATCCCTTATTCTAACCTCCATTATTAAGTAACATTTCATTTGAGCTATTGTACTCGCTTTAAAAATCCCTTTTTATAACTTTGTTATAAAACTCAGGTTTTATATTAAAACATGTTCATAAACTCCTTTCACAATTCCACTAGATTTCATTTCAACTCGCTTTACTCTCATAAATGAATTTTATTTAAATAGCACTTCTTAAATTATTATTAATTAAAATTATAATTTACTATAATCATTAACTACTGTAGAAGTGGTTAATTTCTTTAATAAATAAATAAATAATTAATTTCTTTTTAAGATCTTATTAAAATTAAAAAAATATTCCTTAAATTATTTAATTAGATTAATTCAAAACAAAATAATTTAATAATTAATCCTAATTGAAATTGTTAACTAGGTCAACTCAAATCACAGTTATTTCATTAACTGATTTCAATTAGTTCTCACTTTAAATTATTTAATAATATAATTAATTTAAATAATTCCATTTAATTGTGTATTAAAAACAATTATTCAACTCTTAACCATTTGGTTAATTTCTGCTCATTTGCTTATAAATCTGATTAACATCAGAAATTCACTTTAAAAAAATCATTTAGTAATTAATTATAAAATTGATAAATTAATAAAATAAATTTATAACTTCAGTTCCATCGATTTACCTAACGGTAAATCAATATTTAGAAGAACGATTGATTACAGGCCATATATTGTCAATTACTCAACCAATATCACCCATTGGTTTAAACAAAACAAATGTTTAATTTCATATCAAAGGTCAATAACCAAATAAATCGTCGAATCAGAACAGTTCATATGATGATAAAATGAAAATAATTAACATCTAATATATTTGAGGAATCCGGTTGGATCCCTCCAACCTGTTCTTCTCTGTATTCACATTGGTTATTTTAAATAATATTATTCAACTTAACTGATAATTTCAATAACAGTAAATAACGACTATTTAACATCACACAAATTACAAAAACAAATCAAACAATTAAACATGTTTATTTTATAAACGTGACCAACAAGGCAAGTTACCTTTATTGGATCCAACCATTAAATAACGATTTGGTTTTCCACTAAAATTAAACAACGTTTAATTTCATTGGTTCATCAATATACGAAGATATAATTAACACACCATCAACCATTTGCAACCATAGCACACAATTATAACACCATACTTATATAAAATATAAGTGGGAAACACCGAGTGAGTTTAACTCACTTCGATTTGATCGTTGAACGATTCAGTTACAGTTAAATTAAATAGTCTTTTAATTTAACTGTAAATTCCAGTCGTCTTCTGCATTGTTCATATTAATTCCATAAGGTTCTGTGCTTCGACAGGGTTCCAACGCAAGTTGTTTCATTCCATTCTGTTCATACAGGCATAAGTTATACGTTTGAAATAACACTATTTTAATGTATTACTTTAATTCATTAATTATATATATTTAATATAATACTTTGAGTTAACACAGTAATTACCCTTCATTTAGACTCGCTACCCTCCTTCACAATACAAAATATTCCTCACCTCCCTTCATAAAGCATGTTGACTTCTTATTGAAAACCATACAGTGTACGCCGCACACAACAAAATGCCAATCCCCTTTTTCTTCCTCACCCTTCCTTTTATTTTCTTTATTTCTCTTTTCATTTTTTTTCCTTTTACACTAGAGCCCAGGAAGCCCATAGCTCAATACCCTTCCTCAAACATTATTTCCCTAATGCAATACTGTTATGCATTACCCCCTCCCATTGTTTACTTCTTTGTTCCCACTTCCGTGCTTTTTTTTAAACAGAGCCCAAAAGCCCACTGGAAAACCCTCAACCTACATTCTCCAATATGGCATGCAACAAAATCCTTCTTCCCAAAAATATGAACCATGCTGAATCTTCCGAACCACCATTTCCATCCTTTGAACCACGCGTCCTTCCTCTCCGATCCATTAAAATTTGAACCGTAACCACCATTTCACTCCTTGTCTTGAGCTCCACCACCCTGATCTCTTCACGTACCACTTGCGCCCCTCTGCTTAGATCCGACATCAACCCCAAATAAAATCGGTCTCCATCTCATATTTCTTTTACTTTTGTTCCTTCGAATGTTGTTTTCTTCGTTGCACAGACAAACCCATGCCTTTCTTCTTGCTATTGACTTTATTCTAGTCCACCAGATTGTCACGCACGACTTCCATCCCATTTGAAGAAAACCACCAGCTCCTCTTCCTTTAACTTCTATTCTGCACTTCTTGTCCATGCACCAGATCTACAACAACAGTCCCCAATAACACAACTCCATCTAAGTTCAAGTCCAAATGCCACTTTCATTTGTTACTATCACCGCATTGACCGCACCACCTAACTTCCTTCGCCATGCACTACCCCAGCGACGTACCAGCCCCCACAAATCCAGAACTTCGAAACCCAAGCTGCTGTTGGAGAATGGAGTTTTGATGACAACAGCCTTATTTTAGTTATCATTGATTATAAAATATATGCTAACACTTTTTGTATAGAGAATATATATATATATATGTGTGTGTGTGTGTGTGCAGGAATTATATACAGGAAATATTACTGAAGACTGTACAATTATAAAGATAATAAGAGATTCAAAGATCAGAGAAATTTCAAGACTCATGAGTAATCAAGATTTCAAGAGTTTAAGATTAATATAGTTATAGAGTCTAGATTTTGTAAGACTCTAAATAGCACTCCAGGTTCAAATTCAAATTCAAATTTTCAAATTCTAATTTTCAAATTCTAATTTTCAATTCTATCCTCAATCCTCTCTATTTTTGTTTTTCTATCCTCTCTATGTTATTTTTCTATTTGTTTCTATTTTTATTCTTCTTTGTTTTTCAAACTTAAATTTTTTACTTTATATTTATACTTTATATAGTTTAAAAACTTATAATTTTGTAAATATATTTATATAGTTTAAATTTATGTTTTTGTATATTTTTCTACCATATAATATTAATTTACAACACTAAATTTTACTCGGAAATTTCCAGAATTATATTTATATCAAAACACTTGAAAAATGCTTTAAAAATCAAAAATACACATGAGTATGTCGACATAGCAAAAACTCAATGTCGACATATAACTATCATTGTTTCCAATTTTGAAAGGAAGTGTCTTTTCACTATTTGAAACGCTTCAGAATCGTTGCAGCCTTTCATACTCTATAAAAAGAGGTTAAAACCGAATTTTTTATCATCTCTTCTTCTCTAACTTCATCCATTTTCACTCCACCATTATTCTTAATCATTTTTATGATTCTTACGCTTATACTCTGCCGAATTCAATTCTGTTTTGATCAAACTTCTTCTCTCTACACTCTCCACTCTCTGAATCAAGTGCTATTCAAGAGTTATAGGGCTATTTTGTAATTGCTTGGGTTGAATAAACCTTGTTTGTAAGTCAAAGAAGAATCGGTGTATCCTTATAGCCGTGAAATCAAGGAATAGGAGTCGGTGTGTCCTAGTTGAGCCGTGAAATCAAGGAATAGGCGTCGGTGTCTCCTTGTTGAGCCGTGGAATCAAGGAGGGTGTATTTGACTATTGGAAATATTAATAAAACTCTACATAATCCAGCATTGTGCGGGACTAGACGTAGGAGTAATCCGAACCAGTATAAAATCCGGTGTGTTCTTTCCTTTTCTGCATTTTTATTTTTGTTTATTTTGCATTTGTGTTTGAATCTGTGTCTGTGATTGTGTTTGTGGTGTTTGATTCATTCCATAATTCTCTTTAGTTTTAAGATTTGTTTAAATTCTTACAAACACTATTCACCCCCTCTAGTGTTTGCTTTGCCTTAACGACCCATTCCGCAGTCCCTAACAATTGGTATCAGAGCAAGGTCTTTCAAAAAGTTCATAATCTAATTTTTGAAAATAGTGATAATGGCAACCAATACAGGTAGCAATAATAGTTCTTTTATAGAGGGTCAATCCACTGTTAGACCACCATTATTTAATGGTAGTACTTATTCATATTGGGCATGTAGAATAAAATTTTATTTACAGTATATAGGATTAGACACATGGAATAGTACACAAAATGAATATGTTGGACCCACAATTGCTTTCCCACAATGGACAAATAATGAACAAAAGGCTGCTGCATAGAGAAATTCTAAAGCCATGAATATTTTATTTTGTTCATTAGATAGAAATGAGTTTAATAGAGTATCAATATGTAAGACCGCTTATGAAATCTGGAGAACTTTGCAAGTTACTCATGAAGGAACTAGTAAAGTTAAAAAGACAAAGATAGGCTTGCTAGTTAATCAGTTTGAATTATTCAAATGAACGAGAATGATTCTATTTCAGATATGTATTGCAGATTTCGATAGATAGTGCATTCACTAACAACACTTGGAAAAACTTATTCCGAAGCAGATCAAATCAAAAAAATATTAAATTCATTAACTCAAGAATGGGACCAGAAGACTTTGGCTATAGAAGAAGCCAATTATGTTACTGAAATGGAGATTGAAGAGCTAATTGGAAATTTGATGTCATATTAAGTTCAATTACAGAAAATAAAAGAAAATAGATCAACTGAAAAGAAATCTATTGCATTGAAAGCAACAACAAAGGATTCTGACTCAAGTAGTGAAGATGATGAAGAATCAACACTCATGACAAATCATTTTTAAAGATTTCTAAAATATAGAAGGAAGGGTTATAATCAAGCAAATTCAAAATTAAATGATGGACGATGTTTTAACTACAACAAACCAGGTCATGTAAAGAAAATGTGTCCATATCCAGACAAATCTACTTAACAAACTGGCAACACCAATTTATCAAGGAAAAGAAAGAAAGCATATGCACCAACATTAATGTAACAACCCGGAGAATCTTAACCAATTTAAAAATTTTATTTTTGCAATTTTAATGAATTTTAAATATTTAAAATGATTTATCTTAAATAATAATGGCTAGAAATTTATTTTGAATAGAATTAGAACGTATAAATTTATTTAAATCGAATTTAGAATATAAATATTTATTTTAATTATAAAAGGAATTGGAAATGGCACGGCAGTTTGAAAATTAAATTTCAAATGAATGTACAGGATTCAAAATAAACTGGATTTTAGTAAAACTAGAAATATTTGAATCTGTTTGATCCGGAACGTCAAATTATTGCTAGATTCCAATTTTCATAATTTTTGGAAATAATATGTGAGCGTGGCAAAAGAAAATGTGTTTTGTCATTTTTAGTTGAATAGGATCGACCAGAAATTGGCCATTTTTCAAACGGTCTCCAAATTCAACGAAATTAGTTTGGTTAGGATAGTATCATCAATACAAAGCTAGAAATAATTTTTCTATAACTTTTGGAGTCAGTATGTGGCCCCGATAAATTAAAATGTATATTCAAATTTGATATATACTGATTTATATTGTAATTTTGATGAAAACTGATCGTAACAGTTGAATTAGCTTATGAAACATATTCTATTGTGTCTTGAATGGGGGTATTTAGCTAGGGGCTATAGTCGTTGGATTTGATTTGGAGATCGAATGCGAAATTCACTTTTTAGAATTAAATTGAATTAAATAATATTAATATTTATATATAAATATTGGTTAAAACCCTAATTTCCATTTCAATTCAGTGCCGCCTCTATTCTCCTTTGAACGATCCAAATCGCTCCTCGTTTCTTCATGAATTACAGCCAAATCTGTTCAACAAAATTCGGAGCTTTAGAAGGCAAATTTGTAGAGCTCCTCTAGCTCTACAAAATCAGCGGGCAAGGTGAATTTCCATCTCATATCAGGAGTGAATTTCTTGCTCGAAGTTCCGCCATTCAAATGGCTTTTCTGGTGAAATGGCGGCGTCAAGTTGGCTGTGGGGGTGGCGGAGGGTGGTCTCGCGATGGTGGTTCGAGGGGACAGGCTGATCCTGGTCACGACGACCATAGGAGGTGCGGTTCTAAGCACTAGAGGGTGGCGTTTTTGTGTTTATCGCATTGAACTTGGAGGAAGACGATGAGGGTATATAGGGATTATTTTATTTAATTAATTTTAATTAATTCGATTAGGTAATTAACACAAATATTAACATATCTCTCCCATACGATATCGGAATTCAGTGAAACGAGTTCCGTTGCACTCGTATCGTTGAGCGCTACATTTCAGAACTGACCTGGACAAAAACGGAGCAGACTGGAATTTCAGGCAAATTCAAACCCAAAACAGTACTGAATTCAGAAATAAACACTGACGGAGTGGATCCCGTTGTGAGAATTTCTCGCTATAATTTCTTGTACAGTTATTTATTTTATATCTGCATATATGAACTGCTCCCCGTCATCCACAGACCATGGATGACTTGTTTGATTGTATTGTGATGTAGAAATTGATTGTAATTGTGATGTGAAATAAAATATTCATGTGATGAATAAAATATTTGAATAATGAAAATATCATTTTTATTGTATAAATAAACTGTATAAAATATTCATGTGATGAATAAAATATTCATGTGATGAATAAAATATTCATGTGATGAATAAAATATTTGAATAATAAAAATATCATTTTTATTTTATAAATAAACTGTATAAAATATTCATATGTTGAAATAATTATTTTATCGTTAAAAATATAATTTTTAACATGTATATTAATAAAATAAAATATTCATTTACAAATCGGACAATTTGTTTATGCACACCCATTTAACTGGTATTGATTGGAACGATAATTTTACACATCGCCCAACTACACAAATAATATTCAATATTTGTTGGTTGAAACTGCACACGGGTATTGGGATGATATTTGACGTACACTAATCCCAATTGTTTAGTTGTATGTCAATCAATAGGTTGACATACTATTGTAAGCGTTAATTATTTATATTTAACGCTTATACAGTTGTGTAATGCACTATGGATGATGGTTGACTATGTTTGATTATTGTTGTGTACATGTGTGTATGAAATCCATATAAATAAAATTATGGTAATTAATTGTGTCAGATTCCAGTTCAGAATTAACGAATATTTTAAAATAATATTCAGTGAATATTGAAATGTGAAGCTGTGTTAAGTAGTTAAACGCCATTTTAACACGGACGGGAATTTTGTCTATTTTATTCATTTTATAATGAATATCGAAAAGTGATTTCAAAATTTGATATTTTGAAAATATTATTATTATAATATTACAATGATATGGAATATTCAAATTTGATTTGAAAGTTGAAATGGAATTGAAATCGTTTTAAAATGAATTTAAAACGAATTTATTAAGGAATATTCAAATTTGATTTGAAATTTGAAATGAAATTGAAATCGTTTTAAAATGAATTTAAAACGAATTTATAAAGGAATATTCAAATTTGATTTGAAATTTGAAATGAAATTAAAATCGTTTTAAAATGAATTTAAAACGAATTTATTAAGGAGTATTCAAATTTAGTTTGAAATTGAAAATGAAGTTGAAACCGTTTTTAAAACGAATTTATAAAATATGTTTTAAATGAAAATTGATGAAATATATATATTATATATATTTAATGGATTGAGTAGAATGTGTCGCGCCGCAGCATTTCGCAAATTTCGACCATTGACTTCGAATGGACATTATGGGAGATCCGACTATCGGATTCTCCTAAAACCAGAACCATTGGGTTCGTATCGAAAAGTGCTTTCCAACGAATATAAGAGATTTAAAATCTAACGATTGGATTTGGAATTATGTCCAAATCTAATTTGGAAAGGGTCGTTGAAAGTGCAGTTTGATGACCGTTTATGGAAATCGACTGTACGGGCCATGATAAAATTATTAAAAATATTAATAATTTGTGTAAAATCGTAAGAAATTATTTGGAAAGAATTGAGATGAAAAATTCCATATTTGAAAAGATAGAAATATATTTTTATCGAAATAAACTAGTCATTAACTAGATTTGAAATCCAATAATTTTTAAAATAAAATAAATTAGATTTTTGAAATGGTTTTAAAAACAACAAGGATTTCCAATATATGAATTGGAATGGATTTGATTCGAAATTGTCTTCGGAATATTTCGATGTTGGATTTCGTGATTATACAGATATTGTTGTGGAAATTTGAAAGATATTTTATATCATTATTTCCAATACGATACCAGTTTTACTCCAAGCGATAGTTAAATCTTTAATTAGATTTGAACGTGAAATGGTAATTAACTTTACCGATAACACGGTGGTGTTAGATACGAAGTATTACCAGTTTTTCTTCGTGGGATGAATAGGTTGGGATTGGGAAATATAACAAATGATTACTTCGGTAAGGTGCGTTAATCCCGACTAGTTTGGATAAACCATAATTTGGTTTGAATTGATGCCCAAAGGAAGATTAAAGAATAAATTTAAAGAATTTATCTTTGATAAAATCAATGGGAACCTTTCCCAAAGGATATGAATATTTAAATAAAGGAATATTCAGAATTGGATGAGGCGTATGTTGTGTTTTTGTTGCACTTGTTTATAATATACGCGAGTTATTCGGAAAGACCGGGTTTATCCCATTCTGAATAACTAAATCGGTGATGAGTCGACGAGGAAGACGGTGGTTGAAGACCGGAGGCCTTCACCTCGTTTGGATGATTACTGATGTCTTGATTGGGCTATACACTGAAGACGAGGTAATAAGTGGTGATCGTACAGACGTACTTGGTGATCAACCGGATATGCGAGGACCTCTTTTCTATATTGGACATATGGGACGAGGAATAAGGTGCCTCCGGTTTCGTTCAGACCCAGAACGAACTTGTAAATGGATGTGTGTCTGACATCAGATTTCATTCTGTGTAAATGATAGACATCCGTTGCATAGCGTGAATTGCCTATGTGGCGTGCTAAGATGCAAATGATCAAGGCTTCTGTTGAAAAGCAGAATCTTGTGGTTGATGATCAAAGCACGACTTTTATCTAGTATAGCTTTGTGTATAACGTTAATTCGCGAGCCTCACACCCCGGTGTGAACCAGAAACGGGAGAGGACTTCAGGGAGGGCATGCGTTTCCTTCTAGCTAGGAGCGGTGTCTGGGTTTTGCAAGCCCAGACATTTTACTTATGTGGATGATGGATAGCGAGGTGCCTCGATTATATCGGTCACCGCGGTGTGGATGGATGATTTGGTCGATATATGACCATTTTACACCCCATAGGGCAGGGAAAGGTATTGTTCATGCATTTTAATCCACCTCGTGTGGACCGGCCCTGACGCTCCGAGGCTTGCCTTTGCGCTTGCTTGAAACATGAGCTAGATTGTCTCGAAGCGGTAAGGACGATCCCTTGCCTTGGTTCACAGATGGAAATCCAACTTCCAATACGTGACGTTGCAGTTTTAATTGTAGAGCCTAGTATGGCGACATAGTGGGGTGGGGCACTATGCCATCTATGATTGGTATATTTATATTTGAAGTTGATTTCTTCACTTATAGTAATAATAAAAGATGAAATTTCATGTATCAAGCATTATTTGGCTATTATAAGGTAAAACTCTATTCTTCGGCCTGCGTTGCATTGTGTGATGAGACCTGAGTCTTATAATAGTTTCATTGCTCTTTATTTAGCATTGCGCTGTTTGTTTTATGCACTAGTATTCTTGGGGGTAAACCCGTTCCGTGTTATAAGGCGTGGTCCCTTGATATTCCTAACTTTAAAATCAAATTAATAACCGCTTTAGTTCTCACACCAGTCACCTGACTGACCTAGAGTTTATTGTTTTAACCAAAACTCTGCGTGCCCCTATTTTCCACACGAGCAGCTAGTAGTTTTGGTTTTGCAGATATTATATTCACCGGATCCTGGTTTACAACTGGAATGATATTTGGAAAGCTCTGTATCCATCTATCTCTTTCAGTTGTGTTTGTATTAATTTTCCACTGCATTGTAAATTGTAAATCTCTAATATTTATCAAATGTATATTATTTGTTCATACTCTGTATATTCTTGTACTCTGATGTAAATTGTTGTAATAAGCAATGAAATGTTCTTTTGTTTGCGTTCTGATTTGTCGTGTTTTCAACTCAATCTGGGCTTTCCTTTACGGGGAAGTTCGGGTCGCTGCATTTGGTATCAGAGCTTTGATCTACAGAGCTCAAGAACAAGACACATTAGAACCGAAAAAAAGAATTCATCAGAGATTGAATTAGTAATATCCATTGAGAATGACTCGTTAGAGATGGGATCAGAAGTATCCTAGAACGAGTGTAAAGAGTGTTATTTTTAAAATAGAAATGAAAACAAATTTTGTTTTGAAAATTTAAACCATATAATACGTATTTGGATATTTTATTTTAAATTGATTTAGACAATCAGGTATATAGAGATTTCAATATACGTTCGATCCACGTGTATTTGAAGTCTCAAATATACTAGATGGTTATAGAATCACACTCTAGTCATCCGGAGATGATCCTGGTGATTAATCGATTATCATCAGTATCTATGTTCAAGTGACGAAGGTGGGATACCTATATGTTTCCAATTGACTGGTGTGAGGAACAAAACTAGATAAGATTTATTATTTGTGAATCGACATCAAAAATACAATTTTTTTTATATATAAAAATTATATATTTGAAAAGATAATCAATGTTGTTTGATTATTGGTTTGATTAATTAAAATTTTGAACCATTAAGCCAAATTGAATCAAAATATTGAACTGAATTGAAAATGGATTGAAATTGCATACATGTACATGCATATATATTGGACAGGTCATAACAAGGAGGCTAGAGAAGAGGAATAAAATTGTATGCTCGACAAATAGGTACATGTTTACTAATTCATTGGGTTTGGATGATTTGGCGAGCCGATTGGCTAGCCGCTTGACTTTTCCTTTTTCTTTTTGGATGACGAGGGCCCTGCGTGGCTAGTTGCGGTACTAAATGTCTCCACGTACAAAGGAGGTTATGGCGAATTTTTTCAAAAATTTAGGGTGTTAGCCAAATTTTTGAAGAATTGAAAAATTCTTAGAAACTGAAAAGTTGAAGAATGAAAGCCAAACTGAAAGTAGAGTTATTTAGTAAAACAACTTTCAGCTTCGTTCCTTTTCGAGGACGAAAAGATTTTAAGTGGGTGAGATTGTAACAACTCGGAAAATCAGAACCAATTTAAAATTTTTAATTTGGCAATTTTAATGAATTTTAAATATTTAAAATGGTTTATTTTAAATAATAACACTAGAAATTTATTTTGAATAAAATTAGAACGTATAAATTTATTTAAATCGAATTTAGAATATAAATATTTATTTTAATTATAAAAGAAATTGGAAATGACGCGGTAGTTTGAAAATTCGAGTTCAAATTTCAAATGAATGTACGGGATTCAAAATAAATCGGATTTTAGTAAAACCATAAATATTTGAATATGTTTGAAAATATCTTTCCAACGGATGTGAAAAATCCAGATTTCATAACGGGAATAAAAAGTTATGTCTATTAGAAAATTCAGAATAGTCGCTATTGAATTTAATATAAATATAGCCCTTAAAAATAGCGATTTTGCAAATGACGTCCGTTTTTGATGAGACCACTTTTGTTTGATCCAGAATGTCAAATTATTGCTAGATTCCAATTTACATAGTTTTTGGAATTAATATGTGAGTGTGGCAAAAGAAAACGTGTTTTGTCAATGTCAGTTGAATTGGATCGACCAGAAATTGGCCATTTTCCAAACGGTCTCCAAATTCGATGAAATTAGTTTGGTTAGGACCGTATCATCAATACAAATCTAGAAATAATTTTTCTTTAATTTTTGGAGTCAGTATGTGGCCCCGGTATATTAAAATGTATGTTCAAATTTTATATATACTGATTTATATTGTAATTTTGATGAAAACTTATCGTAATAGTCGAATTAGCTTATGAAAAATATCCCGTTGTGTCTGGAATGGGGGTATTTAGCTTGAGGCGACAGTCGTTGGGTTTAATTGGAGATCGAATGCGAAATTCACTTTTTAGAATTAAATTGAATTAAATAATATTAATATTTATATAAATATAATGGTTAAAACCCTAATTTCCATTTAAATTCAGCGTCGTCGCTATTCTCCTTTGAACGATCTAAATCGCTCCTCGTTTCTTCATGAATTGCAGCCAAATCCGTTCAACAAAATTCGAAGCTTTAGAAGGCAATTTGTAGAGCTAGAACTCCTCTAGCTCTACAAAATCAACGGGCGAGAGGAATTTCCATCTCATATCAGGAGCGAATTTCTTGCTCGAAGTGCCGCCATTCGAATGGCTTTTCTAGTGAAATGGCTGCGTCGAGTTGGGTGTGGGTGCTGGCGGAGGGTGGTCTCGCGATGGCGGTTCGAGGGGGATAGGCTGATCGTGATCACGACGACCATAGGAGGTGCGGTTCTAAGCCCTAGAAGGTGGCGATTTCGGGTTTATTGCATTGAACTGGGAGGAAGACGATGAGGGTATAAGGGGGTTATTTTATTTAATTAATTTTAGTTAATTCGATTAAGTGATTAACACAAATATTAACATATCTCTCTCATACGATATCGGAATTCAGTGAAATGAGTTGTGTTGCATTCGTATTGTCGAGCGCTACATTTCAGAACTGACCAGGACAAAAACGGAGCAGACTGGAATTTCAGGCAAATTCAAACCCAAAACAGTACCGAATTCAGAAATAAACACTGATGGAGTGGATCCCAATGTGATAATTTCTCATTATAATTTCTTGTAGAGTTATTTATTTTATAACTGCATATATGAACTGCTCCCCATCTTCCACAAACCATGGACGACTTGTTTGATTGTATTGTGATGTAGAAATTGATTGTAATTGTGATGTGAAATAAAATATTCATGTGATGAATAAAATATTTAAATAATAAAAATATCATTTTTATTGTATAAATAAACTGTATAAAATATTCATGTGATGAATAAAATATTTAAATAATAAAAATATCATTTTTATTGTATACATAAAATTTATAAAATATTTATGTGATGAATAAAATATTTGAATAATAAAAATATCATTTTTATTTTATAAACAAACTGTATAAAATATTCATATGTTGAAATAAATATTTTATCGTTAAAAATATAATTTTTAACATGTATATGAATAAAATAAAATATTCATTTACAAATTGAACGATTTTTTTATGCACACCCATTTAACTGATATTGATTGGGACGATAATTTTACACATCACCCTACTGCACAAATAATATTCAATATTTGTTGTTTGAAACTCCACACGTGTATTGGGATGATATTTGACATACACTAATCCCAGTTGTTTAGTTGTATGTCAATCGATGGGTTGACAGACTGTTGTAAGCGTTAGTTATTTATATTTAACGCTTATACAGTTGTGTAATGCACTCTGGATGATGGTTCACTGCGTTTGATTATTGTTGTGTACATGTATGTATCAAATCCATATAAATAAAATTATATGGTAATTGACTATGTCTGATTCCAGTTCAGAATTAATGAATATTTTAAAATAATATTCAGTGAATATTGAAATATGAAGCCGTGTTAAGTAGTTAAACGCCATTTTAACACGAATGGGAATTTTGTCAATGTTATTTATTTTATAATGAATATCGAAAAGTGATTTCAAAATTTGATATTTTGAAAATATTATCATTTTAATATTAAAATGATATGGAATATTCAAATTAGATTTGAAATTTGAAATGAAATTAAAATCGATTTAAAATGAATTTAAAACAAATTTATTAAGGAATATTCAAATTTGATTTGAAATTTGAAATTAAATTGAAATCGCTTTAAAATGAATTTAAAACGAATTTATTAAGGAATATTCAAATTTGATTTAAAACTTGAAATGGAATTGAAATCGTTATAAAATAAATTTATTAAGGAGTATTCAAATTTAATTTGAAATTGAAAATGAAATTGAAATCGTTTTTAAAACGAATTTATAAAATATGTTTTAAATGTAAATCGACGAAATATATATAATATATATTAATGGCCTGAATAGAATGCACCACGCCGCGGTAGTTCGCGAATTTTGACCATTGACTTCGAATGGACATTAGTAAGATCCGACCGTCGGATTCTTCTAAAACCGGAACTTTTGGGTTCGTATCGAAAAGAGCTTTCCAACGAATATAAGAGATTTGACATCTAACGGCTGGATTTGGAATTATGTCCAAATCAAATTTGGAAACGGTCGTTGTAAATGCAGTTCGATGGCCATTTATGGAAATCGACTGTACGGGCCTTGATAAAATTATAAAAATATTAATAATTTATGAAAAATCATAAGAAATGATTTGGAGAGAATTAGGATGAAAAATTCCATATTTGAAAAGTTGAAAATATATTTTTATCAAAATGAACTGGTTTTTAACTAGATTTAAATTACAATAATTTTTAAAATAAAATAAATTGGATTCTTGAAATGGTTTTAAAAATAACCAGGATTTCTAATATATGAATTGTAAAAGATTTGAATCGAAATTGTCATCGGAATATTTCGATGTTGGATTTCGTGATTATACAGATACTGTTATGGAAATTTGAAAGATATATTTATATCATTATTTCCAATACGATATTTATTGGTTGTAGAATTTGATATTGAATATAAGCTAAAATATTTTCTATTTAGAGCCTTGTATTTAATATCAAATGGGATTTTGCTTTGTCGTGAATGGTGACTTAAATAACACCGTTATTAAACCCAATTGAGAAAAGAATAAATCTTTTTTATTAAGATTTAGTGAAATTTTCCAATTAATTAACATTTAATTGGAAATGAATAAAAGAATTGGATTTTGGGTTTGTTGTGAACGGTTTCTTCAGTAACACTGTTCTTGAATCCTGTGTGAAGAGAATAATCTTTTAATTAAGACTGTTAGAGTTTCCAATTATATTTAATAATTGGAATAAAATGGGATGTGAATTAGGTTTATCGTGAACTGTGTTTTTAACGACCTTCGTTCTTTAACCCGATTTACAGTGAAATGTGATTTGGAATTTATAAATCTTTTAATTAAGATTTAAGGGAAATCTTCCAAAGAAAAGTTTCCAATTTATTAAAATAAATTGGAATGAAATGGAATTCGATTTGGTAATATTCGAAGTAGACTTCTGTGGAGGAAGACTGTTACTGTATATGGAATTTAAAAGGCTTTGCCATTATTCCATTTATATTATCGGTTGGATACAGAAGTTTTTATCGATTATATATATAGATCTGTTTTTCGTGAAGATTCCGTTGTTAAGGGAATGTGATTTTGGGTTTATTGTGAGTTGTGTTTTAAACGACATTAGTTCTTTAACCTCGTTAAAGATAAGATTAATTTTTTAACTTTGAATAATCAATAGGTAATGATTTTTGAGATTAAAACTGAATTGAAGTTTTAATGAATCTTTAATTAGATTGAAAAAGAGAATGTGATAATTTAAAATTATCAAATTAGGGAAATGATCGAGAATGGAGTAGCACCAGTTTTAGTCCAAGCGATAGCTAAATCTTTAATTAAGTTTGAACGTGATATGGTAATTAACTTTACCGATAACACCGTGGTGTTAGATATGAAGTACTACCAGTTTTGCTTCATGGGATGAATAGGTTAGGATTGGGAAATATAACAAATGATTACTTCGGTAAGGTGCGTTAATCCCAACTAGTTTGGATAAACCATAATTTGGTTTGAATTGATATCCAAAGGAAGATTAAAGAATAAATTTAAAGAATTTATCTTTGATAAAATTAATGGGAACCTTTCCTAAAGGATATGAGTATTTAAATAAAGGAATATTCAGATTTGGAATGAGGCGTATGTTGGGTTTTTGTAGCACTTGTTTATAATATATGCAAGTTATTCGAAAAGACCGAGTTTGTCCCATTCTGAATAACTGAATTAGCGATGAGTTGACGGTGAAGACAGTTGTTGAAGACCGGAGGTCTTCACATCATTTGGACGATTACTGATGTCTTGATTGGGTTGTACACCCAAGACGAGGTAATAAGTGGTGATCGATCAGATATGCGAGGACCTCTCTCCTGTATTGGACATATGGGACGAGGAATAAGGTGCATATGGTTTCGTTAAGACCCAGAGCGAACTTGTAAATGGATGTGTGTCTGACATCGGATTTTATTCTGTGTGATTGATAGACATCGGTTGCGTAGCGTGAATTGCCTGTGTGGCATGCTGAGATGCAAATGATCAAGGCTTCTATTGAAAAGCAGAGCCTTGTGGTTGATGATCAAAGCACGACTTTAATATAGCATAGCTTTGTGTATAGTGTTAATTCGCGAGCCTCACACCTCGGTGTGAACCAGAAATGGGAGAGGACTTCACGGAGGGCATGCGTTTCCTTCTAGCTAGGAGTGGTGTTTTGGTTTTGCAATCCCAGAAGTTTTACTTATGTGGATGATAAATAGCGAGGCGCCTAGATTATATCGGTCACTGCAGTGTCGATGGATGGTTTGGTCGATATATGACCAATTTACGCCCTATAGGGCAGGGAAACGTATTGTTCAGGCATTTTAATCCGCCAGGACCGGTCCAGACGCTCCAAGGATTGCCTGCGTGCTTGCCTGAGACATGGGCTAGATTGTCTCGAAGCGGTAAGGGCGATCCCTTGCCTTGGTTTACAGATGAAAATCCAACTTCCAATACGTGACTTTGCGGTTTTAATTATAGAGCCTAGTATGGCGACATAGTGGGATGGGGCACTATGCCGTCTATGATTGATACATTTATATTTGAAGTTGATTTCTTCACTTATAGTAATTATAAAACATGAAATTTCACATATCAAGCATTATTTGGCTATTATAAGGTAAACTCTATCCTCCGGCTTGCGTTGTATTGTGTGATGGGACCTAATTCTTATAATAGCTTCATTGTTCTTTTTTAGCATTGCGCTGTTTGTTTTATGCACTGGTATTCTTGGGGGTAAAATCGTTCCGTGTTATACGGCGTGGTCCCTTAATATCCCTAACTTTAAAATCAAATTAATAACTGTTTTAGTTCTCACACCAGTCACATGACTGACCTGGAGTTTATTGTTTTAACCTAAATTCTGGGTGCCCCTATTTTCCACACGGGCAGCTAGTAGTTTTGGTTTTGCAAATATTATATTCACAGGATCCTGGTTTACAGCTAGAACGATATTCGAAAAGCTCCATATCCATGTATCTCTTTCAGTTGTGTTTGTATTAATTTTCCGCTGCATTATAAATTGTAAATCTTTAATATTTGTCAAATGTATATTATTTGTTCATACTATGTATATTCTTGCACTCTGATGTAAACTGTTGTAATAAGCAATGAAATGTTCTTCTGTTGTGTTCTAACTTGTCATGTTCTCAACTCAATCCGGGCTTTCCTTTACGGGAAAGTTCGGGTCGCTACAATTAGATGATTCAGATACGTCATCAAGTGATGAAGAACCAGAAACCGAAAATACAAATATATGCTTTACCGCAATTCAGAGTTCAGAAGATCATGTAGAAAAGGATCAAAAAACCGGGTACACATTAATTAAATTATAATTTTATTTGGTTGAATGGTTGCTTTGTTTGTTTTCTTTGGTTTGAATTTAAAACTTTTTTTAAAAAATTAATAAGATTTTTGAAATTCAAAATTCAAAAATTGAATTTTTAAATTCAAAATAGAAAATATAATAGAAAATAACCAATAAATTAATAAAATAAATTGTTTGTATGTTTATTAGGATTAGAAGTATTTCAGGAAATCATTAAACCTGAAATATAAATCGATAATTTAATTCAAAACTTGAAAATCCAATTTCCTTTTGAAATAAATCTTGTATGCCGGCATACAAAAAAATACATGACATATCCAATATTTTTGAAATTTAAATCTTGAATTTCAAAAGTTTAAACTTTCAAACTTCCCTTCAATCTTTCACCAACTCCCAAGGACTGAAAAGGTGTCCCTTCAATCTGACAGTTGTGCCTATTCAATTCATATCTATTCATTTTCTATATATATATATCTTTTACCTTTGATTCAGAACTGATAACAATATTCTTCATATCTATCCTCTTCAAAGTTATCATTTCA
The DNA here is from genome assembly GCA_030737875.1 of Allium sativum. Classification (NCBI taxonomy): domain Eukaryota; kingdom Viridiplantae; phylum Streptophyta; class Magnoliopsida; order Asparagales; family Amaryllidaceae; genus Allium; species Allium sativum. The sequence goes on along the minus strand of CM060920.1, from coordinate 856,494,606 downwards.
ATGGCTTCCTCAAATTCATCTCAAAAATTAAAGGTAACCAAAACCATAAAAGGTTACCTTTACAACGGCAAAGAGGCCATCAAAACCTATGGTAACTATTTAGCAAATGCTAAAGTTAACACGGGTGCATTCGCTGTCTTTAGCGACTTTCCATCTTATGATCTCGCCTTTCTTCTCCAACACAACGAAGTCTTAAGTCTAATTGACTCTCGTGATAACGACGAAGTATGTTATCCCAAACTCGTAAAGATGTTCTATGCAAATCTCAAACGCGGATTTTATCAAGGAAACGACAATCAAATTTGGAGTAGTTTTAAGGGAACTTAAATTGTTCTCGATGCCGATCTTTTAGGCAAAATTCTAAATTATAGAAGTGTGGGCTTGGATTTCTCAACTTTCGCTATCGATGAAACTGATATAGAAACCTTTCACGATATCTTCGAAGATGGTGCCTTAATGGATTTCAAAAATCATTTCTTTCGTCCAAAAACAAGAATTGTCAATCTTCTCCTTCGACACACCATCACCCCCCATTTCGGAAATTTCAACAATCTAACTCTTAAAGTCCAAAAGGCTCTCTTTGCCATAATAGGTGGATTTAACATCAATTGGGCCGAAATGATTCTTAAATTAAGCCCATAGATTTATCTTCAAGAGAAAACACTCTCTACTATGGTGTTTATCTCACTCGTATTTTCAAATACTTTGGAGTTGATCTTCACGGAGAAGAATTTGACCCTAGAAAAGTGTTTGATGCATCAAACATTCATCTCATGCAAATTCCTCTCACTTTCAAACCTTATGAGACATTTGAGGCCAAATAAGCTCGATTGCAACGAGAACAAGACCCAATGGAAGTCGAAGAAGAAGAGACTTCTATGGAAAGCATTGAGTATCCAACCTCAAAGCGTATCCTCAAAGACATGGTTGTTCAAAATCAAGTGAAAATCGTCAAAAATCAAAAGAAGCTTAACAAGAGGCTTTCCAAGATATCCAAATTCATGGTCAAGATAGGAAGAAAGCTTGGAATTTCCTCTTCCTTATCATCATCCGGAAACTAGGCTATCTAGTTAAATCTCGTATTTAAAGTGTGTTTTGTTTAGTTGGATGTATTTGCTTTCTATTAAGTAATGAATGGAGTTTTATTTCTGATTAAATCATCTTTATGTTTCTGAAAAACAATAAGAACATTATAATTATACAAGAGTTCAAAAGAATTAAAAATTTCAAAATTTTCAGTAAATTTACGATAGTATGTCGACATGACAAAAAGTGTATGTCGACATAAAATAGACATATTTTCAATTTTTTTTCAAATTTTAAAATTAAAATAACTACTCATGTCCATTCAAAATCTAACGAATTCCAGACCCTATTTAAGTCCATTTCTCCTAGAAAACTTCATTATTCCATTACTCCTTCTTCCTTAATCATTTCTCATCAAATTCTACGGAAAATCCTATTCATAATCTAAGTGAAAATCTAGAAGAAACTTTCAATTCGTTCAAAAATATCCTTCCTATCATTCTACGAAATCGGCATCATCTTGAATTAAGTCAAATAAAGATGTTCGAACAACAAGAAAAACACTTTGATGCACTACGATGGCTAATCTCTTCTCTTTTCAGGGATGAAGAAAATAATCTCGCAAAGGCTCCACTAACCAAAGAAGATGAAGATTGGAAAGTAATTAAAAAGGATCATATCTTTGGATATATATATATATATATATATATACATATATTAGACAAACATTTGTAACAATAATACTTGGATTGGTTTGTGTTTAATCATCATATTAAGTATTATTATAAGCTTGAATATATTAAGAAAGTATTCTACTTAGAAATAGTTAATAAATTAAGGGGGAGTATTTTTGTTAAGGATAGTTACTTATGTTCTATTCAGAGAATTATACAATTTAGGGGGAGTATTTTTAGGAATATTACTTTGGTTCTAGAGTTATATAATTTAGGAGGAGTATCTTTAAAATTTCCTTTTGATAATGCCAAAAGGGGAGAAATTATAAAATATAGGAATAGTTCATAGGAAACTTATAGACAGAGGGAGTGTAAGAGGAACATCATCAAACATGTATACAGGTATGATATTTTATAAACAAAGGTTGTCATCATCAAAAAGGGGGAGATTGTTGGAGAATGGAGTTTTGATGACAACAACTTTATTTCAATTATCATTGATTATAAAATATATGCTAACATTTTTTTGAATAGAATATATATATATATATATGTGTGTGTGTGTGTGTGTGTGTGTGCACGCAGGAATTATATACAGGAAATATTACTGAAGACCGTACAGTTATAAAGATAATAAGAGATTCAAAGATCATAAAAATTTAAAGACTCATGAGTAATTAAGATTTCAAGAGTTCAAGACTAATGCAGTTATAGAGTCTAGATTTTGTAAGACTTTAAATAACACTCCAGTTTCAAATTCTAATTCTAATTTTTAAATTCGGATTTTCAATTCTACCCTCAATCCTCTCTATTTTTGTTTTCCTATCCTCTCTATGTTGTTTTTCTATTTGTTTCTATTTTTATTCTTCTTTGTTTTTCAAACTTAAATTTTTATACTTTATATTTAAATTTTATATATTTTAAAACCTTATAATTTTATAAATATATTTATATAGTTTAAATTTATGTTTTCATATGTTTTTCTATCATATAATATTAATTTACAACACTAGAATTTTACTCAAAATTTCCAGAATTATTTTTATATCAAAACACTTGAAAAATGCTTTAAAAAATAAAAATACACATGAGTATGTCAACATAGCACAAACTCAATGTTGACATATAACTGTCAGTTTTTCCAATTTTGAAAGGAAGTGTCTTTTCACTATTTGAAACGCTTCAGAACGGTTGCAACCTTTCATACTCTATAAAAAGAGGCTATAGCCGAATTTTTTATCATCTCTTCTTCTCTAACTTCATCCTCTTTCACTTCACCATTATTCTTAATCATTTTTATGATTCTTACACTTATACTCTGTCGAATTCAATTTTGTTTTGATCAAACTTCCACTCTGTACTCTCTACTCTCTGAATCAAGTGCTAATAAAGAGTTATAGGGCTGTTTTGTAATTGCTTGGGTTGAATAAACCTTTTTTTAAGTCAAAGAGGAATCAGTGTATCCTTGTAGCCGTGAAATCAAGGAATAGGAGTCGGTGTGTCCTTGTTGAGCCGTGAAATCAAGGAATAGGAGTCAGTGTCTCCTTGTTGAGCCGTGAAATCAAGGAGAGTGTATCTGACTATTGGAAATAGTAATAAAACTTTGCACAATCCAGTGTTGTGCAGGACTGGATGTAGGAATAATTCGAACCAGTATAAAATCTGGTGTGTTCTTTCCTTTTCTGCATTTTTATTTCAAGTTATTTTGCATTTGTGTTTGAATTTGTGTTTGTGATTGTGATTGTGTTTGTGGTGTTTGATTCATTCCATAATTTTCTTTAGTTTTAAGATCTGTTTAAATTCTTACAAACACTCTTCATCCCCCTCTAGTGTTTGCTTGGCCTTAACGATCCATTCCGCAGTCCCTAACAACTGCCTCGTCCTCTATTTAACTGCCACAAATATATATATAACTCTACATGTTTGACGAGGAATGATATAGTTTAAACGAAGAAGGGAAGGAGGACATCTAGATTTTCTTTTTAATCCATTGAAAAAGTCAGTTTCAAATTTGCTGAAGAAGAAAAAAGGAAGTGAGAGAGTAGCGTATATATATTGGTTAGAACCTTGGCAACCAAGTTTTAGGCTGGTAGGCTAGGTCTGTGCACTTGTTATAGTAGATGTTACGTGATTTGATAACATAGGAGTAGAGGAAATAGAATAGTTGCGGTGCAGTGCATGCATGTTCTTTTCAGTTCAATATATTGGCAATCAAAATAGGGTAGGTGTTGGGTGTCTTTTCACATATAGCTAGTTTTGTGTTTGCTGGGTATAGACAAGTGGCCATATTTTATATAATATTCGACAGAAGGTAAGAAATGCAGACCGGTTTTAAGGATTATATGACTTGGTTTCAATTCCTTAGCTTGTAAATTGTTTCATCATATTAGTTAAGGTTAACATATGCAAATTTATTTAGGATTTAAGTTTCTCTTTTATTTTTAATTTGATTACGCTATTCAATTTTACGCTAGCCATTGTTTACCGCAAACTGTTTATTTCGTACTGACGCACACAAATTCCTAACGTAATGAAATTGGACACGCTACTACATCTTAATGTTTCGGTCTCAATGAAACTGATTTTGTTGGAAACCGACTTTGTTTGCATAACGCTGCTATTTTAATTCCAATTATATTCATCGGTTCACCTTTAAATTTCGCACACCGACAAAACAACTCTAATTGGCTCCAAACCGGAAATGTAGCAATAACTAGTTATACGTATTCCAATAAAGTTTGTTTTGTCGAAAACAGAGGTCGTTTTGGAAAATTACTCTTTCTAAAGCTTAAATACTAACGATAAAATATATTTAAAATTCCCAAACAATTCGATTAATAAAAATAAACCAATATTATCCTATATACCCAAATATAATATTATGTAACTTCAAAATAAACACATTCGGGTTTCAAACTCAACATTAAAAATATTTCGTTGTAACATCAATATTCTATTACATATATATATAAACATTTAGTATTTATTAAATAAACGTTATCGTTTATTAACGAATTCCATAGCGACTATTTGAAAATTTGAATTGGACATAACTAACAATCTATAATATGAAATCTAGATTTTTCTCTTTCATATGAAAATTTTAATTAACAAGATTCCTGCGTTTCTTGTTTCACAGAAATCCGACTTATATCGGATACTGTATACTCAACTGAACTTCGAAACTCAATATTACAAACTACAGCGCCATTTCGAGCTCGTTTTAAATTATATATGTAAATTATAATGTTTAAACTTTTTCTAATAACGAATTCAATATTAAAATCCATTAATATTCGAAATATAATATTAAAATAATAAATTAAATTAAATATTTGCCTACCAAAAATACGGGACATCACATTCTTCCCACCTTGAAAGAATTCATCCCCGAAATTTCTAAGGTGGAAAGAACGTTACAAACCAATTAACTTCTTTGAAATCCAATTTATTTCAAATCGAAAACTAATTTTTTATGGTAAAATAAAATTTTCAAAAATATCGAAAATTTTCTAACACTTTAAATTCCCGAAAAAATTCGGTAGAGTCTCCCCTGCATGGAGTGACATATGCGATATCGCAAGAACAAATAATATATATACATCGACCCACCCCAGTCGGAAAACAAAAATCAAAACCCAAAATTTATATTTTCGCGTAGGCGTACCTTTTACGAGCGCTATTGAGCATATTTGCTCCACTTACGTGCACTATACGCAACCAAAAATCAATTCTCTAGCCTTTTGGCACCTGTACTTATCTCAGTTCAGCATGTTAGTGACAATTACATGAAATTGAAATGACATTTCATTTATTAACAGGCATATCTTCATAAATTCAAGAACTAAACATGACATATCAACTCAGTTTATACAATCCAAGATTATATTACTCAATTTGAATTTATATACGATTTTATTTCAATTTATAATCATGGACTTCATTTTCTTGGGTTCTAATTCGTTCATCTCCATTAAATATTGATTATCCCTACTCAAACAATCTATCATCTAATAACTAACAATTCACAATCAACAACCAATATACAACCAAATTACCCAAATAAATTTAATTTAGATTCACTATTAATATTTATTTTGGTTCAATATATTTGAACATCAGTTGGTTAATATCCAAGTAATTTCTATTTTATTATTATTTATTCAAATTCTAAATTCCAAATTTATTTTAATTAATTTCAATATCATTATTAACTTAATTTCACTTAACCAGGTTAAGTTCTAAATCAATTTTTTAATCCAATTTGAATTTTAATCTAATCAATTAACACACAATATTTCAATAATTTGAGAAAATTATTTCTTTTCTATACAAAAATATAATTTGGGTAAAAATATTTCATTTGCCAACTTTACAAAACAATATCGTGTCCATTGCTCATTCAAATGCTTTTCAATACTTGAACTAATCAAACAACACAATACAAAAACTTTGTCTTTAAAATTTAAAAATACGCTCTCATATATATACACTCAACTCAATCTAGGGTATTACTAACCCCATCTCTATCGAGTTATGCTACAGATCCAAGGTTATTACAAACCAATAGCTCTGATACCACTGTAACAGCCCGACAGATTTTCGAACCCGAAAATCAACATAAATATATTTTCATATGACATGACGACCTTCCAAACACCGAAAACACTGGAACATTAATATAAAGAAAATAGAGAGTGATATAAGAAAGAAAGAAATATCAGAATAGAAGAAGAAGAAGAAGAAACACACATTAAAAAGTCTCACATCACAGCGGAACAAAAAAATAATATGGAAATAAATCTTTACTGAGAGCTTTATAGATACTTACAATAATCAGAGTATATCAACACATCTGGATAGTTATAATAACCCGTCCTTAGATACAATCACACATCAGAATAAATACTAGATATCATACGTCTGAACTCCTCCAGCTCGTCTCTGGATTTCGCAGCATTCGATAACCTGGGCCTGTACACCTCACTCTAAACTGAGCATTACAAACACCGGGTCAGTCTGGTGAACTAGAGTGAGGAAAACACACTAAGTTTAAAGGTATCACACAGCTTGATTTGAAGTCAAAATCCTTTTGAAAGAAAAGGATAATCGTAAGAACAAATCCAAACATAAATACGGACGATTTTTACCTTACGATAACCCAAAACATTTTTGAAACCAATATCTTTTCTAATATTATAATAGTGTCTAAATACAAATAAATATGAATCTAGCTGAACGCTTACATCTCATGCTCTACATAGTACATAGTATACTATAAAACCACGATCTCTTATTGGAGAATGTATTTCCATGGCAAGGTATGGGCAACCACCTTTCCGACAATGTACCTCTGGAGATGAATACATTAGGGTTCGACAAGAACATCTTGCAACCCAGGCTAAACATGACCGGCCCCTCACTTTGCTTGAAAGTACCGAATATATCATTATCACGGTTAGGGGGCCAGCCAACCGAACCGATAGCATACAAAAATAAAGGAACAACCGAAGGCATTTAATTTCACCAAATCATGTAATAATATACCCTAATGGGTGCGACCTACCCGATTTTTGCCATTTCCTGGTTGATGAGGCTTGAGGTCAAATTTATTTAATTAATTATTTTATTTTTATTCTTTAAGAACATGTATCCTCCATTCACTTTAAATGCCACATTGTCAGATCCATCAAATCACTAATTGACGTCCATGAATATACTTTGGGTATTAAAGAAGAGCCCCTCTTTGCCACCGACTCAGTATATTCGTATAAATCTATGTACGTGGTTATTAGGAAATATTCTGTCAGACACTCGTCCATATAAGTCATCAAGGAGCAGGATGAACCGAAGGCACCCTCCTACCACATTCTATACAGGTATCACCCAAGGATCAATAGCGAGTAGTCCTTGCAATCCGTAAAATCTTAACCACGACTGAACCACATAAGAATACCTATGGTTGTACGACAAAGGAAATGATGCATGTATCATATCCATATCTTTTCAACAATTTATCTTTAATTCTTTTTTCCATCTTTAGTCTTTGAATAGTATCTTTCCTTAGAAATCAAACTATGGATGGTAGGATTGAATGTAAACCTGTTGCTAGTACATGTTACGTATGATGGTTGCACGTGATCACAAAAGCTTGTTAGTAGTTGCTAATGAACGCATTACGCCATTTAGGTACTATTATCCCTTAGGGATCGACTTGATTAGGATACCAAAATAATATGCATATGGATATGTGTACAATTGCATCTTTATTTTATTTTATGGCTGTCATATATGGATGATTATCATATCATTGGTGCATCTGGATGATGGTTGCATCATGCATTTAGGATTATCTATTGTCATTATGAATATTGCATTCATATGGACACATGGCATGTACATATTTGCATAAAAGGAGGCCAACTGAACTAGTAGATTGCCTAATCCTTTACATTAGTTAGGGACATTTACACTACACCTTATGCAAAAATTCATTAGAAAATTTTAAGGACAAGTGTGTTGCTAGTTAGATGGTCGTAAAGCTTGGATGAAAACATTTAAGTTATTCTTCCATCCTTGGAGATTTCGAGGACAAAATCATTTAAGGATAGTAGAATGTAACAACCCAAATTTTAAGCTATAATAACTAATTAAATGACATAGAAAGTTGAGACATTGTCGAAATTGAGTCATTGAAATAGCACTATTAAATTCATATCGATTAATGTTGACACGCTTTTTTGTCGAAGATGTCACACGTTAAGTATTTGGTGAGCGACGTGCTCAAGCGTTAAAAAGTACAAAGCAGTTGGGTCGAAGTCACGTCGCAAATGCATGGAGACCCAAAACCTCTATCAGGTTGCCTTTGTTGGGCCCAATGAACTCCTAGTTGAGCCGTGCTTCGAGCCATAGGCGAGCCGTGCTCCGAGCCGAAGGCGAGCCATTAAGTGTTTACGGGCGCAGCCATTAAGCTGGTTCCCTTACCTCGCATTCAGAAATTCCAACTCCCTCGGCAGTGTGGTTTCAACCTCATCCTCTTTCGATTTCGAACCCCTCCAGAGTGTTCGAAATTTCTACCCCCTGGGGGGTTCGAAATTTTGTACCCCCTGGTGGGGTCGAAATTTAGAACCCCCCTAGCGGGGTCGAAATTTCGAAACCCCTTGGCGTGGTCGAAATTTCGAACCCCCCTGGCGGGGTCTGTAACACCCCGTAATTCTGTAACACTAGGATTCACAAATCAAGAAAGAATTAAAAGTTAAAATCAAAATCAAGGGAAACGGGTTGCGCCATTGCATTCGTCTCGGAATTTTGCATGAAAACGAGTCCGAGTTTGCGTAAATCGGAGTCCGTATGAGAAAGATATGGCCTCCGGAAGATTCAGCGAAGTTCAAATTTCAAAACAGTTCAGAAAACGAGTTCGAAATTCAAAACAGATCCAGATTGGGTTGGGCGGGAATTTTCCCGCCCAAGGCACCCAGGTCGACTGGGTAGTCGACCTGGGTCACCCAAGTCGACTGGGTAGTCGACCTGGGGGTCGACCCCCCTGCTTTTTCCAGTTTTCTGGACTGGTTCGTTCGGATGTATTTGGTCACGTTTCTGCCTAGGTTCGTCCGCTTAACACTATATAAACAGCCCTAGTTTCTTTCTCTATTCACAATTCTTTTCTATCCTTATGCTGCAAAGATTCTCAGTGAACATGGCTTTTTCTCCTCCTCTTAAAATTAAAATATAAATAGAATAATATATATATATATATATAATAAATCAAGACGAGGAGATGCTGCTAAAAGACTTTCAAGAAGAGGTTCAAGTCAGGCTAGGATTTCCAGTAAAGAATCAAAGGCTAGCTCAAACGGTTTCGAGCAACGTCGCATGAATCATAGCAACGCCATCTTTCTTTTCTAATCTAAATCTCTGTAAGTCAGTTATTTCTAGATTTGAACGTTTCTCTTTTCGTGACATGAAATTAAAGGAATAAAAGAGTATGCCAATTCTTTCTATTGAATCAGTGCCTATTTCTTTGGACCAAATTAAGAACTGTTACGACTCGAGGACAAATAAGACTGTGACTATGAAACTATGGACCTTAGAACCATATGCCTCTTTGACTATGAACATTGCCTATTACTATGAACATTGCCTATGACTATGAACATTGCCTATGACTATGAACATTGCCTATGACTATGGACATTGCCTATGACTAGAACATTTCCTATGACTGTGACTGTGGCTATGAGGATTATTTCCTTGACTAAAACTATGCCTTTGATTAGAAAACATAAACTATTGCCTATGACATAACAAGGACATCTGTGATTAAACACCTATGATTCATGACTAGGAAAGTGTTGCTTAAGTTCTGTGATTATGAGATTAAACCCAATTATTTTTTCTGCTTGTCGTTGGTTTTCTTTGGTTTTAGACCATGGGAATTTACCTATTAAGTTAGGTCTACCCATGTTCTTGAACCTACGTCGTTATCCAAACCTTTTTATGCCAGTTATCATGTCCATCATTTTTCATAGCATCTTTGGTTCATTCCCTATTTTCTACGAGTATAGATTTATCCATAATCTAGATTGAATCGCAATTATACGAACGGTGGGAATACGATTTGGGCATAATGTGAAATGTACTAAAAACATAGTTATAGACTTGGAATTTGGCATAAATTGGGAACATGAATTATGGCATGTTCATAGAAATACAAATTGGATAAATCTAACATTTAGGATGTGTAATTTGAATCTAGTATTGACTTGTAAATCTAGCATTTCATGAGTTATGAACTAGAATAATAAGTCTAGTTTGACGTGAACTGTAATTAGAATGTTAAATCAGGGTTGGATTAGCTAATTTGGCGTAATAAGTATATTGGTATAAATTTGAGATTGACCATAATTGGGAATAACCGTCAGGTTTAGCAAAATCATGGTTAGTGACACTTAATTGGTATAGTTTACATACCAAAAGGCATAAATATGATATAGAGGGGAAAGTGGGCCATAAGAGTAAATGTTGACAGTTTACATTAAAAGGGTAATTAGGAAACAAGTAAATTAGGAATAATTTACTTATAGAATTTGGCCTAAATGAGGAAATGTAAATTTAGACAAATTAAAGGTTTATTAACGACATCTCTTTTAATGGTACACCAGAAAGTTCTAGGGTGACAGAGAGGATAGTGTCTAGGCTTGAGTTTGGAAAATACAAGTTTCCTGCTCTCCCTGGCTATCCCTAACTGATCTGACGAATGGGATGGTTGCTTCCAAAACATGATTTGAAAATTAATCAAAACCCTTTGAACATAGAAAACACGAATATGCCTAACCCGAGGTTCGACTGAGTTGCGATGTAAACCTGCCCGGAACCAACCGGCACATCCAGTATTCGCAACAATATCTGTCTAATGTGAGTGGTAGCGGCTTTAATTTATTTAGTTAAAGCTAGAACAAGAATGGTAGGGTTAAGTTAACTAAGACACTTAACCAATTCAACAAGATAACCAAACCGATGGGTGGGGTTAGGTTCTTACAGACACAGTTAAGCTAGAATGGGAGGGTTAAGTCTATAGGAACACTTAACCAACTTAAGACAGTCGAGCTAGAATGGGAGGTCTAAGTCCATTGGGACACTTAACCAAACTTATGGTAACAAGACCAGATTTGTAGGGGTTAAGTAACTAAGAAAACACTTATCCAAATTAACATGTCAACTGGACTAGAAGGTGGGGTTAAGTAAAGATAATACACTTAGCCAAATTAACATGTTAACTGGACTAGAGGTTGGGGTTAAGTAAGATTTAATATACTTAGCCAATTTGATATGTTAGCTGGGCTAGACTGTAGGGTTAAGTAAACTTGAAAACTTAACCATCAGGTTGTGATAAAGGTACAAGGTTAAGTCTAAAACATAAAGGGGTAATACTTAACCATTAATAACATGTTAGATAAAACAGACGGGCAGGGTTAAGTTAAAAATGAACACTTAACCAATACAGAATGAAGGGGTAGGGTTAAGTAATAAGAAATACTTAACCAATATAACTTGGTTTGTGATAGGGTTAGTCAACATGGATTATTGATGACACATAACCAGTTTAAACAGGATAAATGAAGAGGGTTAAGTTAGCTTGAATTGACTAATGACACTTAAACAATCCAAATTAACGGGAAAGAGAACTAAGTTGTAAACCTTAGTTAGCAGAAATAAGTAGTAATTCGTAGTATGACACGGGAAGGAGCGAACGTCCGTCTAATTAAAAAGAAGGCTCCAACGAATTGGGTTACGAAGCCCGAGGCTTCGAGGGGACGTGAGGGTACTCTTGGTATCCCTCTGTGAGGCCGCAGATGATCCTCCTAGGCCGACAGAGGTTAAGGTCTGCGTAGAAGAACCAGGGGTATGCCTTGGTTGCAATACATGGCAACCTAAAGGCTAGGATGGACCGGCGTGATTCGGCGAGCAAATGGTAGCCCTGTGATAGCGACTCGTCGTCTACCATCCATCTTGAGTCAATCGAGATACGTGAAGCGGAAAGGCGGAGAACTCCAAAAGACCATATACTTGCTATCTAGTTATGGTTGCGGATGGCCATAGGACAGTAGGGCATAGGGGGGCCGGCGTATAGTTCTCATTTTTCAAGGGTTGCCTTTCATTAGTTGAGGGAGGGGTCAAGTGGGACCATAGCCACTGAAATAAAAACAGACCTTAGCATCTGCATCGGCAGATATCTGAAAGCTCCCGACCGAGTTCTGTATTCCTTGATTTGCCCTGTCACAGGACACGGACCGCACATTACAGGACATGTGCATCTAGACAAGCGATAACGATTCGCGCTACATGCGTGGGGAAGTCTAGGGACATATACCACCCTAGGTAGTGTGTCCTAGACTTGGGGGCATCATTCGACAAGTAGCATAATTCCTAGTGGAGCTAGGTGGCATAAATCCTGAATCCGAGAAGCATTCAGCAGATAACGTAAATTCTAGATAAACCTAGAAGGCACTTGGTGGAAAACCCTAGATTAAATCTAGGTAACAAATAATAAACGTATGCCTGAAGGCGATGGAAAATACAGGGATTGGGATCACGTTATCATAACTAGTTGGGACACTAGTTAGGTGGTGTAGAGATATAGAAACCAGTATAACAAGGAAATAGCGAAACGGCGAAAGTATTAGGGCATATCCAGTTTGTCTTATCTTAGCATATCTTGTGATTATCTTGTCTAATCTTGCTGACCCTATCATCATGGTGTTATCTTGTATTCAGTTAATTCATGTCGTTTTGTTGTTGTTCCATGTTCATATGCTAGAAGTTACTGAACTTACTCAGGCTTTATGTATGACTCTGTTTTTCTTTCGTCTTCTTTTCTTCCGTCCCCCCCCCCCCAAGTAGTAAAGGAGGGAATAGTATAGCTCAGGTTAAGTTGGACTGTCACTCTTTCCCAGCTTGAAGATCTGTCGAAGTTTGCTTGGATTCTCTTATCAGATGCTATGGCTGGCTCTTGCTAAAATTGGGGAATATAAATGTTGTTTTATGCTTCTTTATTTTGTAAGACAGATGAAACTCTGATATTGTAAAGAAATCTTTGTACAAACTATTTTATCAATAAAGCAAAGTTTTATTTTCCGCTGTTTAATTTCTGTCTATCTTGTAATTTATCTGCATCTTTTACCCTAAATGCTCCACAGAACTTAGTGCATTCCCTTTGTGAGTGACACTAACGGACGTGGGGTGTTACAGGGTCGAAATTTCGAACCCACCTAGGAGGGTCGAAATTTCGAACCCCACTGGTGGGTTTGAAATTTCGACCCCCTGGAGGGGTGCGAAATTTCGAACCCCACACCAAGGAGTGTGAATTTTCTATGTTAAGCCTTGTTTTGGATGCGAATTTTCTATGTTAAGCCTTGTTTGGGTGCGAAAATTGGCTTTGGTGGGTCCCGCTGCTCACATACTCCCACCTATAAATACCCCAAGCCTTGACCTTCATTTGGATCCTTCTCCCTTGGAATTTTTGGACATTGAGAGCTCCAAACACTCATTAATGGCTTCCAACACCTTCACCATGGCCATGAGCGATGACATGGATAATTAAAACATGGCATACATGTTTTTCTTCAACACTTGAACATTAACAAGGATTGTTGTGCTACTTTTGAACTTCATGGACATGAACACTAAACTCGGATATTGTTGACCAAGTCAATGCTTCTCAATGAAGAAGAAGAAGGGCAATTTAGTCAAAGTGTTGAACAAACATATATTTTGTTATTCTATTGTAACACTTTGAGCTCAGCTATTGTCCGAACTTGTACAACCTTGTAATCAACCAAAGATATGATGAATAAGGATTTTAAAGTGGATGTAGGCGTTAGTGTTGAACCACTATAAAAGCTGTGTCTCCCCGCATTTACATACTCTACTGCTTATTTGGATAATTGTTCACACATACACATTGGGTGTTGGCATGCGGCAATTTTGCTCGTCAACAATTAAGGAATTTCCATATGTATCTCGTTGAAATCTATGTTGGTATGAAGAAGTTTGAGAGAAACAAAATCAAAATATGTATAAGTATATTTAAAAAATAAAATTAAAAATAATATTCCAAGGGTGTCGACTAGACCACCCCTTGGTCATCCTAGTAATAAGGTTTAGTTTTATATTCCTTTTTGCATAAACTCTGAATGCCCTAATTTCCTCGAGACAACCTGGTTATAAGGTTTAGTTTTAACGAATTTTTAGATGAGCTCGGTGCATAGACCTAGAAAATTATTCAGATATTAAACCTAGTTTGGTAAAAATCTTATTACGTCGTTTCAATAATATTAAATCCAAGATTCAAATATATATTATTCATATATTTAAGTACAAAGTGTCTGAAATTCCTAGTCGTTGCAATTGATAATTATTAAGAGCTTCAAATGTATGAGCAACAAGCTTTATAATGTAAATGTATCAAATTTTTAAAAAGAGAAAAAAATAGAGCTAGAAAAATGTTGATGAGTAAATTATATAAACAGTAAAGGTTTACACGTCCATTACTTCTCCTTTACCTAGGACTTGGGACTAGCGATATAAAATAGACATCGACAGATTTAAATAGAACTAAAATTTAGAGATACATCACATGACCAAATATGGAAGAAATTATTAATACAAAAGAGATTAGTAAAACAAAGTACGTAAAACAAAACAAAAACCTTCAAAGTAATTAAAGAATGGCACTAGGATATGTGCAAGAAAATTTTTAGCTTCTACCGCTACAAATAAACTCTGTCCCTTTACAATCCCTTCTTTCAAAATTATCATCATCGTCCATAACTTCATTAAGCTTCAATACATCATATAGTTTCTAATTATCTCAATTTCCTTATCATATAACACTAGTTAAATTTCCTAAGTGGTAAGTCTTCTGAGTAAACCATTCTAATGAACTGACTCAAGCAGAATGGTAATAAAAAAACATATATTAAAGAGTATCAGTGCAACTATTTGCTGCAAATGATGCAACCATCTGCAAATGATGCAGTTATCGCTCATGCTATCGTACGAAAACAACTCCTCATCGTACTCATCACCCCATGTTCCTGAAGCGTTCCTATTAATGCAACAGTTTTCCATTTTACAAATGTATATTGGAGTGTTAATATCAAACGTATTATGCTGGATTGAAAAATTCTTATGTACCCTTTCTTCAAAAATGTATATTGGAGTGGTAATATCAAACGTATATTGGAGTGGTAATATCAGACGTATATTGGAGTGGTAATATCAAACGCATTATGCAGGATTGAAAAAATCTCATGTATCCTTTTTTTTGAAAATGTATATTGGAGTGGTAATATCAAACGTATATTGGAGTGGTAATATCAGATGTATATTGGAGTGGGAATATCAAACATATTATAGTGAAGCATTCCTCCTAACGCAACAGCCTCTATACCCTTTTTTTTTCAATGCGCTTTGGAACGACATCTCATGCAAGATCACGTATTCCAGTAAATATGTCTTCTAAGCAAATCATATAATACTAGTTCAATTATCTTATTATATAACATTATGAACTTCGGTTGTTTGACAAATTAGGCTTTTCAATTGTTAATAATATACATAGTACGTATGTGTACACTGGGCCCTTATATAAGTGTGCACTTTTATGAATCAAACAGAATAAAAAAAATCTTTCAACTTTAGCCTTTACTGGTGTATAAATTCAACACCTGACACAAAAAAGAAACAACTAAAACCCGAACACTGTTAAAAGACATAATTCTATACTTAAAATAGAGAACTGATACCTAAAAATGAAATTAAATTAAGAAAAAAATCTATATGTTCATATTAAATTTTGGTAACAAATACTTAGTGGCTTCCAAATATACTCATTGCAATGGTTAATTCAAAAGATATATACTAAATTAATAGGATGGAAACTATTAACTTCTTATTGGATTCCAAATATATTCAAAGTTCTATACGGTCACCAAAGGACTTCTATATTTTTCAGATTTTTTTTAGACTAAGTAATTATAGTAACAACAACTAAATGTCTTCCAAATATACTCAAAAAAATTGATTGGCTTAATTCAACAGAAATATTGAGCTAACAAATTTCTTTTACATTAAATCAACATATCAAATGCAGAAAAAGTAATCGGTACAAGCATCAGAAGTAATTAACATGGGGACAATCATGTTGACTAAGGATTACACGTAGTGAAATAGGATATTTCATGTCCTATATATATAAGTATAACTCTTGAAAGAGTTTTCAAGATAAATATTAAAAAATTGTAATTATTTAGAAGAAAAATTAAACAAAGAGAACTAAGTCTTGTTTCCTTTGAATACTAAGTTTATGTACATCGATCAACATTGTAGTATCGGTCCCAAGCATTCCTCCTCCTTCGCCTCCCGCGGGTCTTGGTTCTATTAGTCATTGTGTTCTAGCGATTCAAAATCCATTTAACTATCATCGCAACAAAACGACACAATGTCATCCACCAACAACCACTCTCAAATTAACCATTTACGACCTTTGGCCACAACATGCAAGTGTCCACTCCAACGAACAGTTTGACCCAAACTTGGTATGATTACTTAGCAACTATTAGATGCACTGTTTTACTTTACTGCAAATCGTTGTTGTTATTTTTGTTAACAATTATTCAATTTTCATTAATTCATCAATTTGCAACACTTGTTAATATGCAGCCTCCACTAGTGAATGTTTGAAGACAAAGTGGGCTAATTCTAGTGATGTTAAGGACGACAACACATGGCTTGGTTTCTTGAAACATGAGTGGGACTGCACAAAACAAATTCCAGTTTATCCCAAATTCAATACTACTAAGAAGCACTGATGCAATACAACATCATAATGACTGCGCTTCCAAATATTGCCACTAGAATATTGGAGTGGTAATATCAAATGTATTATGCTGGAATGAAAAAAGTCTACACTTATGAAGATCCACGGTCTTCAATTGCTCCATCTTGAATTAGTATCTTCACGTATTTTCTAGTTCGGAATTGTTTTCGAATACAAGTTCGGTCTGAAGTCTTTCCATACCAGCAATCGTATGGGGTCAGATTTGATAGTCGGTTATTTAATTATCAAATACATAATCGTGAAAATAAAATGAGTTCACTGATTCAGTAATTGGCATTACTTGGCCCTTTTATATAAAAGGAATTAACGAATGTTAATTTAAAACTCTTTAAATATTTCGATATTACGAATATCACTTTTATTTCCTATTTAACATAAGATTAATTTCAAAACTGTTTTAGTTTAATACTTAGAAAAATATCGTATAATCATATCAAATTTCTATTCTACTATCATTATCAAAACATTTTCTATATCATTACTTACTGTCTATATATACATATACATACATACATACATATATATATATATATATATATAAACTCGTTGATCAACTTTAACTTGTCTCTTTATTTAAATTAATTATAAATAATCTCATTTACTTCTATTATTATTAAATAAATAATAATATTCCATTTTAATGGTTTGCTTAAAAACAATTAATCTTTGTTATTAATAGTCACATTAATCCTTGATTATCCATCTTAGAAATATAATAATTAGCTTATAATTAAGATGCACGTGCTTCACACATGGCAGATTTTGGCAAAAATGGTGATTGGTGGTTAAACAATCTATATATGTGTGTGCGTGGTTGGTTAAAACTCCTTTGTATCATTATTCAAAAAAAAAGCCCAACACTTATCGTTTCAGAATAAAACCATTCCAACACTTCCCTTTTCATTTCCTTTTTACCTTAGAAAATTCATTGTAAATTCTCAAATCCTTTTTTATTAACGTGGTGTTATTATTTCTCATATGGAAATAAATTATTCTTAAACTCTTCCCATTACATGCTACTATAATCCTCAGATAATTCTGAAGTCGTTCAAGTTGGGGTTTTTATTTACCTCTTAGACCTTGATCAACAACGTTCATATCTTAAGGTAGATATGAATTGTAATTCAAAACCTGATATTTATTCTGATATCAAAACCCAATTTCATTCAACTATTTTAGTTAAACCATGATTTTATAATCCATTCGTTATGTTTAAAAAAAACTCATGTAATAATTCCTTATTTACAAACTTAGATTTTGTTAACAAACCCCTTTTAATTTGAATTCCCTTTTTCTAACCTCTATTATTAAGCAACCATTTCATTTGAACTATCATACTCGCTTTAAAAATATGTAACAACCCGGGATTTCAGAACCAATTTAAATTTTTTATTTTAGCAATTTTAATGGATTTTGAATATTTAAAATGATTTACTTTAAATAATGACGACTAAAAATTTATTTTAAATCGAAGTTAGAAAGAATAAATTTATTTTAATTATAAAACGAGCCTGAAATGGCGTGGCAGTTTGAAAATTCGATTTTAAATTTCAAATGAATGTGTAGAATTCAAAATAAATCGGATTTTACTAAAACCAGAAATATTTGAATATGTTTAAATGTATCTTTCTAACGAATGTAAAAATCCAGATTTCATAATGGGAATAAAAAGTTATGTCCAGTTTAAAATTTAAAATAGTCGCGACGGAATATATATATTTTATATAATAAATGGCCCATAAAAATAACCATTATGTAAATGACCTCCGTTTTCGATGAAACCACTTTTGTTTGATCCCGAATGTCAAATCGTTGCTAGGTTTCAAATTTCATAATTTTTGGAATCAATATGTGAGCGTGATAAAAGAAAATGTGTTTTGTCAATTTAAGTTGAACTAGAACGACCAGAAAATGACCATTTTTCAAACGGTCTCCAAATTCTACAAAATTAGTTTTGTTAGGATCGTATCATCAAAACATAGCTAGATTTATTTTTCGGGAATTTTTGGAGTTAGTATGTGGCCCTAGTAAATTAAAATGTATGTTTAAATTCAATATATATTGATTTATATTTTAATTTTGACGAAAACTATTCGAAGCAGTCGAATTGGCTTACGAAACATATTCCATTGTATCCGGAATAGAGGTATTTAGCTAGGGGCGACACTCCTTGGAATTCTTTTGGAGCTCGATGTTAAAATTTCATAATTAAACGAATAATGGAATTAAATATAAATATTAAAATAATATAAATAGGAGAAGGTCAAACCCTAAGTCAAAACTTTCCTGGTCAAATGCAGGTATTATTTTCGCCGCTCCTCTTCCAAAATAAACCGTCGCTCCTCTTCCAGAATAAACCACCGCCTACACCATGAAGTCCAGCACCGCTGTTCACCCCTTGCCTCCCACCTACCATCACCGCGACGACCGATGCCCTGGCCCCACCTCCGTAGACTGACGCCAGTGGCAGAAGACTCCGCCTCCCTCTCCGCTTCCTCCATCTGCAGTTTCAGCCTCGAAGACCCCCAAAATCCTAGAAAATTTTATGTAAGTATTTTCTGATTTCGATTTTTTATATGATTTTTATTTACAAACTTATATGATTTTTATTTAGAAACTTATATGATTTTATTTAGAAAACTTAAATGATTTTTATTTATGAAGTTCTATGATTTTTGATTATGAAGTTAAGATTTTTAATCATACAAAGTTAAGATTTTTAATCAAAGAAAGTTTAGATTTTTATTTAAAGAAAATATAATCATTGTTTAGAAAAATATGATTTTTCATTGTATAGAAAAATATTATTTTTCAATGTAAATATGATTTTTCATTGTGTAGAAAAATATGATTTTTCATTATATAGGAAAATATGATTTTTTTATTGTATAAAAGAAATATTTTTAGATTAGATAAAAATGGGATTTTTACCGTATATATGAAATAACTTTTAATAATATAAATATATGATTTTTATATAAATAGCGTAGGAGTAAAAATAGGATTTTTTTATTATGAAGATAGAGAAATAAAAATAGGATTTTTTATTATGAAGATAGAAAAATAAAAATAGGATTTTTATTATGAAGATAGAGAAATAAAAATATGATTTTTATTATGAAGATAGCGAGATTAAAATATGATTTCTGTATGCATAACATTAGAATAAAAATGTGATATATATATATATATAGTATTAGGATAAAGATATGATTTTTAATGATATAAAAATACGAATTTTAGTCATGTAAAAATATAATTTTTAGTAGATAAAAATATGATTTTTATCGTAGCTATGAAATAATTTTTAGAAACATAAAGATGTGATTTTTATATATGTAGTTGCGTTATAAAAATATGATTTTTAAATATATATATATATATATATATATATAGCGTTGTTAAAAATGTGATTTTTAATATAAACTACATGAAAACAGATTGCGTTGAAATCATGGAGAAGAACACAACGCGCTGGAGCAAATCCAAACCATGCAATCAAAGAATGGCGGAGTGGAAACCAAAGGTGAGAACTCCTTCTCAGTCTAATTTTGTTTACAGTTAAATATATACTAGGATGCAGACGGTGCTTAGTAGCACCCGACACCTTTGATTGAAACCATGGATGTTTGTTTAGATTGAATTGTGTATATTGACTGTATTATATTCATGTGTAGAATAAAATATTTCATCGTTAAAAATATAATTTTTAACGTATATATATGAATGACATAAAATTATCATCAAAAGAAATAAAATAAATATTCATTTACAAATCGGATGATTTGTTTATGTACACCCATTTATCTAATATGGATTGGGATGATAAATTTTACACATCGCCCAACTGCACAAATAATAGGCAGTATTTGTTGTTTGAAAACTCTACACGGGTATTGGGATGATATTGGACATACACTAATCCCAATATTTAGTTGTATGTCAATCGACGGGTTGACAGGCTGTGATGAACATTAATTATTTTTAATGCTTATGCAGTTGTGTAATGCACTCTAGATGATGGTTGATTGCTTATCATGGTTATTATTATATATATATATATATATGTGTGTGTGTATTGTATGGAATCCATATAAATAACATTGTATGGTAATTGATTGAGTCACATTCCGATTCAGAAATAAAGAATATTTTAAAATATAAAAAATATTTTAAAATAACGAATATTTTAAAATATTATTCAGTGAGAATAAAATAATGATTTTGATGTCCGATTTTGGATGGACACAAAAATATTGAAATGTGAAGTCGAGTTAAGTAGAAAACCCATTTTAACCCGAACGGGTTTATCGATCGATTTTATTCATTTTATATTGAATATCGAAAAGAAGTTATTTCAAAATCTAATATTTTGAAAATATTATCATTTTAATATGATAAAAATATAGAATATTTAATTTTGATTTAAAATTGAAGAAGAAGTTGAAATCATTTTAAAATGAAATTATAAATATTTTATTAATACGATTTAAATGGAAATCGATGAAATACATATGATATATTATATATATTTAATGGTCTGAATATAACGCGCCGCGCAGCGACCGTTCGCGAATTTCGGCAATTAACTTCAATTTGATGTAACGGGAGATCCGACAGTCGGATTCCCCTAAAACCAGAACCGTTGGGTTCGTATCGAAAAGAGCTTTCCAATGACTATAAGAGATTTGAAATCTAATGGTTGGATTTGGAATTATGTCCAAATCAAATCTAGAAAAGGTCGTTATGATGCAGTTCAGTGGCCATTGTTGGAAACCGACTGTACGGGCCTTGATAAAATTATTATAAATATTAATAATTTGTGTAAAATCATAATAAATGATTTGGAAGGTTATTAGATGAAAAATTCCAATTTTTGTAAAGATAAAAATATATTTTTATCAAAATGAAATAGTTGTTAAATAGAATAATAATCCAATGTTTTTAAATGAATAAATTGGATTTGTA
Source organism: Allium sativum (assembly GCA_030737875.1). Taxonomy (NCBI): domain Eukaryota; kingdom Viridiplantae; phylum Streptophyta; class Magnoliopsida; order Asparagales; family Amaryllidaceae; genus Allium; species Allium sativum. Next base: position 856,472,538 of record CM060920.1, on the reverse strand, counting down.
AATGGTTTTAATCTAACCTGAATTTTCCAATACATGAATTAGAATGGGTTTGAATAGAAATAATCTTCGTAATATTTCGATATTGGATTCCACGATTATACGGATATCGTTGAGGAATTTGGAAGATATATATATATCGTTATTCCTAATACGATATCCATTGGTTTCAGAATTTGATATTGAATATAAGCTGATATAATTTCTATTCAGAGCCTTGTATTTAATATTAAATTGGATTTTGTGTTCTCGTGAATGGTGTCTTCATTAACACTGTTCTTTAACCCAGTTAAGAAAAGAATAAATCTTTAAATTAAGATTTAGTGAAATTTTACAATTAATTAATGTTAAATTGGAATTGAATAAAAGAGTTGGATTTTTGGGTTTATTGTGAACGATGTTTTAAATAACATTTTTTCTTTAACCCAATTAACAGTGAAGAAATGATTTGGAATGTATGAATCTTTTTAATATGATTTAATGCAAATTTTCCAAAGTAAAGTTTTCCCATTTAATATTTAATATTTAAAATTGGAATTGAATAGAATTCGATTTGGTAATAATCGAGATGAGCTTCTGTGAATGAAGACTGTTACTATACTTGGAATTTAAAAGGCTTTGCCGCTATTCCATTTATATTATTAGTTTGATGCGGGAATTTATATCGATTATACACTGTTATGATTTCCTTGAAGATTCCATAGTTAATGGAAGAAGATTTGGGTTTATCGTGAACTATGTTTTAAAAGACATTAGTTCTTTAACCCAGTTAAAGATAAGATTAATTTCTTAAATTCGAATAATAATTAAGTAATGATTTTTGAGATTGAAACTAAACTAGAGTCTTAAAGAATCTTGAATTAGATTGAAATGAGAATGGAATAATTAAATTTATCGAATTCATGAAATGATCGAGAATGGAGTACCACCAGTTTTACTCCAAGCGATAGTTAAATCTTTAATTAGATTTGAACGTGAAATGCTATTTAAATTTACAGATAACACCGTGGGGGTTAGATATGGAGTACTACCAGTTTTGCTCCATGGGATGAATAGGTTGGGATTAGGATTAATAAATAAATGATTCTTCGGTAAGGCTCGATAATCCCGACTAGTTGATAAACCTTAATTTGGTTTAGAATTGATAAAGGGTAAAATCAAATCTTTTGAAATGGATATCCAAAGGAAGATTTAAGAATAAACTTAAAAGGATTTATCTTTGATAAAATTAATGGGAACCTTTCCTTAAAAATGTAAATATTTGAATAAAAGAATATTCAGAATTGGAATGAGGCATATGAATTGTTTTTATAGCACTTGATTATAAAATACGAGAGTTATTCGGGAACACTGGGTTTAACCCATTCTAAATAACTGATACGACGAAAAGTCGAAGAGATTGAAGACGGTTCAAGACCGACGATCTTCATATCGAATGGATGGGTTGCTACTGATTCCTATGATTGGAGTAGCTACATTGAAGGAGCTACAGTGGTAGCCGTCCGGACGTACTTGTTGATTGTTTGGATATGCGAGGGCCTCTCTCTTGTATTGGACATACGGGACGAGGAATAAGATGACTTCGGTTTCGTTCAGACCCAGAATAGACTTGTAAATGGATGTACGTATGACGTTGTATTCCTTTATGTTGTATTCGTTGATCTCTGCTAAATATATATTTGTTTGGTGGTGGAGAATTTATTCTCTTGCTTAACACCCTTCTCTTAGACGTACGAGCTTAGAGGTTATATATTGGCAGAAATCAATGGTATGATATGGATTGACAACGTGACATGCTGAGATGCATGGATCAAGACTTTTGTTGAAAAGCAGAGCCTTGTGGATGATGATCAAAGCATAGCTTTATTTAGCATAGCTTTGTGTAGCGTGACTTCGCGAGCCTCACACACTGGTATGATAGTGAACTGATGGTCAAGTCAATATGTTTTCGATATGAGGATGGATTCGGTCGATTGAGATGAGCTGAGTGTGGGTGCTCCACTCTTAGAGGGATAGGGCACACCCCCGATTCCCAGATGGATAGAGTAAGCGGCGTTTTCTCATGCATGGGACGTAAGTCGCAAAGATACTTGATATACTGTATATAGTGCGGATGTGCATTACGGCGTTTTCTCATGCCTAGGACGTAAGCCGTGGTGAATTGCACTATGTGATAGATATTTCGAATCAGGAGCCATCATGATGGAAATACAACTTTCCAATACGAGATTTGCAATTTTAATTGTAAACCTATATTGGCGACATGATATATGGTACCCATGTCGTCTAGGATTGATAAATTTACTTTTGAAATTGATTTCTACACTATACACTTATAGTAATAATAAAAGATAAATTTCGCGTACCAAGCATATTTGGCTATTATAAGGTAAAACTCTATCCTCCGGCTTGCGTTGCATTGCGTGATGGGACCTGAGTCTTATAATAGCTTCATTTTTCTTTATGTAGCATCGCGCTGTTTGTTTTATGCATTGGTATTCTTGGGGTAAACCTGTTCCATGTTATACGACGTGGTCCCTTGATTTACCTATCTTTAAAATCAAATTAATAACTGTTTTAGTTCTCACACCAGTCCTATGACTGACCCGGAGTTTATTGTTTCTACCTAAACTCTGGGTGCCCATATTTTCCACATGGGCAGTTAGTAGTTTTGGTTTTCGCACATATTTCTTTTCACAGGATCCTGGATTACAGCTGGAGCTATATTCGGAAAGCTTTGTATCCGTATATCTCTTTCAGTCATGTCAGTTGTTATTTTCTGCTACGTATTATACTTATGTATTATTTTCCGCTGCTATGTAATTTAAATCTCCGATATTATTTTCTATTGTATAATTATTCATACTCTGGAGTATTCTTGTACTCTAATGTAAACTGTTGTAGTTGTTTGTGTTCTGATGTGTTGTGTTCTCAGCTCAATCCGGGCTTTCCCGTAAGGGGAGGTTTGGGCCATTTCAAAATCCCTTTTTATAACTTTGTTATAGAAACTTAGGTTTTATATTAAAACTTGTTCATAAACCCCTTTCACAATTCCACTAGATTTCATTTTAACTCGCTTTACATTCATAAATGAATTTGATTTAAATAACACTTCTTAAATTATTATTAATTAAAATAATAATTTACTACAATCATTACTGTAGAAGTAGTTAATTTCTTTAATAACTAAATAAATAATTTCTTTTTAAGATCTTATTAAAATTAAAACAAATATTTCTTAAATTATTTCATTAGATTAATTCAAAACAAAATAATTTAATAATTAATCCTAGTTAAAATGGTTAGCTTGGTCAACTCAAAACACAGTTATCTCATTAACTGATTTCAATTAGTTCTCACTTTAATTATTTAATAATATAATTAATTTAAATATTTCCGTTTAATTATGTATTAAAAACAATTATTCAACTCTTAACCGTTTGGTTAATTTCTGCTCATTTGCTTATAAATCTAATTAACATCAGAAATTCACTTTAAAAAAATCATTTAGTAATTAATTATAAAATTGATAAATAAATAGTAAATATTTATTTCCTTTTAATAAACTTTTATTCAAAATAATATATTTCAAAAATCTATCTCCAGTTATAAAATAAATTTATAACTTCAGTTCTATCGATTTACTTGACGGTAAATCAATATTTAGAAGAACGAATGATTTACAGGCCATATACTGCCAATTACTCAACCAATATCACCCGTTGGTTTAAATAGAACAAATGTTGAATTTCATATCAAAGGTCAATAACCAAATCACTTGTCCAATCAGAACAATTCATATGATGATAAAATAAGAATAATTAACATCTAATATATTTGAGGAATCCGCCTGTTCTTCCTTGTATTCACATTGGTTATTTTAAACAATATTATTCAATTCAATATAACTGATAATTTCAATAACAGTAAGTAACAACTATTTAACATCACCCAATTGACAAAAACAAATCAAACAATTCAAACAGTTAAACATTTTTATTTCATAAACGTGACCAACAAGGTAAGTTACCTTTATTGGATCCAACCGTTAAAATAATGATTTGGTTTTCCACTGAAATTAAACATCGTTTAATTTCAGTCAATATATGAATATATAATTAACACACCATTAAGCATTTGCAACCATAGCACACAATTATAACACCCTACTTATATAAAATATAAGTGGGAAACACTGAGTGAGTTTAACTCACTTTGATTTGATCGTTGAACGATTCATTACAGTTAAATTAAACAGTCGTTTAATTTAACTGTAAATTCCAGTCGTCTTCTGCATTGTTCAGATTAATTCCATAATATTCTATGCTTCGACAGGGTTCCAATGCAAGTTGTTTCATTTCGTTCTGTTCACACAGGCATAAGTTATACGTTTAAAATAACACAATTTTAATATAATACTTTAATTCATTAATTATATATATTTAACATAATACTTTGAGTTAACACATTAATTACCCTTCATTTAGACTCGCTACCCTCCTTCACAATACAAAATGCTCCTCACCTCCCTTCAGAAACCATTTTGACTTCTTATTGAAAACCATACAGTTGCACACAACAAAATGCCAATCCCCTTTTTCTGCCTCGCGCTTCCTTTTGTTTTCTTTATTTCTCTTTTCATTTTTTTCTTTTACATTAGAACCCAGGAAGCCCATAGCCCAATACCCTTCCCCAAACATTATTTCCCCAACACAATACTGTTATGCGTTACCCCCTCCCATCGTTTACTTCTTTGTTCCCACTTTCGTGTTTTTTTTAAACCGAACCCAAAAGCCCACCGGAAAACCCTCAACTCACGTTCCTCAATATGGCATGCAACAACATCCTTTTTCCCAAAAATGTGAACCATGTTGAAGCTTCTGAACCACCATTTCCATCCTTTGAACCACGCATCCTTTCTCTTCGATCCACCAAAACCTGAACCACAACAACCATTTCACTCCTTGGCTCGAGCTCCACCACCCTGACCACTTCACGTTCCACTCGCGCCCCTCTGCCCAGATCTGACATCAACCCCAAACAAATCCAATCTCCATCTCATATTTCTTTTACTTTTGTTCCTTCGAATGTTGTTTTCTTTGTTGCACAGATAAACCCATGCCTTTCTTCTTGATACAGACTTCATTCTAATCCACCAGATTGTCATGCGTGACTTCCATCCCATTTTTGACTTCCATCCCATTTGAAGAAAACTACCAACTCCTCTTCCTTTAGCTTCTATTTTGCACTTCTTGACCACACACCAGATCTACATAAGCAGTCCTACAACAACACCACTCCGTCTAAGCTCAAATCCAAATGCCCATTTCATTTGTTACTGTCGCCGCATTGATCGCACCACCTAACTTCCTTCGCCATGCACTACCCCCAGCAACGTACCATCCTCCACAAATCCATAAGTTCGAAACTCAAACTACCTCGTCCTCTGTTTAACTGCCACGAATATATATACATCTACATGTTTGACAAGGAACGATATAGTTTGAAGGAAGAAGGGAAGGAGGATGTCTTGATTTTCTTTTTAAGCCATTAAAGAAGTCGGTTTGAAATTTGTTGAACAAGAAGAAAAAGGAAGCGAGAGAGTAGCGTATATACATGGGTTAGAACCTTGGCAACCAAGTTTTAGGCTGGTAGGTTAGGTCTGTGCAATTGTTATAGTAGATCTTACGTGATTTGATAACATAGGAGTAGAGGAAATAGAATAGTTGCGGTGTAGTGCATGCATGTTCTTTTCAGTTCAATGTATTGGCAATCAAAATAGGGTAGGTGTTGAGTGTCTTTTCACATATAGCTAGTTGTGTGTTTGCTGGGTACAGACAAGTGGCCATATTTTATATAATATTTGGCAGAAGGTAAGATATGCAGAGTGGTCATAAGGATTATATGGCTTGGTTTCGATTCCTTAGCTTCTAAGTTATTTCATCATATTAGTTTAGGTTAACATGTGCAAATTTACTTAGGATTTAAGTTTCTCTTTTATTTTTAATTTGAAGATGCCATTCAATTTTTCCGCTAGCCGTCGTTTACTGCAAACCATTTATTTCATACCGACACACACAAATTCCTAACGTAATGAAATTGGACAACTGCTACATCTTAATGCTTTGGTCTCAATGAAACTAATTACGTTGGAAACAGACTCTATTTGCATAACGCTGCTATTTCAATTCCAATTATATTCATCAGTTCACCTTTAAATTTCGCACACCGACAAAACAACTTCAATTGGCCCCAAACTCGAAATGTAGCAATAACTAGTTATACCTATTCCAATAAATTTTATTTCATTAAAAACAGAGGTCGTTTTGGAAAATTACTATTACTAAAGCTTAAATACTAACGATAAAATATATTTAAAATTCCCAAACAATTCGATTAATAAAAATAAACCAATATTATCCTATATACCCAAATATAATATTATGTAACTTCAAAATAAACACATTCGGGTTTCAAACTCAACATTAAAAATATTTCACCGTTATACCAATATTCTATTACATATATATATATATATATATAAACCTTTAATATTTATTAAATAAACGTTATCGTTTATTGACGAATTTCATAGCGACTATTTGAAAATTTGAATTGGACATAATTAACAATCTATAATATGAAATCTGGATTTTTCTCTTTCATATGAAAATTTTAATTAACAAGATTCTAGCATTTCTTGTTTTATAGAATTCCGACTTATATCAGATATTGTATATTCAATTGAAGTTTAAAATTCAATATTACGAATTGCAGCGCCATTTCAAGCTCGTTTTAAATTATATATATTAATTATAACGTTCAAACTTTGTTTTAGTAATGAATTCAATTTTAAAATCCATTAATATTCCAAATATAATATTAAAATAATAAATTAAATTAAATATTTGCCTACCAAAAATATGGGACATTACTCAGAACATTATTAAAACCTTTGTCTTGCACTTAAAATATCAGAGTACAATAACAAAAGAAGCATAATCCCCAAAAGAAACATAGCCATAGTAGCAAAGATTAGAACTTGAGCAATACATCTAAACAGCTCCAAGCAAGACGATAGCAGAATCCTGATCAAGCTTGAGTATTCCCACCCTGAGAACCTAAGGGTAATAGAAAAGAAAGAAGAGAAAACAAAATGGGTCAGACATAAAGTCTGGCGAGTCCAGTTACTTTTAGCAAATAAATAAGTAAAAGTATCATGACTGGCATATAAAGTGGATAAGAAAAATAACATCATAAAAGGCAGGTATGACAAGGTAAACAGGATAAACATGATAGAGCGTGTACGCTTCTCTAATGATTACTTTGCACCAATACTAGTTAACCAGAATGAAATGATCCCAACAACTGTAAGATGGTAGACTTAGGTATACTTTCAGTGAGAGGTTTTCACCCCATACAATCAACAGGTAGCCCAACGTTTTGGAATCACCTCTAAGGGTAATACAGACTCTTAAACATACCGGAGTCTAAATGTACCCTAATTACTACCCTAATCAATCGGCTCCCTACTCCGTAGATATACTGTGCTGGCCCCACGGTAGGGTGTATCACTCCTTAAAGTGGCAACCCTTCATTTCCCGGATGTGCATAACCATATCTATTGATGTCATAGCGTCTTATTTTCTCGAGCAGGCGGAGTCATGTACTCATATGGCCCTGATGGAACGCGCGGTCGGACACCGTCCCCACTTTTGGATCACTTACAATCATCCCAGTAAGCGTGCCCTGACTCCGACCTAGTTTGGAATACTCGTTTGATACCCGTATATGGGTTATTAACTAAAACGGGTCCCACATACAAGATGATGCAAGCTCTCCCTTTTGTCTTACATCCCCACTACAAGGTTTTCCACAGGTTATGCCTACCTACTGGTGTCATAAAATTGCATAACCCCAATAGGTTAAGTTTGTGGGCCCATATATATAAATATTACCCATCCACCCTAGATTCACTTAACCCACCCACTGTTCAAACAAGTTTACTTAACCCCTATTCAAGTTCATGTTCATACAATCCCTATGGATTCAACTAGGTTAAGTATTCCAACTTTATTACCATGTCCATTTATGGTTATAGTGTGCTAGACCTCCCACATTAAGCCTACCACTTATGGATGCTGGATATGCCGGTCTGTTCTGGCCAGACTTCATCCATAAGTCAGGTTTAACCTCGTGTCTTAGCACGTCTCGTGTTTGTGCACCAAGACCGCTCACATTAGATTCACCACTTGTGGTCGCTGGATATGTCGGGCGGTTCCGGGAAGACTTCCACCACAAGTGTAATCTTACCTCGTGTCTAAGCACGGTTATAGTTTCTAATTACTGTAATCGTAGGCATTTCCAGTTATTAACCAAATTTACGTATGTCGTTATAGATTTTCTTGCCCCTTTTCCCAAGTTATGTTCATAATAAACTATATGCCCTAAATTCATATTATTACACTTTATTCAAGTTATGCCCAAATTCCCAATTACAAGTTATGCCCAATATTAACGTTTTCCCCTTCTTTCCAGTCTAATGTATTCGCATATTTCAGCGGCATGCCTAGGCTCGAAGGTAGCCTGGCTATATAAAAATAAAAGGGAAAAGTTAGAGGCAATAGAACAGAGATAATCTAACATAATGGACATATAATGGAAGAAACAAGCATAAAATTACATATAGTGTCCTAATGACAAGGTAGGCATATAGGAACAGATCTGATGAACATATGATAATGGGACCGATTCTAACATAATAGGGATTGGCATGATGTGATCTAAACAATGATTTAGATGCCCAACTAACAACAGATCTTGATTTGGTCATAAACATAATAGAACAGGTATAAGGTGATCTAAACAGCGAATTAGATCTAAAATCAAAGACAGATATGTCATAATAAATAGGTATCGGTTTAGATCTAGTTCCTAATCATGTCAGAATAACTAAGATGAACAAGTTATAGTAGGTTTGATGTGATTCAAATGGTCATAGGCACTAATCCAAGGTATAGTCATATCAAGTTTAACTTTTAATTATTTAGATCTAAAAGTAACTTAAACTCATAGTGTTTAGATCTAGAAAAATAGATAAGGGATTGCTAGCGTTGAATCATAGATCTAAGCTTGAATAACTTGATTGCAGAAGAAGAAAAGACTTAATTTGATCTGGGCAGCTTTATTTTTTATGTGCAAAAACGTGAGAAATAAAGCCATATTTATGGCCGAACCCCAAATCCTAATCTGTCTGATCTGCTGCAGGGGGGTCAACCACCCATTATGGGGTCGACCCATGGGTCGACTCCCCCCTTGAGGGGTCGACCCAGGGGTCGCCACCCCTGAGCGGGAAAATTCTCGCCTCCCCAATTCTGAGTGATTTTGAATTTCTGGACCTAATATATATATATATATATATATATATATATATATATATATTCTGCTTGCGCGTATAAAAACTTCAAACCTTTATAACTTCTTTATATGTTGTCCATTTTATGCAAACCAGGTGTCTATTTTGACCAGAATTCCAAGATGAACGCAATGTCGTTGTCCATTTCCCTTAATTCTGAATACTAAAGTAATTATTCTTTAATTTGGCATCTTTAGTGTTGTTAAATTACGGGGTGTTACATAAACAAGGGGAGTATTATAAGGATCACCATCAACAGGTATGATATTTTTATAAACTAAGGTTGTCATCATCAAAAAGGGGGAGATTGTTGGAGAATGGAGTTTCGATGACAACAATTGATCGACGCTAATCTATGAATTAGAAGAGAGCGACATTTACAATAAATTCTACAAGCATACAGGTGTGTAGCATACAGGTCGAACACAGGGAGGTGTAATTAAAAATTATTATCTATTTATTCTTGGGCGAGTTAGACGAATTCTGAAGATGTTTTTAACGCTAATGATTTTACTGTTGACCTGAATCTAATCAGATCAACACCAAAATTTAACAACTGAAACTGAAAGACAATTAACTAGAAAGAAAACAACAATTAACAACTACAACAATAGAAATTAAACTTAGAATTACTAATTCTAATATGCAAACAGAAATAACAATAACAATTCGTGTTCTATCAAAACTAATTGAATAGAAACACAAATTGTTAGAAAAGAGCAATAAAACTGAATGGAAAAAAACTTTGTTTAGAATAAAAGAGAGTACAGAAGAATGGATGATTTTACAATGGTTACAACACATATTTATAGATGAGAATGGGAAAACCATAATTAGGTCTGTGAATAAATGGGCCTCCTCATTCATGAATATCTCTTGCCTTCCTTTACTCAGCTTGATTGGAGAAAATCTGGGCATATCATGGTAAATATTTTCCATATCTCTCAATTCTCTCATGTGGCTAATTGATTGATAAAAGATTGCATATAATTAATTCTTCCAAACAAGGATGCTTATTAGACTCCAAAGGCAACAAAGGATAAAATCTTCACAATTGATCTTTTCTTGGCAGCAATTCAATCAGAAATTCTTCTAATTGAAATTGAATGATTTGAATTTAATTCCATGATAAGAATATGGCTATTGCTGAAATGTTAATTGGTGCACATCATAAATACATACACATGAATATGTGTATATATATGACATAACACTAATCCAAATATTCCTCAAAGCAAAGGGGCCAGTGTGAACGCTCCGTTCTTCAGTAAAAAGAGAGTTTGGCGGGGATCGAACTTGGGTCTTTCAGTACAAATCTCTATGCATTTACCAGTGAACTACAACCTCTTATGGGATTGAGAAGGTGTTGACATAAGGAAGTAGTTTTTTTCTTTGTAGTTGGCCTTTAATTTGAAATGAAAGAGGCATCACTTTTCAATCTGTAAATGCACATGAAAATAACCAAAGTATCATTTATTTATTTACAAAAGATAAAAGATAAGCGCATAAAATAAACACATTTCTATGTTAATCAAATACCCCCACACTTATCTTTTACTCGTCCTCGAGTAAAAAGAGAAAGTAAAAAAAATGAAAAGCTAATCTAGATAGGTCACACTTTCGTAGGAAACACGATTGCATTGAGCGCATGCAACAAGCCGTTAAATCTCTAGGTGTCCCTATTAGGACGAGTGGTGTCTCGTGAGGGTTTTCAGCGGATACTACCCACAAAATCTAAATGCAGTATTCTATGATTCTAATGAAACTACATGAATGCGATGGACATATGCAAAAGACGAAAGATGAAAATACGACTTATTTCAGGAAAGTGGTACAACAAATTAAGTTAATAATTTCTAATCAGTTGATTTTATTTTAGATACCTCGACTTGTCACAAATTTTCAATATAAATCAAGTTTTCAAATGTTAAATTCTAGTTTGGCCAGTTAGTTCGGTCGATAACATAGTGCAGCCATGAAATAAATTCTTAGTTTGCTTGGCACAGTTTGCAAAGTGGTATTCTAATTTTCTCATGTATGGCTAGTCAAATCAATAAGGTCAAGAAGTGTTTGGGTATCATCGCTTATTCTTTATTCTATAAAATTTTAAGATTTATGATTAAGTACATACACCTAACTAAAAAGACCAAGGTTTACCACCCATGCACTACCTCGCGGACTAACGGAGAGTAGGTAAAGAGCTTGGCGGATTGTGCAGGCCGACTTTGACTTTGTCAACAACGTGTCGGTAATCCTTAGGTGTCCAATCTCATAAAATGAGACCAAGATATTCCAACGCTGACTTTGTCAACAACGTGTCGGATAGAGCTTGGCGGGTTTGCACACCAACGCTCGATATACAAGCAATGTTGGATACCCTTGGAATACTATTATTATTATTATCGAAAATATAAGCACAAAAGAGAGTTACGCGAATTCAACTTAACACAACTTAGTTTTAAAGATTTGAAAAACCAATATAAGTATTTTAAGTCCTCCACTTATTTAAACAAAGTCTACAATATAGAATAGATTTCATGGCCATCACTTAAGAATCTCCCTATGTACCGGTTACACTATTATCCCTCAAAATTAAACTTTTCATTATATTTCCTATTCGATCTAAGTTGAGAGAGAAAAATACTATCAACTGGCTAAAAACTGTAAACTTATTTTGCTGTATCAATTGAAAATGAGTCGTATTTCAAAAAAAAATATGGTATGTTACTACAATCTAAAATGTATAATGGTCCTACTTAAATGGCTAAAAATAAAAAGAAATAAAAACAAAGAAAAATGAAAATGGATGAAATGCAGACTCCCCCCCCCACACTTGATTGAGAAAGTGTCCCAACTGTCTAAGGCAGAAAAACAAAAATAAAATAAAATAATTGAAAAAGAAAAATAAAAGAAAAAGAATGTGTACCACCTGATTTCATGGTGGATGATCATGCAGATCGATAGAGTCATCTTCGTCATATTGCTCGAATTCCAAAAATGGTTTCAGTCGTTGACCGTTTACTTTGAAGACTTTTCCATCCCTAGGATTTTCAATTTCAACCGCTCCATGAGGGTATACTGTTTTCACGACATAAGGTCCAGTCCATCGAGATATGAGTTTTCCTGGAAACAAGTGAAGTCTAGAGTCGTATAAAAGTACTTTTTGACCTACGTTGAATTCCTTACGAAGTATGTTTTTGTCGTGTTGGGCTTTGGTTCTTTCTTTGTAGATTTTCGCATTTTCATACGCCTCATTTCTTAATTCCTCTAATTCCGAAATTTGTAACTTCCTATGTGAGCCGGCTTTTTCTAAGTCAAAATTCAAAAATTTTATGGCCCAAAGAGCGCGATGCTCTAATTCAAGAGGTAAGTGACAGGCCTTTCCAAAGACTAATCGATATGGTGACATCCCTAGATTGGTTTTATAAGCAGTGCGAAAAGCCCAAAGTGCATCAATCAGTTTTACGGACCAATCTTTTCTATTGGAATTCACGGTTTTCTCAAGAATTTGTTTGATTTGTCTATTGGAGACTTCTACTTGCCCACTAGTTTGTGGGTGGTAGGGGGTCGACAGCTTGTGTGTGATTGAGTATTTCTTGAGCAAGGACTCAAAAGCACGATTACAAAAGTGAGTGCCATTATCTCTAATGATAGCTCGAGGTGTGCCAAAGCGTGAAAAGATGTTTTCTTTGAGGAATTTGACAACAACCTTGTTGTCGTTGGTTTTGGTCGGAATGGCTTCAACCCATTTTGAGACATAATCTACCGCAAGCAAGATGTAAAGATTCCCAAATGAATTGGGGAATGGTCCCATGAAGTCGATGCCCCAAACATCGAATAACTCAATCACTAAAATGGGGTTGAGAGGCATCATGTTTCGCTTAGAGATTCGACCCATTCTTTGACATCGCTCACATTTAGAGCAAAATTCGAAAGCGTCACGGAAGAGTGTGGGCCAATAAAAACCGCTTTGCAAAACTTTTGCAGCAGTTTTTCTTGCTCCAAAATGACCGCCACAAGCATGGTCATGTGAGAAAGAGAGAATACTTTGGTGTTCATGATCAGGCACACACCTTCGAATGATTTGGTCTGGACAGTATTTGAAAAGATATGGGTCGTCCCAATAGAAGTTTCGAACTTTCGAGAGAAATTTTTGTTTATCTTGTTTCGACCATTCAGCGGGCATTTGTTGTGTGACAAGATAATTCACAATGTCAGCATACCAGGGGGTGTTAGAGATAGAAAGGAGTTGTTCGTCAGGAAAATAATCATCGATTTGGGTGTCATTATCATTTTCATGCACAATTCGAGAGAGATGATCAGCTACGAAATTTTCAGAACTCTTTTTATCTCGTATTTCTATATCGAATTCTTGAAGAAGAAGGATCCAACGAATCAAGCGGGCCTTGGCATCCTTTTTAGAAAGCAAATATCGTAGGGCAGCATGGTCAGTGTAAACTATGACTTTGGATCCTATGAGATATGGTCTGAATTTCTCAAGAGCGAAGACAACTGCCAAAAATTCCTTTTCAGTAGTTGAGTAATTCAATTGGGCCTCGTTTAAGGTTTTGCTAGCGTAGTAAATGACTCGAGGGAGTTTATCAATTCGCTGACCCAAGATGGCTCCAATTGCAAAGTCAGAAGCGTCGCACATAAGTTCAAAGGGTTGAGTCCAATCAGGAGGTTGAATGATGGGAGTTGTGGTAAAGATTGACTTAAGAGTTTCAAAAGATGTTTTGCAATCATTGGAAAATTCAAACTTTACGTCTTTGGCAAGTAAATTTGAGAGAGATTTTGAAATTTTCGAGAAATCCTTAATGAATCTTCTATAGAATCCTGCATGGCCAAGAAATGAACGAACATCTTTGACAGACTTAGGAGGAGGTAAATTAGCAATCAAATCGATTTTGGATTTATCGACTTCTAGGCCATCTTTGGAGACGACATGACCTAGAACTATCCCCCTTTTTACCATAAAGTGACATTTTTCCCAATTAAGCACGAGTGATTTCTCCTTACAACGCTTAAGGACGAGTTCTAAATGAGTGAGACATTGGGAATAAGATGATCCATATATTGAAAAATCGTCCATGAATATTTCCAAGAATTCTTCCACCATATCAGAGAAAATACTCATCATACACCTTTGGAAAGTCGCGGGGGCATTACAAAGACCAAAAGGCATGCGACGATAAGCAAAGGTTCCAAAGGGACAAGTAAAGGTGGTCTTATGTTGATCTTCTAAAGCAACAGGAATTTGATTATAGCCAGAGTATCCATCGAGAAAACAGTAGTACTCATGTCCCGCTAAGCGTTCGAGCATTTGGTCAGTAAAAGGCAAGGGAAAATGGTATTTTCATGTGGCTGAGTTAAGCTTTCGATAGTCGATGCACACACACCATTTGGTTTTGATTTTTGTTGGGACGAGTTCATTACTGTCGTTTTTGATCACTGTGACTCCCGACTTCTTTGGTACAACTTGTACCGGACTCACCCAAGTACTATCGGAGATGGGATAGATGATGTTATTGTCTAGACATTTGATTATCTCCTCCTTGACCACTTCTCTCATGTTTGGGTTTAATCGCCTTTGAGCCTCACGGGTGGGTTTAGCCTCATCAACTAAATGTATGCGATGTTCCACAATTGATGGGCTAACTCCTTTTATATCGCTAATTTCCCACCCCCAAGGTGTCCTTATTTTCCCGCAAGATATCCAAAAGTTTTTCTTCTTGGTCCTCGATAAGATCGGAAGCCAAGATTATGGGAAAAGTTTTTGAAGAGTCTAGGTAGGCATACTTAAGGTCTGGTGGCAAGGGTTTGAGGTCTAACGTAGGAAGTTCTTTTGTATCAACATTGGTCAACATTCCTTGGTTAGATTCAGGTGACGAAGTGTCGGAGTCAAGAATTTTGTTTAGTTCAGAAATGTATTCGAGTTCATCAAAATCAGAGTCGAAATAGTCAAGACACATTTTCAAGGCTTCAGAAGTGTCACTAGAGGTTTCATCAACTATGGTTTGAATCATGTCAATTTTATCGATCTCAAAATCCCTAGGTTGCTTGTTGAGATTAAAGATGTTTAGCTCAATGGTTAGGTGCCCGAAGGAAAGTCGAAGCTGACCATTCCTACAATTAATGACAGCATTAGAGGTTGCTAAGAAAGGGCGTCCTAAGATCAATGGTATTTGAACTTTGGGATTTGAGACAGGCTCTGTTTCTAGAACTATAAAATCGACAGGGAAGTAAAACTGTTCGATCTGTATCAAGACGTCTTCGATAATTCCCAATGGCTTTTTGACAGATCGATCGGCTAGTTGAAGTGTGATGTTTGTTGGTTTAATCTCCCCTAGTCCAAGTTGACGATAGACAGTATAAGGGAGAAGGTTGACACTGGCACCAAGGTCGAGTAGGGCACGAGAGATGTGAGTGTTTCCTATTTTACAATCAATCGTAGGGCAGCCAGGGTCTTTATACTTGACTGGGGCAAGATTTGAAAGAACAAAGCTTGTATTGGCAGTTAGAAAGGAGGTTTTTGGGACATTGGTCGCACGTTTTTGTGTGCACAATTCCTTAATACATTTAGAATATTAAGGAATTTGTTCAATGGTGTCTAAAAGAGGAATGTTCACACGGACTTGTTTGAAAATTTCCAATATTTTATCGAAATTTGCCGCCTTCTTCTTATTGTTGAGCCTATGGGGAAATGGAGCTATTGGTTTTTCAACTCTGTGATGAGTTTCATCATTCGAGGAAGAAGGTTTATCCAAGGAAATAGAAAGTGGTAAGGTCATAGAAGATGGAATGTTGGTATTGCCAACATTAATTTTCGAAGGTGGGTCGAGTTTGCCGACACTGGGAGAAGAACTGTTGGGATTGCCAACATTTAAGGAAACTTGAGGTTTAGAGGAATTGGCATTCGAAGCCAGTGGGTGATCAGCAAGATTAGGGATTGGGGTCGAGTTAGAAGGTTCGCCAGGGTTTCCCACGTTATTATCAATCCTCTTACCAGATCGAAGGGTTGTAATTGCGTTGACTGGATTATGATTTTCGTCCTCACAAGAATTTACAACACGAGAGTTATATTTTGGATTCACCTCAGGTTGACTCGGCAACTTCCCCCTCTCATTATTTTTCGCCATTTCCTTTATCATATTCATCATTTGGTCCATTTTAGCGTCTTGCGAGTTTATTTTGGCTTCGTAAGAGCTCAACTGTTTTTCTAGACGCACAATTTCTTGTGACGGTTGAGAAGATTGAGAGGATTAGTTCGATGATTGAAAATTGGGGTGCCTATACGGTTGTTTGGATTGAGGTGAAGCTTGAGATGTTTGAGAATTGGAAGGAGCTTGGTAATTCGGATTGGGAATAAAGGGTTGCATGTGAGATGAGTTAGCCGAATTATTGGTGTTTGACCAAGAAAATTTTGGGTGGTTCCTCCAACCAGGATTGTATGTGGATGAGTAAGGATTATTTTGAGCTATGGCATTAACTTGGTCTTGAGAGTAATAGTGGGGTAACCCTTCTCCGACTGGAGGAGTTTGATTTTCTATGGGAATTTGACTTGGGTCCACGACATGCACTCCTCTAGTAGAAGTACGAATGGGAACACGAATTGATTCCCATTGCATGTCCTTTTCAGAATAATCTTCTAAGAATTGCCAAGCTTCATCGGCTGTCTTAGACATAAAATCTCCTCCACACATTGATTCTAGTTGAGTTCTAGTCTGATAGTTTAGCCCTTCATATGCAATTTGACATAAGTGATCTTTTAGAATTCCATGATGAGGACAACTATATAATAGCTGGTTGAATCTCTCAAAGTATTTTGAAAAAGTTTCCCCCTCATTTTGACAAAATTGATTTATCTCGGTTCGGATTTTTAGAGTTTTATGGAAAGGGAAAAACTTTTTCAAGAATGCAGTGACAAATTCATCCCAACTTCTTATGGAATGTCGTGGAAGAGAATTTAGCCATCTTTTAGCGCTTTCAAGTAGTGCAAATGGAATTAGCCTTAGCTTGATCGATTCGTTAGATAGTTGTTGCATTTTTGTTGTGGAGGCATACAATTCAAATTCACTCAGAAATTCATAAGCATTTTCAGACCCAGTAAATTTTGGTACCCCTTGGATAAAAGAATGTTTTAGCTCAAAATTGTTTCCTTTAGCTGGTGGGAACACAATGACAGATGGTTGAACGGTCCTAGTAGGATAACATCGATCACGAAGAGACAAGGGTCTATCCATTTGGATATTGAGGTTTTGAAAATTTTGATTTATTTGATTTTGATCCCCAAAGTTTGGAAAATTTTGATTCACCCGATTTTGATCCAATTCGGTTGGAAAATTTTGGTTGATTCGAGAACCCCTAGGAGAATTTTGTTGGCTGACACTTTTTTCACTCATTGTTGTTAAATGCAAGCACAGAAATTAGCTACAATGAAGTTTTCTGTCCTTATTGGCTCCTAACCCAAAATTATAAAGTGATGCGTTTGATTACTTAGATCAAAAGATTTCTCAGCCAGTTAACGGACAGGAGTTATCGGTGCACCAGGAATCACCCTAGCAATGCAGCCGAAGGTTTATGTACCTTCAAAGTAACAACCGATATAATATTTACGAATCACCGTAATATTTATAAACGGTTATTTATCTGCCGTAGTCTAGACACCGAGAAATAATTCGTTCCAAATGAATCAACTATCACAATATAATTAAGCCCTAGATGAGCCCGTGACTCCCTTAAGTCCAACGTCTAACCGTTATTATTAGTCAGATTCTACGATGAAATGCAATTTGTGGGCTAAGGAAAGGGTGATGAAATCCCTCACCTTATGTGAATTGGGGTATTGCCTTTAACAGACTGAATAAAAAATGCAGAAATCACACAAAACAATTGCAAAAATTAAAGATTGTACATTCAAAGCCGCTGCCCCTGTAGAAAATTTTTACAACAATTGTCTATATATATATTTTTCTTTGCAGTAGAGCACCTGTAGAGTTAAAAGAAATTTACAGTGGGGTAAGGTAGTCCGTCCAGAGCAAATGAATGACACTGATAATTCAAATCAGTTGTTTCTAAATCGATCGACCTCTGAATCCTTGTTTGTTTGCTTGAACCTTTCTTGCTTGGTCTTCAAATTTATTCTCTTCTTTTTTTTCTTTTTTTTAGCAATAAAAAAACGGAAAGACTAAATAGGATTTTTTTTTTAAAAAAAACTAACTAACTAACTATATAAAAAAAAATAAACCAAGGCCAAGCTAAAAAAAATAAACAAAGGAATAACCTTAACAAAAAAAACTTGGGCTTGTTGGTCAGTCGAAGGTTCCTTACGTATTTAAATAGAACCAGAAAAGCTTCTCAACGCAAGCCAAAAAGAAAGAACTCAGGTCCTCTTCCCAATAAAAAAAATTAAAATGCAGGCAAACTCTGATCTCCCTTCCCCAAATCGAACGGAAATAAAAATAACTCCCGCACCCTCTTTTTTTTATACGATTTCAAATCAGCGGTTTTCGATTTAGGGTTTAGAGCTTGATTTCGGGGTTTGTTCTATGCGATTTGGGGTTTAATGGGGTTTGAATCGGCTACGGCTTGGTGAATTGCGGCGGTTATGCTAGGGCGATGATGATGTCAGGTTTTGGTCTATAGGGGGGAGGCTTTTGTGAAACTAAAGGTGCTAGAAGTAGTTGAGAAAAGTGCTGAAGTGGATTGGAATGTTGAACGTGTGGAATTGGTGAAAGGGTGACCGGTTTTTTGAGGAACAGAGGGGGTGATGTGGTCTGTGACTTCGTGGCAGTTAGGGTTCGCTGTGTCTTTGGTTTCGGGTTTGTTCACTGTGGAGGAGGGCGATGCTATGGATGATTGGCGGTGAATGGTTGTTCGGTGGTATGTGGAAGAACGTGATGATCAAGGCAGAAATTTGATGAAGTATGGGGAGAAAGTTGCGGTAGGAAGAGGGGCTGTTAAGGCAGTATGATTGACAAAGGGAAGAGGAGTAATGGATTGGGTTGAAGATGTCAGGGCACGGATTTGTGGGGAATTCTGTGAAGTTGCGCAGGACTGAGTGTGAGTGGGAGCGTGATGATGGTGGATATGTCAGAACTGGGTTGGGGAGTTTGAATTGCGAATTATTATTTTTTTCGATTTGGGTATGATGAATGTGTGGATTTTTGGCCGCATGGGTTCATTTTGGTCACAGTGGTGATTTTTGGCGAGTGTTTATTTCCAGGAAGTTTGTTGAACGGAGTGGATTTTGGTTGAGGGATGAGAGGGCAGAGGCGTTTGGCGATGGTGATTTTGTTGACGAAATTGCGAGGGGAAGGTGCTGTTTGTTTTTGTGTGGAGTGGTATGATGATTTCGATGGTGAAGGAGTTGCCAAGGGATACTGCTATTTAGTTTAGGAAGATGATTTTTTTTATGATAAAGTGGACGTGGGGTGGTGAAGAAAATGGTTTTGAAGATTTGTATGTAGAGGAGATTTTTAAGGTTGAAGGTGGGACAAAATAGTGAGCAGAGAAGGAAATTTCTCGATATTTTTTTTTATGTTTTTTTTTTGTTTGGAAATTGGAAAAGAAGGAAAGAGATTGTATTGAAATCAGGAAAGAAGATTGAAACTTGAAAGGAAAGAAATCAGGAAATTTGGCAAAAAAAATTTCTTGCTAGTAAGATTATAGTATCATTAATTAATACCAAATCAAACCAGTGAAGATTTTTTTCTTATATATATACAAGAAAAATAAAAGGAAAAGAAAAAAAATAAAAATAAAATAAAAACTAACACGAATCAGAAATTAAATAAATAATAAAATTCAATTGTTACCTCCCCGGCAACGGCGCCAAAAACTTGATCGACGCTAATCTATGAATTAGAAGAGCGCGACATTTACAATAAATTCTGCAAGCATACAGGTGTGTAGCATACAGATCGAACACAGGGAGGTGTAATTAAAAATTATTATCTATTTATTCTTGGGTGAGTTAGACGAATTCTGAGGATGTTTTTAACGCTAATGATTTTACTATTGATCTGAATCTAATCAGATCAACACCAAAATTTAACAACTGAAACTGAAAGACAATTAACTAGAAAGAAAACAATAATTAACAACTACAACAACAGAAATTAAACTTAGAATTGTCGTTGAATCTAATCGAACGACTAATTTTGATATGCAAACAGAAATAACAATAACAATTCGTGTTCTATCAAAACTAATTGAATAGAAACACAAATTGTTAGAAAAGAGCAATAAAACTGAATGGAAAAAAACTTTGTTTAGAATAAAAGAGAGTACAGAAGAATGGATGATTTTACAATTGTTACAACACATATATTTATAGATGAGAATGGGAAAACCATAATTAGGTCTATGAATAAATGGGCCTCCTCATTCATGAATATCTCTTGCCTTCCTTTACTCAGCTTGATTGGAGAAAATCTGGGCATATCATGGTAAATATTTTCCATATCTCTCAATTCTCCCATGTGGCCAATTGATTGATAAAAGATTGCATATAATTAATTCTTCCAAACAATGATGCTTATTAGACTCCAAAGGCAACAAAGGATAAAATCTTCACAATTGATCTTTTCTTGGCAGCAATTCAATCAGAAATTCTTCTAATTGAAATTGAATGATTTGAATTTAATTCCATGATAAGAATATGGGTATTGCTGAAATGTTAATTGGTGCACATCATAAATACATACACATGAATATGTGTATATATATGACATAACACTAATCCAAATATTCCTCAAAGCAAAGGGGCCAGTGTGAACGTTCCGTTCTTCAGTAAAAAGAGAGTTTGACGGGGATCGAACTTGGGTCTTTCAGTACAAATCTCTATGCATTTACCAGTGAACTACAACCTCTTATGGGATTGAGAAGGTGTTGACATAAGGAAGTAGTTTTTTTCTTTGTAGTTGGCCTTTAATTTGAAATGAAAGAGGCATCACTTTTCAATCTGTAAATGCACATGAAAATAACCAAAGTATCATTTATTTATTTACAAAAGATAAAAGATAAGCGCATAAAATAAACACATTTCTATGTTAATCAACAATCTTATTTCAATATTAATTCATTATAAAATATATGCTAACACCTTCATCTAGAATATACACACACACACACATATGCAGAATTTGTATATAGGAATTAATACTAAAGACTGTACAGTTTAAGAGCTTTTAGAGATTCAAAATTCAGAGATGATTCAAGACTCATGAGTAATCAAGAGTTTAAGAGTTCAAGACAAATATAGTAATAGATTCTAGTTTATGTAAGAATCTGGATAACACTCTAGGTTCAAATTCAAAATCTGTTTTTCAGTTCTGATTTTCAAATTCTATCTTCAATTTTTATTAAGTTTCTCTATTTTACTTTAGATTTTAAACTCAAGTCTTATAGTTTATAAGTATATACTTTTATATGCTTTAAATTTATAGAGTTTTAAACTTTATTATTTTATAAATATGTTTATATAATTTGTACTTATGATTTCATATGATTTTCTACTTTATAATATTCATTTATATCATATATTTTAATTCAAGAATTTCTAGAATTATATATATATATATATATATCAAAACACTTAAAAAATACTCAACTTTCAATTTTGAACTAGTATATGACGACATATATAGTTTCCTATGACGACATATAACTGCCATATTTTTTATTTTGAAACGAAGTGTCTTTTCACTATTAGTAAGGTTTCAGAAGCGTTGCAACCTTTCAAATCTTATAAATAGGGGTTGATTTCGAATTTTTTGATCATTCTTCTTCTCCATCTTCATCCCCTTTCTTTACACCATTACTATTTCGTATTTTTATGATTTCTACACTTATATTCTGCTGAATTCAATTCTATTTATATAAAATTTCTTCTCTTCTGCTCTCTACTCATAAATCTCTGAATCGAAGTGCTATTGAAGGGTTAGGGGGGTTGTACGTGTTTGGGAAAATGTTTGTTCCTTATGGCCTTGAAATCAAGGAAACGAGCAGTGCCAGGGAAATCAAGGGGAATATACTTGATCAAGGGTGTTTGGAATCAGTGGCAACCTTGTGGTCGTGAAGTCATGGGTGTTGTACTTGGATTTTGATATAGTAATAAAACTCTACGCAATCCAGCGTTGCATGGGACTGGACGTAGGAGTAATCTGAACCATTATAAAATCCGGTGTGTCTATCCTTTTCTGCATTTCATTCTTGTTTATCTTCGTGTTTCTGTTTGATTCTCCGTTTGTAACGATCCGGCTTTTTGCTCGGTTTTTGCCGGTAATTAAAGCAACTTAAACCGTTCATAAAGACGAATTGTTAGGGGCACTTACACATTTGCACAAAATAAAAACAACTTTTCCATTATCATTAAAATAATATTACATCAGAGTAACAAGAGGTACATCAGAGTACATCGATTACATAGCGGAAAAGATACTAAACTCGGCAGAAGAATGTGAATGCTCCAAGTCATAATAGCTTCAGCTAAAACAAGAATCCTGCTCCAACTAACTCCAAGGCTAAATCTGCGAACCAAACTACTAGGCTGTCCGTGTAAAAATTATGGGCACCCAGAGTTTAATTGAGGGAACAATAAACTCTAGGTCAGTCGTGGGACTGGTGTGAGAACTCAAAACAGTTGTCTTTAGGGTTTATTTTAAAATTAGGTAATTCACCGGACCACGCCGCTAATGCGGAACGGGTTTACTCCATGTGGATACCAGTGCATAGAAATCCGCAATGACTTTTTGAGAAATGAAGCTATCATAAGCTTGTCCCACAACACACAATGCAAGCGCACACCAGATGGGCGAGTTTTGCCTTATGATAACCAAAAATGCATTCATACGTGAAAATCCTCTTTTACTATTATATATAGTGTGAAAAACTTTTTCACAAATAAATGTATTAATCCTAGCCAGCATAATGCCCCATCCCATTATACTGACAAACCTGCCGGTAACCAGCAGGCTATACAATCAAAACCGTATAGGCTCGTAGTGGAGATTGGGTTTCGAACATGATGGTTCCTGGTATGAAAGATCATTCGTGGGCTCACAAACTTTCTTGCGTGCATCATCCCAATACTCGCGGATAACGTCCAGACTCGGACTCCGTTATGCTAACCCACCATACATGAATCAGAGTACCCAAGAAATAGTGTCCCAGACTGGGGACTTTGTAGTACCCTTTCATCATCACATCCTGGTGCAGCGAACATACGAAACGAACATAAAATTTTGATCACCAGTTTACCATCAATCCGGGGTGTGAGGTTCGTCGAGGTCACGATATACACAAAGCTACGCTTAAATAAGCCATGCTTTGATCATCCATAGCTCATCTCATAACTTAAGTATGCCACATTGTCCATTCACTACGCATAACTGATTTTCATCAATATATAACCTCTAAACTCATATGAAACACCCCACCTCCATTAAGGTCACTCTCAAAGGGAATGCCTTAACTTTGGTGGAGAGTTATAGGTACAAGACACAGAAAAATTTACAAGACAGATAAATTTAAGCAGCGGAATCCAAATATTTATTTCATACGTATTTCAACACAAAAGCATAACATCAAATTGTCTCAAAACAACTTCAAAATATTACACCATAATTTCTGTCTTGATTATTCAATAAAGAAGCATAAACCAAAAAGTAAAAATGCATAAATCCCTTAGGATCATATCCAATGCCATAGCCAATGCAAGAGAGTCCAAGTCATACATCTACTTTCTTGAAGCTTGTAAAGAGTCTGATTAAGTAGGAGTATTTCCTTCCTGTGGACCTGAGGGGAGGGGGGAAACGGAAGAAAAGAAGACGAAAGGAAACGAGTCAGACAATAAGTCTGGTAAGTTCAGTGGTTACTAGTATTTAAACAAGAAAAGGGGTCATGACAGTGATAACAGAACATAGGACAATACCGTAATATAAGATAAGAGGGACGTGTGATCGCACCCATTACTATAGTCTCTGCACCTACTTAACCACTGGTTCAACCAGTCCACGTGTGTACAACAAACTATCCCCTTAATGATCGGCTCCTACTCGCACGTATTCGTGTCCTGTGTCCTTCGACCCCGCTTGATTGTAGTCACTGTGCTAGTCCCACCATGGGGTGTATCAGTCCCTCTGGTGGTAACCCGACACGATTCAAGATGCGTAGTGTACACTACTGATGCCCAGTGCCTGATTTTTCCACTCCGGAGTACATGCACGCCCATACTCCGTCGGAACCTACAATGGCCCACCAACCGCCGACGTTTTGACCGCTTATAGTTCAGCCCAGTAATCGTGCCCCACCGTGCCTAGTTCAGGGTACCATGATACATCTATATGGGTTACTGCTGAAATGGGTCTCCGTTACTAGGGTTTTCTAATCAACATGTTTATTTGGTTAAGTGTCCAAGTTTACCTAACCCAGCCCATTCGTTTTAGTTAACATGTTGAATCGGTTAAGTGTTTTCCTAATTTACTTAACCCTACCAATCCTGACTTAGCTTAATTTATTAAAGCAACAACCACTCACATTAAACAGGTCTTGTTGTGATCACTGGATATGCCGGTCGGTTCCGGGTAGATTTACACTACAAATCAGTCTAACCTCGGGTTCTTTTTGGGCTTGATGCACTAACCACCCACATTATACAGGTCTTGTTATGGTCACTGGATATGCCGGTCGATTCCGGGCAGATTTACACCACAACTCAGTCTAACCTCGAGTTAGGCATATTCATCTTTTCTAAATTCATATATTTCTATATATGTCCAATTTCTTTATGTAAATTTAATTTAATTTTTAATCATGACATAATTATCCTATGATTATGCTCAACATAAATGGTATATCAAATATACCATTTAATGAACAAATCTATGCCATGAATTTTCATATTTCCCATCGTTACCGCCATGGAACGTATGCGTAAATCACATAAAATGTTGGGCTAGCAAATTAGCACAAACCCATAAACAAAAAGGGTAATAAACAAAGATCATGACATAAACATAAAATAGCATACATTAAACTTATCACATGTAACTTGGCGTAGATGTATATCATTAAATTTAATCAATTTGGCAAATGTGAACTTGTGACTAAGTCGAATCTAATGGTCATGTAAACTTGACAAAGGTCTAGCCTGAAATTTTAACATATAATCATAGTTTCAACCTATAACTTGGCATATAATCTTATGTATGTCAAAACATAAGAAAGCTATCATAATCATTTTCTTATCAAAATTTAGCATGATGTTAACAACATAAGAAGACTACAATTCCACTTTTACAACATAAATAGATTCAACCTGGCATAGTTCTAAATATTCATAAATGTAAATCTAACATGTAAACATGTGATTTAGATCCTAAACCTGCAAATAACCACTAGAATTACAGCATGGCATGTTTTACCATTTTGTTGGCATAATAAGTTTTTTACTCACTCGTAATAACATATAATGTCGTGCATCACCCAAACATATAGACATGAGATATACAACATGTTCATCGCCATAAGCATATAGACATGAAATATACAACTTGTTCATCGCCACAAACATATAGATAAGATTAATTTCAATGATATTTTTAGATAAACGAGAATCAAATCTCATATATAAGCATCGTACTATATTCCAATTACAACATGTCATGATTCAGTCGAAAGGAATGTTTAAATCTGCGTAACAACTAACTTACAAACTAAAAGAAATTCTTGCGTTCTGAAATCTGAATTCTGAACTTGGTGATGCGCGCCTTTGATGAAGATCGTTGAATTAAACTTGTTGTAGTTTGAATTAGATGTAGCTTTTTAACTCGTCTTTAGAATTGAAAAGGGTGACGGCTACTCCAAATCCTCCTTTGACGGCATTTTAGTTCTAGGTTTATTTTTCTGTGTGTTTTTAGGTTAGGCATTGGGTTGTTTATATAGAATTTCAGTTTGATTATAGCTGTCAGATGAACCTAGGGTTAATCACAGCCATTCAGACCTAATCAGGTCCATCCAGATACCCTAGTGACTCAGCGGTGAGTCAGAAATCGTTCAAATTTCAGATCTGGCCGGGGGCCAGGTCGACCCTAAGGTCGACCTCAAGGGGGGAGGTCGACACTAGGGTCGACTCCCTGGTCGACCTGTCTGGGCGGGAATTTTCCCGCCCAGCCTGCTTCTGGCTTCTGTTTGAATTTTGAACTCGTTTTCGAACTGTTTGAATTTATTTGAATTTATTTGAATTTCTAAAACTTCTAACAGCCATAACTTCTTCATACGAAGTCCAATTTACGCAAACTCGGACTCTATCTCAACCAGAATTCCGAGACGAACACAATGGCGTAACCAGTTTCCCTTAATTCTCACATTTTAAATTAAGATTCATTATTATAATGTTAATAGAAAGTACGGGGTGTTACATTCTCCCCTCCTTTTAGGATTTCGTCCCTGAAATCTCCAAGTCGAGAAGAACTTATATCCTACCATCCAATCAACCATCTACTCAACCATCAAACACAGGCGTCCATTGTCCTTAAAAGATTTCTAATGCCTCATGATCATATGCATTGTGTGTGTATATGTCCTTATCTAATGCAAAAATCAGGCGGTCTACTGATTCAGTTGACCTCCTTAATGCAAATTATGTTAGTGCCATGAATCCATTACGAATGCAAATTTTTCCTACTCAAAATTTCTTACATGAGTGCACAACCATTCATACAAATGCAACGTCCATATGATAACACATCAAGTTTTAAATCCATAAACTAATACATATATGCATATGCAATATGGAAGTGACTGAGCCGATCTAGTACCTAATGTGTGTGTATATGCATCCACTAGCAACCACTTGCAACCACATGCAACCATCAATCATAACATGTTTCAATTATATGTTTACATCCAAATAGGTTCCTACCTAAGGATAGGATCGAGGAGATATACCAAAAAAGATAGATACGAGTATAAACTTGAGGAAAAAGAGATTAAAGACGTACCCTCAAAAAGAAAAGGGCAGGTTGCGCGTATACGGTCCTCAGTTTCCCAAGTCGCGTCTTCCTCGGCGTCGCTCCATTGAACTGTGACGAGCTTAACTTCACGGTTGCGTAGTTTACCGACCTCTGTTCCCAAGATGCAGGCTGGAACTCTTCTCACAGTTGCTTCTCGTTCAACTTCAACTTGTTCTAGCATACTTGGTTCTACCACTTCCGCAGACTCGTGTAAGCACTTCCGCAGGTGAGAGACATGAAAGATATTGTGAATCCCGGCAAATCTTTCGGGCAGCTTTACCCTATATGCCATCTTCCCAATCTTCTCGATGATAGGAACAACCCTACAAATCTTGGTGCTAACTTTCCTGTAGATCAAAAGAGAACGACGTTCCTCAAGGGAGATACTTTAAGGAACACCTTGTCTCCAACATCGAATTCAAGGTCAGTTCTTCTTTTGTCTGCGTAGGACTTCTGTCTATCTTGGGCAGTCTTCATTCTTCTTCATATCAAGTCTACTTTCTCTGAAGTCTCCCAAATCATGTCTGGTCCAAGTATGAGCTTGTCTGTTGACTCCCACCAGCAAGTTGGTGACCTGCACGGTCTTCCATATAAAGCTTCGAAAGGTGCCATGCCTATGGTGGCTTGGTAGCTATTGTTGTAAGCGAATTCCACCAAAGGTAGATGATCCTCCCAGGTACCTCCGAAGTCAATAATGCATAACCTCAAGAGGTCTTCTAATACTCTGTTGACTCTTTCTGTTTGGTCATCGGTTTGAGGGTGATAGGCCATGCTTAAGCATAACTGTGTGCCTGCAGCCTCTTGTAAACTCTTCCAAAACTCGCTCGTGAAGATAAGGTCTCGATCACTCACTATGCTAGAGGGTATCCCATGGAGTCGAACTATCTCCTTAACATATATGGATGCTAGAGATGAGGCAGTCCTTCTACTCTTGACGGGTACAAAGTGGGTGCTTTTTGTGAGCCTGACCACTATTACCCAAATGCTAGTATTGCCCCTTCTTGACCTAGGAAACCCATCTATAAAGTCCATTGAGATGATACCCCCATTTCCATTGTGGGACCTCTAAAGGATGAAGCAGACCACCAGGCTTCTTCTGCTCCGCCTTGACTTGTTGGCATAATAGACACTTAGAAACAAATTCAGCTACGTCTTTCTTCATGCCATTCCAAAACAAAACTCTTTTGATGTCTTTATACATTTTGTCTCCGCCTGGGTGTATCGGTGTGCCTCTTCCAGAACCGCCTTTACCAAGCCCCTTGCTTGTGGGACACATAGTCTTCCTTCTCGTCTCAACCAGCCCTTGGAAACAAAGGAGTATCTATTGAGGTGACTGGAAGTCTCACCCTTAATTAATTTGTCCATCACTTCGGCTAGCTAAGGGTCTTCTCTTCGCGCGGCTCCGATTGAGTCTAATAGAGTTGGTCGCTCTTCTAATGTTGCTAGCAAGCCAGGCTCAAAGTCAGTGGAGGGTCTGAAGTTAAAGCTTGCTATAAACTCCAAGCTTTGACTTTCCACAAAGAGAGGGCTTAAGATTAGCTTTTTCTGCTTAAGGCGTCTGCTACTGCATTGCCGTTGTCAAGCGTGTAGGAAATCTCAAAATCGTACGAGGCAAGAAACTCCATCCACCTTTGCTGCCTCAAGTTGAGATCTTTCTGCGAGAATAGGTATTTCAACGATTTATGGTCAGTATATAGTTCAAATTTCTCGCCTAGAAGATAATGGCGCCAAGACTTTAGCACAAAAACGATGGCTGCCAACTTTAGGTCGTGGGTCGGGTAGTTTTTCTCATGTACTTTCAACTGTCTTCCACCATAAGCCACTACCTTCGCTTATTGCATCAGAACAACGCCTAGTCCCGTTCCGCATGCATCTGTGTATACTGTGAACATCTTGCCCCCATCAGGCAATGTCAGAACTGGGCTGTTGTTAGAGCCCTTTTCAAACGTTGGAAAGCAATATCGCAATCCAATTCCCAATTGAAAGCTAGGTTCTTATTTGTCAATCTTGTTAGTGGAGTTGAGATTTTTGCAAAATCTTTGATGAACTTACGATAAAAGCCTACTAGCCCGAGAAAGCTTCGGACTTCGGTTGCGTTTCGAGGAACCTTCCAATCTTGCACAGCAACCAGTTTTGCGGGGTCCACAGTTGTCCCCTCTCTGGACACCACATGTCCAAGGAACCTAACATCTTCTCTCCAGAAATGGCATTTGGAGAATTTCGCCTTCAACTGATGTAGACGGAAAGTACCCATGACTTCTTTTAGATGCTGATCATGCTCTTCCTCATTCTTTGAGAAGATCAAAATATCGTCTACGAAGACCACCACAAACATATTGAGGAATTCTCAGAACACCCTGCTCATTAAATCAACGAAGTAAGCGGGTGCGTTTATCAAGTCGGAAGGCATGACAAGCCACTCGAAGAAACCATCGGGTGTTCTGAATGCGGTCTGATCAATGCTGTCTTCAGCCACTCTTAGCTGATGAAACCTGGTAGCTAAATCTAATTGGGAGAAGACCGATGCACCTACAAGCTGATCAAACAAATCATTTATTCTTGGGAGTGGGTGTCTATTCTTCATGGTCAGCTTGTTTAGCTCCTTATAATCAACACACAGGCGAAGCGAACCATCAGCTTTGGTTGCGAACACTACCAGAGCACCCCATTCAGAAATACTCTGTCTTATGAACCCCTTTTCAAAGCAGCTCTTTGATTTGCTTGCTGAGCTCCTTTCTCTCCCTTGGGGCCATGTGCCTAACGGGTAAAGCAACGGGCTTTGCATTATCAACGAGGTATATGCGGAAGTCTATCTCCCGCTTCAGAGGTAAGCCCTTTACCTCTTCAAACACATCCAAATATTTACGAACTATTCTTATAGACTGCAAGTTCTCGACAGACGCATCAAGTGACTCTAGATAACTAAGCATGACGGAGTTCATGGGATTACAAGAAATTTTGAGAGTGTTACCAAGGCGAGTCATGAGTCTAACCACTCTCTTTTAACAATCGAGGACGACACCATTACTGGATAGCCAGTCCATGCCTAGAATCAACCCATAGCCCGTGAAGCCCAAAACAAAGGCATTACATCTAAACCCAACGCTTAGTATAGATATTTTCAAATCCAAACAAACCATTGACAAATAAGCTGAGCCTCCAATTGGATTTGAAACAACCAAGGGATCCTCTACTATGTCTAGGTGCAGAGATTCAACTAAATCAGCGGATACAAATGAGTGTGATGCGCCAGAATCAAACAATGTACGAACAGGATGATCAAAAAGATAGACTAAACTTTCGACAGAAATATTTCTATCTCTTTCTTGCAGAGGTGCCGTGAGAGCGTGAACTTGTCCTCCAGATGAAGGTCCAGCTCCCTGCCCTTGCTTCTTTGGGCATGCCCTAGCCATGTGTCCTGTATCACCACAGTGGAAACAACCACCCATCTTTCTTTTCTTCTTCCAGCAGTCTTTGACCAGATGCCCGGGAATGCCACAGAAATTACACTTTCTCTTTTCACGGGGTTTTGTTGTTCTTCCCGCCTTTCTTTGTATCAGCCTTCTTATTCTGCGACCCTTCCTCCTTCTTATCTTGAGGCACTTCTGCTTTTGCCTCATTCTTGCCCTTGTCTTCCTCATGTAAGAGTGCCATGTCCACTAACCTCTCGTAAGTTGCCCTCATAGGTATATGGGTCATAACCAAGATGTGAAGTAGCTCATTTAATCCCTTGATAAAACAGAGAGCCTTCTTATGAGGAGTACTCACTAAGTCCAGTCCAAATCGGGCTAGCTGATTGAATTGATTGACGTACTCCTTAACTGTCATACTTCCTTGCTTAAGAGATAAGAACTTTTCCAGTTGAAGACTTCGTTCAGCTTGTGAGAGGAATTTCATCTCAAACCTTATCCTGAAATCCATCCATATGTCAACAGGTCTTTCAGCGTTAGTGACTTCCCACCAATAGGATGCTTTGTCTTTGAGCAACCATACTGCCAACGGTACCTTCTGCCTATCGTCCACCTCGAAGATAACGAACAGATCCTCGGTTTCTTTGAGCCAGTTCCTTGCTTCTACGAATGATTCAGTTCCCTTGAAATCCTTTCCACCAATGGCCCTAAAATCTCTATAGATCTTTGAGAAAGCATTTGCAAGAGGAGGAGGAGAAGGAACCGCTGCAGCTGGAGGAGGGATATCACCTGGGCCTGCGTCGTTGGCCCTAGCCTCTAAGTACCTCCTGAACCAGCCAGGTATTGGCACACCCTCTGGAAGGTTAAGATTCCTAGACATGCTGAAACGAAAAAGAAAAGATTTAAAATGAGGGATAGAAAGATAGTGCATGTGGCTTTGGGGATTATGCCTTTTTAAATTTAAAACAACACTTTTCCTTGTAAAATGCTTCTTTGTATTTCTTTTTTAAAGATAGTTTTTCGAAAATTCTTATCTAATCTGGTAAACCTTTGCTCTGATACCAAGTGAAACACCCCACCTCCATTAAGGTCACTCTCAAAGGGAATGCCTTAACTTTGGTGGAGAGTTATAGGTACAAGACACAGAAAAATTTACAAGACAGATAAATTTAAGCAGCGGAATCCAAATATTTATTTCATACGTAGTTCAACACAAAAGCATTACATCAAATTGTCTCAAAACAACTTCAAAACATTACACCATAATTTTTGTCTTGATTATTCAATAAAGAAGCATAAACCAAAAAGTAAAAATGCGTAAATCCCCAAGGATCATATCCAATGCCATAGCCAATGCAAGGGAGTCCAAGTCATACATCTACTTTCTTGAAGCTTGTAAAGAGTCTGATTAAGCTGGAGTATTTCCTCCCTGTGGACCTGAGGGGGGGAACGGAAGAAAAGAAGTCGAAAGGAAACGGGCCAGACAGTAAGTCTAGTAAGTTCAGTGGTTACTAGTATTTAAACAAGAAAAAGGGTCATGACAGTGATAACAGAACATAGGAAAATACCATAATATAAGATAAGAGGGACGTGTGATCGCACCCACTACTATAGTCTCTGCACCTACTTAACCACTGGTTCAACCAGTCCACATGTGTACAACAAACGATCCCCTTAATGATCGGCTCCTACTCGCACGTATTCATGTCCCGTGTCCTTCGACCCCGCTTGATTGTAGTCACATGTGCTAGTCCCACCATGGGGTGTATCAGTCCCTCTGGTGGCAACCCGACACGATTCAAGATGCATAGTGTACACTACTGATGCCCAGTGCCTGATTTTTCCACTCCGGAGTATGTGCACGCCCATACTCCGTCGGAACCTACACTAGCCTACCAACCGCCAACGTTTTGACCGCTTATAGTTCAGCCCCGTAATCGTGCCCCACCCTGCATAATTCAGGGTACCATGATAAATCTATGTGGGTTACTGCTGAAATGGGTCTCCGTTACTAGGGTTTTCTAATCAACATGTTTATTTGGTTAAGTGCCCAAGTTTACCTAACCCAGCCCATTCGTTTTAGTTAACATGTTGAATCGGTTAAGTGTTTTCCTAATTTACTTAACCCTACCAATCTTGACTTAGCTTTAATTTATTAAAGCACCAACCACTCACATTAGACAGGTCTTGTTGTGGTCATTGGATATGTCGGTCGGTTTCGGGAAGATTTACACCACAACTCAGTCTAACCTCGGGTTCTTTTTCGGCTTGATGCACAAACCACCCACATTAGGCAGGTCTTGTTGTGGTCACTGGATATGCCGGTCGGTTCCGGGCAGATTTGCACCACAACTCAGTCTAACCTCGGGTTAGGCATATTCGTCTTTTCTAAATTCATATTTTTTTATATATGTCAAATTTCTTTATGTACATTATATTTAATTTTTAACCACGACATAATTATCCTGTGATTATGCTCAATATAAATGGTATATCAAATATACCATTTAATGAACAAATCTATGCCATGAATTTTCATATTTCCCATCGCTACCCCGGTGGAACGTATGCGTAAATCACATAAAATATTGGGCTAGCAAATTAGCCCAAACCCATAAACAAAAGGGGTAATAAACAAAGATCATGACATAAACATGAAATAGCATACATTAAACTTATCACATGTAACTTGGCATAGATGTATATCATTAACTTTAATCAATTTGGCAAAGGTGAACTTGTGACTAAGTTGAATCTAATGGTCATGTAAACTTGACAAAGGTTTAGCATGAAATTTTAACATATAATCACAGTTTCAACCTACAACTTGGCATATAATCTTATGTATGTCAAAACATAAGAAAGTTATCATAATCATTTTTTTATCAAAATTTAGCATGATGTTAACAACATAAGAGGACTACAATTCCACTTTTACAACATAAATAGATTCATCCTGGCATAGTTCTAAATATTCATAAATGTAAATCTAACATGTGATTTAGATCCTAAACCTGCAAATAACCACCAGAATTACAGCATGACATGTTTTACCATTTTGTTGGCATAATAAGTTCTTTACTCAATCGTAATAACATATAATGTCGTGCATCACCCAAACATATAGACATGAGATATACAACAATTCATCGCCATAAGAATATAGACATGAAATATACAACATGTTCATCGCCACAAACATATAGACAAGATTAATTTCAACGATATTTTAAGATAAACGAGAATCAAATCTCATACATAAGCATCGTACTATATTCCAACTACAACATGTCATGATTCAGTCGAAAGGAATATTTAAATCTGCGTAACAACTAACTTGCAAACTAAAAGAAATTCTTGCGTTCTGAAATCTGAATTCTGAAATTGGAGATGCGCGCCTTTCATGAAGATCGTTGAATTAATCTAGTTGTAGTTTGATTTTAGATGTAGCTTTTTAACTCATCTTTAGAATTGAAAAGGTGACGGTTACTCCAAATCCTCCTTTGATGGCATTTCAGTTCTAGCTTTATTTTTCTGTGTATTTTTAGGTTAGGCATTAAGTTGTTTATATAGAATTTCAGTTTGATTATAGCCGTCAGATGAACCTAGGGTTAATCACAGCTACTCAGACCTGATTAGGTCCATCCAGAAACCCTAGTGACTTAGCGGTGAGTCAGAAATCGTTCGAATTTCAGATCTGGCCGGGGGCCAGGTCGTCCTCAAGGGGGAGGTCGACACTAGGGTCGACCCCCTGGTCGACCTGTCTGGGCGGGAATTTTCCCGCCCAGCCTGCTTCTGGCTTCTGTTTGAATTTTGAACTCGTTTTCGAACTGTTTGAATTTATTTGAATTTCTGAAACTTCTAACAGTCATAACTTCTTCATACGAAGTCCAATTTACGCAAACTCGGACTCTATCTCAACCAGAATTCCAAGACGAACACAATGGCATAGCCCGTTTCCCTTCATTCTCACATTTTAAATTAAGTATTCTAGGATTCATTATTATAACGTTAATAGAAAGTACGGGGTGTTACATCATACGTTTTAGAGAAGGGTGTTAAGCAAGAGAATAAATTCTTCACCACCAAGCAGATATATATTTAACAGAGATCAGTGCTACGCAGTCAATTACAATGTCAGACATACAATCCATACATTTTCGTTCTGGGTCTGAATGAAACAACAATCTGGAATTCCTTCACATACGTTCGGGCTTCTTGCCACCTAACTGATATAAAATCTATCTGCAAATGGGAGCGACCCATTCGAGACATTCAGCAAGTCGTCCTTATGACATGAAGGGTCCCGGTCTTCAATGTCGTCTCCAATGCCTTCAGTTGATCCACAACGTCGTATTATTACTTGGAATGGTTTTCATACATACATCCGATCCCGGTCTTTCCAAAAAATAGGCGCAATTTAAAAAAAACACAATTATAGAGCACGCAGTATTTCTACCAATCTCCTTCCATCTTGGATTTTGTCAAAACTAAACTTCTTTAAACCCATTCTCAAATTATTACAAAATCAATATTTAACCTTTCTATTTTAAAACAACATCCCTAAAATCAAAGATGATTTAGCCTTAAAGCCTTAACTAATTTTCCGTTTGATAACTCGTTATTAAAATCCGGTTTCCTTTGAAAATCCTTAATCCACATTTCAACCATAGTTTCCAATTAAATTGATTTTCCAACATTCCATTCTTTAATCTTAACTAAAAGATTATACTTTCTCTCCAATTCCTCACTTTTAATTTCCTCAAATCAAAGATCTGATCAAATCCTCAAATTACGATATGAATTTCCATAACTCAATCTCATGGGGTTTCAAGAATGATATTATTGAAGATATGATTCACGAATAAACCTAAATCAATTGATATTGAACATAAGTTACACAGAAATTGTATCTACTTATATTCGATATCAATTCTCATAATCAACGAACACTATAAGTGGAATAACGATATAATAATATCTTCCAAATTCCTCAAATAGTATACATTTACACCATAGAATTTCATATCAAATATCTGAAGATTATTTCTATCCAACTTATCCCGGTCAACTTAGGAAACTCGTATCTTAATGAAAATATTTATCCAACACTTTGACATTAGATTTGGATAGAAATACCATCAACTTATACTTAATATTAATCTCGATATCCAACTCACACTGTAAGCGGAATAATGGTGAACTACCTTTTAAATTCCTCAAATAGTAAGAATCTTCGTCTACTGAATTAATATCAAACATCCGAAGATTTATCTCCAACCATATCCAATTATTTAAAATTGAAAACCCATGTTAATATCAATTTAAATTCCATATAAAAT
The DNA here is from genome assembly GCA_030737875.1 of Allium sativum. Taxonomy (NCBI): domain Eukaryota; kingdom Viridiplantae; phylum Streptophyta; class Magnoliopsida; order Asparagales; family Amaryllidaceae; genus Allium; species Allium sativum. Next base: position 856,436,357 of record CM060920.1, on the reverse strand, counting down.
ACTTCTAATATTTTTAAACCTTTGAAAACATTCCCCAAATCATTACTTATATTTCGGAAAATAGTTTATGGTTTAAAACTTAAAAAATATTGTTTTCGAAGGAAGCATTACAATAGCATTTCAAAAGTGTTACAAAAGCGTTACAAAACAGTTATCTTAACTATTTTGATCAAAATATCGTTTATCTTAGCCAAAACTTAAACTTTACAATTCAAAACACATTTTCATAATTTGTAATGATTTTACAAATTTTTTTCCAAAATTTTAGAACATTTAAAAATAGTTGTTTATAGTTATGGTCAACAATTGTTCTTACGTCGATCTTTTCCAAAACGGTTTCAAACATAACTTGAAAATTATAACTTGAATTTAAAATCTGCTTTCACTCATTTGGAAGCTCTTGTTGATGAAAATCAAACGTTTTTCATTTTATGGAAATCTGATTTAGATTGCAAAAGTTATAAGCGTTTAAAGTTTGCATCTAAAATACGTAAATTGCCATTATGTGACAAGCTCTATTTTGACCATAATAATCATTATTCTACGATACTTCAAAATATCTTAGAAAACCATTATATCCTTATATAACCCTTTTAAAATCATTTAAATTTTACTTTCCAAATTATTTGGAATCTAAAATTCAACTTTCATAAATTCCAATTCATTTCTAAATTCAAATTAACCTTCTCATTCGTTGGACCAGTAAGGGATAGCCATGGAGAGCAGGAAACTTCATTTCCAAACCCAAGTCTAGACATTATCCTCCCTGTCATCCTAGAATGTTTCGGTATTTATTTATTTAAAGGACTTTAACAATATATATGAATTCATACACATGGTCTTTTCCAATTATTAACCTTCAATTTCAATAATGATATTGCTTTAAATTATGAAGGAGATTTTCCGATCACCAATGTGATACCATAATTTTTGTGTCATAGTGTGTGCAAAACAACATCAACAACCATTTGAACATCCATAGCAACCATCATTAACATGATTCAATAAATCATAATTGTGCACAAGCATTATAACACTAATGCTTAATTGTGTGTGTTCTAAACTTCGCATCCGTCATCCATCACAACAAATATCAATCATCATTAACCAATAATAATTCATCACTATATTTAAATTAGTCTAGCTACCAATTAAATATATAAACCGTGGTTAAAGATTTCTCACCTAACAGCTTTCCAAATCTTCACGGTAGGCGAGCCTAGCTGAACGAACCCTCAGACAGTATTTCCACGCACCATCTTCTTTGCCGATATGTATATAAATATATTAATCTTATCTCTTTATAAGAGGAGGAGGACGAACTTTGGCAAGGTGGTGGAAGTGAAGGTGGAGGCCGAGTTTTTAAGGGGGGAGGAGGAAAAAGGCTAAGCCAAAATGGTGAAAGGAAGAGGAGAGGTGAATGGCTTAGGAAGCCATGGATAAGAAGGGGAGAAGGATGAAAGAAAATGGAAGAAATGAGAAATGGAGAAGGACGGTGAAAAGAGAGGGTTAAGGTGGGTTTATATAGGAAACTTAAAGGTATAAGACCTCATAGGCCACTTGGCCTTTCCTTATGTTTTGATTCATGCATGTTAACACATATTCCTTAAGTGAATAAGGTGGTGGCACCTCTTTAGGACACATGTTACATTCATATTAAATCATTTTGCGACATTATTTCTAACACTTATTTTGTGTTACTAACTTGAAACACTTATTTAAGTCACAAATTTTAAACACTTATTTGTGTTGCTATGTTATTATATTTGTGTTAACAAAATTTGATTCAACAAAATATAATGACAACTCGTAATGACAACGGTCCTGTTTTGACAAAATATATTATCAAATCTTACTTATCATATCTTTGCAATCATATTTAAATTTATATCTATCATTTAACTTGTCAAAATTACCATATATATTTATGTCAAATTCCAATTTAAATTCAAATTAAGTAATGAATATTCCAATTTTAAATTGGTTAAAAATTCTGGATCGTTACACTGTTTGTGATTATCTTTGTGGTGTGTGATTCATATAGTAGATCATATAAGTTTTAGATTTTGTTAAATTTCTCAAAAAAAAAACGCTATTCACCCTCCTTTAGTGTTAGTTTTTCCTTAACGATCCATTCTGCAATCCCTTACAATACTATATATATATATATATTAGTGAAGAAGACGATGCGCCGAAATACTGTCCAACGGTTCACTCTGCTAGGCTCGCCTACCATGAAGATTGGAAAGTTGTTTAGTGAGAACTTTTTAACCAAAATTTATATATTTAATTAGAAGGTAGCCTAATTTAAATATAGTGATGAATTATTAGTGGTTAACGATGGTTGATGTTTGTTGTGATGGATGTTAGATGGGTAGTTTAGAACACACACTATTAAGTGTTAGTGTTATAATGCTTGTGCACAGTTACAATTTATTTAATTATGTTGATGATAGTTGTTATGGATGTTTATAATGGTTGTTGATATTGTTACGCACACGCTATGGCACAAAAAACTGCAATATCACATTGGTGATCGGCAAATCTCCTTCGTAATTAGAAGCAATATTATTGTTGAAATTAAAGGTTAATATTTGGAAAAGACACATATGTATGAATTCATATATATTGATAAAGTTTCTAAATAAATACTGGAATGTTCTAGGATGATAGAGAGGATAGTGCCCAGGCTTGGGTTTGGGAAATATTGTTTCCTTCTATCCTTGACTATCCCCAGCTGATTCGACGGATGGGATTTGAAGTTATTTGAATCTAGAAATAAATTGGATTTTTTACTTTAATAAAATATTAACTAAAAAATAAAACCTGAATTTTAAATCGGAAATAATTTGGAAAGTCAATGTAAATTACTTTAAATGTTTTTAAATGGTTTACATGAGTATATAATGGTCTTCTAAGGTATTTTGAAGATTATAGAATAATTTTTATTGCGGTCAAAATAGAGCTTGTCGCACAACGACAATTCGCGTATTTTTAGTTGTAAACTTTAAACGCTTATAACTTTTGCAAATTAATTCGGATTTTCACGAAACGAAAAATATTTGATTTCTACTAACAAGAGCTTTCAAATGAGTGAAAGAAGATTTTAATTTTGAGTTATAATTTTCAAGTTGTATTTAAAACCGTTTTGAAAAAGGTCATTATAAGAGCAGTCGTCGACCATAACTATAAATAGCTATTTTAAATGTTTTAAAAATACTGAAAATAAATTTGTAAAATCATTATAAATTATGTAAAAGTGTTTTGAATTGTAAAGATTAAGTTTTGGCTAAGATAAATGATATTTTGATCAAAGTAGTTAAGATAACTGTTTTATAACACTTTGCAGCGCTTTTGAAATGCTATTGTAACATTTCTTTTGGGAACAGTCTATTTTGAAAGTTTTAACTTGTAAATTGTTTTCTGAACTATAAGTAATCATTTTTAAATGATTTGTGGAATTTTTTCAAAGGTTTAAAAGTATTGGAAATATTTTATATGGAATTTGAATTGATTTATTTAATATTAAAACGATTTTTTCAATTTTAAATAATTGGATATGGTTGGAGATAAATCCTCAGATGTTTGATATCAGTTCGGTAGACGATGACTCTTACTATTTGAGGAATTGAAAAGGTATTTCACCATTATTCTGCTTGTAGTATGAGTTGGATACAGAGATTAATATTGAGGATAAGTTGATGATATTTCTATACAGATCTAATGACAAAGAGTTGGATAAAATTTTTAATTAAGATACGGGTTTCCCAATTTGATTGTGATAAGTTGGATAGAAATAATCTTTGGATATTTGATATGAAATTCTGTGGTGTAAACGTATACAATTTGAGGAATTTGGAAGATATTATTATCATATCTTTATTCCACTTATAGTGTTTGTTGATTATGAGAATTGATATCAGATATAAGTAGATACAATTTCTATGTAACTTATGTTCAATATCGATTGATTTGAGTTTTGTCATGAGTCGTATCTTCAGTAATATCATTCTTGAAACCCAATGAGATGGAGTTGTGGAAATTCGTATTGTAATTTGGGATTCAATCAAATCTTTGATTTAAAAAAAATTAAAAGTATGGAATTGGGAAAGAAGTAAAATCTTTTAATTAAGAATAATGAATTGAATGTTAGGAAATCATTTTAATTGGAAACTATGGTTGAAATATGGATTAAGGGTTTTCAGAAGGAAACTGGTTTTGGATAACAAGTTGTCAAACGAAAAGTTAGTTAAGGTTTTGGGGTTAGATTGTCTACGATTTAAAGGATGTGTTTTGAAAAAGTAAAGTTGAAATATAGAATTTTGTTAAAGATAATTCAAGAATGGGTTTAATGAAATCTAATTTAACAAAAAGATGGTAAGCGATTTGGTTGAAAGCCTAATGTTTCATAATTGTGTTTTTAAAATTGCGCTTATTATTTGGAAAGATCGGGATCAAATTTTTGTTCAAAAACCATTCCAACTAATAACACGACGTTGTGGAGCAATTGAACATGTAGAAGACGGTATTGAAGACCGGGACCCTTCATATCATAATTGACGACTTGTTGAATGTCTCAAATGGCTATCTCCCATTTGCAGATGGATTTTACATCAGCTAAGTGGCAAGAAGCCCGAACATATGTGAAGGAATTCCGGATTGTGGTTTCGTTCAGACCCAGAACGGACTTGTATGAATTGTGTGTCTGACATTGTAATTGATTGCATAGCACTGATTCTTATTAATATATATCTGCTTGATGGCGGAGAATTTATTCTCTTGCTTAACACCCTTCTCTATGACGTATGAGTTTAGAGGTCATATATGGATAGAAATTAGTTATGCGTTGTGAATGGAAAAGGTGACACACTTAAGTTATGTGATGAGCTATGGATGATCAAAGCATGGCTTATTGAACTGTAGCTCTGTGTGTATTGTGACCTCGGCAAGCCTCATATCTTGGTAAATGGCCAAAACAGGAAGAAATACGGCAAGGTTATAGGGTGTTGTCTCCTTCTAGATAAAAGGTGTACTATGTATGGAGCCCAGGTATTAACCTTTGTAGAAAAACATCTGCTTTTGTGGTTATTGTTGGCGCACACTCGGAAAGGTTGGCAATGACCGGGAGATGACATACTCAGGCGTTCTGTAAGTTACCTAGTTACATAGGTAACCCGACCTTGTGTTGGCATGAGGAGCACGAGTTGATCCTCGGACATCCCTCTAGAGGTGTTCAAAATTCGGTTCGGAAGGAAGTTTCTTTGCCTGGTCATTGTTGGAAACCCAATCTCCACTACGAGCACATACGATTTTGATTGTATACCATATGTCAGTATAGTATAAGTACCTATGTTGGCTATTTAAATACATTTAATTTCTAAAGTTTTTCATAATATGCAGTAATAATAATATGAAAGAGGATTTTCGCGTATCAAAGGCATTTTTGATTGCATAAGGAGAAATTATGCGCAAGTGTGCGTTTGCATGGTATGTGTGCCACGAGAGCTTATGTTAGTTTCATTTTTCAAAAAGTCATTGCAAATTTCTATGCACTGGTATTCACATGGAGTAAACCCGCTCCGCGTTAGCAGCGTGATTCGATGAATTACCAAACTTTAAAATAAACCTTAAAAACACTGTTTTGAGTTCTCGCACCAGTTCTTGTTTTGCATGAGGTAGCATGATAGGGGGTTCTCGCTCTTGGTTTGGTGGAGAACGGGAGACTCTTACCTCTACACGTCCCAAAAGGGGTTGATTAGGCATGAGGCTACAACAGTCGAGAGGCTGGCCGTAAAACAAGGTGCTGGGGTATCATTGTAATGCCACGGCAGAGCCTAGCCGTTGTCTGATGGTTGAAAAATACCAAACCGTTACATTGTGGTATCAAAGCTTTGGTTTATACAAAGCTATGGGGTACAAATCATTTGAACAAAAGGACTCATCAAAGTTATAATATCTCATTAGAGATAGGGTTAGAAATACCCTAGAATGAGATTTTGGAGTACTACGTTTGAGAGAGCACCTTCCAAGTAAAATGAATTAAGTTTGGGATTACAATATATTATAATTCATGTTAAGGGATAAACGTGGATAAAAATTGTTAAGGTAATTCTCCTCTAAAGAAACTATTCAATATGGTTAGAAACCATAATAAATAATAAGAATTTGAGTATTTTATTTGATGTTGAGATCGGACTATCGAATATAAGAAGATTTCGCATATATGCCTAGCAAACGTATATACGAAGTCTTAAGTATAGTAGATAGATATAGAATCACACTCTAGTCGCTTGAAGATGATTCTGTTGATGATTACATCATCATCAGTATGTATTTTCGAGTTTTGAAAGTGGAATGACTACATGATTCTGATTAAAACATCAATATATACTTAAACCCATTACATAAGAGTTTGAAGATGTTTGGTAAATTGATATGAATTTGAATAAGTAAGCAAGATCTTGAAAATTTGATAGGGTTGTAAGAATTATACTAGGTAAACCTTTATTAAGGATAAGCCAGTAAATTAAATAATGAGTATATGAGAAAGTGTATTTGTGATAGAAAAACTGGTTTTGAAAAGATATATAGTTTGAAAACTCATCAAAATTTTGAGTAAGAATTGGATGTTACTTTGAAATTGATTTTAAAAGAATATATTTTGAAATTAAGGGAAAAGATCTTTGAAAATATTTGGAAATTAAAACTTGAGCATGAACATCTTGTGATTGGAATTTCTCAGTTGATTAAAAGACGTTTATGTAAAGTTGTAATTTACATAAACAATCCAATTATAGAAAAAGTAGTTTGGGAAACGATTTAAAGGCTAAGTTGGAATTAATCAATCAGGATATTTTATAATTAGTCCTCCTCAACTGACTAAATTTAAAATGCAAATAACTTGAGAATTCAATATGGCTATAAGATATTTGACGATATATTGGTTAAGGACAACATTGGTTAAAGTTGTTAATAAAGATAAATCTAAGTGATTTCTCTAAAGTTTGAGGGAAATAAGCTTTATAAGCTTGAATTTGGAATAATTAACGAGGATAGCCAAATTTAAACAATACAAGGGATTAACATTTGTAATTATCGATGATTTTGGACAGTCGATTAATTCTAAAGTATATTATGGCAACAAAAGGAACTGTTTAAGTAAGCATGAATACCTTGTGAATTATGTTTCACAATTTGATAAAAGAATATTTGGCAAGCGGGAATAGTAAGAAAAAATTATATAAACTAAAACGTTTAGATAAGCTGAGTTCTGAGATGATCGAGTTTTTCGTGTAAAGAATAACAAAAACATTAGGAAACAGGAAGGGGTAAGTTTCATAACCTTTTTATTTGCAAGATAAGATCTAAGAGAATAATTTATAACTCTAAATTTGCTTGAAGTCGGCAAATTGTTGTGTATAAGTAATTAGCCAAGTAAACGATGAATCAAATATAATGGGTAATTGGAAGTTATCGTTGGAGGACATGGTAGATATGGTTGTCTGTAAATATGTGTGTTAGAATATTCTAACCGGTGTATTCATTATGAGAACATAGAGCCTTGGTATAAAGAATTTTAATCTTCAGTTTGTAAATCTGCAAGATGTCGAATGGGTAGTTACGATTCCCTTTCCTTTTTGAGAATGAAAAGTTTAAAGGGGGGTGGATGTAATGATCCAGAATTTTTAAACAATTTAGAATTGGAATTTTTATTACTTAATTTGATTTAAATTTGAATTTGACATAAATATATATGGTTAAGAATATTTAATCATTTTGATAAGTTAAATGATAAATTTTATTTGAATTATAAATTTAATAGATGAGAATGATTATTAATAAGCTTGGATTTATTGATACTGTTTGTCGTTCGATTGGATTTGCAAACTACAACATGAATTAGTAGCATTAGAATTAAATGTTGCCCTTAGTTTTCATAGCATTTTAAGGGAAGTACTACCAAAAGTTCACTTTCCCCCCTTAAGACAAGGGTTAGAATTTAGTGTTTATTGAAGTTGACTTACTTGAATAAAAGTTAATCTTGACAAGACTGTTTTATATTTTTGCATGGAACGCTCGGGTCAGACACGACTGTTGCAGATTTAAAGACTACAGCTATCGATGTTAGAAAGTGGGGAAGACGCGCTTGCTTTGGGGTTCGTCAAATATGTAAAGTTATAAATTAAATCTTTTGTATTTAAATCTTCAGTTGTACAATAAAAATATTGTATTAACTCTTAATTTTGTAATAAAATTTTCCGTTGTAAGATACTGTATCATCTATTTATTTTATGATTCTATGTGTTTATTCCAATTTAAACTCGATAAGCAATAACAATCTGTCTTTGTCAATATTTCGAGTTGGTTTAATTACCGACTTGAAGCAGTCAAAATGACAGGTCGTTATAGATAGAAGATTAGGTAGTGGGAGCTCGATCGTTGAGCTTGATCCCAAACATGATCCACGTAAATCTTTAACTATATGGTGATTTAGAAAAATAGGAGGATAAAGTTCGAAGCTAAGGAGAATGAGGGATATGAAAGTAATAGAGGAATTGGTCAATGGGTCAGAGCTTTGATCGATGGTTGTTAATGGTTGTCCATGTCCACGATGGTGCACGAGAGAGGCGTATGTTCTTTCGCATGTAGTTGTTCAAATAAAAGGAGTGTTTTCTTTTTACCAGGTACTTGAAGAATAAAATAATAACAATCTGAAATTTTGATTTTTTAAATGATGAATTAATTGAAATTTAAGTTTTCAAAGGTTTAAAATTTAATTTATTATTGAATTATATGAAATAAATGAATTAGATTCGTGTAGACAAATATAAGTATAAATAGTTTGATAATGAGAATCAAATGGTTGTACATGCAAACCTTAATTGTTGAGTTAACTTGATTTATATCATTATTTGAATTTAAGTCCATTCTTAAAATTTAAAAAATAAACTTGTAATATCGACCAATGTAGTTGCTAAATCCATAGAAATGATTTTTTTCTTAAAAAACATATTTTAGTCAAAATTTGAATTTGACTTGAAAATTTAGAAGTTCTTAAATCCGAATTTTTTTTGTGATTTTACTCGAAATTATATTAAGGTCTTCACACTACAACAAAAACACCATGTTACAACTTTAATTTTATAACTATCACAAAATGACAGTTGTAATAAAGGTTTATTTTTTCTTTTGTAATAGATGTCTATTGCAAGCTTTATTTTGTCAGTTGTAATAGATGGATATTTTCAATATTAATAATTATTATAATTAATAATTAATTTTCAACAATTAATAATTATTAAGAAATAATCATTAATATTAATAATTAAGAAGTAATAATCAAGAAGTGATATTTAATATTTAGTTGTTTATTTTTGGTAATTAATAATAATAAAATATTTGAAAATTATACAAACTTATTTTAGCATTTCTTTTTTCTACTTGTAATAATAGTGGCCTATAAGATATTAACGATAGCTAATATTTTATAACTAATAATATTAACGGTCCGTTTGGCACGCATCCCTAGAAAGTTTCAAAGATAGGCTCACATACGGTCCTAAACTTATTATAAATTAGATACTTATTTTTCGAAAATTAATTAAAAATAAATATATATTAAAAAATTACGTAAATTTGTATTTAATTAATACACATAAACATAAAAAAAATCAGATAAAAAATCATCAGATAACGCATCAAAAACGAAAAAAAGAACAGAAAACAACGAAACTGCAGTAATACTCATAAACATTAAAAAATTCAGATAAAAAAAAATCATCAAACAACGCATCAAAAACAAAAAAGAACATAAAACAGCGAAACTGCAGTTAATTGCATCAAAGGATGCAAATATTTCAAAATTCTTGCATTCATCTGTGCAACAATTCCAGTGTTGCATTGGCTTTTTTGCATACATACATGCAAGTAATACAGATTCTTGCATATAAGTGTGCAATAATTCGCAATCATACAAATCAGTTCATGATTATTTGCATACACGTATGCAGTAAAACATAATACTTGCACATATGTATGCAGCAATCTGCAGGCACAAATATCAGTTCATTTTTACTTGCATACATGCATGCAAGAAAACAGAATACTTGCATGCATGCATGCAAATATTCATGCAGATTTCAGTGTAATCTGCTTCATGAATAGTTGCATACATGTATGCAACTATTGGGTATATTTTCACATATGTATGCAAGTGTATTTTTCTGTGATCTTCGGAGAATATTTGCATATTTTAGAATTTTTTTATATGGCAACACATTTTTTTTAAGAATACACGTAACACCAAAAAGAAGGACCCCCTTTGAATGGGAAACTTGGGTGGGAGGCCGTTTATACTTTGAAACCTTTTGAGCACTTGACGCTTATTTTCACTAATATTAATATTTAATAATAATTAATTAATAGTAATTATGCTTTGCCAAAAAAAATAATTTTCTAATAATTATAGTTGCTTAATAAGTAACAATTAGTAATATATACATAGTAAGCTTCACGTGGGAACTCATGTGTACTTACGTAGACACTACCAAGTCCAAACGTGGTACTCCCTTTAATGCCATCTCTCCGATCTCCTTCTTTGTTTCCAGTTCCAAAATCTCCTCCTACATATACCTTAACACTTTACAAGTAAACATATCACCGAAACTAATCGGTCCAATTCATTTGCACCCACGTTCCAGGCCCCTCCTTCCCTTCCTCCTTTTCTTCCACTCTTTCTTTTCATTCTCAGCACACAAGACCCACTCACTCTTTCTTCTCTTCATTAGTTCATGCAAAGGTTCCGTATTTTAAAACTGGTGGGAGATTCATAGCAGTACTAGGTAGAAAGATAACCCTTAACATGAGGTAGTGACGTTCGAAGGGAGCAAAAATAAAATCAAAGAGTAATTGCCAATTTTCTTCCCTTTTTTGGTTTTCTGCCATCCCCGTGTAATTCACTGTCTTGTGAATTATTGTAATAACCCAGAAATATGGGCCAATTTAAAATTTTTGTTTTGGCAATTTTAGCGAATTTTGATTATTTTAAATGAATTATTTTAAATAATATCGACGAGAAATTTATTTTGAATAGAATTCGAACGTATATATTATGTAGATCGTCATTAGAATATAAATATTTATTTTAAATTATAAAAGGAATTGAAAATGGCGCGGTAGTTCGATAATTCGATTTCAAAATTCAAATGAATGTACTGGGTGCAAAATAAACCGGATTTTAGTGAAACCAAAAATATTTGAATCTAATTGGGAATATCTTTCCAACGAATCCGAAAAATTGAAATTTCATAGCGAGGATAAAAAGTTATGTCCAGTTGAAAATTCAGAATTGTCGCTATGAAATTTTGGCCCTTAAAAATGAAAATTTTGCAAACGACCTCGTTTTTCGACGAAACCACTTTTGTTGGATCCGCGATGTCAAATTATTGCTAGGTTTCAAATTTCATAATTTTTTGAATCAATATGTGAGCGTGGCGAAGGAAACGCGTTTGACCAGTTTCAGTTGATTTTAATCGACTGGAAAATGGCCATTTTTCAAACGGTCTCAGAATTCGATGAAACTGGCATTGTTAGGACGGTATCGTCAATACGAAGCTAGAAATTATTTTTTGGGGAATTTTTAGAGTTTGTTTGTGGCCCCGGTAAATTGAAATGCGCATTCAAATTCAATATATAGAGTTATATGTTGATTTGGACAAAAACTGATCAAAACAGTCGAATCAGTCTGTGATACATATCCCATTGTGTTCGAAATGGGGGTAATTAGCTATGGACTATAGGCGGTGGGTTCGATTTCGAGGTCGAAATTTAAAGTTGTTTTTTAGAATGAAATTAAATTAAAAAAAAGTCAACTACCCCCCTTTTTATCTCTTTCTCTCCCTCCCCCCTCCCCCCCCCCCCATTTCATTTATTCAGAAAAAAAAATCCTAGACGACGAATTGCGTAGCCTCCCCCCTCCCCCGACGATGGCCATCGACGCGCCTCCCCAGGGGACTGTCGCATCGCCGATCCCCCCAGTCCGCCCCCATCTCCTCCAGCCTCGCCCCCCTCTTCCACCTAAAACCCACCGCCGCAGCCTGGACCGCCCCCACCTCCTCCAAAAACAGCCACCTCCGATCACCAGGAGGCCACCGCACCACCCCTCAGCCCTGCGCGCCTCCCCCACCACCCAATGCCGACGTGAACCTCTCCGGCGTGATTAACCGTGAGTTTTTCCATTTTTTGTTTTGTTTTATTTTTATAAAAATCTGTTTTTTTAAAGTAAAAAACTTGGATTTTTTTATTTACTCATGAAGTAAAAATATGGTTTTCAACATTATAAAAATATGGTTTTCAACATTATAAAAATATGGTTTTTAATTGGGTGAAAGATTTGATTTTTATATGGAAATTAGCAAGGTAGAAAGTAGAAAGATCGAATCTTAATATAGAGAATGTCGAGAGAGGAAGATAAGATTTTTTATCACATAGGAAAGATGGATTTTTGATTAGAGGAAAATACGATTTTTATTTATACAAAGGTTAGATTTTTAACATTATAAAGTTACGATTTTTAACGTTAGAAAGTTCAAATTTTTATATGATGTGAAGAATAAAAATATAATTTTTATATTATATAGTTAGATAAAAATCGATCTTTTTTATAAGGAGTAGAAATATAAAAATATAATTTTTATATAGAAAGAAGCGTTGTAAAAATATATGAAGTAGAAATAAAAATATGATTTTTATTTATTAGAATGAAGTAATATAAATATAATTTTTATTATAAATAGCGGGATAAGGACTACATTGGAATTTCAAGCAGATCGAAATGGTTCAACAGTTCAAAAGCAAAGAATGGCAGAGTGGAACCATCGGTGAGAACTCCTCACTTTTAAATTTATTTCTAGTTAAAATATATACTAGGATGAAGACGGTGTTTAGTAGCACCCGACACCCATCGTCCACAGACCATGGACGACTTGTATGCTTGTTTGTTTGATTTTGATGTGTAGTTGATTGTGTGATGTTATGTGAAATGAAATAAAATATTTATATAGTTGAAATAAAATATTTTATAGTGGAAAATATTTTATAGTTAAAAATAGAATTTTTAACGTGTATATGAAATGAAATAAAAATAAACAAATCGGACGATTTGTTTATATACACACATTTGACTGATATTGATTAGGACGATAAATTTTACACATCGCCCAACTGCACAAATAAAATATGTGTTTGATTGTTTGAAACCCCACACGGGTATTGGGATGATATATGACGTACACTAATCCCAATAATTAGTTGTATGTTGATCGATTGATTGACAGATTGTTATAAGCGTTGAATATTTATATTTGATGCTTATACAGTGTAGAATGCACTTTGGATGATGATTGATTATTTTTCGTTGTTGATATATACACTCGTTGTATGGAAGTCCATAGAAATAAAATCTATGGTAATTGATTGGGCCTCATTCCAGTTTTGAAATAGAATATTTGAAGAGAACTATTTGAATAAAATATTTGAATAGAAATATTTGAAAAACAAATATTTGAAATAGAATATTTGAAAATAGAAATATATGAAGCCGTGTTGATTAGATTGACGCCATTTTGACGTGAACGATATTTATATCGATTTAATTCATTTTATAATGAATATCGAAAGTGATTTCAAACTCTGATATTTTGAATAGAATTGAAATTCGAGTTGAAATTGAATAGAATTGAAATTCGAGTTGAAATTAAATAGAATTGAAATTCGAATTGAAATTGAATAGAAATGAATTCAAATTGAAATTGAATAGAAATGAATTCGAATTGAAATTGAATAGAAATGAATTCGAATTGAAATTGAATTGAATTGTAAACGAACAGAAATTGAATTAGAAATCAATTTGAATTGAAATTAATTTGAAATGAATTTAAAACAAATTTATAGTGAAAAATTCAATCTTGATTTGAATTTGAAAATGAAGTTGAAATCATTTTGAAAATGAATTTAAAACGATTTATAAAATACGTTTTAAAAGGAAATCGACGAAGTATATATTATATATATAATATAATGGCCTGAATAGAACGTGCCGAGCTGCGGTAGTTCGTGAATTTCGACCATTGACTTCAAATGGATATTGCGGGAGATCTGACCGTCGGATTCTCCTAAAACCGGAACCGTTGAGTTCGTATCGAAAAGAGCTTTCTAACGAATATTAGAAATTAGAAATCTAACGGTTGGATTTGGAATTATGTCCAAATCAAATTTGGAAAAGGTCGTTGTAAGTGCAGTTCGATGGCTGTTGATGGAAATCGACTGTACGGGCCTTGATAAAATTATTAAAAATAGTAATAATTTGTGTAGAATCATAAGAAACGATTTGGGAAGAATTGGGACGAAAAACTCCATATTTGAAAAGATGAAAATAGATTTTTATCAAAATGAACTAGTTTAGAACTAGAATGATACTTCTATTTATTTTTAAATAAATAAATTGAGTTTGAAAAGGGTTTTAAAAGTAACCAGAATTTCCAATAATTGAATTGGAATGGATTCGAATCGAAATTGTCTTTGGAATATTTCGATGTTGGATTTCGTGATTATACAGATATCGTTATGGAAATTTGAAAGATATATTTATATCGTTATTTCCAATACGATATTTGTTGGTCGTAGAATTTGATAATGAATATAAGCCGATATATTTTCTATTCAGAGCCTTGTATTTAATATCAAATGTGATTTGGATTTGTCGTGAACAGTGTTTTAAATGACACTGATTCTTCAACCCAGTTAAAGATTAAAACTAAGTGGGGTTTTAATGAATCTTTAATTAGATTGAAAAGATCGAGAATGGAGTATCACCAGTTTTGCTCCAAGCGATAGTTAAATCTTTAATTAGATTTGAACGTGAAATGGTAATTGAATTAACCGATAACACTGTGGTGTTGGATATGAAGTATGACCAGTTTTACTTCATTGGATGAATAGGTGGGGACTGGGAAATAAAATAAATGATTACTTCGGTGTGGTTCGCTAATCCCGACTAGTTTGAATTGATATTCAAAGAAGATTAAAGAATAAATTTAAAGAATTTATCTTTGATAAAATTAATGGGAACCTTTCCCAAAGTATAAGAATATTTGTATAAAAGAATATTCTGAAGTGGAATGAGGCGTATGTTGTGTTTGTGCAACACTTATTTATTATATACGCGAGTTATTCGGAAAGACCGGGTTTATCCCATTCTGAATAACTGATTCGACGTGGCGTCGAGGATGAAGACGGTGGTCGAAGACCGGAGGTCTTCACGTCGTTTGGGTGATTACTGATGTTCTTGATTGGGTCGTACACCCAAGAGGAGGGAATCAGTTAGTGATCGTCCATACGTACTTGGAGATCGATGGGTATGCGGGGTACTAGGTGCCTCCGGTTTCGTTCAGACCCAGAACGGACTTGTAAATGGACTGTGTGTCTGACATTGGATTTTAGTCTGTGTGATTGATTTCTATTAAATATATATCTGTTTTGCGGCGGAGAATTTATTCTCTTGCTTAACGCCCTTCTCTGAGACGTACGAGCTCAGGGGTTATATATCGATGGATATCAATCGCATGGAGTGAATTGCCTATGTGGCATGCCGAAGTGGAAAATGATCAAGGCTTCTGTTGAAAAGAAAAGTCTTGTGGTTGATGATCAAAGAACGGCCTGTGTGGCATAGCTTTGTGTAGCGTTGATTCGCGAGCCTCACACCCCGGTTGTGAACCAGAAACGGGAGAGGACATCAGGGAGGGCATGCGTTTCCTTCTAGCTAGAAGTGGCGTTAGTGGTTTTACACGCCCTGAAGAGTTTGACTTATGTGGTTGTTGCTATTGCGAGGCGCCTCGGATATATCAGTCGATCCGGGACCGATGGAGTCATTGGACTCATTGACACCCCCATAGGGTGGGGAAATGCAGTGTTCAGGCATTTTAATCCACATCGGTGGACCGGCCCTGACGATCCAAATGCTTGACTGAGTACTTGCCTGAGGGGCGTGCAAGAGCGTCTCGAATTCGGTGGAGGACGATCCCTAGCCTCGGTTCATAGATGGAAATCCAATTTCCAAATATGTGACTTTGCGGTTTTGATTGTAGTGCCTAGTATTGGTAACATGATATATGGTACCCATGCCGCCTATGATTGATACTTATGATTTGAAGTTGTTTTATACACTAGGCACTTATAATAGTATCAAATGATTTATTTTAAACGTACTAAGCATGTTTGGCTATTATAAGGGAAAACCCTATCCCCCGGCTTGCGTTGCATTGTGTGATAGGGCCTGGGTCTTATAATAGCTTCATTTTTTCAAAAAGCATTGCGCTGTTTTGTTATATGCACTAGTATTCTTGGGAGGAAACCCGTTCCGTGTTATAAGGCGCGGTCCCTTTATATATCTGATTTGAAGTAAAATTTTAAATAACTATTTTAGTTCTCACACCAGTCCCATGGCTGACCTGGAGTTTATTGTTTTAACCTAAACTCTGGGTGCCCTTATTTTGACACGGGCAGCTAGTAGTTTTGGTTTTGCAGATTTATATTCACAGGATCCTGATTTACAGCTGGAACGATATCCGGAAAGCTCTGTGTCCGTATATCTCCTTCAGTTGTGTATTGTATTATTTTTCCGCTGCTATGTAATTTTATTGTAACCTCTGATATTTTGTGTGTAATATTGTTTATACTCTGTATATTCTTGTATTCTGACGAATTATTGTAATAAACAATGAAATATTCTTCTGTCTGCGTTCTATTTTGTCGTGTTCTCAAAACAATCAGGCGTTTCGAACGGTCTTGATCCGTTTAGCGACTGAGTCGGATCGAGCGAAATTCCAGGTCGTTACATCGTGGTATCAGAGCTTTGGTTTACAGAGCTTGGTGAACAAGACACATTAGAACCATACGAAAGAATTCATCAAATATTGGATTAGTAATATCCAATTAGAATGACTCGTTAGAGATAGGATCAGTAGTATCCTAGGACGAGTGTGAAGGGTATACTTTTAAAATGAAAACAACTTTTGTTTTGAAAATTTAAATCAATTATTCATATCTGAATATTTATTTATATTGATTTGGACAATCCTGTATATATAGATTTTGCGTATACGTCTAATCTGCGTGTATGTGAAGTTTTAATATACTAGATAGATATAGAATCACTCTAGTCGCCCGAAGATGATTCCGATGATGTCGCGGCGTCATCAGCATTTATATTCGAGTGTCGAAGGTGAGATATCTATATATTTCCATTAGACTGGTGTGAGAACCCAAAATTAGATAGGGCTTATTGTTGCGATTTGGCATCAAAAATATGGTTTTTAGACTATGTATCAAAGTTATGAATTTGAAAAGCTAATCAACTAATTGATTGCTGATTGTGATGTTTGATTAATTAAAATTTGAACCATTTAGCCAAATTGTACCAAATAGTGAATTGTATTGAAAATTAGTCGCATTTGCAAGCTTGTACTTGTACTTACATTGAAAAGGTCATAGCAAGGAGGCTAGAGCAGAGGAATAAAATTGTTTGCCCGACAAATAGGTACATGTTTACCATAATTTACTGTTTTGTTTGGGTGATGATGATTTTGTGAACTGATTGGCTAGCCGCTTGGCTTTTTCTTTTTCTTTTGGATTGAAGAAGGCCATGGAAGGCTATATGAAATATCCCGAAGTCCCCGATGCAGGGGAGGTTATGGCGAAATTTTTCGAAAATTTAGGATGTGAGCCAAATTTTTGAAAAATTTGAAAAGTTCTTAGAAACTGAAAAGTTGAAGAACTTAAGCTGTAGTGAAAACACTGGAAGTTGAGTTGATTTGTGAAACAACTTTTGGCTTTGTTCCTTTTCGGGGACAAATGTTTTAAGTGGGGGAGATTGTAATAACCCGGAAATCTGGGCCAATTTAAAAATTTTATTTTGGCAATTTTAGCGAATTTTGATTATTTAAAATGAATTATTTTAAATAATATCGATGAGAAATTTATTTTGAATAGAATTCGAATGTATATATTATATAGATCGTCGTTAGAATATAAATATTTATTTTAAATTATAAAAGGAATTGAAAATGGCGCGGTAGTTCGATAATTCGATTTCAAAATTCAAATGAATGTACCGGGTGCAAAATAAACCGGATTTTAGTGAAACCAAAAATATTTGAATCTAAATGGGAATATCAGTCCAACGAATCCGAAATATTGAAATTTCATAGCGGGGATAAAAAGTTATGTCCAGTTGAAAATTCAGAATAGTCGCTATGGAATTTTGGCTCTTAAAAATGTAAATTTTGCAAACGACCTCGGTTTTCGACGAAACCACTTTTGTTGGATCCGCTATGTCAAATTATTGTTAGCTTTAAATTTTCATAATTTTTCGAATCAATATGTGAGCGTGGTGAAGGAAAACGCGTTTGACCAGTTTAAGTTGATTTTAATCGACTGGAAAATGGCAATTTTTCAAACGGTCTCAGAATTCGATGAAACTGGCTTTGTTAGGACCGTATCGTCAATACGAAGCTAGAAAAAAAATTCGGGAATTTATAGAGTTCATATGTGGCCCCAGTAAATTGAAATGCGCGTTCAAATTCAATATATAGAGTTATATGTTGATTTTGACAAAAACTGATCGAAACGGTCGAATCAGTCTGCGATACATATCCCATTGTTTTCGAAATGGGGGTAATTAGCTATGGACGACAGGCGGTGGGTTCGATTTCGAGGTCGAAATTTAAAGTTGTTTTTTAGAATGAAATTCCCTCCTCCCCCCCCCCCCCCGACGATGGCCATCGACTCGCCTCCCCAGGCGACTGCCGCGCCGCCGTTCCCCCTAGTCTGCCCCCATCTCCTCCAGCCTCGCTCCCCTCTTCCACCTAAAACCCGCCGCCGCAGCCTGGACTGCCCCTACCTCCTCCAAAGACAGCCACCGCCGATCACCAGGAGGCCACCGCACCATCCCTCGGCCCTGCGCGCCTCCCCCACCACCCAATGCCGACGTGAACCCCTCCGGCGTGATTAACAGTGAGTTTTTCCATTTTTTGTTTTGTTTTATTTTTATAAAAATCTGTTTTTTTAAGTAAAAAACTTGGATTTTTATATTTACTCATGAAGTAAAAATATGGTTTTCAACATTATAAAAATATGGTTTTAATTAGGTGAAAGATTTGATTTTTATATAGAAATTAGCAAAGTAGAAAGTAGAAAGATCGAATCTTTATATAGAGAATGTCGAGAGAGGAAGATAAGATTTTTTATCATATAGGAAAGCTGGATTTTGGATTAGAGGAAAATACGATTTTTATTTATACAAAGGTTAGATTTTTAACATTATAAAGTTACGATTTTTAACGTTAGAAAGTTCAAATTTTTATATGATGTGAAGAATAAAAATATAATTTTTATATTATATAGTTAGAAGAAATTCGAACTTTTTTATAAGGAGTAGAAATATAAAAATATAATTTTTATATAGAAAGAAGCGTTGTAAAAATATATGAAGAAGAAATAAAAATATGATTTTTATTTATTAGAATGAAGTAATAAAAATATAATTTTTATTATAAACAGCGGGACAAGGACTACATTGGAATTTCAAGCAGATCGAAATGGCTCAACAGTTCAAAAGCAAAGAATGGCGGAGTGGAACCATCGGTGAGAACTCCTCACTTTTAAATTTATTTCTAGTTAAAATATATACTAGGATGCAGACGGTGTTTAGTAGCACCCGACACCCGTCGTCCACAGACCATGGACGACTTGTATGCTTGTTTGTTTGATTTTGATGTGTAGTTGATTGTGTGATGTTATGTGAAATGAAATAAAAATATTTATATAGTTGAAATAAAATATTTTATAGTGGAAAATATTTATGGTTAAAAATAGAATTTTTAACGTGTATATGAAATGAAATAAAAATAAACAAATCGGACGATTTGTTTATATACACACATTTGACTGATATTGATTGGGACGATAAATTTTACACATCGCCCAACTGCACAAATAAAATCTGTGTTTGATTGTTTGAAACCCCACACGGGTATTAGGATGATATATGGCATACACTAATCCCAATAATTAGTTGTATGTCGATCGATTGATTGACAGACTGTTATAAGCGTTGAATATTTATATTTGATGCTTATACAGTGTAGAATGCACTTTGGATGATGGTTGATTATTTGTCGTTGTTGATATATACATTCGTTGTATGGAAGTCCATAGAAATAAAATCTATGGTAATTGATTGGGCCTCATTCCAGTTTTGAAATAGAATATTTGAAGAGAACTATTTGAATAAAATATTTGAATAGAAATATTTGAAAAAGAAATATTTGAAATAGAATATTTGAAAATAGAAATATATGAAGCCGTGTTGATTAGATTGACGCCATTGTGATGTGAACTATATTTATACCGATTTAATTCATTTTATAATGAATATCGAAAGTGATTTCAAAATCTGATATTTTGAATAGAATTGAAATTCGAGTTGAAATTGAATAGAATTGAAATTCGAGTTGAAATTAAATAGAATTGAAATTCGAATTGAAATTGAATAGAAATGAATTTGAATTGAAATTGAATAGAAATGAATTCGTATTGAAATTGAATAGAAATTAATTCGAATTGAAATTGAATTGAATTGAAAACGAACGGAAATTGAATTAGAAATCAATTTGAATTGAAATTAATTTGAAATGAATATAAAACGAATTTATAGTGAAAAATTCAATCTTGATTTGAATTTGAAAATGAAGTTGAAATCATTTCGAAAACGAATTTAAAACGATTTATAAAATACGTTTCTAAAAGGAAATCGATGAAGTATATATATTATATATAATATAATGGCCTGAATAGAACGTGCCGCGCTGCGGTAGTTTGTGAATTTCGACCATTGACTTCGAATGGATATTGCGGGAGATCCGACCGTCGGATTCTCCTAAAACCAGAACCGTTGGGTTCGTATCGAAAAGAGCTTTCTAACGAATATTAGAAATTAGAAATTTAACTGTTGGATTTGGAATTATGTCCAAATTAAATTTGGAAAAGGTCGATGTAAGTGCAGTTCGATGGCCGTTGATGGAAATCGACTGTACGGGCCTTGATAAAATTATTAAAAATAGTAATAATTTGTGTAAAATCATAAGAAATAATTTGGTAAGAATTGGGATGAAAAACTCCATATTTGAAAAGATGAAAATAGATTTTTATCAAAATGAACTAGTTTTGAACTAGAATGATACTTCTATTTATTTTTAAATAAATAAATTGAATTTGAAAAGGGTTTAAAAAGTAACCAGAATTTCCAATAATTGAATTGGAAAGGATTTGAATCGAAATTGTCTTTGGAATATTTCGATGTTGGATTTCATGATTATACAGATATCGTTATGGAAATTTGAAAGATATATTTATATCGTTATTTCCAATACGATATTTGTTGGTCGTAGAATTTGATATTGAATATAAGCCGATATATTTTCTATTCAGAGCCTTGTATTTAATATCAAATGTGATTTGGGTTTGTCGCGAACAGTGTTTTAAATGACACTGATTCTTTAACCCAGTTAAAGATTAAAACTAAGTGGAGTTTTAATGAATCTTTAATTAGATTGAAAAGATCGAGAATGGAGTATCACCAGTTTTACTCCAGGCGATAGTTAAATCTTTAATTAGATTTGAACGTGAAATGGTAATTGAATTTACTGGTAACACTGTGGTGTTAGATATGAAGTATGACCAATTTTACTTTATTGGATGAATAGGTGGGGATTGGGAAATAAAATAAATGATTACTTCGGTATGGTTCGCCAATCCCGACTAGTTTGAATTGATATTCAAAGAAGATTAAAGAATAAATTTAAAGAATTTATCTTTGATAAAATTAATGGGAACCTTTCCCAAAGTATACGAATATTTGTATAAAAGAATATTCTGAAGTGGAATGAGGCGTATGTTGTGTTTGTGTAATACTTATTTATTATATACGCGAGTTATTCGGAAAGACCGGGTTTATCCCATTCCGAATAACTGATTCGACGTGGCGCCGAGGATGAAGACGGTGGTCGAAGACCGGAGGTCTTCACGTCATTTGGGTGATTACTGATGATCTTGATTGGGATGTTCAACCAAGAGGAGGGAATCAGTTAGTGATCGTCCATACATACTTGGAGATCGATGGGTATGCGGGGTACTAGGTGCCTCCGGTTTCGTTCAGACCCAGAACGGACTTGTAAATGGACTGTATGTCTGACATTGGATTCTAGTCTGTGTGATTGATTTCTATTAAATATATATCTGTTTGGCGGTGGAGAATTTATTCTCTTTCTTAACGCCCTTCTCTGAGACGTATGATCTCAGGGGTTATATATCGATGGATATCAATCGCATGGAGTGAATTGCCTGTGTGGCATGCCTAAGTGGAAAATGATCAAGGCTTCTGTTGAAAAGCAAAGTCTTGTGGTTGATGATCAAAGCACGGCCTGTGTGGCATAACTTTGTGTAGCATTGATGCGCGAGCCTCACATCCCGGTTGTGAACCAGAAACGGGAGAGGACATCAGGGAGGGCATGCATTTCCTTCTAGCTAGAAGTGGCGCCAGTGGTTTTACACGCCCTGACGAGTTTGACTTATGTGGTTGTTGCTGTTGCGAGGCGCCTCGGATATATCGGTCGATCCGGGACCGATGGAGTCATTGGACTCATTGACACCCCATAGGGTGGGGAAACGCAGTGTTCAGGCATTTTAATCCACATCGGTGGACCGGCCCTGACGATCCAAAGGCTTGACTGAGTACTTGCCTGAGGGGCGGGCTAGAGCGTCTCGAATTCGGTGGAGGACGATCCCTTGCCTTAGTTCATAGATGGAAATCCAATTTCCAAATACGTGACTTTGCGGTTTTGATTGTAGAGCCTAGTATTGGCGACATGATATATGGTACCCATGCCGCCTATGATTGATACTTATGATTTAAAGTTGTATTATACACTAAGCACTTATAATAGTATCAAATGATTTGTTTTAAATGTACTAAGCATGTTTGGCTACTATAAGGGAAAACCCTATCCCCCGGCTTGCGTTGCATTGTGTGATAGGACCTGGGTCTTATAATAGCTTCATTTCTCCAAAAAGCATTGCGCTGTTTTGTTATATGCACTGGTATTCTTGGGAGGAAACCCGTTCCGTGTTATACGGCGCGGTCCCTTGATATATCTGATTTAAAGTAAAATTTTAAATAACTGTTTTAGTTCTCACACAAATCCCATGACTGACCTGGAGTTTATTATTTGAACCTAAACTCTGGGTGCCCTTATTTTGACATGGGCAGCTAGTAGTTTTGGTTTTGCAGATTTATATTCACAGGATCCTGGTTTACAGCTGAAACGATATCCGGAAAGCTTTGTATCCGTATATCTCCTTTAGTTGTGTATTGTATTATTTTTCCGCTGCTATGTAATTTTATTGTAACCTCTGATATTTTGTGTGTAATATTGTTTATACTCTGTATATTCTTGTATTCTGATGAATTGTTGTAATAAACAATGAAATGTTCTTCTGTCTGCATTCTATTTTGTCGTATTCTCAAAACAATCAGGCGTTTCGAACGGTCTTAATCGGTTTAGGGACTGAGTCGGATCGAGCGAAATTCCCGGTCGTTACAGTTATGTACACAAGTTTCCAGAATATTTCATGGCCACACAACTAATCTATATCCCCAACTTTCCCTCACCATGCAAACAATCTCGCTTCTATTCACTGCTAACCAAATAAGTGCACAACGTGCATGGTGCACGTGCACATGTTCCCCCGCCAACCTGCACTAGTTTTGAACCCTTGCACAAACGCATCCCCACCGTCTATCCTCCTTCATGATCCCATACCCCATTCTGATCATCAGTATCTGTTTGTAATACTTCAACCCTATTTTTTTCAAACCCATTTCCTTCTCTGTATTTTTCCTATAGTTTCTATATTTTAATTGATTCATTCAAACTATACTGTTTATTACACTACTGGTGCATTGAACTATAGTAATAGTAGCATCCTGAAACAGGTTTAACTCTTAGCGGTTTTTGGAATAACTTCAAGTATTATTATTCATTTTTCAACCGAGGCTTCCTCAAAGGTACATCATTTTTTAGTATTAAAGTGAACTAACCTTCTACAGAATTTAAAATGAATGTGTATGATATTTTTATCAGGTTACTTTTCAAATTAATGTCTCTGTATTGCGAAAATAGGTAATCCTATTTACTGTTACTGAACATGTTTAGACAATAAAATGCACTACATGAAAAATAATTTTTTGTTGCAAAAATCAGTGGCTTTTATTATCAAATGCAAGCAAAAGTGTTTTTAGTAACAATGTAATTGTAAGCACGACAATTTTTTTCTTCACATTCCCGCCTCTTCGTAAACACAAGTCCGCGTGTCCAAGGAAAATGTAACCGACCTATTCTTGCATACTTCAAATCTTTTAACCCTCATTCACTTTTCTTCCTTTTTCCAAAAAAAACCCAAGCTTTTTACCCCTTTCAATCCACTGCTTATTATTTCTCAGTTTAATTCGATTTTGTAAAGACTATCTCGTTCAACGTTGGTAAGGATACTTGTAGAGGCGGTTCATATCAGAGACGCTACAAAGCGATTTGATTCAATTCCTAATCATATTCAAAATCCTGAAATCGGTAAAGCTAGAAAGGAATGAAATCAAACTTGATTTATCTAATTTTGTTTGGATCCTAACGTTTAGGTTTTTGAACAGTTAAAATCCGCTCAGTGTTGATTTCTGCAACCACAAACCAAAACAGATAATTTCTGGAAACAGTGTTTGTAAATGGGTTTTATGTCTGGGTTTTTAAGTTACTTTTGAGGTTTGGGTTTTGACAGTATACCATGTTAAATTACTTCTGAATCGAATGGGCTTTGAACTCTGGGTTTTGACAGTATACCATAAAAAATTACCAAACAGTGTTGATTTCTAGTGTTTGCATTTGAATCGAATGAGTTTTGAACCTGTTTTGTGCATATATGTTGATTCCCTGAACTATACTGATTGGAATTTAATATGGACATTGATTTTAAATGTTAACATGTTCATTTAAATTGCTTGATTGAGTACTTGCAGCAAACATATTACATTGATATACATATACGTATGTATGTATATGTATATGTATAGAAACCTTGCGATATATATATGAGTTACACAGTATACAAAATTGTGCAGCTTATGACTTGGGAGATTATGAATTTTGCAATATGCGATATTATGCAAGTATATCAGAATGTGTTTATGTATGTTAATTTAATTTGTTTTCTTCCATCTGATTTGCATGTATAAGAGTATACATGAATACTGAAATTGTGCAGTATAAAAGAGTGACACTTAACTGATACATTCCGTACAAAATTTCTCTGTAGGCTCAGGAGAACCCAAAGGGACAAAGACAATTTGTTTTAGGCTCTTGTCCCATTAATATCAATAATCGAGATTGAAAATTTGTGTTAGGCTATCAACGATCAAGTTGAACCTGAACCGTATTTGCAATCTCGATATTGATATTAATGAGGCTAGAGAAACATGAATTGGTGTGGGAAACTGAACAGAGAAACAGGTTCAAAACAGGTATACCTACATTGCAGTTAGAATGTGTTTATGTATGTTAGTTTATTTTATTCCATCTGATTTGCATGGATAGGAGTATATATACTTGAACATTGAAATATGCCATATATCTGTTGTGATTGAACATGTAAATACAGGTTGCCCCCCGCCCTCCTCCCCCCCTCCACACACACACATAGATACACACATACACACACAAGGTTTTCAAAATGGGATTTAAATCATAAAGTTTATATTTCAAATCGAAACAGATTTTAAATCGTAAGTCATAGTTTCTGAATATCATTATTAATGGGTTTCATATGCACTTTGAATTTGATTTAGAGGTTTGAATTTCTATAATTAAATTTAGAACTCAAATTTATTCCCTCCAATTTCATTTTTATTTTGTTTTAAAAGCATTATCAAGTGATTGTGAATCTAAATAAGTATATTACATATGGTAGTTTTAGTTAAATATGCTTTTTTATAACTAAGTTCGAATCGTAATGTAAAAATCGAATCGTAAAAGGAGATATTCAAGTTGGATCGGGATTCAAATCGCAAGATTTTAGGATTTTTGACAACGATGTATGTATATATATACACACACACACATAATGATATACATGAAAGATTGCTGCTTTTAAAATAGCTATATATATATATATATATCTACTTACCTTGTGTTTGACATTACGATAAATATATGTTTAATGTACGACTTCTGCATGCACATCAGCACATGTGTATATATATATAACATATAATGATTATGAGCATACAAACATATATAGTGCAGGTGAAACTATGTTTTGTATCTGTGAAGCATGAGCACGTATGTTTATCAGTGGTGTATATATCAAGTGTGTGTGAACATTTCGAGAAATCTCAGAAATATTAGTAAGTTAATTTTGTGGCCAAGAGGTCTAATTTATATGAGATGACAATGAATCTGACTTGGGAGTTACTAAATTAAGTTAATTTGACTTGGGAGTTACTAAATTAAGTAAGTTTGACTTGAGAGTTACTAAATTAAGTTAATTTGAATTGGGAGTTACTAAATTAAGTTAAGTGACTACATTCAGTTTATCTTGGGAGTCACTAAATTAGGTTACTACAATCAATGGACTGACAATTAATTTGGAATGAAACACTAGCATTGTAGGATCTCCTATCAAAGTTCATTGCTAGTGTATAGTAGTGCTGCCAGGAGGTATATTTCAGATCCATGTCGACAGGTGTTTAGTATTTTTAGGATACTACGACTTATTTCCATGAAGGTGGAACATTCTCGTGTTATTAAGAAATAAATCATGAGTTCTACGCGTATACTTGGAGGTAGGAGAGGTATTGATCTAGCTTTCTATGGTTCGGTCGAGGAAACACTCCGGAATGATGAAAAATTTAAAATAAAGTTTTCAATCATTAAAGAGCTTTGAAACTTAGTAACTCAATTTCAGAAAATCAGTAAGTTTCACTGGATCAATTTAGTAACTCACAAGATAAGTCGAGTTTAGTTGGTTTGTTAACCAGACAAAATTATTAAATAGTAAGAGGTAAAAATATTTTTCCAAATGATCAGCTTTATCATTTCGGAGTGTTTCCTCAACAAGTCCATAGAATGCTTGTTCAATACCTCTTTTATCTTCAGGTGTATGCATATTACTCGTGATTTAGGACTTAATAAAATGGGAATGTTCCATCTTCATGGAATTTGGTTGAAGTATCTTAAAATTACTGAACATCCCGTCGTCATGGTTCTAGAATTTACTTTCTGGCAGTACTACGTAACAGTGTTAGGATATTCAAAAGTTTTTGTTGGCTAATGAATTTTGCATTAGTTAACATACTTATTTTCTGTGCATAGGCAGATCACTCAAGGATTATGGAATGGTACAAGGATTATGTAATATTATGATACATTTCATACAAAATTTCCATGTATGCGTTGGAGAAGAATTATGTTACATGGGGGACGATGATAATTAGTTTTAAGCTCTTCCCCAATCAATATTAATAGTTGAGATTGCAAATTTCCATGTTAGGCCATCAACGATCAATTTGAACCTGAACCGTATTTGCAATCTCGGTTATTAATATTGCTGAGTGTGACACCCCCACCTCCGTTAAGGTCACCCACAAAGGGAATGCCTTAATTTTGGTGGAGCGTTTATTATGTATAGAACAGAAAAGTAAACAAGACAGATAAATATATTGGTACTTGGAAAACCAAAAAAAACTACTTTTATTGCAGCGGAGAAATAGTTTGGTTACATCACATCAAAAACCAACTACAAAACCAAATACACTTATTATCCGTCTTGACAAATAAGTTCTGAGTACATAAAATAAAAGACATGACCCCAACATAAAATAGCCGTAAATAAGATAGGTTACTTCAGCGATCCAAGCAACTTCCAATAAGAGAGAGATAAAGCTGTCCAGATCAAGCTCCACTAGTGCTAGTCCCACCCTGAGCACCTAGGGGGGAGGAAAGGAAGAAAAGAGGTGGAAGCAAAGGGGGTTAGACACAAATTCTGGGGAGTGCAATAACTTTAACAATATAATCATTAAGTAACTATGATAAGGCATAAGCTGGAAAATAAGGAAATGATTGTGAACCAATGGGCATGTCAGAGCAAACAATGGAATAAGATGAACAAAGATAACGTTAAACGCGCACCTAATCATTATAAGATAACTACTACATTGCACCACACCAAACACCCTAAAAGTTGATCCTACCTACCAAACTTAATAATGATAATGGTAGTTTCGTGTACCCCTAGCTGCCTTCATAGGTACCGCCTGCCCCTATCTCCACTAGGTGTACCCACTACCCGCATTCGACCGGCTCCCTAATTCGTAGATACCCATGCTGGCCCCATAGTGGGTTGTATCACTCCCCAAAGTGGAAACCCGATACCACCAAAAATGCACGGCTTACATCTACACGATGCAACAACGTCATACCTGCCAGCCCGGGCCACACACACACATGGCCCCGTTGGACTTGCGTTGCCACCGCTAACCCGTTTTGACCTCTTACAATCAAACCCAGTATGTGTGTCCCGTCCTCGACTTCGGTCGAGCCCACAAAGATACTTAATGGGTTACTGGGTTGAAAAGGGCCCCCATGTGTGACACAAGCTTTCCACCTATGCTTGGTCCCCTCTAAGGTTTTCCCCACTTAACCCCATTCTTATTCATGTCTTCTTACATGTTTCAATCTTGGTTAAGTGCATCTAATCGTGTTTCTCATGCCACCCAAGGCACCCTCTTAACTTCACATACCACCCAAGGCACCCACTTAACCCCCCATGTCCCACCACATGTTTATCTGGTTAAGTGTTTCTTAGTTCATTAACACCGTAACCTTGTAAAGACCTCCCACATTAGACTGACATTTGTTGCTGCCGGATTTGCCGGGCGAGTCCGGGAAGTCTTACACCGCAAACGAGCCTAACCTCGTGTCTTTACAATTGTTACGCATTTAATTCATGCCTTTGACCTCTCACATTAGACTGGCATTTGTGGCTGTTGGATTTGCCGGGCGGGTCCGGGCAGTCTTGCACCACAAAAGAGTCTAACATCGTGTCTTAGGCGGTTTATTATTACACGTCTTTATATAACCTCAAATTGGATTAATATCCCTATTCAAATTTGTAAATAAATTCCAAATATACTTATGTCCATAATTGTCACTTAAATTATGTCCATAAATACCAATTTTTCCAATTAATTGTTGTATACACAATTATATGATTTTTGTTTGATGATAACAAACAAATAAATATTATTTAAAATGTGTTTGTTACTGTATTGTTCTATATATACATCACAGACAGAAATATAATATTTATATTTAAATAAAATACGATTGTACATACATTCAGATTTTCATACAGTATTTTATTTAAATATAAATATTGTATTTCAATATGCAACAGTACAGATTTACAACTCCACTATTTAATCACATCACAGAAGATCGTACTTGTAAATAAACAGTAAACGATAGACAAGCTTGTTTGACAACAATAAAATGATATTTTATTTCAATCAAACTTGTTTATTATAAATAACAGTACAATTTTTTTCATAGCTCCTCATTACAGCACTCACACTCAGTTGTACACTTTCAGACACTTTGACAAGACACAACCTTCTGTCTTCACAGTCCTTCAGTTAGTCCAGTCTTCATACCTGTCACATACAGAAACACACACAGTACACTGCAATAGAAATGAAACTGAATGCATATGAATATAAATTTTATTTTTAAAATTTTATTTGCCTCAGATTTCTGGTGTGTTTCTCATCATTTTTCTGACTCGATCTGATTTTTCTGACTCGATCTGATTTTTCCGACCGTGTCCAGACAGCTTGTGATATTCACAGTGAATCACTGTAGATACCACAAGGCAGACAATGTGTGTATATATATATCGATGCAGGGACATGAAAATACGTCTATTGGCTGCATATACACACGTGTATACACCTGTGCACTGCCTCGCCAATCAGAATGTAGCGAGCAACTAAGGAGCAGCCGTGATGACCAACTCAACTCAGTGTATGTGCACAAGCATGGCAGATCAGGTTGTAATTGGTGCATAACAGTTCAGCAGCAAAGAAGAATGTCAAAACAGGTTGACATACAAGTGCGGGTTTGATATCAATGCAAGGTGATGTCAGTGCGACAACATGGTGGTGCAACATAAATGGCACAAGCATATGGCATCAGCAAGACTAATATATGATGCAACAAGTCAACATAAATAGAGTGAGACAGTTTCAAATCATGTTCATTTAAACATGCACAAAATTGGATCAGTAGCAGGATGCTGTTTCAGCAAACATGGTGAGTGAAAAGCGTAGGTGGCAGATCAGGTTTTAAAGCAACAACATTTGGCCGAGCACAAGGCAAAGCAACTCAAAGTACAAGTACATACACAACTCAATGTAAAGTCAATAGCAAGTTCAAGGGTCGAGCAACAAAGTCAACACTGCTCAAATATGGTTCAAACCAAAGCAACATGTAAGTGGTCGAGTCATGTAATAATCAACAAGCCAGCAAAAAAAAAGGTCAAAGTGCACAAAATAATGGACAAACAAACATGATCACATTCAGATCAAGTGAACAAGCATGGCGGTATACAAGTATGGATGAGGCAGCAGCATACTTCAAATGAAGGAGCATATATACACAGTGAAGAATGCAAGTGCAAGTGCAACAATTAAAAACAAGCCAGCAACATAAATAAAGCTTAGATGGATAGTGTTAGTCATGGTTCAAGTGATCTAAGGATGGTCACCAACACAGTCAACATAAAGGGACAGTGGAGCTGCTACAAGTAAATCAAATGGTGCGTGTTTTAGTATGGTTCAGCACTTATCAAACAGTCAAAGAATGCAACACTGCATACATGGTTATATGGTACAAGCATGTATGATCACTCACACAAAAGCAGCAAGAATAACAGAGCAAATAAATTGTGACACAACTTCACAACCCAAATTTACATAGCAAACATAATGGCCATGCCAAGATGTACACATAGACTATAAGGAACTCAAAGACAGTGAGCAACAAAAATGGCACCAATGAAAACATGAAGACAACAGATTGTAAGCATTAAACTGCAGATTATTCAAATGATCTAACATGGCAAGAAACATTTTTGTGTTTCCAGTTTTTAAACAAATCAGTGAATAATGATAGAGAGAAATTTTTGCCAAGTATTATTTACATAAGAAGTTCTCCAGAAATCAGTTTTTTTTTTTTTTGGCAAGGAGCAAAAAATGGAATCACAAGCAAGGGTCTTCTGAATGTCTCACTGATTTCTGTCTAGCATGCAAGAAAGAACAGGAAAGGAAACTTATATCAAAAGCAAGTTTTATGGAAAGATTTCCTTATGTTTCCAGACAGACAATTTCGGGAAAGCATTTTTAAATCTTTCTTAATATGCAGCAAAATCTATTATAACTGTTTTTTCAAATATAATTTTTTTTGTCCTAGAAAATTGATCAAAGAAAATATTGGATGGAAATCATTCAAATCAGGCAACTCATCCAGGTTAACATGCTATTCACATTTTAAAATTCTCGGCAACAATTCAATCAAAATTCACAGCATGTTTATTAATCAAGGAATCCATTTAAATCGAGAATTTCAAAAGGGAATATTCAATTTCTTTTCAAAGCCGAGATTTAGCAAAAGGGGAAAGCAACAATCACTCTGTTTCATTCAAAATTCAAATCCATTTCAATACCAAGGTGACCAAATCAAAAAGGGGACAGTCACACAAAATCAGGTCAAGGCATTTATTTAAATCAGAGCGTAGGGTTTCAATTTTTTTTACCCTATACATACACAACCAATTCATCACTGGCAGAGTAGATCGAAACTCACAAAAAAAAATTCAAATATTTCAAAGCAAGAATTGTCAAAAAAAACTCATAGTTTCGATCGATCGAGAGTGACAGAAGAA
The DNA here is from genome assembly GCA_030737875.1 of Allium sativum. Taxonomy (NCBI): domain Eukaryota; kingdom Viridiplantae; phylum Streptophyta; class Magnoliopsida; order Asparagales; family Amaryllidaceae; genus Allium; species Allium sativum. The sequence continues at coordinate 856,404,200 of CM060920.1, read as the reverse complement.
TTTCCCCAAATCAGTGAAGCAAGAAGCATCGCAAATCGATCGACATCATCAAAGTGAAGAAATTAGAGAACCACAAATTCATTTTCATCAAGCATCGATTCGGATTTGGGAAAGAGCGAGTGAAACCCTAGAAATCGCAGCTGCCATTTTTTAATTCTCAGAGACAAAGTGATCGGATCAAAATAAGGGGCAACCAACTTGTGAAAGGGTCGGCCAAGTTTAAAAGGGGATGACCCCTTAGTTTATATCCTAGGGTTTTTCTGGTTCATTCCTGTTATGATTTTACTTTTAATTTTGTATCGTTTTTAATTTTCTTCCGTAAAGAATTCTGAACAGTTTTACTAGTGTTTGTAAAATACTAGGGTGGTCCAGTCAGTGTGTTGACTGACAGTTGCTAGAATCTGTAAAATCTAGGATTTACTGGTTACGGGGTTGTAATCAGGGGGAATATGATCTAGGGGTTTAGATCAGTCTACGGTTTTGAGCGTAGGGTTAGAATAGGAGCAGGGTTTGCGAGTGTACATGGTCTTGTATGCAGGATCTGTTCTATCACCTAGTAGAAATCTTAGAAATGCAGCAGTAGGAAGGGTTTTGTCAAAGCTGGGTATATCTTGTGTCATTTACTTTTCTACATTTCTATTTCTTCTATATTCTGTGATCTGTGAATGTTTTAATATTCCGTGATATTTGATCAGTTAAAAAATGTGATAAACCCTATTCATCACTCCCACCCCCCCCCCCCCCCCCCACTAGGGTTAATCTAGATCCAACATTAATGTCTTAAATTAATTATATATCTTTTTAAGGCCACTATGCCAACTCTAAATATGTGTATATTCGATATTACCCCCATCGTCCCCACGTTGTTCGTTCGCTTATCATGATATATATATATATATATATACATATATTAGACTAGCAATTAGTCTAATGACGTAAAAGGGAAGTAACATCACAAATTTTTATAACACACAAATTGGATCTAACTTACAAATAAGGATTACAACATAAACTTGGTATTGTCATGAATCTAAACATAGGCTAAAAAGGTGTGAACTTGCATATATGAACATAGGTTTCACCCAAAACTTGCATATACGAATATAGTTTTCAGCCAAAACTTGCATAAGCCATAGTCACAAACTTGCATAAAACTATGTATGTCATAGATCTAAATCTAAAGGGGTAAACTTGCATACATGTGAATCCAATTTCTACCTAAACTTGCATATAGTCACTTTGTTTGATTTACATGTAAACCTGTATACAATTCATATAGAAACCGGCATATAATCTACACCCAAACTTGCATATACAATGATGTCAAACATGAATCAGGTTAAACATAGATGATTGGGTATATACAACGAGATTCACAACAAAACTATCATTATAAACAACTAGCATACGTTCACAAAATATCGCATTTTTCCCAATGTTTTACAAACATAACCATATAACCCAAATTATAACTCAACCTAATTAATTTGTTAATTATCTTATTAAAGAAATCGAACTCACAACTCAAAGAAGGTCTTGTGTTATGGGATCTGAGTTCTGAAATTGATTTAGCTCGACTTTGAAGTAGACAAATTTGTTGTTGTAGTTGTTATAAACATGAGTTGAATTGATTTTATTAGCTTTACTTTTCCTCTAGTTGATGATGGCTATTCTAGGTTGCAAGGTGATAGCATGACGGCCATGGTTCTAATTTTGATTAGGTTTTAGGGTTTGAGTCTACATGTGTTTATATAAAATTTAGGATTAAATTAGGCCATCCGATCAACCTAGAATCAATCAAGACCATCCAGTCAAGATAGGGTGACACCTCAGCCATATTGACTCAGCACTGGGTCACAAAGTCGTCATCTTTCAGATCTGCCCAGGGGTGGGGGAGGGAGGTGGGCAGGTCGACCCCCAGGTCAACCTGTAGGGGGAGGTCGACACTAGGGTCGAACCCCTAGTCGACCAGGGTCCTGGGCGGGAATTTCCCCCCAGCCCGCTTCTGACTTCTGATTTCGTTTTTGAATTTAAATTCGAATTTCTGGAAACTTACGACAGTCATAACTTCTTCATACGAGTCCTATTTACGCAAATTCGGACTCTATCTCAACCAGAATTCCAAGACGAACACAATGGCGTAACCCATTATCCTTGATTCTCACATTTAAAATTAATTATTCTTTAATTCATTAGTTTAATGTTAACAAAAAAACACGGGGTGTTACATTCTCCCCTCCTTAAAGGATTTCGACCCCGAAATCTTCAAGTTATGAAGAATACATATCCTACCATCCAATCGTCCATCTGCTCAACCATCAAACACAGGCATCCATTGTCCTTAAAAGACTTCTAATGCTTTCATATTTATATGCACAGTGTGTGTACATGTCCGTATCTAATGCAAAATCAGGAGGTCTACTGATTCAGTTGACCTCCTTAATGCAGATTATGATAGTGCCACGTGTCCATTATGTATGCAAAAGATCCCTAATGATACATATTATTTCTACATGCATGCGCACCCATTCATCCGAATGCAGCATCCATATGATAACACAACCATTATACATCCATTAATCTAAATAAACACACATTTATATGCAGTATGAAAGTGATTGAGCCGATCTAGTGCCTAATGTGTGTGTATATGCATCCACAGGCAACCACTAGCAAACACTTGCATCCATTAGCATCCATCAATCATAACATGTTTACATCCATTGGCCTCTACCTAAGGATAAAGAATATGACCGAGGAGATACACTAAAAAGGTAGATACAAGCTTGAATAAACTTAAGGAAAAAGAGATCAAAGATGTACCCTCAAAAAGAAAAGGGTAGGCTGAACGTATTTTGGCTTCAATCTCCCAAGTTGCGTCTTCCTCGGCATCGCTCCATTGAACTTTGACAAGCTTAACTTCACGGTTACGTTGCTTTTTGACTTCCATCCCCAAGATACGAGTTGGAACTCTCCTCACAATCGCTTCTCGTTTCACTTCGACTTCCTCTAGTATACTTGGCTCCACAACTTCTGCCGACTCATGTAAGCACTTTCGTAGCTGAGAGACATGAAAAACATTATGACCTCCAGCCATTCTTCCAGGTAGCTCTACTCTGTAGGCCATCATCCCAATCCTTTCGATGATAGGAAATGGTCCTACGAATCGTGGTGCCAACTTTCCTACGGACCCAAAGCGGATGACATTCCTTAAAGGAGATACTTTAAGGAACACCTTATCCCCAACTTCAAACTCAAGGTCGGTCCTTCTCTTGTCTGCGTAGGATTTCTGTCTATCTTGGGCAGTCTTCATTCTCCTTCGTATTAAGTCCACTTTCTCTGAAGTCTCTCTAATCATGTCCGGCCCAAGTATAAGTTTATCTATGGACTCCCACCAACAAGTTAGTGATCGACATGGCCTTCCATATAAGGCTTCGAAGGGTGCCATGCCTATAGTTGCTTGGTAGCTATTGTTATAAGCGAATTCCACCAAAGGGAGATGATCCTCCCAAGATCCTCCAAAGTCAAGAATTCACAGTCTCAAAAGATCTTCCAGTACTCTGTTCACCCTTTCCGTCTGACCATCGGTTTGAGGGTGATAGGATGTGCTTAAACATAGCTGTATGCCTACAGCCTCTTGCAAACTCCTCCAAAACTCACTTGTAAAGATAGGGTCTCGGTTACTCACTATGCTGGAGGGTATCCCATGGAGTCGAGAACTATCTCCTTAGGATAAATGGAGGCTAAAGATGAGGCGGTCCTCCTACTCTTGGCAGGTATAAAATGAGCGCTTTTTGTGAGCCTGCCCACTATTACCCAAGTACCAGTATTGCCCCTTCTTGACCTAGGAAACCCATCAACAAAGTCCATCGAGATGCTTTCCCATTTCCATTGTGGAACTTCTAGAGGATGAAGCAAACCGCCAGGCTTCTTCTGCTCCGCCTTGATTTTCTGGCATATCATGCATTTCGAAACAAATTTAGCTACATCCCTCTTCATGCCATTCCAAAAGAAAACTCCTTTGATATCTTTATACATCTTGTCTCCACCGGGGTGTATGGTCATCCTGGAATGGTGTGCTTCTTCCAGAACCATCTTCACCAAATCTCTTGCTTGCGGGACGCATAGTCTTCCATCCCTTCTCAACCAACCCTTATCATCGATGGAGTATCTGTTGAGGTGACTAGAAGTCTCTCCCCTAATCAGCTTATCTATCAGATCAACTAGCTGAGGGTCTTCACGTTGCGTGGTTCCAATTGAATCTAACAAAGTAGGCTGCACCTCTAGCATTGCCATCAAGCCAGTTACATAATCAACAGAGGGTCTAAAATCAAAATTTGCTATGTACTCCAAACATTGCCTTTCTACAAAGAGTGGACTTAAGGTCAGCTCCTTTCTACTTGGGGCGTCTGCTACTACATTGCCCTTGCCAGGAGTATAGGAGATCTCAAAATCGTATGAGGCGGGAAACTCCATCCATCTTTGCTGCCTTAGAATGAGGTCTTTCTGCGAGAAAAGGCACTTCAACGATTTATGGTCAGTATACAACTCAAATTTCTCACCTAAGAGATAGTGACGCCAAGACTTGAGAGCAAAAACGATGGCTGCAAACTCTAGATCGTGGGTTGGGTAGTTTTTCTCATGCACTTTTAATTGCCTTCCACCATAAGCTACTACCTTCCCATCTTGCATCAAAACAACGCCTAGTCCCGTACCGCATGCATCTGTGTATACGGTAAACATCTTGCTCCCGTCTGGTAATGTCAAAACTGGGGCTGTTGTTAGAGCCCTCTTCAATCATTGGAAAGCGACTTCGCAATCCAAATCCCAAGTCAAAGTCAGGTTCTTCTTCGTTAACCTTGCAAGTGGAGCTGAGATTTTCGCAAAGTCTTTAATGAACTAGCGATAAAAGCCTGCTAGTCCAAGAAAACTTCGGACTTCGGTTGCATTCTTTGGAACCTTCCAATCCTGAACCGCAACTACTTTTGCGGGGTCCATGGCTAACCCTTCTTTGGACACCACATGCCCAAGAAATCTTACTTCTTCCCTCCAAAAGAGGCACTTGGAGAATTTTACTTTTAACTGGTGTGCACGGAGAGTATCCATGACTTCCCTCAAATGCAAAGCATGCTCTTCCTCATTCTTAGAGAAAATCAGAATATCATCTACAAAGACCACCACGAATTTATTGAGAAATTCCCGGAACACTCTATTCATCAAATCGACGAAATAAGCGGGTGCATTTGTCAAGCCGAAAGGCATGACGAGCCATTCGAAGAAACCGTCCGGGGTTCTGAGCGCGATCTTATCAATGTTATCTTCAGCCACTCTCAGCTAATGAAATCCGGTAGCCAGATCTAATTGGGAGAAAACTATTGCACCTACAAGCTGATCGAACAAATCGTCTATTCTTGGCAGTGGGTGCCTATTCTTCTTGGTCAGCTTGTTTAGCTCCCTATAATCAACGCATAGGCGAAGTGAACCGTTCGCTTTGTTTGCAAACACCACTGGAGCACCCCATTCAGAAATACTCCGCCTTATAAACCCTTTTTCTAGCAGCTTCTAAACTTGCTTGCTAAGCTCCTTTCTCTCCCTTGGAGCCATATGCCTAACGGGTAAAGCAACGGGTTTTGCGTTCTCAACTAGATATATGCGGAAGTCTATCTCCCGCTTCGGAGGCAAGCCCTCTACTTCCTCAAAGACATCTGAATATTCACGGACCACTCTAACAGACTGCAAATTCTCAACAGACGCATCAAGCGATTCTAGATAACTTAGCATAACAGAATTCATGGGATTACAAGAGATTTCGAGAGTGTTGCCCAAGCGAGTCATAAGCCTAACCTCTCTCTTTTCACAATCTAGGACGGCTCCATTTCTGGATAACCAATCCATGCCCAAAATTAACCCATAGTCCGTGAAGCCCAAAGCATAAACATCACATCTAAACCCAATGCTAAGTATAGAAATTTTCCAAATCCAAACAAATCATCGACGAATAGACTGAGCCCCCAATTGGATTTGAAACAACTAAGGGATCCTCTACTATACTAGTGTTTAGGTGTAGTGACTCAACTAAAGCAGTAGATATAAAAAAGTGTGATGCGCCAGAATCAGATACTGTGTGAACAAGAAGATCAAAAAGATAAACCAAACTTTCAACATAAATCATTCTACCTCGTTCTTGCAGAGGTGGGGCCACGAGAGCCTGGACCTGCCCCCTTGCCTGCCCTGGTACCATGAGAGCCTGAATCTGCCCTCCAGAGGTAGTCTGTGCCCTCTTCCCTCTCTTTGGGCAGTCCCTAATCAGATGTCCTGCCTCGCCAAAGTGGAAGCAACCATCTTTCTTCTTCTTCCTACGGTCTTTGCTCAGATCGCCTGGTGTCCCACAGTTAAAGCATCTTTTCTTTCCCTTGCCATTATTGTCTTTACCACTCTTCTTGTTCTGATGTTGTTGTTGTGGTTTCTTTTGATCTCCTTTCTTTTCAGGTGCCTTATTAGCATTGGCGCCTTTCTCCTCTTCATGCATAAGCGCCATGTCAACTAGTCTCTCAAAGGTGGCCCCCATAGGGATGTGGGTCATAGCTAACCCATGTAGCGGCTCGTTCAAACCCTTAACAAATCTCAGGGCCTTCTTTTCGGGTGTATCACCAAGTCTAAGCCAAATCTCGCCAACTAATTGAACTTGTTGACGTACTCTTTCACTGATAGATTTCCCTTCCTCAATGCCAAAAACCTTTCCATGTATAAATTCTCTTCGACCCGTGAGAGAAATTTTGCCTCAAACCTTCGCCTAAAATCCGACCATGTATCAACTGGACGCTCTCCATTAGTGACCCCCCACCAAAACGAGGCCTCATCCTTCATTAACCAGGCAGCTAACTGGACCTTTCTTCCATATTCTACCTCAAAGATTCCAAACAATTCTTCCACCTCCTTTAGCCAATTTCGAGCTTCAACAAAAGTCTCCGACCCATGAAAAGGTTTTCCGCCCATTGACCGAAAGTCCTTGCATATCTTTGCGAAACTATCAACACGGGGAGGAGGAGGAGGAGCATTTTCTGGGCCTGCAACATTGACCCTAGCTTCCAGATACCTTCTAACCCATCCTGGTATCGGTATCCCTTCGGGTATCTTGGGAATTACAGATATGCTGAAAAGAAAATGAAGAGATTCAAACGGAGAATTCGAAAGAAAGATATATGGCTCTTGGGGGTTATGTTTTTAAAATAAACTTTTCTCTTAAAAATACTTTCCTTAAAACATACTTTTGAAAGTATTTCTTTATAAAAAGCTTTTTGGAAAATAGTTTTTCAAAATATCTTATATGTTCTGGTAACCTTCAGCTTTGATACCACGTATGACACCCCAACTCCGTTAAGGTCACTCACAAAGGGAATGCCTTAATTTTGGTGGAGCGTTTATTGTGTATAGAATAGAAAAGTAAACAAGACAGATAAATATATTGGTACTTGGAAAACAAAAAAAATCACTTTTATTGCAGAGGAAAAATAGTTTGGTTACATCACATCAAAAATCAAATACACTTATTATCCATCTTAACAATTAATTTCTGAGTACATAAAATAAAAGACATAACCCCAACATAAAATAGCCGTAAAAAAGATAGGCTGAACTTTACTTCAGCAATCCAAGCACCTTCCAAAAAGAGAGAGATAAAACTGTCCAGATCAAGCTTCACTAGTGCTAGTCCCACCGTGAGCACCTGGGGGGAGGGGGGAAAGGAAGAAAAGAGGTGGAAGCAAAGGGGGTCAGACATAAAGTCTGGCGAGTGCAATAACTTTAACAATATAATCATTAAGTAACTAGGATAAGGCATAAGATGGAAAATAAGGAAATGACTGTGAACCAATGGGCATGTCAGAGCAAACAAAGGAATAATATGAACAAAGATAACGTTAAAGGCGCACCTAATCATTATAAGATAACTACTACATTGCACCACACCAAACACCCTAAAAGTTGATCCTGTTTACCAAACTTAATAATGATAATGGTAGTTTCGTGTACCCCTAGCTGCCTTCATAGGTGCCGCCTGCCCCTATCTCCACTAGGTGTACCCACTACTCCCATTCGACAGGCTCTCTAACTCGTAGATACCCGTGCTAGCCCCATAGTGGGGTGTATCACTCCCCAAAGTGGCAACCCGATACCACCAAAAATGCACGACTTATATCTACATGATGCAACAACGTCTTACCTACCAGCCTGGGGCCACACACGCACATGACCCCGTTGGACTTGCGTTGCCACCGCTAACCCGTTTTGACCTCTTACAATCAAACCCAGTACGCGTGTCCTGTCCTCAAATTGGGTCGAGCCCACAAAGACACTTAATGGGTTACTGGGTCGAAAAGGGCCCCCATGTATGACACAAGCTTTCCACCTATGCTTGGTCCCCTCTAAGGTTTTCCCCACTTAACCCCATTCTTATTCATGTCTTCTTACATGTTTCAATCTTGGTTAAGTGCATCTAATCGTATTTCTCATGCCACCCAAGGCACGCTCTTAACTTCACATGCCACCCAAGGCACCCACTTAACCCCCCATGTCCCACCACATGTTTATCTGGTTAAGTGTTTCTTAGTTCATTAACACCGTAACCTTGTAAAAACCTCCCACATTAGACTGGCATTTGTGGCTACTGGATTTGTCGGGCGGGTCCAGGCAGTCTTACACCACAAACGAGCCTAACCTCGTGTCTTTACAAATGTTACGCATTTAATTCATGCCTTTGACCTCTCACATTAGACTGGCATTTGTGGCTGCTAGATTTGCCGGGTGGGTCCGGGCAGTCTTACACCACAAATGAGTCTAGCGTCGTGTCTTAGGCGGTTTATTATTACACATCTTTATTTAACCCCAAATTGGATTAATATCCCTATTCAAATTTGTAAATAAATTCCAAATATACTTATGTCCATAATTGTCACCTAAATTATGTCCATAAATACCAAATTTTCCAATTAATGTCTTAAATTAATTATATGCCTTTTTAAGGCCACTATGCCAACTCTAAATATGTGTATATTCAATATTACCCCCATCGTCCCCACGTTGTTCATTCGCTTATCATGACATATATATATATATATCAGACTAGCAGTTAGTCTAATGACGTAAAGGGAAGAAACATTGCAAATTTGTATAACACAAATTGGATCTAACTTACAAATAAGGATTACAACATAAACTTGCATAAACTTGGTATTGTCATGAATCTAAACATAGGCTAAAAAGGTGTGAACTTGCATATTTGAATATAGTTTTCACCCAAAACTTGCATATACGAATATAGTTTTCAGCCAAAACTTGCATAAGCCATAGTCACAAAATTGCATAAAATTATGTATGTCATAGATCTAAATCTAAAGGGGTAAACTTGCATATATGTGAATCCAATTTCTACCTAAACTTGAATATAGTCAATTTGTTTGATTCACATGTAAACTCGTTTACAATTCATATAGAAACTGGCATATAATCTACACCCAAACTTGCATATACAATGATGTCAAACATGAATCAGGTTGAACATAGATGATTGGGTATATACAAAGGGATTCACAACAAAACTATCATTATAAACAACTAGCATATATTCACAAAATATCGCACTTTTCCCAATGTTTTACGAACATAACCATATAACCCAAATTATAACTCAACCTAATTAACTTGTTAACTATCTTATTAAAGAAATCGAACTCACAACTCAAAGAAGGTCTTGAGTTCTGGGATCTGAGTTCTGAAATTGATTTAGCTCGCCTTTGAAGTAGACAAATTTGTTGTTGTAGTTATTATAGACTTGAGTTGAATTGAGTTGATTAGCTTTAATTTTCCTCTAGTTGATGACGACTATTCTAGGTTGCAAGGTGATAGCATGACGGCCATGGTTCTAATTTTGATTAGGTTTTAGTGTTTGAGTCTATATGTGTTTACATAGAATTTAAGATTAATTTAGGCCATCCGATCAATCTAGAATCAATCAAGACCATCCAGTCAAGATAGGGTGACACCTCAGCCCTAATGACTCAGCACTAGGTCACAAAGTCGTCATCTTTCAGATCTGCCCGAGGGGGAGGGGGGCAGGTCGACCACCAGGTCGACCCCTAGGTCGACCCCAAGGTCGACCTGTAGGGGGAGGTTGACACTAGGGTCGACCCCCTGGTCGACCTGGGTCCTTGGCGGGAATTTTCCCGTCCAGCCCGCTTCTGACTTCTGATTTCGTTTTTGAATTTAAATTCGAATTTCTGGAAACTTCTGACAGCTATAACTTCTTCATACGAAGTCCAGTTTACGCAAACTCGGAATCTATCTCAACCAGAATTCCGAGACAAACACAATGGCATAACCCGTTCCCCTTGATTCTCAAATTTAAAATTAATTATTCTTTAATTCATTAATTTAATGCTAACAGAAAACACGAGGTGTTACACTAAGGCTAGAGGAACCTGAATTGATGTGGGAAACTGAACAGAAATCCAATCAACAAGAATTGGTGTTATTGAAGAAACGATTATACCGTACAAGGGGAGTTTGAGATCCGGTCTTACATTTTTTCGGACAATTATGTTTCTGCTTATCTGAATATGCCTTCAATTCAAAAGGCTCTTCAAGTTTGTCACATCGCTCGGAACTCTATAGGCATTCCTATTACTTATTAAAACTTCGTCTATTTTGTTAATTTACCGTTGTTATATGTCTTAACAAATTTTGATTGCTTATAGTGCTCTTGGATTTTCTACGAGACAAGCCGATTTGGTATGATTTCTTATTGCTGCATGTTAGCACATTTTATCCTAAAACTAATCCTAAGTTACTGCTATTTAAACTAGTTTGCGTTCTGTTATATTATGCAGATTAGTAAAGCCAAAAATATTTGAGAGAGCACGATTGCATGTGCATGTTAGGCCATCAATGTAAATAATAGGAGGTAGGAAAATAGGTAAACCTTAGGTACATCTAGGGTAATTCAAATCCCATATACATATACATACATACATGTGCATGTGTGTATATATTTGTGTGTATGTATGCATATGTTTTAGCTAAGATCGTAGATCATGGAGAGAAATAACATGGCTATATACGTGTACAGATGACATGCTAAAATTGATCAAGAAACATGGTTGAGTGATGTTGTACTTTATCGATTTGTGGATACCAGGAAACATGGTTGAGTTCACCATTTCAAAGGAAGTAAGTTATCACATAAACATTTGGTAGCCTATGCATAATCTAATGCTCATTTTGTTGTATACAGTTTGACTAATAGGTCATTTAATACACCCTTGTGTTTGATAATGTTGATCTAGGAACTGCCAGTGGAAGTACTTTTGGGTCTGTTAACTTAGCACTATCGATCCAGGTTAATTTATACTACTTTACTATTTACACGAAAGGAACACATAAAAGCTGGCTTTAGCTGAGATTAGGATTTTGTATTGTCACTTGTGTTCAGCTACCGCTAAAGCTACACATTGGTTCGAAGATTGATGTACGAATCACACATTGAATCTGAAGGTCACGAACATTTTTACAGTTTTGAACTCTAGCCAAATGATTTCTGCTACTTTTGTTTGCACTTGCATTGCCTGGTATGTCCATTCATGTTTTGTGATGGCTCATAATCTGCTGGCCTTGTAATGCGGTTCAATCTCTTGTTTGAGATAATTTAGTTAAACACAGCTGGTTAACATTTGTGTATCTTGTTGTGAAATCAGGGAGGAGTTGTCTGACTGTATGTTGCATCACTTCAAAGAGCAAGTGGTTATTGTACTAGATGTGTACATTACGGGTATAAAATTTTCTTTGTATAAATTGTGTAAATTTGTATATCAGAGTGGTTATTGTGTATGAGTTTGGCCAGTTATACAGAAAACTATTGTATTGAAGTGGTTATGCATATTTTACTTGATTATATGGTTAATTGTTTCTCTGAATGTTTGAACATCATGAGTATGTGAATGATTATCGATTGATATTGCAGAAACAATATAGACTATTATCAAGAAATAATTGCAGGGAAAAAATAGCAAATTAATTAATAATTTTTAGTTGCGTTTTAAAAACGCTGCAGAAATACATTTAGTGGCATTGAATAAATGCAACCGTAAACCAGGGGTAAAATTCGAAATTTTATTAGTAAGCTTTTTTATGGCATTTATAAAATGCTACGAAAAAAAATTTGGTGGCATTTAATAAACGTTACAAAAAAGAAATTATAGTGGCATTAAAAATAGTGCATACAATTTGCAACGATTTTTAGTGGCATGTTTTCTCATAACGATTATCGAAACGCCACCAAAAATGATTTGTAGCGGTTTTTGAGTGCTACAAAAAATCGTTTTTCTTGTGATGATGTTTGCATTTACATTAATATAGTACATAGATTTTTAAGTAGCTATAAAAATAGATTACTGATATCTCTGCAAATACATATCATCCAATTCATCACTATATATACTATTGTTACATAGTTGACTGATTAAGCATAAACCATAAATGCATAAATATTGGTAATATTAATTTTTCTCTAGCTTTACAACTGATGCAAGAATGGTTTAACAAAGCTTTATATAACTCAAATGATTTGAGTTTTTGATCCGTACAAAGTACCATATACAATTATGTAAAGTAAACATCAAACAATTCCTATAGACGAGCAATGATTAAAAAGAAAAATGGAAATTTTAAAGGTGGGTTTACTCACTAATTTACTCACTGATGCAATTGGAAAGGTTAAAAGATCCCTATATTTATCATGAAATTCTAGTGATTTAACATATCATATATAGGTCCGTGAATATAAGTAAGATATCAACCAGCAAAAGCATTCAAGTCGTGATTAAAGGAAATGTGAATTTAAGAAGTTTACTCACTGATTCACCATTCATGCTTTCTTCGTTTAGTTTTATGTTCCTGGTTTTGTTATTCCTTAGTTCTCCTCTTTTCTTAGCTTTCCTGGTTCCATTTTAACAAGTTAACTGTTTTGGAGCATTTCCCATTTTCCTCGCTTTTTGTTTTCTCACATATCTTGCTTCCAGGTTATACATTTCTTTTTCCATTTTATTCTTGGGTTCATTGAAGCACATGTGAGTGATATTATGCGTATTTATAGATGAATAAAATGATACTTTATGGCCTTAGGTTTTGTAGGCAATAGGAGGTTGTTACACTCTTGATTGAAAGCATTGTTTGTTCGTTTCTTATTTAATACTTCCAGCTGCTTGTTTCATTAGTAATTGAAATGAATGAAGGAAAGTGATAGATGGTGGATAGTTGATTGGAAAGAAGCAAAAATGCTAGGTTGTTAGTTGTTCAAGTAGCTTTAAGAAAAAATATTCCCACGTCAAAATTTGAGGGTACATATATGTACAGCTTTATGTGCAAAGTACACGAACAAACTATACTTGTCTGCCAAGTATTGTTAACCCCTGTTCCTAGCTGTGATTGGACATGAATGCAGCTATTATATTAGCTGTGCATTGGTGGTTCTTATAAGAATGCAGCTATAGATTCACCTATGCCTAGTGCAGTTGATTGACAATGGTTAGTTTAGGTTGTTTAGTAGGATCTTCTTTTCCTAGAAAAAGCTGCAAGGAAAGTCTTATTTGATGTACATATTTTTGAGTAGCCATGAACCAAATACATTATAAAAATAAAGCTTAGTGGCCATGCATTTTTCTTATTTAATGTTCTTATATTAAATGGTACACTCTAGGTACAAAAGCACATTCTTGCATTTCACTGTTGAATCTTTAGTACAACAAGGCTACATCTTTTATTAATGAAATCTTCCTCTCATACGAAGTAAACTTCATAATTTACTTGAGTTATTTATTTCATATCTCTTAAGTGATGTTTATTTGTAAGTTACATAAATTTAAACCATTGTAAACACATAAAACAAAATATACAAGATATTACATACTAGTATATACGCATATATATTCACTTGTTACGGAATTACACAATATAAGTATATACATACAGAATTTTAAACAAAAAGATCATTAAATCTTCTCTGATAATTAAATCCAGTTTATTTTATATATAGTTTTCAAGAGTTAAAACAAATATGAAAATACAAAACGAAACAAGAAAACATTTCCTACTTGTTTCACATTGGTAAAATTTTAAACCATTAAAATATATTATTCCCGAAATTTTTCTCAATATTTATTATTGACAATTAAATATTTTATTAAATATTTTAACTCAATATAATAAACTATATTATAAAATCGGTCACAAAGGGAATGAACAAGTTCTAGATAAACTATATAACACCCCACCTCCGTTAGGGTCACTCACAAAGGGAATGCACTAGTTTTGGGGGAGCATTATCTAGGTAAACATGCACAGAGATATCACAAGACAGAACATAAATAAAGCAGCGGTAGAAATTAAAAACCAAATCTCATTACTTTCAAGAAAAGAGTCAAAACCTTATATATATATCCAAAGTACAAATTGTCATTATTCCATTACATCAAGTTCTAGATAAAGAAGCATAAACTTAAAATAACAAAAGTAAATTATTCCCTAAAAATAGAAGAAGTGCATCCATAGCATAGCTCAAGACCAAACCATACATGAGCTGACAGAAAGAAAGCTAAATCCAAGCTAAGAGCAAGAGTTTCTTCACTGAGAACCTGGGGGGAAAACGAAAGAAAAAGGGGCGAAAGAAAAAGGGTCAGTCATAAAGACTGGTAAGCCCTAGTGACTTTCAGTATAAAAACTAGTAAAGTTAAAAAGACATGAATAAACAGAGAGTAAACATAAGGATGATGATAAGTCTGGCATGATGACTAAGATAACAAGATAAATCATGTCTAGCATCGCATATTCAAGATTCGCTGCACCAACTGTACTAGTATTCTAACCCATGTCAAGTATTAACAATGAAATAATCCCTTGGTCCAATATCATGAAATGACCCATTACGGGGTCCTACAGTATGATCTACTAATTGATCGGCTCCCTACAAGTTCTAGCTCGTCATGTGTCTGTGTCATACGGCCCAATCACGAAATGTAGTCACCTGTGCTAGGTCCACCATAGGGTGTATCAAGTCCTATGGTGCCAACCACCGACACGAATCAAGCACGCACAGTGTAAACCTACGGGTGCCCAATGCCTGCTTTTTAAACTCCGGACTACGTGCACGACCATAGTCCGCCTGAACCTACAATGGCGCACCTACTCAGCCGTCGTTCTGGTCGCTTACAATCATCCCAGTAATCGTGCCCCACCCTGCCTAGTCCCAGGGTATCGTGATACATCTAAGTGGGTTACTGCTGAAAAGGACCGCGTAACTAGGGTTTCTAATGGGTTAAGTGTTGTCATTCAAATTCGTGATTTAACCCTACCAAATCATGTATCAAGTTGGTTAATTGTGTTCAAGCGGTTCATGACTTAACCCTATCAAATCATCGTGTCAAATTGGTTAAGTATATTCAGGTGGTTCATGACTTAACCCTATCAAATCATTGTGTCAAATTGGTTAAGTATATTCAAGTGGTTCATGACTTAACCCTATCATGTGGCATTAATTCATCAATGCACCCCAACCTCTCACATTAGACTAGTTGTTGTGGTCACTAGATTTGCCGGGCGGTTCCGGGCAGATTTACACAACAACATAGTCTAACCTCGGGTTTTACGTGCGATATGACCAACTACCCACATTGGGTCCTATTGTTTGCAGTCACTGGATTCGTCGGGCGGTTCCGGGCAGATTTACACTGCAAACTCAACCCAAACTTGAGTTGGCCATTTTCAAATTCATTCTAGCGTCATGTCCATGTTCAAGTTTTCATGTCAAGTTCATGTCCATATCCAGGATCAAGTTATAACAATGTTCATGTTTCAAGTTCATAGTAAATTCAGGTTTTGCCTAATCTAACCAATCGCATTCCCATCGCACGTAAACTCGAATCGATACAAACAAATCTAATTAGGGAATAACATAGAAAGAACTGGCATAAGGTGGCAAAAGTGATTACAAGTCAAGCATGGTATAACTTGAGATAAATGATTACAACAATACTGGCATATGGAATAGTGGTCTCAAATATCAAATCTAGCAAAATAGGGTGATAGTCATGGTAACAATTGACATAAGATAATAACCCCAAACTTGTGAATAACAACTGTTTCAACATCACAGGCATGAATATTATGGACATTAAGGGTTTTAGATCTACAACATGTATAGGCCCAAATCAATTTCATGCAAATATTCCTACAAGTCAAGATTCAAGGTGAATAGATCCAAGGTAAACAAATAGTAGATCCAAAATAATAGATCCAAAGTGAACAATGATAGATCCAAGATAATTATCATACTTAGGTTCAATCTTGATTTACAACATGTCCATATTAAGTTTAAAGTTTAGATCTAAAAGTAACTGGGGCTTACAGATCGTGGTTAGAGAATTAGAAAATAAAGAGGCGATGTTGAATCTCGAGTCTAACAGAAATCCCCCAAACATCAATACTCTACACGAAGCCTTGTTAGAGAAGAAGCAATCCCTTTTCTCTAACTTTTCAACCAGAGTTTTAGCAGCATAAGGCCAGAGAGAATTTGTGTAGAGAGACTAGAGTTAGGGGCTGTTTATATAGGGTCTGGCCAACGAATTTAGACAGAAATCGGACTAGAAACATCAGAGTGAACTCTAACTCAAAAATGGGCTCGGCAACCAGGTCGACACCCAGGTCGACTCTATGGTCGACCTGGTCCTGGGCAGGTCGATACTATGGTCGACCCCCAGGTCGACCTGGTCCTTGGCGGGAAATTTCCCGCCCAGTCCGTTTTGGGGTTTGAATTCGAAATTTGAATTAGAATTCTGAGCTGTTCTGAACTTGAAAATTTCTGAAAACTTCGAAGGGTCATAACTTGGTCATATGGACTCCGATTTTCGAAAACTCGGACTCGTTTCCAAGCAGAATTTCGAGACGAACGTAATGGCGTAACCCGTTACCCTTGATTCTTATCTTAAAAATTAATTCTGTATTGATTTATGGTTATAACACGTTATAAAAATACGGGTTATTACATTCCCCCCTCCTTAAAGGATTTCGTCCCCGAAATCTCTAAGTTAGAAAGAACGTATCCTACCATCCAACATCATCCACAAGCAACCATTGCCCTTAAAAGATTTCTAGTGCTGTATGAACATATGCAGAAAGTGTGAGTATATGTACTTATCTAATGCAAAAGATCAGGCGGTTACTAATTCAGTAAACCTCCTTAATGCGAGATATGTTAGTGTAATGAGTCCATCATGTATGCAAATTCCTAACATAATTTATAATCTCTACATGAGTGCACATAACATTCATTCATATGCAACATCCAAGTGATAACATAACAAGTTTCATCCATGTACAAGTATAAGCATTCATGCATATGCAACATGAAAATGTGACTGAGCTGATCTAGTGCCTAATGTGTGTCATGCATCCACTAGCAACCACTTGCAACCACTTGCAAACATCAACCATAACATGTTTCAATCACATTTTACATCCATATGGTTCTACCTAAGGTTCTCAAGATAAGATCGAGAAGATAACAAGGCAAACATAGGTAGTAAAAGCATGATACGAAAGGTTTTCAAGTTTATAGGAAAAGAGATCGAGAATGTACCCTCAAAAAGAAATGGGTAAAGCGCGCGTATCTTCTCTTCGGTTTCCCAAGTTGCGTCTTCTTGGGCTTCACTCCACTGTACTTTAACTAGCTTGACTTCTCGATTCCTAAGCTTCTTGATCTCCGTTCCTAAGATACGAATCGGAACTCGCCTCAATGTTGCTTGTTTTTCCACTTCTATGCCTTCAAGGATGCTTGGCTGAACCACTTCGGCCGACTCATGTAAGCACTTTCGGAGATGCGAGACGTGAAAGACATTGTGTACTCCGGTCAGCTTCTCGGGTAAGTCTACCTTATAGGCCATCTGCCCAATCCTCTCAGTGATTGGGAACGGTCCTACGAACCTTGGTGCTAGCTTTCCAACCGCTCCAAAACGAACCACGTTGCATAAAGGAGAAACTTTTATAAAGACCATATCTCCTCCGACTTCGAACTCTAGGTTTGTCCTTCTCTTGTCCGCATAAGATTTCTGTCTATCTTGGGCCGTTTTCATCCATCTTCGTATCAACTCAATCTTCTCAGAAGTGTCCCTTATCATGTCAGGCCCAAGTATAAGCATGTCTGTCGTCTCCCACCAACAAGTTGGTGACTTGCACAGTCTTCCATACAAGGCTTCGAACGGTGCCATTCCTATGCTAGCTTGGTAGCTATTATTGTATGCAAACTCCACGAGAGGGAGATGGTCTTCCCAAGTACCACCAAAATCAAGAATGCATAGTCTCAAGAGATCCTCTAGTACCCTATTTACCCTTTTGGTTTGACCATCCGTCTGTGGGTGATAGGCCGTGCTTAAACTCAGTCGCGTACCCATTGCTTCTTGCAGACTATTCCAAAACTGGCTAGTGAAAATCGGGTCACGATCACTAACTATACTAGAAGGAACCCCATGCAACCGTACTATCTCTCGAAGGTAAATAGACGCTAGCCATGATGCGGCCCTCTTGCTTTTCACCGGAATGAAGTGAGCACTTTTTGTGAGTCTATCAACTATGACCCATATGCTACTATTTCCCTTCCTTGACCTAGGCAGTCCATCCACGAAATCCATCGAGATACTCTCCCATTTCCATTGCGGAACCTCCAAAGGATGTAATAGCCCACTGGGCTTCTTTGACTCGGCCTTTACTTGTTGGCACACCATGCACTTCGAAACAAACTCTGCCATGTCCTTTTTCATTCCAGGCCAAAAGAAATTGCGTTTCATATCCCTGTACATCTTATCCCCTCCGGGATGTATGGTCATCTTCGAGTGATGCGCCTCCTCGAGGACTTTCCTTACTAAGTCTTCCACTTGTGGGGCACATAGCCTTCCATCACGCCTTAGCCATCCTTGTCATCTATGGCATACCTACTGAGGTGACTTGACGTCTCGCCACTAATCAGCTTGTCCATGATTTCGACTATCTGTGGGTTTTCCTTCTGTGAAGTCCCTACTTGATCTAGGTGTGTAGGTCTTAACTCAAGAGATGCTAGCGTAGTAGCCAATGACTCAATAGCAGGTGTAAAATCAAAGGTTGCTATAAACTCAAGGCTTTTCCTTTCAACAAACAAAGGGCTCAAAGTCAACCTTTTTCTACTTAGCGCGTCCGCCACCATGTTACCCTTGCCAGGGGTATAAGCTATATCGAAGTCATATGATGCCAAGAATTACATCCATCTCTGCTTCCTTAGATTCAAATCTTTTTTGCGAAAAGAGGTACTTAAGTGATTTGTGATCAGTGTACAGCTCGAACTTTTCACCTAGAAGATAGTGGCGCCAAGATTTAAGTGCAAAAATGATCGCCGCCAACTCCAAGTCATGTGTGGGATAGTTCCTCTCATGAACTTTAAGTTGTCTGCCCCCGTAGCATATCACTCTTCCATCCTGCATTAGGACAGCGCCTAATCCCGTGCCGCACACATCTGTGTACACCGTAAACATCTTGCCTCCATCGGGTAATGCCAAAACTGGAGCTGTGGTGAGGGCTCTCTTGAGTCTCTGAAAAGCAATCTCACATTCTATGTCCCATGCAAACGCTAGGTTTTTTCTTCGTTAACCTAGTAAGAGGGGCTGAAATCTTAGCGAAGTCCTTAATGAACTTCTTATAATAGCCTGCCAAACCGAGAAAGCTTCTCACCTCCGTTGCGTTCTTAGGAATTTTCCAGTCTTGCACCACAACTACCTTCGCAGGGTCCACAGCTATACCTTGCTTAGAAACTACATGTCCAAGAAACCAGACTTCCTTTCTCCAAAAATGGCATTTGGAGAACTTAGGCTTTAACTGGTGTGCTCTAAGCGTATCCATGACTTCTTTGAGATGCCTAGCATGCTCTTCTTCATCTTTTGAGAATATCAAAATATCGTCCACAAAAACCACCACAAACTTGTTAAGGAACTCCCGAAACACCCTACTCATCAAATCTACAAAGTACGCGGGTGCATTCGTTAACCCAAATGGCATAACGAGCCATTCGAAGAACCCATCTGGAGTCCTAAACGCAGTTTTGTCAATGCTATCCTCAGCCACTCTAAGTTGATGGAATCCTGTGGCTAGATCGAGTTGAGAGAAAACAGATGCTCCCACAAGCTGGTCAAACAAATCGTCGATTCTTGGCAGTGGGTGCCTATTCTTCTTCGTCAGCTTGTTTAACTCACGATAATCTACGCACAAACGAAGCGAACCATCCGCCTTAGTAGCGAATACCACCGGAGCACCCCATTCAGAAATGCTTCGTCTTATGAAATTTTTCTCAAGCAACTCCTTAACTTGTTTAATGGGCTCTCTTCTTTCTCGCGGGGCCATGTGCCTAACGGGCAATGAAATTGGCTTGGCATTATCAACAAGATAAATTCGGAAGTCTATCTCGCGTTTAGGGGGGTAACTCCTTCACCTCATCAAAGACATCTGGATATTCTCGGACCACTCTTATAGATTGCAAATTGTCGATGGACGAGTCAAGGGATTCTAGATAACACAACATGACCGGACCCTTCGGGTTACAAGAAATTTCAAGGGTATTACCAAGGCGAGTCATGAGCCTCACTACCCTTCGTTCACAAACAAGAATGACTCCATAATTGGACTTCCAATCCATACCTAGGATCAAACCGTATCCCATAAATCCGAGAACATAAGCATTACACATGAATTCTACGCTTAAGATAGAAATCCTCAAATCCACACAAATCATAGATAAATGAGGGGAGCCCCCAATTGGATTTGAAACACTAACGGGATCCTCAACTAGACTAGTACTTAGGTGCAGGTTTTCAACAATATCAGAAGAAATAAAAGTATGCGATGCGCCGGAGTCAAATAAGGTTCGAACAGGAAATTCAGAAATGTAAATAAGGCTTTCTACATAAATATAACTACCTCGGTCAACGGTTGGAGTGGTGTTGAGAGCATGCAACTGCCCTCCAGAAGGTCCTACTCGCTGGGTATGCCCTTGCCCTTGTCCTTGCTTCTTAGGGCAATCCTTACTGAAGTGTCCAGTATCTCCACAATGAAAGCATTCACCCAGCTTTCTCTTCTTCCTTCTACATTCTTTAGCTAGATGTCCCGTAATACCACAAAAGTTGCACTTCCTTGTCTCACGTGGTTTGTTAGCATTGTTGTTGTTCTTGTTATTCTTGTTATTCTTTTTTCCTCCCTTCTTGAAGTCAACCTTCTTATTCTGAGTCTCATTAGGCTTAACCTCCTTCTTGCTATTCTTGTCTTCCTCATGAAATAGGGCCATATCCACCAAGCTTTCAAAGATCGCCACCATGGGTATATGAGTTATGGCCAAACTGTGTAGTGGCTCGTTCAATCCTCGAGCAAAGCGTACAACCTTCTTCTGGGCCGTATTGCCAAGTCCAAACCGAACCGAGCAAGCTGATTAAACCTATTCACGTACTCCCTAACTGACATGTCCCCTTTCTTGAGTGCTAGGAACCTCTCCATCTGAAGGTTCTCTTCTGCTGATGATAAGAATTTAAGCCCAAACCTCTCTATAAAGTCTGCCCAAGTCTCAACTGGCCTGGTAGCGTTGGTGACTTCCCACCAAAATGCAGCTTCCTCTTTCAACAACCATGCTGCCAACTTAACTTTCCTATGATCCTCCACATCGAAGATAACAAACAAGTCTTCAGTCTCCTTTAGCCAGTTTCGTGCCTCAACGAAGGTTTCAGTTCCAACGAAGTTCTTGCCGCCCATTACTTTAAAGTCTTTGCATATTTTGGCGAAGGCGGTACCAGGAGGAGGAGGAGGAACCGCGGCCACTGGGGGAGGAGGAGGGATGTCTGCTGGGTCCGCGCCATTGGCCCTAGCTTCTAAGTACCTTCGGAACCATCTAGGTACGGGTACTCCCTCAGGAAGGTTAAGGTCAGACATGTTGAAAAACAAAAAGAAAAAGATTTAAACGAGGAAACAAAGGAAAGTGCTAATGGCTTTTGGGGAATAGCATTTTCTTAAAAATAAAACTTTTCTTGAAAAATGCTTCTTTATCTTTTGCCCAGTCTGGTAACCTTCTGCCCTGATACCATATGTAACACCCCACCTCCTCTAGGGTCACTCACAAAGGGAATGCACTAGTTTTGGTGGAGCATTATCTAGGTAAACATGCACAGAGATATCACAAGACAGAACATAAATAAAGCAGCAGTAGAAATTAAAAACCAAATCTCATTACTTTCAAGAAAAGAGTCAAAACCTTATATATATATCCAAAGTACAAATTGTCATTATTCCATTACATCAAGTTCTAGATAAAGAAGCATAAACTTAAAATAACAAAAGTAAATTATTCCCCAAAAATAGCAGAAGTGCAGCCATAGCATAGCTCAATACCAAACCGTACATTAGCTGACAGAAAGTAAGCTAAATTCAAGCTAAGAGCTAGAGTTTCTTCCCTGAGAACTTGGGGGGGAAAATGAAAGAAAAAGGGGCGAAAGAAAAAGGGTCAGTCATAAAGACTGGTAAGCCTTAGTGACTTTCAGTATAAAAACTAGTAATGTTAACAAGACATGAATAAACGGAGAGTAAACATAAGGATGATGATAAGTCTGGGATGATGACTAAGATAACAAGATAAATCAAGTCTAGCATCGCATATTCAAGATTCGCTGCACCAATTGTACTAGTATTCTAACCCATGTCAAGTATTAACCATGAAATGATCCCTTGGCCCAATGTCATGAAATGACCCATTACGGGGTCCTACAGTATGATCTACTAATCGATCGGCTCCCTACAAGTTCTAGCTCGTCATGTGTCTGTGTCATACGGCCCAATCACGAAATGTAGTCACCTGTGCTAGGTCCACCATAGGGTGTATCAAGTCCTATGGTGCCAACCACCGACACGAATCAAGCACGAACAGTGTAAACCAATGGGTGCCCAATGCCTGCTTTTTCAACTCCGGACTACGTGAACGACCATAGTCCGCCTGAACCTACAATGGTGCACCTACTCAGCCGTCGTTCTGGTCGCTTACAATCAGCCCAGTAATCGTGCCCCACCCTGCCTAGTCCTAGGGTATCGTGATACATCTAAGTGGGTTACTGCTGAAAAGGACAGCGTAACTAGGGTTTCTATTGGGTTAAGTGTTGTCATTCAAATTCGTGACTTAACCCTACCAAATCATGTATCAAGTTAGTTAAGTGTGTTCAAGCGGTTCATGAATTAACCCTATCAAATCATCGTGTCAAATTGGTTAAGTATATTCAAGTGGTTCATGACTTAACCCTATCAAATCATCGTGTCAAATTGGTTTAAGTATATTCAAGTGGTTCATGACTTAACCCTATCATGTGGCATTAATTCATTAATGCACCCCAACCTCTCACATTAGACTAGTTGTTGGGGCCACTGGATTTGCCGGGCGGTTCCGGGCAGATTTACACCACAACATAGTCTAACCTCGGGTTTTACGTGCGATATGACCAACTACCCACATTGCAACCTATTGATTGCAGTCACTGGATTCGCCGGGCAGTTCCTGGCAGATTTACACTGCAAACTCAACCCAACCTCGAGTTGGCCATTTTCAAATTCATTCTAGCGTCATGTCCATGTTCAAGATTTCATGTCAAGTTCATGTCCATATCCAGGTTCAAGTTATAACAATGTTCATGTTTCAAGTTTAATCTACCCAATCGCATTCCCATCGCACGTAAACTCGAATCAATACAAACAAATATAATTAGGGAATAACATAGAAAGAACTGGCATAAGGTGGCAAAAGTGATTACAAGTCAAGCATGGTATAACTTGAGATAAATGATTACAACTATAATGGCATATGGAATAGTGGTCTCAAATATCAAATATAGCAAAATAGGGTGATAGTCATGGTAACAGTTGACATAAGATAATAACCCCAAACTTGTGAATAACAACTGTTTCAACATCACAGGCATGAATATTATGGACATTAAGGGTTTCAGATCTACAACATGTATAGGCCCAAATCAATTTCATGCAAATATTCCTAC
Organism: Allium sativum; assembly: GCA_030737875.1. NCBI lineage: Eukaryota > Viridiplantae > Streptophyta > Magnoliopsida > Asparagales > Amaryllidaceae > Allium > Allium sativum. The sequence continues at coordinate 856,380,063 of CM060920.1, read as the reverse complement.
AAGTCAAGATTCAAGGTGAATAGATCCAAGGTGAACAAATAGTATATCCAAAATAATAGATCCAAAATGAACAATGATAGATACAAGATATACAATGATAGATCCAAGATAATTATCATACTTAGGTTCAATCTCGATTTACAACATGTCCATATTAAGTTTAAAGTTTAGATCTAAAAGTAACTGGGGCTTACAGATCATGGTTAGAGAATTAGAAAACAAAGAGGCGATGTTGAATCTCGAGTCTAACAGAAATCCCCCAAACAGCAATACTCTACACGTAGCCTTGTTGGAGAAGAAGCAATCCCTTTTCTCTAACTTTTCAACCAGAGTTTTAGCAGCATAAGGTCAGAGAGAATTTGTGTAGAGAGACTAGAGTTAGGGGCTGTTTATATAGGGTCTGGCCAACGAATTTAATCAGAAATCGGACTAGAAACATCAGAGTGAACTCTGACTCAAAAATGGGCTCGGCAACCAGGTCGACACCCAGGTCGACTCTATGGTCGACCTGGTCCTGGGCATGTCGACACTATGGTCGACCCCCAGGTCGACCTGGTCCTGGGCGGGTAACTTCCCGCCCAGTCCGTTCTGGGGTTTGAATTCGAAATTTGAATTCGAATTCTGAGCTGTTCTGAACTTGAAAATTTCTGAAAACTTCGAAGGGTCATAACTTTGTCATACGGACTCGATTTTCGAAAACTCGGACTCGTTTCCATGCAGAATTTCGAGACGAATTTAATGGCGTAACCCGTTTCCCTTGATTCTTATCTTAAAAATTAATTCTGTCTTGATTTATGGTTATAACACGTTATAAAAATACGGATTGTTACACGTTACAATATACTCCCCTTAAAAGAATTTCGTCCCCGAAATTAAAGAGTAACGAGAAGATTACAGTTATATTTAAAGTTATAGACTTAAAACAAAACACATACATGGGTCATCCCAAATAAAAAACAGGGCATCCAAAACACACAATTTACCTGCTAAAACATCCACGACAAGCATACAATACAAACATATTCATCAGCCCCTGACCGTAAATAGGTAAGAAATAATCCATTAAGTATCTACCCCGAAGAATGAAATCAACATCAGATCAACACTCAGAAAATCATTTATCATAACCAATCTCCAGTTAGGTTCTAATTTCTTAACTCCATATTTTAATTCCTTTTAAACCCGTATAACTCCATTTTCAATTTAAGAAAATATCCTGATTATATATGGAAAATAATACCAAAGCTCATTTACTTCATCAATTTGAATCAAACTCATTCAAACATATTTATTTGCTTCAAATACTCCTGTTTAAACTTAAATCCAATATAAATTGTCATTTTTTCCTCATTCAAACTCTAATCCATTTAACCTACTCCAGTTAAATACTCCAGTTAAATTTTCAAAATCCTGAATCCAGACTCCTACTTTTTTTGTCAAACTCAAAACTTTCGAATTTTCCCAAATCCTTTTGTTTTACTCAAACAATTCCTTGTTTGACTTATCTATATAGTTTATTCTTATACAGACTCAATTTGGTTCAATATATAGCCATTTCAATTTAATAATCTTATTTGATTATAGTAATAATAATTTACACATCCATATATAATAATAATTCCAGAAAATTATTCTTTTATAACAAAATATAATTTTGGGAAAAAGTATCTCATTTACCCCTCTTTTAAAACAATACTGTGACGAATTACTCTGTTCAAGAGTTTAGAAACACCTATCGATACCGTTGTTCGTTTCCGTATCGATCAGAATTCATAAACCGCTCGACAAACCAATCAACACAATATAAAACAATTTTTATATAAAATCTATAAATACGCATTCATATATATATGTACTCAATTTAGGGTGTTACTGACCCCATCTCTATCGAATTACGCCACATAGCCAGGGTTACTACTCAACCATATGCTTTGATACTAAGTGTGATGACCCGAATTTAGGTACTCTTTGAGCCGACCAAATACAACCCAAGTCCAACTCAAAGAACACTAAAACCCAGATGTTGAAGAAAGAAATTAGAGGATGAGAAGAGACAAGATAGAAAAATTAGAACAGAAAAAAAGAACTCAACAACAGAATCAGAGTAAACACGAATCTCACAACGGAATGAATAAAATATATTACATATCATAACTTGTAAAATTTCAAACTATATTTGGACTTACATGCATCATCAGAGTACATCGCATATACAACACAGCGGAAATAAATTCAATATCTATCGTTACAGCCTCCTGCTCCAAGCTCCTTCAAGAATATTTGAAAAATTCTGAACTACTTGACTGTCCGTACAAATTTGGGCACCCAAGAGTTTAGGGGAAAACATAGAAGAATAAACTCTAGGTCAGTCATGGGACTGGTGTGAGTAAACAATTTAAAATAGTTTGATAATTAAAAGATACCTCATACGACCACACTGTATAACACGGAACATATTTTTCCCTTATGAGACTCTACACTACATGATTTAACTTTCAAAAACGTTTTGAAAGGAAAGATAATTGTAAGACCGATCCACACAAAAACACGGATGGTTTTTACCTTACGATAACCCAAAACATCTTTATATCAAAACTCTTCTGATATTATAATAATGTCTATCAAACCATAAATAAATAATCATCTAGCAGAGCGCTTGCATCTCACGTCTTGCATATATAGTATACAATCAAAACTGCGAGCGCTTATTGGATAATGGATTCCAACTATGGTAAGGTATGGGACCACTTTCTGACAATGTACCTCTGGAGGTGAATACATTGGGGTTCAACAAGAACATCTTGCAAGCCAACTAAACATGATTGACCCCTCATTTCGCTTGAGAGTACCGAATATATCATTATGACGATTGGGGGCCATCCAACCGAACCGATAGCATACAAATAAAGGGACAACCAAAGGCATTTGATTTCTCCAGATCAGGTAATGATATACCCTTTTGATGGGAGCGATCCACATAGCCATGTTACCTACCCGATATTATACCATATTCCGGTTGATGAGGCTTGAGGCTATAAATATTTTGGAACATCTGGTTATAATTCACTTTGAATGCCACACCGTTAAACCAATCAAATCACAAACTGATATCCCTAATACCAAGGGTACATAGCTAAGAGAAACGAATTCCTCCGCCAAACAAACATTGCTTGAAGAGATCAGTCGTATGATCTGCTAAGTATACTCTGTCAGGCATTCGTCCATACAAGTTGTCATGGGACTGGACAAACCAAAGGCACTATTCTGTAAACAGAACAACCTTACATAAACTCTGTCTTCAAAAATCTCTGACTTGAAACGTATAAATTGAATAAAAGTGGAAGTTAAATTCCAAACTCTTCGAAACGACAACGTAAAATGTCAAGATTTGATAGTCGGTGATTTAACTATCAAATATGAAATAAAATGAATAGATTTATTTTCAATAGATCTGCTAAGCCTCATTTTAAATAATCTTTAATTTCAAATATCAACTTACTCATATACTTATTTGGAAATATAAGTATTATTTAACTTATAAACCTTACGTGGTATTCTCACTCTTAAATATATGTTTCATGGTTGAAAGCGATATTTAATTCTAGCACTCATTTCGAATACAACTAATATGATCTATAGGATAATAGTGAAATCATTCGAGTTAGGGTATTTTAATTACCTCTCAGATCTTGAGTCGAAATCATTCTTATCGTTAATATTTGTAGGAGTTCGATATCCAAAATATTCAATAAACCAGAATTTATAAATCCATTTGATTTTCAAATTATTTCAAACAACGTTGTTGTTTTGAAAATATTTATCAAGTTAACTTTAATATGAAACCAAGGAAAATAAGTCAACTTTATTCCTTTATCCATTGATAATTAAATTCTCTTTAAAATTTACTTATCTAAGAGATAAATTAAGTTAAAACAATTTTATTGGATAACTTATCCAATTTTATCTTCTCTATTAAACTTCATAATTAGCTTACCGAAATCTATTAATTGAAGTACTAGTTATCTTTTAAATAAAAACATTTCTATGTTTAACCATTTTTTGTTAAAAACTATTTCCATTAAATTAATCGAACGAATTAATTTAATAACTCATTTCCATTTAAAACAGTTGATTTAAATCAACCTTAAAACAATAACTGATTGTAATTAATCTTCCATTTTATATCAATAATATACTTAAATTAAAACAATCACCTTTTATTTGTTTCATAAAACAATTTTTCAACTATTAACAACTTGATTTAATTTCTGTTTTACTTTACAGAAAATATCACTTAGCAGTCTCAACGACATATAGCGGTTCTAAAAGACATTCAAGTCGTAAATTAAATTTACCCAAATAGATATGCAAATATAGTTCAATGTTATAAACTGATAATATAATAGCTGAACAACTTATTTTTGCTGATAAAATATGTCAAATTAACACAATAGCAGAACAGTGTTTATTTCTGCTAACAGGGTGTCCAAACAATTCGATCAATTCAATTAATAGTGGAATGGCATTTTATTTCCACAACAAATGTCAGTATATAATTACGATTAATGTAATTAAACACAACTCAATAAATCAATTATTTAAACAATAAACTCATAATTTACTAATTTACGGATCATTACTGGTCAATAGTTTATGAGTTAATTTAGTTTGGTGACTAAATTTATGTTTATTTTAATATAAACAGTTATTACAAATAAAACCCAATTTAATTAATTTAGTTTAAATCAAATTGTTTAAAACTCGATAGCTACGTCGAGTTATTTACATACACTAAGGTTCGACTTGACTACACACACATACAAACAAATCAATTTATTTAACCATTTGTTCTTGATCTAACTTACATCTATACATACACACTTTAATATATATATATATATATATATATATTTAGTTTAAATACATTAAATTTAAATTAAACATTTTTCATTTCTATTTAATTGTTGCGTAATGGTCCTAGCCCAATGAAATCAGCCACCTACCTCCTATATATATTACCACATATATTTTTATATATTATATTTAAACATTAAATTAAGTTAAAAACATACTGGGCCGAGCCCAAGCCCAGTGTACTTACGCAAACACTACCAAGTCCAAACGTGCTACTTCATTTAATCCCATCTCTCTGATCACCTTCTTTGTTTCCAGTTCCAAAATCTCCTCCTACATATACTATAACAATTCACAAATAAAACATCACCGAAACTAATCGGTCCAGTTCATCTGCACCGACGTTCCAGGCCCCACCTTCCCTTCCTCCTTTTCTTCCACTCTTTCTTTTCCTTCTCAGCACGCAAGACCCACTAACTCTCACTTCTCTTCGTTAGTTCATGCAAAGGTTGCGGATTTTAAAACTGGTGGGAGATTCATAGCAGTACCAAGTAGAAAGATAACCCTTTACAAGAGGTAGTGACGTTCGAAGGGAGTAAAAATAAAATCAAAGAGTAGTTGCCAGTTTTCTTCCCTTTTTTGGTTTTCTGCCATCCCTATGTAATTCACTGTCTTGTGAATTATATACACAAGTTTCTAGAATATTTCATGGCCACACAACTAATCTATATCCCCAACTTTCCCTCACCATGCAAACACCCTTGCTTTTATTCACTGCTGACCAAACAAGTGCACAACGTGCACGGTGCAGGTGCACACGTTCCCCCGCCAACCTTCATTGGTTTTGAACCCTCGCACAAACGCATCCCCGCCTTCTGTCCTCCTTCATGATTCCATACCCCATTCCGATCATCAATATCGATTTCCAATACTTCAACCTGGTTTTTTTCAAACCCGTTTCCTTCTCTGTATTTTTCCTATAGTTTCTATATTTTAATGGATTCATTCAAACTATACTGTTTATTACACTACTGGCGCATTGAACTATAGTAATAGTAGCATCCTGAAATAGGTTGAACTCTTATTGGTTTTCGGAAAAACTTCAAGTGTTATAATTCATTTTTCAGCCGAGCACTACACCATAATAGCCAATTTGGCACACCGGGATGCGGACATAAAATACGGTTTAAAGCCATATCATATTTGATAGTGCTAAGATCCGTATCAAACTACCTTTTGCGATCCACACCATCCCAAACACCCTAAATATAACCGTCCATCAACGAAGCTCCGGATCAGTTAATTTGATATGGCTTTTAGCCAAATCGAATGTGGATCATATTGTGCACCCCATTAGGCACTCCGATTTAAAATTTTGGCTGATCCCTTTTCCCTATATTTTACTTTAATGGTGACCAAAAACCCAAATTAGGGTTTTCGTTCACCAAATCGTGCCTCCGCCTTTATCTGGAATCTCCCCTACCGACAGAGACAAACAACCCTCTCCTTCGATGCATCAACCCTTATTCCATAGCCCTCCGTTGACCGCAGGTATGTGTTTTAATTGAATTGTGTTTTGCATGCTTGATAGTAAGGATTAGGGAGCAAGTTGAAGTCTTTGTGTGTTAGCTGACCCTTACTTTGTGTTAGTTTGTTAATTGTTTCAATTGAATTGTATTGTGCAAGCCTGATAGTAGGGTAGGGATTAGGGAACAAGTTGAAGTCTTTGCGTGTTAGCTGATTGCTACTTTGTGTTAGTGTGTTAGCTGTTTCAATTGAATTGTGTTGTGCATGACTGATAGTAGGGATTAGAGAACAACTTGAAGTCTTTGTGTGTAAGCCGATTGCTACTTTGTGTTAGTGTGTTAGCTATTTCAATTGAATTGGTATGTACTAGTGTGTTAGCTGGTTGTTATACCCAGGAATCAGAAATGTATGGTACTAATGTGTTAGCTGGTTGTTAGTGTGTTAGCTATTTTAATTGAATTGAATTGAAACATGTATGGTATAATTTTAGATTGCGGTATATATATCCATGAAATAAAGAAATAACAATGAGTTTAACAGGTTTGTTGATATGTTCTTTAGATCGCTTGCCACGCTGAATCCGAAATGTAGTAACCACATTCATGTACAAGTTGTCACTAATTTATAGTTTAATTATTTAGCAACTAAAAGTTGTCCATTTCTTAAACTAAGCTAATGGATAGTTCTATAGTTCAATATTTAACCATGATTTCATCGCCATTTGACTGTTTGTTTGCCTTATGTTTGAAATTTAAATTGGGTTGTCTTATAACAAGTTTACTCTGTTTTGAGAGATAACAAGTGTACTGGGAATATTTTAACAGGTTTGTTGAAAATTTTGGTAGATGGATGATTACTAGACTTTATGGTTAATATTTTACTAGGCAGTCCACCAGGTGGATGCATTTTAGCTCACACGTAGGGTCGGGTATCCATGCTAATTAGCTTCATCCAAATGACGGATGTTGCTGCACTTAACCTTAGTAAAAAGCTGCTTTCACTAGCAACTTTCTCCTGCTTTGTAGTAGATACTGTAGTGTAAGCTATACACAGTCTGCTTCAAAGAAACTGAAAGTTGCAAGTGAAAGCAGCTTTTTCCAAAGGTTAAGTGAAGCGGCATTCGACATTTGAATGAAACTAATTAGCATGGATTACTGACCCTGCGCGTGAGCTAAAATGCAGCCACCTGGTGGATCGTCCAGTAAATTCTTAATCAGAAAGTCGAGTATGTGTGTCATCCAAAGATGATGGTTCGATATCTTTAGCTGTTAGAGTAGGTATATATTATTTTACACTGTTACAATGTACTGACTGAGACATATAATTGGTGTAATTTGACTTAAACCCAGTCAGTACATAATAATAGAAGACATTTTAGTCTACATATCATTTCTCTCTCTCTCTCTCTCTCTCTCTCTCTCTATATATATATATATATATATATATATATATATATATATGTCATTAAACAAGTTCCATTTTAGCTCATTTTTGTATGTTTTAGTGAGTTACAATGTCGATCTCCTGTCCAGTGAAGTATTTGTAACTTGTTTCATGAATTTATATGCAGTCCTGTTGGAGAAAACAGAAAAAGTGGGGAGGTATATCGGCTATATACGATGTTGGAGGTCATGTTAAACCACAAAGCTTATGAGATGCCAGTACGTAGGTTACAAGTTCATGAAATCATGTCAGTAGCATTACATAAACATGTTATACATATGATTGACAAATATGCACACACGAACACAAAGACACGATATGCTTCTCACGATTATCAGTAGAACATAAAGACACGATATTTTGTGTGCAATCAGGCATAAACTTAATTCTTTTTTCTATAGATTTTGGTGCTTTTGTGCTGTTGGAACTCAGATTGGCTATCACGATTCAGTTTTACTGCCAATCATCAGGTTGGCCTTTTAAGCTTTTGTTTCAGACTGTGTGTGTGTATATATATATATATATATATATATATGATGTTATAAAACTTTATCAGCATCAGCTAGCTTATTCTCATATTGCTTTGATTTACAGCAAACACATGGATTTCATCGGCATGATCAGCACGTACGCTCAATCTTCACGGCCTCGATTGGAGTTATGTCAGGTAGATCATATGTTTTTACCTTTTTAGTTAGTTTGTACTGTTATGAAAATCTTTGAAAGTTTTCTTTGTATATGTCTGTATATTATACATTGTGTTCGTGTTATGAAATTTTTTGTAATGCTTTGTGTGTGTGTGTGTGTGTATATATATATAAATTGTGTTATTCTTGTGTATAAATTGTAGTATATATGCCGTGTTATGAAAAATATGTGCTATAGTTTCTGTTATATATATATATATATATATATATATATATATATATATATATATATATATATATATATATGCATGTGTATAAATATGTGCACACATAGATATAATTAGATACAGTTAAGGGCCGTGTTTGAATATGATTTAGATACGGCCAGTAGCCGTATGTTATCACTAGTGAGATACAGTATGTAGCCGTATCTAAAAATTTAACACGCCATTTTTTTTTATGGGTTTTTGCCGTGTTTAAGAGCTTTAGATACGGCTAAAAACACAGCTTAATTAGCATATATGGTGTATTGGAAGCTTCCTCAAAGGTACATCATTTTTCAGTATTAAAGTGAACTGACCTTATACAGCATTTAAAATGAATGTGAGTGATGTTTTTATCAGGTTACATTTCAAATTAATGTCTTTGTGTTGTGCAAATAGGTAATCCTATTAACTGTTACTGAACATGGTTAGACAATAACATGTTTGCATTTACATTAAGATACTACATAGATTTTTAAATAGCTGTAACAATAGATTAGTGATATATCTGTAAATTCATATCATCTAATTTATCACCATCTGTATTGTTGTTACAGAGTTGATTGATTAAGCATGAACCATAAATGCATAAATAGTGGTAATATTAATTTTTCTCTAGCTTTACAAACTGATGCAAGAATGGTTTAATAGAGCTTTATATAACTCAAATGATTTGAGTTTTTGATCCATACAAAGTACCATATACAGGTATGTATATAAGTAAAACATCAAACGACAAGCAATGATTAAAAAGAAAAATGGAAATTTTAAAGGTGGGTTTACTCATTGATGCATTTGGAAAGGTTAACATAGCCCTATATTTATCATGAAATTCTAGTGATTTAACTTATCATATACAGGTCCATGAATATATGTAAGATATCAACCAACAAAAGCATTCAAGTCGTGATCAAAGGGAATATGAATTTAAGGAGTGTACTCACCTATTCACCATTCATGTTTCCTTCCTTTAGTTTTATGTTCCAGGTTTTTGTATTCCTTAGTTCTCCTCTGTTCTTAGCTTTCCTGGTTCCAGTTTAACAAGTTAACTGTTTTGGAGCGTTTCCCATTTTCCAGGCTTTTTGTTTGCTCACATATCTTGCTTCCAGGTTATACATTTCTTTTTCCATTTTATTCTTGGGTTCATTGATGCGCTTGTGGGTGATATTATGCATATTTATAGATGAATAAAATGATACTTTATGGCCTTAGCTTTTGTAGGCAATAGGTAGGTTTTTACACTCTTGATGGAAAGCATTGTTTGGTCGTTTCTTATTTAATACTTCCAGCAGCTTGTTTCATTAGTGATTGAAATGAATGAAGGAAAGTGATAGATGGTGGATAGTTGCTTGGAAAGAAGCAACAATACTAGGTTGTTAGTTGTTCAAATAGCTTTAATTTGGTAAAAACCACTGCCATGTCAAAATTTAAGTTACATATATGTAAAGCTTTATGTGCAAAGTGTACTAACAAACTATACTTGTCTGCCAAGTATTTTTAAGCCATGTTCCTAGTTATGATTGGAAATGAATGCAACTATTATATTAGTTGTGCATTGGTTGTTTTTAAAAGAATGCAGCTATAGATTCAGCTGCGCCTAATGTAGTTGATTGACAATGGTTAGTTTAGGCTGTTTAGTAGGTTCTTCTTTTCCTAGGAAAAGATGCACAGAATTTCTTGTTTGATGTTCATATTTTTGTACAGCCATGAACCAAATACATTATAAAAATAAAGCTTAGTAGCCAAGCATTTTTCTTATTTAATGTTCTTATATTAAATGGTACATTCCAGGTACAAAAGCACATTCTTGCATTTCACTGTTGAATCTTTAGTACAACAAGGCTACGTCTTTTATTAATGAAATCTTCCTCTCATATGAAGTAAACTTCATATTTTACTTGAGTTGTTTATTTCATATCTCTTAAGTGATGTTTATTTGTAAGTTACATAAGTTTAAACCATTGTAAACACATAAAACAAAATATACAAGATACTACATACTAGTATATACACATATATTCACTTGTTATGGAATTACACAATATAAGTATATACATACAGAATTTTAAATAAAAAGATCGTAAAATTCTCTCTAATAATTAAATCCAATTTTTTTTCAAGAGTTAAAAGAAATATAAAAATACAAAACGAAACAAGAAATGTTTTCCTGCTTGTTTCACATTGGTAAAAATATTTTAAACCATTTAAATATATTATTCCCGAAATTTTTCTCAATATTTATTATTGACAATTAATATTTTATTAAATATTTTAACTCAATATAATAAACTATATTACAAAATCAGTCATAAACTAGGACGTTACTCCAAGGAAGGGTCGACCCATACGCTTTAGCGCGTTTTGGATCTCATTTCTTCATGCGTAATTAATTGTTTTGAATGTTGTTGGTTAACATTATTTTAATTTTCGAATTCTAAATCCTATGCATTAATTTTCTACCGTTTTTAATTTCTATGTGTTAATCCTTGTGACCATTATTCAAAATGTTTTTTTTTATTTCCTGTTTTATAAATTTTACTTCCCATTTCTGACATGCGTCTAATTTCAATTTCAAATGCAGTTATTTCTAAAATTTTATATATATTTATTTCTTGGTAACTTCAAATTTATAAATATGTTGACGTTAATAAATTTCCTTTACTTCATGATTTAATACTGCTTATGACGCGCGTTTACTTTAAAATTCAAACGTGTAATACTTTTGAAATGTGTATGTGTGTCTGTGTGTGTATATATATATGTGAAATAAATATGTGTGTTAACGTTGTAGAATTAATTCTCTGCTTTCAACTTAGTTGTTTCCATTTACTTCTCTTTTAGTGTTATTAATGACTTGCATTATCAATCAAAGGAATGTTGCAATTTAATGTTAATTACTTTTACTTTCTTGATTTATTTCAGTTTATTACACACGTTTGTCTACAAATTTCAAACGCATATTACTCCTGCAATTATTTTGATAATTTTATTATTTGAAATGCGGAGTGTTACAGAATATGAGTAAGTTTTTGTTTTTAGCTACAAAGATAGTCAAATTTTCTTGAATACATGATAAACTATAAGGAAAATATGAAAATGAGTTAATAAATTATTTATGATAAGTAATAGTTAAGAAACTCTATGATCAGGTTAAAATCTGAGGCTTGTGTTACATTGTTAAGTTTTCTTCTTAGATCAACTTTTAAGTTTTCTTGAGTGGTTTCGTTTTGATTCTTCTGTGGATTACGCATGTCATGGTGTGGCACTCGTCAATTTTGTAACCATTTGTGTTATGTTCAATACAATAGTCTCATGCCTTATTTGATTTGGACCGACCTTTTTCCGAAACGATTGATGTTGAGTGTTTCTATTTTCTGGTCACGTACTAGAAGCATCTTATCAATTCAGATAAACTTATCAACATGAGAATAAAAACATTGTAGTCCTTTGCATCCATGCAAGAAGAGCTCTTTCTAGAAGGGAGATTGTTCGGTTAACCAATAAGCGCATCGCCGTTGACTTTTCCCTATTGGTAGCATCTTTTACTTTGAGTCACTCAACGTGAAACCTTATTAGATAATTATTAAGTAACTCTAGTCCTTGCTTGATGTTAGCCAACTCATAAGGTTAAATAGTTGGATCTTGGCATGTGTGAACTATATTGAAAATTCAGAAGAGAATGGTTCCTAAGTGTCAACAGTAGTCCCTTGGTAATGCCTACACTATTTAGTAGTAGCTCCATGAAATATAGCTGGGAATGGTTTACATTTGGTACCCCAGAAATACTGTATAAACTGAAACTCTCAAAAATAACAAGATGATCACCTGGATCAGCGACTCTCTATAAGAGGAGGAATTTTAAGATCTATTGGAACTTCAGTATCCATAATTTCCTTAGTGAAGATAATTCCTTGTAATGTAGTATTTAATTTTGGACTCAAGGACTACCTTAACTTTGTACACAGCAGCATTTTGACTTCGTTTATGCATGGAATTCTAACCTCTTGTTCTTTTATTACGTGACATGCTGTAGAAGACTTTGTAGAATGTTTTCTTTGAAAACTCTCTTGGCATATCCATTCGCTATGCCATATCTTGAATTCTTAGTGATAGTTGCCATACCACTATGTTTGCCAAAAGGAAATTCGATGTAATATCATTTTCCAAAATCCATGATTAAGAAGCTTCCTGTTCGATATTTATCCATAATATCACCATTCTATCAAATCTTATTCCTTGTTTGATTATTTACAATAAAGAGAGAATAGAAGGCCAAAAGTTCAATCCCTTATTTTGAGGTCAAACAACATTAACAATAAATTTTGTTAACAACCCAAATCGGTAATAAGCTTGTCGATAAGGTATAGGCAGTAAGTTTGACTTAATCCAGAAGATCTTGATTGTATTTCAATAGGCATATCGAAGCGGTCGACAAGGAGTGGTTAATCTAGGAAGTAAGAGGCAGGAGGTATTTATCAGGTTGAAAGTAATATTATTGTCCACGTCGACAAGAGATGTCGATCAAGTCGATATAGTTCAAAGGGTTGAAATCAATCAAAAGATATTAGCTTAAGTCAAAGGAGCTTGTCGATCCCGTCGACAAGGTTCAGGGAATGTTAGGATTGAGTTGTGATGATTGCTGATTTAGTTGAGAAAGTTTTGTCGACTAAGTCCATGCGGTTTAGAATATGTAGCTCTGAGGCAGGTGGATTTTTCGCACTAATTGATGAAGGTTTGTTGATCTAATCGATAAGCTTTATGGTGTTATAGTTAAAGTAAGTGGATATTAAATTGTCGACAAGCTCTTAAACAATTAAGCCTTTATTCTAATAGTATTGAAGTATATAAGAACAAGTAAGAAGCACATGAAATTATTCACCTCCAAATTATTTTAGGGTTTCATAGAGGCGGGTTGAATACAATGATACTCGGTTGGCAGAGATTCCGAGATTCATCCCCCAAAAAGGTGCTCTTCCGCTTTTATTTATAAGGCAATAGGCATTGTCGCTTCAGTCCTTATCGATTCAATCGATATGGCATCTTGATTATAACTAATGAGTGCGATAAGACAAAAGACAATGATGACTACAACAAAGTTATGTGCGACAAGATTGGAAGCATGCTTAAAGAGGTTTATTCCTAAGACTTTAAAGCAGGCAAATAGACATTGTCGATATGATTCCTTGTTAGCTCATTCGATAAGCATCTTTCACAGGATAAAGGCGATAAGCACTTAACATATGTGGTTCCTTAACTGGTGGATCTTTCTTGTCGATGAGTTCTGGATGCATGTTACTCTATTATTGATGACGATCCTTTATCGACTGAGTCGATAAGTTCTAGATTCCTCCATCGACAGCAAGCCAATAACTATAGGCTTCGGTGACGATAAGAGAGAAGTATAATTGTTGGCAAGCGATAAGTACCTATGGTGACATGCAACAGGTGATAGGCTATTAGCTTGGACAATTGCTATAAGCAATAAGCACTAATAGTGTCGACAAGCAATAGGCCTTCCGGGGGAAAGGATTTATTCCCTTATGCCATATTCTTACGATAAACAATTAAACTATCACAACTTTGAATTTTTTCAGATTCGCATAGATGGCAAGCTATGACTTCTTATAATGGTTATAGCTCTTGAGTTCCGTTAAATCAAGGCGTGCGATAATCCTTTTCTTATTCCCCGAGTCGATAAGCTTTGAATACCACTAAAGATGGTAAGTGCCTCTAATGATGACAAGTGACAAGCAGGCTCCCTTCCTAACCTCCATTAGATTTATGCAGGCGATAAGCTTCTACCAACTCAATAGCAACAAGCCATGATCATCTTTATCATTATCGATCTGAACGATGCTAGAGTGATTATGGTTTGACATGATCCATGACTAGTTTTTAGTAATGAATTTGAGATGCACGTGATAGATCTTTTCTCATTTGATATGAATTTGAGCTTTTTTAATTATGTGTAATTCAGAATCAATTTTCGTGATGCTTTTGAAATGTATTTAATCGATTTTTCCCAGTCGATATGATATGTTTAGTTTTATATAATGCATAACCAATTTGGCTGGTATTTTGGGAGGCATTTGATGGATTCCATTATTTGTTATGAGTTCAAGTTTCTTTGCTTTTATATACCTTATGGAGCTTTTGAAACATATTTGATGTATTGTACAATTTCTTACAAATTCTGCTTCTTCACTTTTGTATACTCTGTAACTAGTTATTGGTGATGCTTTTGAGATGCACTTGATGGATTCTACTATTTATTATGAAATTGAGCATTTTTGCTGTTGAATTCCCCATAGCCACTTTTTGATAGTATTTTTGACACTCACTTGATGGATATATTGATTTATCTTGGTTTAAGCCTATTTGCTATTTTCATATCCCTAACCGTATTTGGTGGTACCTTTGAGACTCATTTGATGGATTTTACTGATTTATTTAAGGCTTTGTCATATTACTTACAATTCATTTATTGGTATTGCTTTTGAGACGCACTTGACGAGTTATGTTACTTATTTTCTAAGGTTGAGTTTTTTTGCTTTTGACGAGTCCATAGCCATGAGTGGTGGTGCTAAAGTAAAGCACTTGATGAATTTATCTAATTCGGTGTTAAGGTGAGCCAGCTACTTTGATAGACTTTAGTTTTTAGATTACTTATCACTTTCCAAGGTAGGCAAAGACCATTTAAAGCGTATGTCTGTCATGGAGTTTGTAGAAATTAAAAGCGTAGTACATCTTGTGAGACTTATGTTGTTAAAGCCCCGCTAAAACCCCATAAAATCTTTGTTATAGCACATATTTTCGTTGTTTTAATTTAGCGTGGATGAACGATCCACTATAAGCACTGTTATTTTCTACTGCACCCTCTAAACCAATGTTTTTTAGTATCTGCTTTAGCAATATTAATAAACAGAGACCGACTAGCCATTGAATCCAGTGTGCATAACTATGATATTCTTTATTTTTGTTATATAAAATTAGTTAATATTAGGTTCTTCTCTATAAACAATATAAGAATGATAATTAATTAATTTAAAATATTTGGCTCTGCATATAACGAACTTTTTTAGACCTTCCTTTACTTACAAACAAAATATTTTCAACCTTCGTTGTATCCTCGCTATTTCTCTACTTTATCTACAGTACCACCTTTTGCATCTCCAACATTATAAAATCGCTAAGCGTTTTAACTGCAGGGTGTAAAATTTGAAATCCAATCTTTATAGTCTAAAAGGTAATTGACTAGTTTGGTTAAATTCTGATTTCACTTCTTATGTACCAGTTCAATCAAAAGACACCGACATATATATATATATATATATATATATATATATACACATATATATATATATATATATAGCGAGCGTTTAATGGCACCCAAAACAGTGCAGCACCCCTAAATGCCCCCTGATTTCCACCACATATCCCGTTTCTCTCTCCCTCCACTCATTCTCTCACATCCCACTAACTTATACTACTATAAATACTGATTTCTATTGGGGGGCATTTGGGGTGCCATTGAATGCTCATATATATATATATATATATATATATATATATATATATATATATATATATATATATACACACACACACACACACACACACACACACACACACATCCAAGCTACTTTCATTTACTTCTTTTATTATTTAAACATTTTTGTTTAAATTAATGGTGGATTACTGGATAATTACCACAAAAGTCAAAGTTTTTTCATTGTATGACCTTAAACATTCTTTCTTGATGACAACACATTTTTACTAAATGTCTACTCATTGTGATTGACAAATTTAAGAGAATAAAACAACAGAACCCTCATTAATAATTAATAACATAGTTATTCTTCATTATCCTCATTTTGTAATTTTCTTCAAAAATAAACATATGTTTCAAAACACAAATCATACAAATCTCTAAATCTTTCGACTTAAGACAGTTGCACTAATTTGTTGCGCAGATCACATCATCGATTGTATCATAATTATATCAAATTTTGCTTTTAAGGGTTCGTTCGCAGCCACAACGTGGGACGTTCGAGAAGGTGCTCGCGTCCGACGCGTCCGACGCGAACGCTAATTACCTCGGTCAAATAGACCTTTCACGAAACATTGGAAATCTATCCGTTGGCGTCCGACGCGTCGGACGCCAACGGATAGATTTCCAATGTATCGATCCATCCTCTATAAAACCGTCTCCCCCTCACTTTTCTTTCACCAACCCGAGAATCCCTTCAAATACCCCCCAAAAAAGATTTTTTCACGCCATTTTTGCTGGAAAAAAAACACATTTTTTTTATACCGTTATGTTTATTTTGTAAGTCTCTATAACATTTTTTTTTCGATTTTCTCTGAATTTTTTTTTTTTTTTGGTAATGCAGATGTCTACTGCTTCTACCACCACTACCTCGCACTCGGTTGCATACTGGACGGAGAACGTGACTCTACATTTATAGATATTTGTGTAGAGTATCTAGTCGAGCGCGATTCTAGCGTCAGCAACTATTATGCAACAGTCGCGGCAGCGATGAACACCCGCTTTAATCTGGAGTATAGAGATACCTAGATTAGAAATAAATGGGATAACATGAAGAGGACATTTCGCGATTGAGACAGACTACTCAGGACGTCTAGCGGGGAATGGGATGCAGTTTTCGATTATTTGGGTGGTCCTGATGATTTCTGGGCTACCGGCGCTGGCAGATCGTACAGACGATTCAGGAAGAACCCCCGATGAAGTTCAAAGAGCAGGATCTTCTATTTGATGGTTGTTTGCATAAGCCTACTTGTGCGTACCAGATTCCTGATGTTGCGCCTCCTACTGCACCTGAACCTTCACCAGCACCCATGTCAGCTGCTTCGTTCACCGCTACCGAGGCCGATTATTATGGAGATTTGATAACTACCGGCGATCCTCCTTCTGATCGGTCCTCTAGGCACAGACAAGTAGAGCGTGGTAGCTCGAGCCGTCAGTTTTTAACCGATCATATTCAGCAGCTTGCTAACCGTTGTTACGAGCTTGTTCGGGGATCAGTAAATATGGAGTTGTGGGAGATTCTGATGATTTTTCGCAATGATCAGAAAAATGTGGAGATTGTTGAAATACTTTCTGATGAGTGTATACGTGGATTTATTACAACAGAGTTGAGCACATTACCACAACGTTGTCTATTTTAGCTTTTCATGTACTTGTTTTAATTTCCAATCTATTTGTGTTATCTATGTTTGTATTTCAGTTCTTGTAATGAAATGTTATTCGTTTTGTTTACGTAATCGTGTTTAACTAATTCATAACAATTAATTTAACAATTAAATACCCCGCTCAAAAACCCCGTTCGTAGCTAAAAACACATTTCACATTCGTTACAGTATCATGCTCAAATACCCCGTTTCCGTTCGTCAAGAATACACCCTAAGTCAGTGACTTTATATACGGCACGGTACCTGTGGCTCTTTTTCCTTATTGTTACCCATAAATTTTCCAACAGAACGGTACTGAAACGGGATCCTTTTCTATATTTTGCTGAAATACAAAGTAGGTCCCACTCCAAAATAGTCAAAGTAGTAGGCACGCGTCATTACAGTCGTTCTCCAAAGTTCCCCTCCAACTATGGTACCAAAGCTCTTCGTCATGCACAGCTTAATCAACAACATTTTTTGAAACATCACCGAAAACAACATAATGTTGTAAATAACTATTCATTATTACCTAACAATACAACAAATATTGTTGAACATTTAAACAATGCAATACAAACATTCATTGTCTGAATTCTTCCTCAAAGAGCACTTTTAAACAGCTCCCGGCCAATGATTAACCTTCTTATCTCACTTGTCCCAGCACCAATTTCGTAAAGTTTTGCGTCCCTCAGGAGACGACCAGTGGGATACTCGTTTACGTAGCCATTGCCGCCTAGACATTGAATAGCCTGCCATGACAAAACGAAAATTTTACTATCTAGTAAAATGGTACTAACTTAAACTGGCAGTTTCGTATGCCTGATTCCTGAAGAATCAAAAATCAAGATATAAGGGGAAAAAATAAGAAACATAATTAAATAGGAGTAAATAAAGCTTTAAGTTAACTGTACAAAATTGGCAAGGAAGAGGGAATTTAATAGAAACAAAGAGGAACCAAGGTTAGGGAATGGACTGCCGAAACAAAAAGGTTATTCCTTGCATGTAACATACATTCGCATTGATGTTATATCTCATTTCCCAGTAGAGGTTATCCAGTAAGGAAAAGAAAAAGAAAAAAAATTGTAACATATTATGACAATTCATATGAGACGATGATACAAAACATGAACACTAGGCCCTGATTAATGAAATTGTTGATGATATGGGCATCAGTACATCAGACCCAAGTTAATGTTAGCGACCCACCGGGTGATTACTAAGAAATTTTCATTAATCCTGTAATCATGTAATGCTGCATGCTATTTTTCATAGTTTAGCAATCGCTATTATACCTGCAGAGCAACCTGGGTGGCCTTTTCTGCAGCAAAAAGTATAACCCCAGCACAGTCCTGTAATACGCATACAAATAATGGAATGTGGTCAAACAACAAACATCTAATATCAAGTAGAAAAGGGACCATCTTGATCTTAATTGTTCCCATCTAAAATATGAGTGACTTGTTATACATACATTAAATGTGTCCTTATAAGCCAAACATATTGAAAATAAACGACACTATAGGATGAATTGAAGTGGATGAACATAACTTTGAAGCGCAAATCGAAGGTGGAAGAAATGGCAATTCAGGAGTAGGAATTGCCTGAGCAGCACAGCGCAAACGGATGGGGCGTTTGACCAGACGTCTGAGGTGGGTGCTTTAGAAAGCAAAAAAGCAGAACCAGACGTTTGGCCACTCCAGGCCAAACGTCTTGTGCCAACTCAGACGTCTGACCTAGTCGGTCAGATGTCTAGCCACTGGAATTGAAAATTCCAGTGGATGTGGCCAGACGTTTGACCATTTAGGTCAGACGCCTGAGCCGATTTCCGAGACCTGGGTGATTAGTGAAGTGTTCAGGGACATTTGGGTCATTTGTCTGGATTATTAATCTGTGCTATTTTCAGATATGAAAGAGTGTGTGAATCTAATAATCAAACTAAAGGTTTTATCCTCCATTTATTAGAGTTTAGGTAATCCTAATAATTCATCAATTCTTATCTTCACAAAATCAAATTCTTTGTAAATTATTATGAACATTGTAATCAATCTCTTGTACTCTTTTCATTAGTATTAATAAAACCACTATAAATTGTGTGTGATTTATTTATTATTATTACTCGTTATATTGCTTGTTGATTGTTGTGATCGGTTATTGAATTCATCGTGCTTGAGTTTGAGATATTAATTGGTTGTTACACTTCTATCACGATCTAACTCATTTCCGATGCGTTGGGTTTTAATTTGAGCGATCTCAAACAGGAAAACTTCACAACATTTGATATCATAGCTTTTAGATGATAGTAGGTGTTTGTGAAAATGCCAGAATTGGAAAATAGTTCGGGAAGTCTTTCAATGATTAGTCCAAATAGTGTAAAGTTGTATGTACGTGGATTGTATGCGGCTTCGGAATCACAATTGGTTATTGACAAGTGAAATGGTGATAATGATTTTGAAAAGTGACGGTGATATATGAAAACGGTTCCTAGATGGAAAGATTACATCAAGTAGTGTTTGGTACACATGCTACCGAAGGACATCTCGGATGTAGAGAGAGGAGACGGAGAAGTGGGCATTTATTACACTTCAACTTGCTACGGGACATAATGTTATCTCTGAAATTAATGGTGGGACGACTGCTAAGGGTATCTGAGACAAATTAAAGAACTTATACATGAAGAAGTCACTTACTTAATCGTTTGATCTTGTTGCGAACGTTTTTAACTTATAAAACGAAAGAGGGAACTTCGCTAAAGGTGCACTTGAATATATTTGATGATTTGCTAACAAAGATGAAGGCGATAGATTTGAAAATTGAGGAAAAACAGAAGGCGGTAATATTGTTATGTTCGTTGTCAGGCAGTTACACGAGTTTCTCAGATAGTTTGATCATGTGCAGTTTATTCCCCGTTATTGCCCCGGTATATCCCTGCTATATCCTATAGCGGATTTCTACCGCTACGATATTTTCAAATAGCCTGTGAAATAATCTTCTCACTTTAAGCCCCGCTATATTTTGACATTCCCGACATATCCCATTATTTCAGCTATATTTCACTATTCCAACTACATCTTTATAAAAGAAATAAATTAAAAAAGTAACATTTACACATTATCGGCTATATTCCACTATATACCACATTGAGTCCGCTAAGCGCTTTGACTGCACAGGAACTTTGATCCATAGTCGGGATTAACAGACGTTGGCTGATGTCAAGACGGGTCTTCTTAGTGAAGAATTGCGAGATCAAATGCAGGAGTTGAGTGTTGGAGGTAGTAGTGCCGATAATGGTCAAGGCTTATTTGTGGAGAATAAGATATATGTGAAAAAGGATAGCCGGATGCCTTCCAAATCAGGGAATTCCAGTTGGTGAGGAAAGTCGAAGGAGATGAAAGGCAAGTCATGTACTCATAAGAAGCTTGGTTAATGGAAGAATGAGCTTCCGGACAAGGAGAAGGCAAAGAAAGAAGCAGCATCTTCATCGTTTGCGGCGGAGGGAAGTGTGGGTGAAGGAGAAGTATATGTTTTAATGGCGATAACATCAGACGTTTCGGGTAGCGATTGGGTGATCGGTTCGAGGGTTCATTAGAAAAGGGTGGTTATTTTATTTTACGCTCATTAGAAAATTCTGCTTACACTTTTATTGGTAGCTGAGATTCACTGTTCACGAACAAGTGATGATTTGCCAACAAAGGCAGCTCAAGTGTTCAAGAATAATTATACATCAAAAAGAATTTTATATTTATTACTTTATATAAGATGTAAGTGGTGCAGGTTATATATGGCTATAAATTAATGTAATGTTTAACTGGACAATGAAGACCAACATAGCATCCAGTGAAAAACAAATGATATATTTAAGCAACCAATTAGTGCATAAAATAATACGAAACATCTAATTAGGATACGTGTAGTTAGTCTAAGAAAAGCATTACATGTAAATGTGAATCAGCAATATATGAAGCGATGAGGTGGTTCCAACAACAATGTGTTATAATGATAAGTAAAAAAACTTAAACGAAATATTACATAAATTGGAAGCTCATATGCTGGAATCAACAACAATTGTAATGAAAAAGCAAGAATACCTTGCGATCAACATTTACATTATCACAGTCCCTAGCAGTGGAGTAGACAAATGCTCTGATAAAACAACGAAATGTTATAAGTTATATGGTTGATAATATTTAAAGAGCAGAATAAATGCATAAATTGATCATACCTTGATGATTGTAAGGAAGTATACATGTCAGCCAATTTTCCCTGTGGTTTTGTTCTCTGATCGGTTAGCTTGCATAACCAGATAATTATTATTTTAAGATTGGGGAGGGGGGGGGGGGAGGGGTTGTGGGAAATTTCGGTTATAAAAAGAAATAAAATACTATGTAGTCGTTTTCAATATAGCATTATTACACAAAGCTGGTGTTCCATTGCATATACACAAAAGGTCCATATTTCCCTAAAATAATAATATGCAAAACTAAATATAGTATTACACTTAATTCATTATTTTTCAGAACAGAAATTACATTAAAAAATTCCCAAAAATTCAGTGGTGGGTAAAACCGTAAAATTAATAAATTAACACTATCAATCGGTTGTAAAGCACAAATCAATTAAAGCTTTTAAAAGATGCAATAGCTGGAAAGTGCAAACTTATTTCCACTTCTACAAAAATGAAAGATCAATTTTCTTAATAAATGATTTCTCAAACATGATGAGGAGATAACAGTAATTTGATTCTCGTTATAATAGCAATAAACATGTATAAAGCACAAAACAATTTGTGTTCAACCCGCTATTTACAATAAATCCTTAAATTTCAACAAAGGGAAAACCAAACAGATTGCATCCACACACACATGAAGAACCTGATATTTTCAAAAATTGCAAGTTGAACAAATTTTTTACATACACTCTAGTTGATTTCATTTATAAAAGTAATATATATCTGTCTGAAAACCACAAATGAGCTTTTGCTAGTACATTCCACATTCCAAAAAAATTGATGATGGCAGCGATGCAAATAGTACAAGGAAACAATACATTAAAAATTGAAACATATATACAATTATTTTGTCCTTGTGTAAACGGTGCATCAAAATAGGGACTAATCTTTTTTCCTCTTGTTTAATTGCATACTTGTATAAATTGAAATTCACCAATTGGTGTGCCGAACTGCTCGCGTTGCTTAACATAAGGAAGAACCACATCAAAGCATGCTTGCATGAGCCCTACTGGACCAGCAGCCAGTACAAGCCTCTCCAAATCCAATCCCGACATCATCACATAAACTCCTGAGATTAATGAAAGCACTCATGATAACTCCGTAATGAAAATCACTAATCTTTAATATCAGTTCAAATAGGTACAAAGACGCCTAAAATGTGTCTCCAGTGTTTAGCAACATTGTGCACTTAACGTGATTGATGTCCAAGAAATTAATTTAACTATATTAACAAGGCACTGCCACAGTTTATCAAATCCAGATGAGCGGCTATTAACAGTATCACTGAAGTATAATAGACATAATGTAAATGTCATAGGATGCACGATGCACCTAGTTAAAATTTTGCAGTTAATTATCTTTCATAATAGTTGTCTAGCAAGCACAAACTTTTGTTCCAACCGTGAACTTTCAAAGTTGCTATATATTACTTAAAAATAGCATGTAACAATTGGTCTTTTTTACAAAATTCAAAATGCATTTCTACAAATACTAACAAATCTTAATAGCACTTAAAAATAGGACCTAACAAATAAATAGTCTTTACAACATCGTTTTTTATTTATTAAAAACATATATAAAAATTAAAACAAATAAAAAATTAGATATCATAACTTAGAGATAAATTTCAAACTGATTACACATGATTTCAACGCAAACAATATAATTAAATGTTCATACATATCATTTTATCTTGAACATGTTAAACATATACAGTTTTTTAAAAACATAATCCACGCACAAAACATGTGTATAGTGATATGCGAAGCGATTGCTGTAACGCTCGTTGTCAGTAATATTAATCGTAATAGTTTTTGCTGCCGCGACAATGGTTGAAGCATGATTCAGTAAAATCTCGGTTAAGCATCTTCTATTAGTATAATGATCCAATACTCAATAAGACTTTAAACTTTTAACGATCAACAAAAAATTAGATCACTATGTGGTTGCATTGAAACTATAAATTCAGACACGATGTGCGTAAATTCACATCACCTAACATATAAAATTCTATTAAAATTCGTTATAAATATTTGTTAAATTGATAATTAAAAAAATACATATATTTGTAAATTTTCAATAAACCTTTGATTATGTAGTTTTGGTTCACGTGTCACTATGTGTGTGTGTGCGCGCACGCACATGTGTATGTGTGAGTGTGTGTGTGTGTGTGTGTGTATATATATATATACGCACATATACATATATATATAAGTGTTTTAAAACACGCGCTTGAGCCGAGGCGTGAGCAAAAACGCCTTGAGGTGCAACTCGGGAGCGTTTTGCTTCTGAGGCTTAAGCTCAACCAATCGAGATGTGAAAAACGCAAAAAACGTACGCATCAGCACCTCAATTGGCTGAAGCATACGTATATAAAAAAATCTGACCGCTCTGACTTTTTATTCTTCGTTTTTGCCCTATCGCATGTATTCAGACCGAAAAAAAGTACTTGAGCTTGAAATCTTTGTATTGGAAACTCGATTCAACTGGAATTGAGCTCGATGCCTGGGATCGTGCTCGATTCTGACTAAGGAATCGAGTTTGATTCCAGTATTGGAATCGAACACGATTCCAATGATGTTATCGAGCTTGATTCATTTTTTTATTTTATTGTAAAAAAAATTGTCTTTTATTTTGTTGTATTTTTAATTTAGCAGCCTTTGTTTAGTTGGTTCTTAATTTCTATTGTTGGCTAGGTTAATTTGAAATGAACAAACCGAATGTTGTATGGAATCGGTTAAAAATTAAGTATATGTGTTACGTTTTTTCTCTACCCAAGAGGCTTACGCCTCGCCTCACAGACCCGAAAACGCCTCATGTACTCCTTTTGCGATTTAAAACACACACACACACACACACACACATATATATATATGTGTGTGTGTGTGTGTGTGTGTGTGTGTGTGTGTGAGAGAAGCATCCAAAACACCCATATTTGATAGCACCTCGTTTTAGACCACAAATTTATATTTAAATAAGTTAGTGGAAAGAGAGAGAGATTAGTGAAAAGAGTGAGAAACGGGAATGTGGTGAAAATCAGGGACGTTACATGGATGTTGCACTGTTTCGGGTGTTGCTGATTCTATATATACAAACATATATGTGCGTGTGTGTATGTTGTAGACTTGTCTAAAAAATGTTAAATAAGTTCTGAAAATGTTAAATAAGTTTTCCTTTCATAGAAATCTATTTAGTAGGCATGTGCAAAAAGTACAAAATGGACAAGATATCACATTAAATTGTCGGTTTTAATCAATGGAGTGCAAATAGATCGACTGAAGGTTGAAGTTTAGTTGAAGAGTGAAAGAGATAATGCAATGGAGTCGAAACCGGTTCGACGTGATTCAAATCAACCAATTGACCATCCATCGGTTCTCATACCACTTTTGGATTTTGGTTTTTCAAACCAACATGGTTGGATCATGTCCAAGCACTCATCGACCTGTGGCTATCAAATGAGTTGGCCAAGGCCTTTCAGAAGAATCTCTTAATGTTCCTTCACGACCAACTCGTATTTAAACATCACCGTACCCTTCAATTTATTACCGATGTAGGACTATCTTTGATCTACAACAACCTTCACTTCATGCATGCGAGACAACTCAAAACAGTAGAAACTATAAAGGATATTTTTGGTATTTCAAAAATACCGTTAAGAATGCCTTGCATGATTGGAAGTTGGAGACGGTTTGGTAATGGAATGGTCCAATATCGCTAAACAACTTGAAAATGTTGTGTATAAATATGAATTGGTAAACACACAATGTTGATGGTTCATTTTGTTACACTAGCTTTTGCCAACTTAGATGCACACATATGTAAGAGATGGAATAGTTTGGTCAGACTGTCAAAACTCAACATTGTATCAGAGCCGAATGTTACAATATGGGTCATACAAACAAGATAACGTAGCTTTCAAATTACTAGAAAGGTGTGTGAATTAAGGGAAAGATCGTCAGAATTCTCTTGCAAGACTGGAAATTGAAAGACGTTTAGGAAACAGAATAATCCTACAGTGATAAAAACTTGAAGATCTAGTGTATGAATATAAGTTGATAGCTACATCACATTGCAAATTACTTTTGTTAGACTAGTGCTTGTCAACTCATATGCATGTTAGATTGTCTCGCATGTTGTTAAGGACAAATGACGGGTTGGAATTAATAGTTCCACATCATGGAATAAATTGAAGGAGTTGAGTACAAATATGAGTTAGTAGACACGTAACAACAGGGATTCCTTTTGTTATATGGGAGTTGTGTGTCAGCTCATATGCATACAAGGAATGGGGGCTTTGTTCCGACTGTCGTTACATAACAGCGGTATCAGAGTCGAAAGTTCGGACTGGGCCATGCAGGCAAGGCAGTGCTCTCAAAAGATACTCGTAGGATGCGAGTCAAGGGGGAGACTGTTAGGATTGTCTTGCATGTTCTTAAGGAGGAATGATAGTTTGGATACAATAGTCTCACATCACGGAATATATTGAAGGAGTTGTGTACAAATATGAGCTGGTCGGCACGTAACATCAGGGATTCCTTTTGTTATATGGGAGTTGTGTGCCAGTTCATATGCGTGCAAGGAAGAGGGGCTTTGTTCCGACCGTCGTTTCATAACAGCGATATCGGAGCCGAAGTTTATGGACTGGGCCATGCAGGTAAGGCAGTGCTCTCAAAAGATACTCGTAGGATGCGAGCCAAGGGGGAGACTGTTAGGATTGTCTCGCATATTATTAAGGAGGAATGACGGGTTGGAGTTAATAGTCTCACATCACAGAATATATTGAAGGATTTGTGTATAAATATGAGCTGGTAAGCACGTAACATCAGGGATTTCTTTTGTTATATGAGAGTTGTGTGCCAGCTCATATGCGTGCAAGGAGGGGGGCTTTGTTCCGACTGTCGTTACATAACAATGCATACATCGCATGTGATGTAGGAGATGAAAGAATCTGGTCAAACCTTTGAAACTCAACAAACACACCATTGAACCTTACAAAATTTGTTCATTTATAAATGGTAGTTATGAAAATGATGAAATTTTGAGCACAAAGGGCTAAGATTTAGATAATTTTATACTTCAAGCTGCTTGTAAACAATGATTTAGAGGAATTAAAGAGTTAAAACTCTGAGCCAAAAAGAAGATTTCAAACACTAGAAAAGACTACAGAAACAGAAGGTAAAACCGCAATTTTGAAGATCATTTGGACACATGGTACAATATTCCAGGATATAATGTAAAGTACACAAGGCAAATTGCTAAGATATGACAATCAGTTTTTCTTATATAGCAACTGCATCATAATAATGAAAACACAATAGAAAAAATTAGGACCTTAACACCATGAGTCTTATGCAGGGCTTGCCTACTAACAAGAAAAAAAAAAGTTAACAATTTTTAGATAGACAATGATGGTTTCACCTATTAGTTGGACTAATGTTGGCATCGCTTTATTAACTGGACAACGTTGGTTCCTCCATTTACATACACAACATCGGCGAACTATAGTGAAAACAATATCCTTGTTGATTTATGAATAATATCTGTGAAAAAAGGATGCATATGTATATATGGTTGGAAAAATCACTATGCAAACGCTATGCGGTGGTGGGCATAGATTAGGAATTCATCAGTTAAATGGGATTTAATCGAAGATTGAGTACTAAATTTATATGATTCAAATGTGTCAATTTTTATGTCATATTGAACAGGAGCTCAAGAGAAACTAGAGGTCATTTAGAGCTACAGAGCAGAAGTTTTTGAAGTTTAAAGTTTAGAAGAAAATTGGTCAATAAACTGGGAAGCTCAACGGTAAACCGGTATCACCCTTGGTTGTTAACTGTTCAATGCCCTAAGGGTGTTAAATTGGTTCATTCGACCAACTGGTCAACTGCTAACTCTCCAGCGACCGACCAGTCATGTCTCCAACTTATATTTGTAGGTGTTGCGTTGTATATTTTCTGGTTAAACTCCATAACAACAGTAATAAATCTCTTGACTTCATCCAGATGTTCTAGCTAGATATTATATAGAACACCATAATCAACCCAATTTCTTCTCTAATGTGATATCTCTAAAAAATAATGGAGGCTTTCTATATTTGTTGAATGCTAATTGCAACTCCGAACATCTTATAGAGATTGAAGACATTCTCCACTTTATTGTAATGTATAATATTTGATCTAGTGTTCATAAACTCTTGTAATTGTTGAAATGAATAAAGAAATTGTTGGTCTCTATGGACTCAAAGTGGATCTGATCAACACACGTTAAATATCTCATGTTCTTTTGATGTGTTAGGATTTGTGTTGAGAGTCGTATACATAGTATTAGTTGTAATTGGTGGATAATCAACAAGCTAGATTTTTGGTTTTTCGCAAAAAAAGGTGGACAATGCACGAGGCTTCCATGCAATAGCAGGCTCTAGGTAGGTAGACAATGTACGAAGTCTTTCCCTCGCATTGCAAAGAGGTTGTTTCCAAATTCAAACATGGTCGCTCAGGTCACCATGTGGGTGACCTAACCATTGCGCCAAGGCTTAATAAAAATCACATTTGGTCGTTTCAAATATCATAGTACCATGAAGAAAAATACATCATAGGGGTTTCTACAATTTAGTGTTGAACTAATCCAATATGGCCGTCCTAAAAACACGAAAGCATATGAAATGCATAAACATGATCATCCGTGACCTACATTTCATGATTATTGATTGCTCTGGAAAAAACCATGATTATAAATGTCTATGGTGAACAATACACATTACTTTTCATCATTTGCACGTAAGACTTAGAAGTCATTGTAGATTTAGAGTAGAACATGGAATCATATGAATCACTTGAACAATTCAATATGCACGATACTTTCAATTAATTGTAATGGTAGGCAAATTTGTGTTTATCACAAGGTTTAATACAATATTGGAAAATATATCCTAAGTTTATATGAGATAATGATTCGTAGAATATATGCAACAGTGTCGCATGACCCACTCATACAATCAGATGCAGTGTTATTAATGGCGTAAAAAGGCGCAAAACCTCATGTAGCCTTAGTGCATGGCGCGACAAATGCCATGTGCCTTTTTAATTTGCTGCATGTTTAATTATTTTTCAATAAATTTAACATTTAACAAAAAAAAAAAAAAAAAAAAACCCTATATTTTTTGGTAGAACATATGCAAGAAAGATTTTTATCCAAAAAAAAAAACATAATCAAATATAATATCATAAATATAGAATTTCAAATACAATAATTTTCAAATTTAAAATAACAATATATTACTGATAAACTAGAAATCTGAATCTGATTCAACAATTATATTTTTCAAATCAATGTCTGCATCATCGGATTCATAAGCTTCAACATCTTCCTCATCCGTATCATTTAAATTTGTTTCTTTTTCGTGAATATGTAAAAGAGTCGAAGTAGATGCTAAAAAACCTCCTGATGTGGATGTTCTTCTACATTGATATATAGCTTCCTCTACACCTGTTGCTCTAGCAGCAACGCCCCAAGTCCAGTCATTGTCATCATCAAATACAAGCTCATCTTCAGCATTAGATGCATCATTCATATTTTCCATCAACCATTCATTACAATCATCAACATCATTCAAAAATATTGGATCAACGATGTCACAAATGTTATACCTTATCTTTAATGCTCGATTTTATTTAACAAATACCAAATCATAAAATATTTTTATGTTTCAGACAAATCGTACAAAGATATTGGACATACTTTACAAATGCATTTTTTTAATCTAAGTGTGTGCTTCAAAGCTGCCCGAATTTTTATTTTTTGAGAATGTTTTCTCTTCCTCCAAAGTTGCTTCTCTTGATTATCGTTCATATATTCTCAGTCTCATCCGTTTGCTTATGCATCTACACTAGACAATATTTATGATCTTTTATACATTACATTATATATTTCTAACAATAATAAAATGAATTTAAACTATGTCGTATAATAAAACATACATCAATTTTAAATGTCGGCATGCTAAGGTCAGTTAATTACATAATTGTAGAGTTATTTACTCGTTGATGATAATTGAATATATGATGTAATTTCATATAACTGAAAAACAGATATTACTAAAGTTATTCACATTTTATGACATTATGATAATAGTAATAATAGTGGTAGCGATGGTGGTTATAGTGATGTAACAATATTTGTAGTAGTAGTTATTGTAGTTTGAAATGCCAAAAAAACAAAGAACCATAAAATAAAGAAATAGTTATTGCAGTTTGAAAAAAAAATCCATAAAATAAAATAAAAGGCACGCCATTTTGCGTTGTGCGCCATTTGCATCATTTGATGTGCCTTTTCATATGCATCGCGCCATAAACAAAAATGACACAAACGATGGGCCACGGCGCGCGGGTTTCACAGAGCACCAAAGAAAGATTATTTTGAAAGTTGAAACACTTTTTGATAATAAAAAAACAAAACAAAGACCAAAACAAAAAAGTAAGTAAAAGGAATACATGCGCACACACACATCTTAATATATACTAAAGCAGAAGCCACTGAGCCTACGTGGCAGCATCACATCCACTAATTCCTTCATTTTCCCGCCAAAATGTTCCTCCCGTTACTTTTTCCGTTAATTTCACGTTACTTTACTTTTTCTACGTTAAGTGTAATTATTACTGTTTTATGCGCCAAAACCACTTATATTTTTTTAATCGGCTTTTACACAGTTCTTTGCATATTATTTTTTCCAGTTTGGCTTCTCCCTCACGATTCTTCTTCTGCTCACTCCACTTCCCTCATGATTCTTCTTCGTATTTTTTTATTTTCAGTTTGGCTTCTCCCCTCTTCTTGATTCTTCTTCTGCTCGGTTATCGCAAGTCCGAGATCCTTCCACAGCAATCGCCAAATATATTTTTTCTTCTGCAAATTCGTTCTTTCCATCAACTTCTTTCCATGTGATGCTACTTTAACAATCTTCCTCATTAAGTAATGCCTAGGAAGTCATCCTTTCCTTGTAACGACCCGGATTTTCAGCCGTTGAGTTCTGAATATTTAAATTTGTTTTAAATATTTTATTTGAATTATATATAGGAATTTATTTAATAAAACGATATTTAAACGTATAATTTATAATATGATTAAAACGAGCTCGAAATAGTCGCGGTAGTTCGTAATTTACGTCTTGAACTTCAATTGGATATACAGGATCCGATATAAGTCGGGTTTCTTCGAAACAAGAAATGTTGAAATCCATTTAGCTATATTTTTCTAATGAAAGAGAAAAATCAAGATTTCGTATTTTAGATTGTAAGTTACGTCCAAATCAAATTTTCAGAAAGTCGTTGTGCAGTCATGTATAAGCCGTAACAGTTTGTTTAATATAATTAAATATTGATTTCGATCTTGGACAAGCCCTTTGAAACGTAAATATAATTTAATTTTTAGAATTTTACTGTAATTTTAATTCACAAAATAAGCTACTTTTTATTTTGAGTATTTTTGCACCCTATATCAATATTTTGGGGTTTCACAATATGAGTTAACCTACCGATATTATTATATTTTTGGGATCGTAAAGCTTTGTTTGTCACTATTATATTTTTATCTTTATCCGCAACAGCTCGTATGCAAACGAAGTTATATGTAAACGCATATTTCTAGACTTCATTAAACATATAATAAGTTACGATTACTCCCCTGAGAACTCTTTACCCAAACCAACATTTGTGGCCCAAGAGAGAGTAAACATTTGACTTATACTAAGGAATTCAATATATTGGGAATCACGTTTTCAATTAAAATGTTTTGAAACAAAAGGAAGAAAAACTCTACTTTTTCCTGTACGTTTAAATCAGCGTGACATCCAAACTAATCAACCGTGCTCTACAAGCTTTTCATCTCCGTGTCTCCCAAGTAATTTCAACACTGTGCGCCTCAAGCTATCAAACACCGTGCACTTCAAGCTGTATCTCCTTTAAAACCATCACGCCACAATCCCTAACTTCCCCAAATTCACTTCTGAGTCTTCCGTCCTCTGTTCATTTCTTTAATGAACGAAATAAAATCGTCACTTCAAGAATAAATTAGAAATCTAATACGCACTAAAATCATTTGAAGCCAATCCACTGAACACGCAAAGTTGCCGCTTTACATAAGTATTATTTGATCTGGTGTTGGTCGTTGCTCAATCTTCGGGTACAGCAAACGTTGGGCTAGATTCGCGGCGAAGATGATGTAGTTGGCTCATTTCTGAGTTCTAATTTGGGATCGCGGTAGCAAGTAGGTGGGCTTGTGGAAGTTTTGACGAGTTTGGCGAATATTTTGATCGCTTTATTATCTGTATGCGTGGAGGGGAGGTTGCGAGGCAGAGTGAATCTTGCCTGGAGCTGTTAACGGGTCAACAAGGAAGAAAGGTGAGACTTCTTTTGGTTTGTGAAATTCATGAAGTAAATATTGTATTCATGCTTGTGAGCTTAAGTGGGAGATTTGGGTTCATCTTGGTTAGTCGTACTTCAGTAATCTGACATGGCTACAGTGGCAATTTGAAGATGGCAAGTACTGTTGAAATAGGAATAATATTTAAAATATGATTAAAGGGGAACCCTAACAGTGTACGCATGTTATGGGTTTAATAGGAAACTGGGAAAGATATGGCATTGAGGTGGACATAGATCTTTCGGTTTTGTTGATAATACTATTGTGACAATGAAGAGATTACAGTTGTGAGACTTGGAGTGAAGAATGAACTGATGTCGTAATGTTTTTGATGAGGCTGAGGGTGGCATATGTCAGTGATATGGTATTAGGACGAAGTTCTGTGTACGGTTTGTAAGTGGGGAGCAACATAGTGTTTCCAGTTTATGAAATAAGGAAGTGTAGAAGGGGATTGAGGGATAGGGAGTACGGTAACGATGAACTGTTCCTGTAACCGCGAAATGAAGGATGGGGACGCAGTTCTTGATCAACGATTAGGAAGGTGGATAAAGGCATGTGTGATGTAAACATTGAGGGGTGGTTCTATTGGTAATGTTTGGTTCAAAGTTTCTTTCTGTAGCAAGGAAACAGAAGTATACAAAAGAGAAAAATAAAGAAGATGTTGTGATGGGTCATAACAAGGAAAAATGTGATTAGAATTATTTAAAGGGAAATGGGATTTATATGATTGGGAAGAAGAAATAGGGAGAGAGCGAGTTTGTGGGTTGCCTGAATAGAAAGAAAGTAAAGTGTCATTAATTACAATAGAAATGGTACTTGAATTTCAACGGCCAGAAGTCACGTTCATAGTGAACAGCAGGTCAAGTCTTTTAGTGTGAATTAAATGGGAGTCGCATTTCACGGGGTAAGCCTAAATCATGATATACGATGGTAATTATAAATGAAGTGGTTAATGATTTATATAATTATAATTTAAGTTAAAACGTATAATGTTGATATCTATTTCACTCGTTAACAGAATCTGACGATATCGGTCACGTTGGGATCGTAATGAGGAAATCTACATTGTGGAATCGATTTCCTGAGAAATAAGCTAGTGGAGTTTCATGATGAAATCAAACGTCTATTTGATTTTAAATGAAACAAAAAGCAGAGTCATCAACTGCGAACCAAGGTGAGTAAACTCACTATCTCTGACTCGTTTATATTTTTATAAACGAGTTTTTATAAACGAGTTTGGATGAATGGCTGATAAAATTGGTTGAATTAGATATATCATTGATCGTTTTATAATTCTCTTCACCATGCTATTTCATATTGATGTGAAAATAATATTATTGATGTTGATTAACATTTGTGGATGCAGAGAAACAGGTTGGAGGGATCCAATTAGGTTCCTCAATATTTATATTACTGTTTTTCCTTGATTGTGATGTGTGATGTGATATATATAATCGGTGATGGACTTCGTTGTGTTTGAACTGCCCTAGCCCAGAATTTTGTTATTTAAATACCGTAAAATAATTTTGAATATAGAAAATGAAATTTGAGTTCTAAAAAGGAATTCATTTTCAAAAATAGAAATGTAATTTCAAATAGAGTTGAAAATAGAAACATGTTCAAGTGGATAAATCAAGTTGTTATGAATAAGAATATAATTTAAGTGAATTATTAATCATTGAATGAATTGAAATATAAGTTCAAATATGAAATTTATATGGAAAATTGGAAAATGGTCTTAAAACCAATATTTGAAATTAATTTAACGAAGGGTGTTAAATATTAGTTAATCTTCAATTAACTATAATTAAAATAATTATCGAATTGGTTAGTGTTAATAAAGTAAATTATTATTTAGTAAGCTTTTAAAAGCGGTAATTATACTATTTTTTTTTAATAGCAAAGTTAACTATTTTTATTATAGTTAATAATAAAGTTAATTGTAATTTTAATTAATAATAATTAAAAACAATGATTTTAATTGGAGATTCAATTAAGAAATGATTTAGCGACATTATAGTTTGATCAAGGAGGTGATAAGAATTTCATAAAGGGACTTGTAATCCAAGTTTTAAATGAAAATTTGTAAATGGGATTTGTTGGGAAAACACAAAGATTTAAACAAGGCTTTTTGTTAAATTTTAAATTATGGAAAGAAATTTCAATGGAAAGCGGATTTTATCCTTATATACCCTTTACCTTACGGTTTCGATAAACAGAATGGTATAGGTATGCATTGTTTAAATCTAGACATTTTGACTATCTTTAGAAATGAACAACGGAGGCGTGTGCGTCGCACACGGTACTTTATTCAAAACAGCGATTTAACGCTGTCGTTATAATAAATGTTTTGTAAATCTAAACAGTGATCTTAACACTATTGTTATAATACATGTTTTATAATTCTAGACAGCGATTGTAACGCTGTGATTAAAAGTAATGTTTTATAAATCAAATATGTGGAAATAGCGATTATAACGCTACCGTTATAATTAATGTTTTTCCGTAAAAGAAGCGTGTTATTAGATTGAATCCGAAAGTCGCATAAGCGAGGTTTTGTTTGAAGCTATGAACTTTGATTATTTCAAAGTTGAGAATGTTGTTCAATTAAGGTCTGAGAGGTAATTATACCCCAACTTGATTGACTTCTGATTGATAGAGAAATAGTTAAGGTTCGATAGTGAATATTGGTTAGCAATATGGTTAGTTAATAAATGATTAATGGTTTGTGTTATAATAACGACGTTTTATAACATCGCGTTAATTTAAAGAAATTTTGAAATGTTTCCCAAATAAAATAAGAAATATTTTCTATGCGTAGGAAATGAAATGAATTGGTCAACGAGAAATTAATAAATGTAATACGAGAATATTTTCCAATATTAATAAGGGATATTTTCTGAATAAAGAAAATAAGAAATTGTTAATATATATAGAATTGTTTTCTAACTGGAATAAGAGATATTTTCTCGAATAAAGAATTTGGACATTTAAAATGTTTTACAAGAATCGAGAGAGAATCGAGCTGTGAAAAGATAGGAAAGATGGAAATTTGGATTTGATAACAAAATAAGGAATTTATATAAATAGGGGCCAGTATTGCTTGATGGTTGAACAGTAGAATTTCCATTTGGAAATAGGGTCGTTGGTTGAATGGATGTTCCTTTGATAGTAAAATCACCGACTATCAAAGTTTTGATTTATTTTATACCTCCATTGTCAATACGGAGAGACCAGGATCAGATTTAATATCTGGAAACCACTCCGTATTGGTTAAGCGTTATGAATCAACTTATGCTGAAGATATTTGAAGACGGAATAAAGTGCAAGGGCTGTTCTGTTAACCCAAGGTAGAAATTGCCCAAGCTGGATTAATAGAACGGTGCATTCGGTTTGTCCAGACCCAGGACAACTTGTAAGGACGAGTGTCTGACAGAGTATTTTCAAAGGGATTACGTACGTTGATTCCTTCAAACGTATGAAGTTGGTGGCAAAGAAGGGAAACTTCTTTAGCCTAACAATCTGAGTATTTTTGTGGGAATCAATTAGTGATTTCCGATGGATCTGACGATGTGACATTCAAAGTGAATTGTGGCCAGATGTTCTGGAAGATAATTCAAACCTCAAGCCTCATCACCTGGGAAATGACAGAAATCGGACAGACAACATGTCTAGGTGGGTCGCTCTCATTAGGATGTATAATCACCTATATAGAGAAATTCAATTTGTTTCTTTAATCTATCAATGCTGTCCCTTTCGGGAAACGGTTGCTGATCCCAACCGTTGGTGATATACATTCGATACATTCAAGCGAAATGAGTGGTCGGTCATGTGTGGGCCGGGTTGCAAGATGTTCTTGTTGAACCCAATGTATTCTCCTCTAGAGATATACTATCGGAAGGTGGTTTCATACCTTGTCATGTTGGAAATCCAATCTCCAATAAGCACCCTGCGGTTTTTGATTTAATATTATATATGGAGCGTGAGATGCAAACGTTCCGCTAGATTGCTACTTATTTGATGTAGACATATTATAATATCATCGGATTTGATATGAAAAATATTTTTGGTTATCGTAAGGTAAAAACCATCCGCGTTTATGTGTGGATCGGTCTTACGATTATCATTTCTTTCGAAAGGATTTTGAAAGTTAAACAAATAGTTGTAGTTTACTCACACCAGTCCCATGACTGATCCAGAGTTTATTCTGTTTGTTTTCCCTAAACTCTTGGGTGCCCAAATTTGTACGGGCAGTCGAGTAGTCGGGATTTTACAGATTCACTTGGAGGAGCTTGAAGCGGGAGGCTTCACCAGTTAGCTATAGACTATCATATTTTCCGCTGTGTATTGTGTTGTATCTGGAAACAGGTGTTTATAACTGTTCCAGAGATAACTGTTGTGCTCTGATGATGGTATGTATATAAAGTTACTGATTTGTATTTCGAAGTTTATGTTATCTAATATATTTTATTCGTTCCGTTGTGAGTTTGTAATCTTCACTTTCTTCTATTCTAATATTTCTTTCTATTTCTCATCCTCTAACTTCTTTCTAATAATGATTCGTATTTCTGTGCAATTTGGGTTGGACGTGTGGTGTTATTAGTCGACTCAAAGTGTATGGAAATTCGGGCCATTACATTCCTCACCCAATAACGTGTAACCCTAATTTTGTGATAAATTTAATGGCTCCTTTTTGCTCTCCAGATTTCAGATGAAGCGAATCCAGGACCAAAATAACCACTGGCACCAGTCCCTTCTAGCAGATCTGCATCACAATTGATGGTCTACCTGAAGACGCCATGCCAGTTTCACCTCTTTTCTGTACTCTCTGCTTTGTTCTTCTTCAAACATTAACTTCGTCTCTCCTCACCTCTTACTGCTTTCGCCTTTTCAGATCTGCAGCGATGAAGGTTGAAGATTAAAGAAAGCAAAAAACCCATATTCGAAAATTTACTTTTAGCTTTATTTTTAATTTATTTGTCCACAAATTTTGAATTGCTTTACTTTTTTTCTACAGATCGATGAAGATACAGCAAAGCAAAACCGCCAAGTCTTCAAGGATTTGAAACGGGTAATTTGTTCGAGAAATTAATATGTGGATTTTTCTTCTGTCTGTTTTAGATTTTTCTTCTGTCTGTTTTAGAATTTTCTTCTATATGGAGAAATTAAGGTATTTTATGCATTTTTTCTATTTACTTTATCTTATAATTGATTGTAATACAAAATCATTTTATAATAGGTTTTGTGTGTTCTATTTGTTTCGGTCGATACAGAATAATTAGTCTCTCATGTTGGATGAAGAAAGAAAAAAAAGAAAAAGTCATAAACTTCTGAGCTATGTTCGTATTTTTGAAAAAAAAAAATTCAGTTAATTGGTTAGGGATATTATTACAGTTAATCGCGATTAAGTTATGGTTTCAGGTATTATATCTACCACTTCTTCTACACCTTGATTTTCAGCATCCTCTTCTTCCTCCATGCAAGGCATCTTCACTATTGATTATTGGAGAGGTAAAAAAAATCTATTTTGTTTTATTATAGTTTACCACAATTTCTGTTTTTTTTTCCTTTACTTTTTCTTAACCAAAGTTGTTTTGTTTTAATTTATTGCTAATTTGTCAAAAAATTAGCATTAGTCAATTTAGTAGTGTTTTTACAGAAGATTAAAATTAATCAATATACAGGTTTCCTAGAAAATTAATTGATGCAATTTGGTTTAGAAACTGTCTAAAACAGAACCATGCCTGTATACATTAGTCTAATGTAATAGAAAATTGTGTGCATGCAGTTAATTTAAAACTACACGTATGATTTATTATTTATTTCCTGAAATGAGGCTATAAATGCAATGGAAAATGTGGAATGCAACTACATTTTAGTTTGAAGTTTGGTTTTATAAGTTACAAATACTTAGTTATCGTGCCATTACTGAGCACATAAAATAGAAGTTGGTTTTCTCATGACTGTTAGAATATAATCCATGCTTCATTTCATTTGAGGTTTGCTCCCTATTTTGAAGGCCTTGATAGATTTGTTTCTGTGCAGTTTTTTAGGAGTTATAATTTCTATAGATAATCTAGCTATTATTCAACACCAATATAAGAAATTACATAGTTTGTCTAATTCTTGATTGCTATGATCAATGAAATGATGAATCATTACTATTTTTGTTCAAAAATTATATGCATTTTTGTCCAAATGAATTTTTGATAGCAAGCATGCACGACACCTTATTTATGGCTATGCTATTCAGTAAGATGTAGATAATTTTTGGACTTTTCTTTTCTAACGTTGTTTTCATCTTTTGAATCTTTGTGACAGGTAGGAATTAGAATTAAAAGTATTGCATAATACTGGCAGTAATAGCATAATTGACGATGAAAAGGCTACAGCAAGTCAAAGGTCTGCACTTCCTGTTGCTCTAGGATGTCCAGTTGAAGAAGCAGAAACAGCTTCAATTTCAGGTTTACTATAACACAAAGAAAATCAAATTTGTCCTTAAGATAGCTAAGTTTATCTGTTTAAATTTAATAAAGCTTTATAATAGAAGTATTTATTCCAGTATTAAATTTTTCATTGTTTTCTAGTAAAAAAAGTGTTTATTTCAGTATTACATTTATTTCTTTTTAAATATTTTTAAAATTTCTCTGGTCACCCCCGACATCATTACTTCATTGCTACGTTGTTTGGAAAAATCCCTATATATCCATACTTGGGTGATGCATTTTTGATGAATAAATAACCATTAAGAAAAGGTCAATAATTAGCAATCAATTAGAAATCTATTCTTTATCACATGTGAATGAAATTCATTACTTTTGATCCTAACTCTGAGATTAACAAGGTGACAAAATAAACTAGTTTATTTAAAAAAATTAACATTGGAAACTTTTAACAGTTAAGGTGTTGGTTCGCAAATTATCACCAATCGATTAATTACATTGCTGGCTTTTTAGTGTAGTTGTGCAATGTACTGAATAATGTACTAAAAAGAAATAAATACTTCTTCATATCTACGTAAATGGTGTTATTTTCGACTATTTCTTAATATTACTTTAGTCCATAACTGTTGAATATTGGAGAGCCCCACTGATCTTGGAAGGAATGCAAGTTCTCAATGTTTTTTTGGCACGTTTCTATGGACTAAGAAAATAATATCATACAGAAAATTTATGGTTATATTTATTTTCATGGAATGTGACATAAACACTAATAACTTGGTAAATGGAGTACCCTAAAACAATCAATCTAATTATTAATAATGTGAATGTTTCAATGATTTTATTTGAATTTCCATATAAATCTTGATTTCAATTTTTATACAGATTAACGGATGGCTTCTAATATAAATCAATAGGAATTGCGGATTTATGCTGAATTCATGCTGAAATTTTACATTCCGTTACTAACTCTATATAAACTTTTATTATATTGATAGATATTTACAAATTTCCTATCAAATGTTATCAGCCATGCTACATGACCATTTGTTCTGAATGAATGGATCAAAGCGAAGGGTATGAAGTTTCTGGTACTATCGAGGTTAGTTTAATATTCTCTTGAAGCAAACATAAATAAAGCATCAGCATCATATGTTTGCATTTATCATATTAATGTTATTACTACTGCTATTATTATTACCAGTGGTTTCAACATTCTTTGTCATTTTAGTATGTTGGTTAGTGGTCCCCAACATTTGTAATGTTCCCTTGGCATTATATCTCGATGTCAGTTTTGTATAAAACGAGCTTATATTGGTTTTGCTTGATATTGTTAAATTATCATTAAATTTGTGTCATCTTATTTGTCTTTTATACTCGGTCCTACAACTGTATGTATTATTTGTTTATAGCCAAGTTATTTTTGTTTTGCTCACTCTGTTGCATTTAATCTCTCCTGTGTGATTTGTAGCTGTTATCTTGAGGCATACATATTTGTGATCCCATAAGGATATATACTATGTTGCACATGTTAGAGCTCCTGGTTCACTTCGTTTTACTTTGATATCATCTCAATTGCTTAGGAGCAAGGTTTTTTTCCTAATGGTACTCCAGTTATTATCATGATTAGATTTTTTTTTTCAACGGTTACTGCCAGCAGCTCGATGTTCAAAGTATTTCCTTACCGTTGTTTTTCGATGCAGTACCTACCTTGCGCAGCCTGATTCAATATGCCAT
Organism: Allium sativum; assembly: GCA_030737875.1. Taxonomy (NCBI): domain Eukaryota; kingdom Viridiplantae; phylum Streptophyta; class Magnoliopsida; order Asparagales; family Amaryllidaceae; genus Allium; species Allium sativum. The sequence continues at coordinate 856,339,319 of CM060920.1, read as the reverse complement.
CCCATCGTTTTGTTACCTAATTCAGCATTGGACTTCTTTATTCATCCTGTTGCCAATCCTATTTGAGGTAAAAATTCAAGTTTTGTTAAAATCAAGGTCAGTTTTTTTTAATGTTTAATTTTGTTTGTGATTTCCATAGTGTTGTAATTCCTAATTCATGTTCTGTTAATGGTACTTTAAGTATAATTTCAATTTAGTTTTTATGCAGCAAATGTGTTGGATAATTTTGGATTAACATATTTTGCCAAATTTAAAAATAAATCGGTTGATCAATTGTGCTTTAATTCCTGATTCTAATTTTTGTTTTCATGTTAGTACTTGTTAGCCCACTTTGTGAACTGGGCAACACAAAGTCAAGATGTGAAACATTGAAGAACTTGGAAAGCACAGAGGCGGGTCGGATCGAGGCACTGAAGCGGGTCGGATCGGATGAATTTTGCTGTTCGGATCGGTGAACTATTGCTGTTGGAATCAGAGAGGCACAGCTGTTCGGATCGGAGAGCAACCTACTTCCAGTTGGATCGGAGAGCTACCTGCTACGAAGACAGATCGGAACGGAGTAAAAGAGAACGAAGACAGCCTTGGGACAAAACCGGATCGGATCGGATACCCCGATCCGAACCCCTCCTGTTCACTCTTCCGATCCGAACCCATATTCCACGTCATTCTCCTGCATGATCGCCTGGTTATTCGGAGCGGCTATGACCAGTTCCTACCCACAACGTCCACTGCTCTGATGCGCTGTCAACACAGAAATCCATCCGAACCCGAGGCTAATGGGATGGATGACACGTGGCTCCGATCCGGATCGGGTTATGAGCGAATTTTCACCTATAAATACCCCGTCTGGAGACAAAGAAAATGATCTTTTTTCTGATACTTTGAGAGTTCAACCACCTTCATAACCCGAATTCCAGCATTCCCGGAAAATCCAAATCTTCTTTCATTATTTGTTTTTAGACAATTGAGTGAATGTAAGTGGGTTGTGAAAGAAATTCAGTGAATATTTCATTGTAATTGCAACTACATCATTGAAAATAGTGAAAGACAAGTGGACGTAGGCATTTCTTCGCCGAACCACTATAAATCCTGTGTGTTCATTTTACTTTTGATCTTATTTCATTCTGCTTTTAGTCAATTTGAGTGTTAGAACCACTTTTTGGTCTAACATTTTGGTGCTTTCACTGAGAAACATCTGAATTCTCCGTTTTTCGGGATTATCGCTCTACTTTTTGGACCGTTGAGTTCAAAGAAGTTAATCCTCAAGTTTCGACGCTCTTGGATATTTGTTGAATTGATTGTTGAAGAACCATGGCCAAAGGAAAAGGCAAAGAAGTTCAATCTGGTCGAGGAATTGGAGTTGGCGAAAATCAGCAAAATGCGGTCGTGACAAGGTCTCGTGGGCAGAGCTCAGCAGCAGGACGAACCGATACAGGAAACCCGAACCGCCTTCAGGGGGAGAGCTCCGATCCGATCCGGGTAGGAGATTCTGAAGCAGTGCATTCCCCCAACCTGAACCGACCCGAGCAACTTGCCCTACACCGACCCGACATAGCTTTCCAGCTCCGACCCGAACAGGCTTCCCAGCTCCGACCCGACCCGATTTCCCATCTTCGAACCGACCCGTTGCTTGGTGATGTTGGAACCTCTACTCGAGCCCCTACAAATGCTCCGATTCCAGCCACCAGGGTCAATGATCAGGTCAATCCATCCGCGCCCATCACTCAAGGAAATTTCTCGCGCCTACTTGACATGCTTGAGAGTACTAGGGAGGCTATGAAAATCCACGAGCGCACCAATCTCATGATGCAAGAAAATATGAGGCTCATGAGCAGGGAAATTAGCGAACTCCGTAGACAGAGAACCCCATCCCCGGTTCGTCACACACCAGTGGATCAGTCTTCTTCTTCTGAGGAAGAGCGGCCCCGTGAACGAAGGCCGCTCGAACGACCTCAGAATTTGGAGCAGCTGACATTCGGATCTTTGGGGTCTCGCGAGGATATTGCACGAGCACTAGGAAACAATGATCCCACTCAGGGGCAAAGGCTCCAGTCCCCTCCTCCCGAGATCGACCGGGAGCGTAGGGAACAGAATAGAGCAGAAGCAGCTCAAAGAAGAAGGGCATCTCCTGAACAAGAGCCCAGAAGGAACCCGGATACCAGGGCCAGGGAACCTGAACGTCCCCTAACTAATGCTGATGTACAGGCAATGGTGCGCCAGATTATGTCCGAGAGCCGGAACTACACCAATGAAGACTATGGCATTGAGCGAAGCCATACTCCTTTCACTGATGACATCCTCGACTTTCAGTTTCCCCGGCGTTTCAACCTGCCACAGATGGACAAGTACAATGGGAGAACTGATCCAGGACAACATTTGATGCGATATTCGTGGCTCATGAATGCTGCTGCTGCTCCTGATGCAGTAAAGTGTAAGGCATTCCCGATCTATTTAGAAGATGTGACGCTGTTATGGTTTACCCGACTTCCTCCTCGTTCGGTATCGAATTATAGGGAATTGAGCGAACGTTTTATGAATCAGTTCCGACTCCATACCCGAAAGTCCAAAAGTGTTATTGAACTATCAAGAATTAAGCAGGCGCCAGGAGAGTCTTTGAGGTCATATCTTGACCGTTTTAACTTAGCTGTGACTGAAGTTAGTGATCCGCATGAGCCCACCATCTTGATGGCATTAAAGGAAGGAGTCGACCCTGAGTCCGAGTTTGGAGATTACCTTTCTAGAAAGACACCCTCCACAAGAGAGATATTCTATAAAAAGGCCGATATTTATTTAAGACGAGAGGAGGCCAGGGCAAACCGAAAGAGAAAATCTGAAGCGGTCTCAAAAGAAAATGTTCAGAGTAACGTCGCCGTGAAGCGGTCTGGGGAAAGTTCTGGAGAAGTTGAAGTGAATGTGGGGAACAAGAGTGGAAACGACAATTCTGGAAACGGGGGCAACAACAATAACCGTAATGCGAACGGTAAAAGAAGAAATAGAAATAGAGGAAGTGATCCTAGCAAAAGGCCCTGATTCCAGACTTATGAGAATTATACACCGTTGAACGACACTCTGGAGAACATTTACCTGGATACGTACAATGTTTTGCAATATAAAAGACCGCCACCTCGCGACTCGACGGAGAAAGAAATGGCAACTGGGAAGTTTTGTTTGTTTCATGGAACTCATGGGCATTCAACCAATTAATGTCGGCATTTGAGAGATGTGATTGAGAAGCTGCTGCGCGAAGGGAAACTGGATGAATATAAGGTTGCCCCGAGGGACGAGGCAAGGAGAGCAGGCTCCAAAACAGATTCAATCTGCTCCCAAGCCTACAGCGCAGCAGAAAGGCAAGGGAATTGTTATCAACTCCATAGTGGGTGGACCTCACCCAGCAATCCGTAGTTTTAGAGCAATGGATCAATATGTAAATGCTGCCAAGCACGTAGATGTGAATGAAGGTGATGATTTGGAAGATATCGCCCCCATAAAACAACAGAAGACAATGTTTGACGACGTGGTATTCCGCAGCAGAGATAATACTGGGATCCAATCACCCACTGATGATCCGTTGGTCATTACTACCACCATTGGGCCGGCCTTGGTTCATAAGGTGTTAGTAGACAACGGAAGTTCTGTTAATATTTTATTTAAAAAGTCATTCGATCAGATGAAGCTTGAATCTGAAGATTTGAAGCCATGTGAAGGATGGATCAGAGGCTTCAACGGGGCGTCAACAGCTCCCATGGGGTACATAGAATTGCCCCTGACCTTGGGGCAAGGAGAACGCCGAAGAGTGCGGATGCTTCAGTTCGTAGTGTTGGACGTAGATTCACCTTATAATGCATTTTTGGGGAGGCCTGCCCTTACTGAGTTCAGAGCTTGTATCGCCCCTTGGTGTTTATTGCTTAAGTTCCCAACAAAAGCCGGAACTGGAGTAATGAGAGGGGATCAAGTTTCCGGACGGGCCTGCTATGTTGCCGAATTAAAGATGTTGATGAAAGGACTTAACATCGAGAGTAAAGATGCCTCGCCTTCCCCAAAGGGGGGCTCGGCGTAGCAATTAGAGAGATCGACCCCGAAGGAGTTGCCCAAAGGAACGCCTGAAGACCTGGATCCCAGAAAAGACGAGGAACCAGAGACTAGAAATGCAACTCCTAATGAAGCGACAGTGGAAATTCCCATTGATGAAGCTGATCCAACGAGAGTTTTGAAGATTGGATCTCAGTTGGATCCATGTCGGGCCAAAGAACTAACGGACTTCTTGAAGGCGAACTTGGACGTGTTTGCCTGGACCCACGCTGACATGTGTGGGATATCTCCATCCATCATAAGTCACACACTAAATGTAAACCTGAAACATCCGCTTGTGAAGCAAAAGAGACGTATGCTGGGCCCAGAGAGGTCGGCTGCTCTCAAAGAGGAAGTGGAGAAGCTGAAGCAGAACGGATTTATTCGAGATTCGACATATCCCGACAAGATATCAAATCCCGTCTTGGTAAAGACGCCGAATGGAAAGTGGCGGACTTGCATTGATTTTTCAGATTTGAACAAAGCTTGCCCAAAAGATAGTTTCCCACTTCCCAGGATTGACCAGCTTGTAGATTCGACAGCAGGTCATGAACTTCTCTCTTTCATGGATGCATATTCTGGGTACAACCAAATTCCTATGCACGTGTCAGATCAAGAACATACGAGCTTCATTACAAATTTGGGGTTATATTGTTATGTTGTAATGCCATTTGGATTGAAAAACACCGGAGCCACTTATCAGCGCTTGGTGAACAGAATGTTTTATAATCAAATAGGGAAGACTATGGAAGTTTACGTGGATGATATGCTTGTCAAATCGAAACAGTCCTCCAGCCATACGCAAGACTTGGCGGAAATGTTTGGTATCCTGCGAAGGTATCGGATGAAGTTGAATCCTTTGAAATGTTCATTTGGAGTAGCATCGGGAAAATTTCTAGGCTTCATTGTGAGTTCCCGAGGAATTGAAATCAATCCTAGCCAAATAGCAGCGATTAGAAACATTGAAGAGCCAAGGAAAATTAAAGACGTCCAAAGTCTTGCAGGGAAAGTAGCTGCGTTGAGTAGGTTTATCTCCAAAGCCACGGATAAATGCGTCCCGTTTTTTGATTTGATTAAAAGGGGAAAGAAGAATTTCGAGTGGACTCCGGACTGTGTTGAGGCCTTTCGAAATTTATTGGAACTACTAGAAAAACCGCCGATTTTGTCAAAGCCAGTGGATCACGAAGAATTGTTTGTTAACTTGGCAGTCTCGGCTCACGCCGTTAGCACAGCCTTGGTTCGAGAAGAAGACAAAGTGCAAAGGCCAGTATATTATGTAAGCAAGAAATTAGCCGCGGCAGAGCGCAACTACCCAAAGATTGAGAAGCTCACTTACAGCCTCCTAATCGCATCCCGAAAACTTCGTCACTATTTCCAAGCTCATCCAATAACCATATACACTGACCAGCCCCTGAGGCAGGTGTTGCAGAGACCCGAAGCATCGGGAAGGTTGATCAAATGGAATATAGAATTAAGTCAGTTTGATTTAAATTTTCAACCACGAAGGTCGATCAGGGGGCAAGCTCTGGCAGACTTTATAGCAGAGTTCACTATCCCAGAGGAGGAAGTGATCAACGACAAAGTGGTCAAGTCCGAAGATGAGTTAAAGATAGATCCATGGAAGCTATACACAGATGGAGCCAAAAACGACCGAAGGTCCGGAGCTGGAATCGTCAGTCACTCCTGAAGGACGGTCGTTATACTACGCTCTACGATTAGAATTTTCGGCGACTAACAATGACTCTGACTACGAAGCCCTGATTGCCGGGCTGAAGCTTGCTAAAGACCTCGGAATAAAAATGTTGGACATATTCCGTGACTCTAAAATCGTTGTTTGCCAAGTGCGAGAGGAATTTGTGGCTCGGGGACCTCGACTTATCGCCTACCTCGGGAAAGTGAGAGAGCTATTGAGCAACCTGGAGCGGTACAGTATAACACATATCCCAAGAGCCGAAAACCAGAAGGCAGACAGGCTGGCAAAGCTAGCTAGTTCCGACAATCCAGAAGAAACTGAAATAATTCCAATTGAAACGTTGGAATCGCCAAGCTTTGAGTCAATGGAAGTTGAGCTCGCTTTCGAAGCGGAACTGGAGAAAGAGTCATGGATGACCCCAATTAAGAACTTCCTTAAGAATGGGACACTCTCATCAAAGAAGAGTGAGAAAAGGGCTATAGTTCGCAAGGCTACCAGATATGTCATACAAGATGATACTCTTTATAAGCAAGGATTTTCTATGCCCCTGTTACGATGTATAGCACACGACGACATCAAACGTGTACTAAGAGAAGTGCACGAGGGTGAGTGTGGGGATCATACAGGAGGTCAGACTTTAGCGAAAAAGATATTGCGATATGGATACTTCTGGCCCACAATTAATAAAGATGCAGCTGATTATTCACGACGCTGCGATAAGTGCCAGAGATTCGCCAAAATCCCCAGAGCACCGTCGACCCAACTCAAATCGATGGTGAGTCCTTGGCCATTTGCCACGTGGGGAATTGATATCATTGGAGTTCTACCGATTGCTAAAGGAGGAGTGAAATATGCAATAGTCGCTGTGGACTATTTTACGAAGTGGGTGGAAGCTGATCCCTTAACCAAAATCACGGCGAGAAAGGTGATAAGTTTCGTGGTTAGAAATATTATATGCCGATTCGGGATCCCAAGGACCATTATAACTGACAACGGAACCCAGTTTGATGGTACTGAATTCAGAAATTTCTGCCAGAAGTATAAGATCGACAAGCGATACACTGCGGTTGCTTATCCGCAGTCGAACGGGCAAGTTGAGGCAATAAACAAAGTAATAAAATCCATCCTCAAGAAACGGTTAGAGCGCGCAAAGGCAAAATGGGTTGACGAATTGCTCCTAGCTTTGTGGGCATATCGGACAACATTTAAGACGGCTACTGGTCATACCCCTTTCTCTCTCTCTATTGGCTCAGAAGCAGTAATTCCAGTTGAGCTTGAAGTCCCTTCCCACCGGGTGACATATTATGACCCGATGACGAATCGGGCACTCTTACTCGAGTCTCTTGATGAAATCGAAGAAAAAAGGGACGAAGCAGATTTGCGTGCGGCAAGACATCGACGTCAGATGGCACGCTATTACGACAAAAAAGTTCGCCTTAGGACTTTTGAACCAGGAGATTTGGTGCTAAAGAGAGTCTTTCCATCCCTTCCTCACCTCGGTCCAAAGTGGGAAGGACCCTTTGTCATCCAACGGAAACTTGAAAAAGGAACCTTCAAGTTAACGACCGTAGATGGCGAAGAAGTCCCTAGGGCATGGAATGCCCAACACTTGATGCGATATTTGGATTAGAAATGTTGTACTCTCTGTTATTTTTCTTGTGAACTCTGTAATAAGGCACGACTTGCCTTAGGAAAATCTGATGATATGAATAAAGGACTATAAAGTGGATGTAGGCTACGACTTAGCCGAACCACTATAAAAATATTGTGTGTTATTTACTTTTATGAATTATATATATACATTCATCGACTATTCTGTTGTGATTATGGAATGTAAGATGATTCAAAACCTGAAAAGGTTGAAAATAGTTTAAACATAAGAAAAAGCACTACGACTATTTGTGCGACAAGACATAAAAGAATGAGAAAACGACATTCTTAACTCTAACTCTCCAGAGAGAGAGAGAGTATAAAAGCGTCTCCGACTGAGCGCTGAGAAAGAGATCCTTCCCCGCTGAAAGACCGGGGGGTGAATAGATTGCTGAGCTCGAACTCTAACTCTCCAGAGAGAGAGAGAGTATAAAAGGACGGGAAGACGACGTCCTCTGAGGCGTGAAGGTGCACCCAGACAAGAGACCGCCTCAGTAAGAACTCTAACCTGAGTATAAGACAAGAGAGTATAAAAGAAATGCCAGAAAAAACGACAGGCATTGACGACACAGAAAATGCAATCCCGTCAGAAAATCGGGAGCATTCAGATTACTTGATTAAGCCTTAAATTACTTTTTGAGATTGACTGGGGGCATATATGTATACACATATTTCCTCCCTCCGTAACTTCATAACTATAGTAAGACATGCATTTTTACATAAGTGCAGAACTACTGACAAACAGACATTGCAGAAAATGAATTATTTTTTATTTACGAATGAATGAATTTGTACAGGAAAATAGCTAAAAAAGAAGGTGCAAGAGCCACTCTTGTAGCAGCAATTATTGGTTCACTAAATGCTAAAACGACACAAGACAACCCACTATTTAGACTTCGAGTGAGGCTTGGACTTTTTGGCAGCTTTCTCCGCATCCTTCGCCTCTTTCTCGGCTTCAGTCAAGATGCGTTTTGATTTTTTCTTTCCTGAAGATGCGGTGCTGGAACCGGTTGACTTCTTCCCGGAGGGCGGAGCGCTGGAATCAAGAGAAGATTTTTTAGAGAGTTCCTCTGTAATAGATCTAGTTGAGAGCTTAACAACTAACCTTGATCCCGCATCCACAACTGCGAGAGGCTTGAGGGCTTCAGGGTCTAGGTCTTCGGCTTTTAACTGCAAGCGTTTATCTTGATCAGCTTTCATTGCAGCCAAAGTAACATCATCTGCACTTTTTGACTCCCCGACTATTGCCACCTCTGGATCTTCCTCATGTCCTCCGTCACCGCCATCATCCTTTAAGGCTGCTATCATTTCTTCATCATGGGGAGTGTCAGCCTTAGTCGGCTCACTTCCTTCTCCCAAGTTTATAGGAGCAGCCTTGTCCTTCCCTCCTTTTGCCTTTTCCGTAGGTTCTGCCCCAGAGGCGGCTCCCTGAGTCACATCTGTCTTTCCGGATGGCTCAATACCTACAGAGTGAGAAGCAACAGTTATCAACTTAGGAGAAAATAATGGGTTTTTCATCGATTGCTCAATCACGTGGCGAAAGGTAGAAATAGCCTTGACGAACTGAGGAGAAAAGGTAGGGATACCTTCCGAAGACTTCTCGGCAGGAGTAACTGCTGTCTCTGATGCCGTTTCGGGAATAGGGGATAGCAGAGTTGTTCGAGGGATTCCCGGGTTTTCAGGATCATACCCCTCCACTTCAGGAGTTGCGGGGGCAGCAGAAGAGGAACCAACCTCGGGAATGTTCTTCTTTTTAGTCCTCCGCCTCTCTTCTTCCATAGCATCAGCAATGAGGCAGCGCCCTTCAGCTAGGCGTTCTGGCTCATCATCCCTTAAGTATTTCTCCATCAGCTTGTCTTCATCGATGGAATCGACCTTGAGCTCCTCTTTTTCCCACTCGACGATCTGACTCCATACTTGGACTAGAGTGGATGGATAATCCTCAATCCAAGAAATGTTCCGGCGACGGATGATATGTGCAAAGAATTCAATCATTAATTCGCCGAAACCTTGAATCTCTGCCTCCGCCTCTGACAGTTGTTTGCGGGCCTCCTCCGCAGATTTGATAGCACACTCAATGTTGCCCTCCGCCAGGGCAGCTCTGTTCTCTGCCTCCAGTAGCTTTGAAGCCAAGTCAGCATTTTTCTTTTCTAGCTCAGCATTCCTCTTTGCTAACTCGGCATTTTTCCGTTCGAGGTCAGTGTAAGCAAGGCGCGTCTTAGCGGCATCTGACTTAGCGTCTTCAGCTTGCTTTTTTAACTCAGAACGCTCTTGAGTGTGAGATTCAAGCAAGTCATGATAACGTTTTTGCATATCTTCAAATTGTTGTTTGAAGTTGGTAGCGTCCCTCTGAGCAATAGCAAGCTGGGCCTGAGTGTCCTCTAAATCTTTTCCCAGATTCTTTAAGGCCTTTGCATCTTCTTCCGCGGTTTTTTGCATTGAATCAGCATTCGTGATTAAAGTACGGATAATTCTGGAAAGGTTGCGTGAATATTTGAACATTTCAGAATACTGTTTTTCAACCGCGTCTATTTTTGCTTTGGCCTCGTCTGCCCACCTGGAAGAAATAGGTTCGAGGGCAGGTAAAAAAGTCAGAGTCTCGAAGTAATGTTCGGGAAATTGCTCCTCCAAATACGCCCGCTTGATTGCAGTTTCCGCATCTAGTGGTAGAGGAGCGGGAATCGTCAGTTCAGTGTCCCTGTGTGTGGAGGATTCAATTGTTTCTTTATCTGTCCTAGGTCGTTTAGTAGCAGGGACCTTGCGTTTACTTCGCGACTCAGTATCTTTTGGAGGACTTCTCTCTCTGCTGCGCTTTTCGTGGGAAGAGATGGAGTCTTTCGATTGTGGCCTGTCCTCTTCCCTACGACTTTGGTAACCTCTATATTTCTCTTGGTCCGACCGAACGGGAGAGCGAGAACGCGAGGTTCGAGAGCGATAGGGTTCATAAGGTCTTCTCTCCCCCTACCGCGATCGTCGCGGCGATCATACTCGATATCCTGAGGTGGATTAGACATGTTGCGGCGAAGCTTCCTGATATCATAGTAAGATCGGGACATCGTACCTGCACAATAAGACAAATGAAATTCAGAATCAATAGCTTCACAGAGAGAGAGGTGCAATGAATGCTAATGCTATTGTATAAAGTGTGTCCTAAGTGGTGTGTTTCCCCTCAACCAACCCGAGTCTGAAGCTAGACTAGTACGGGCAGGCTCTTTGGCCTTAGCAGGAGTGGTCTCTTCAGAAGAGGTGAAGACTAAAGGATCCTTCCTAAAATCCTCTGAAGTGTATATAGTTTCAGGTAAGGGGAGATCCCCCAAACCCTGAAATAATGGGTCATCAGTACTAGGGACATCTCCCTCGGAAGCATTAAGTGGCGACTCTTTGGAGGATGTTGACTTTTCCGGAGAAGTAGCCTCCTCAGGGGCAGTATACCCTTCACGATGCTTTTCGGCTAAGTTAGCCAATTCGTCATCTTGAGTAGAAGATGGAGAAGGTGAAGTTTGAAGAGGCACTGCAGGAGCTCCCGAACCTTCTCCTGTCTCTGGGACTACATCCACTGGAGGAATATATACGTATGGAGCCGTCCCATGACCGATACTACGAAAAACGGATAACAGCCCATGAAAATGAAGATATTCGTCCTTAAGGACTTCATCAATAGTCAGGAATTTCTCGTCGCCATTAAGGAGCTGGTGCACCCGGTCAAAGAACACCTGATCTGATATTTGTTTTGGGTTGTCGACTGCAAGCAAAAAGAAAAACAAGTTAAGGCGATGACTCAAGTGTATAGAGCCCAGATTTAGAAAATCAGTGCTTTACTTGATTTCGTCCACCTCCTGGCACACCCAGGTTGTCGTTTCACATAAAACCATTCCAGTCTGGAATCTCCAGCTTTACTGCTAAATGGCGTTGAAATTATCTTCCTCTTAGGAACAGACTCAAAATAGCAGAAAGAAGGAGTCTCTCGAGTCCGATGCTTGAAGTTATAGAAGAAATGAACGTCATCGAAAGTGAGCTCTATGCCTAAGATCTCACGGTATGCTATATATAAAGTAAGTATGAATAAGAATTGGGATGCAGCTACATGGGGGCAATCCGCATTTGTCTTAGAAAATCAACGATGAAGGGAGAAAATGGAGGGATAGCACCGACCATGCACATCAACCGAGTGATTGCCATGTATCCTTCTGGAGGGTTGTGGGGACGGTCAGATCTCGAAGGCACTAGAGTGTCCTTTTTCATTATCCCGTATTTCAAACAAATTCGGATAAGACGGTCGTTGTCGATTGTTGATTCAACAGAATCTTGGGTGATTCCAATATGAAAGCCGATTCAAACTCATCAGGAGCCCGGTCGTCACCAACCCCTCCTTCCTCTTCGAAACCTAGAGAAACTTCATTCTCTGAAGACACCTCGTCACTTTCACGATTTCCAACCTCGTAGTCTGAACCCTCTTTATTCCATTCTGGATCCGACGGAGAAGATATGTCCTCGAGAGTAATTTTGTTGGAGGTTTCCGGGGCTTCTTTCTTCTCAGCTAGTCTGGAAGAGCGTCTGGGTCTCATGGTCATAAAACTATTGAAGAAGCAATAGCACAAATTAGAGCAAATTAGCCCGTATCCCCCCGTGCATGTGTGCAAACTAAAGTATAAACAATGTATGCGGAAAGTGCGAAGTAAATGTTTAAAAGTGCGACGAAAAAGTTTGGCAAAATATAAAGAGTTGAAGTAGTTCATGATGTCCAGTTACGTTTGCAAGGCACTATCCTAACTGTCCATTGGGTTGAAGATTATGCCAAAAGTTGATTGGGCCAGTTAAACAAGTTTTCATGCATTAAGGTGAACTGCTCTTCGGTTCGGTTCGGGCGCGTTTATGGGGATCGGATCGGGGGTGCGGTCTTGACTTGGGCTCGGATAAACTATGGAACTCAGAAATCAAAATCGGATCGGTTCGGAGGTAGAGTCCCCTGACGGTTCGGATCGGATCACATAGTCATACTTCCCCTCCTTTTATCTTACGGTCCGACCCAATCCGGTTAGGTAAGCTCCCTTTCCCCCTTCTTTAAATACTTGCTCCGACCCGATCCGATCTCCTGGATTTCTTTTCTTTTTCCTTCCTTTACTTGCCCCGACCCGGTCCGACTTCCTGAACTTCCTTCCTTTTTCCCTTATTTTTTCGCTTTCCATATCCCTCCGAACCGAACCGATTCCCTACTATCTTCTCCTTCATCCTCTTTCTTCCCTAACCAACGCCAAGACCAGTTTCGTGCCCATCACCCAAATCAAAGCCAAGCAATTATGTGCTGGCGCATGCAACAACTGATTCTAATCCCCTCCGTTACAACCTCGAGATGGCGACGAGGCTACTAACGACGATGACGAGGAGGGGGGGTCACAGTGTCGAGGTCGTCCAATTTTCATACTCAAATCGTCCTAATTATCTACGAATCCGAATCGAGAGCAATTAAAGAAGGAATTATCTAAAGTTTTGTAACCTACCGATGTAATTACTTCGGGAATTAAAAGGAATTTCGATGCTTCAGGAATTATGTTTTTTCGTTTTGCAGAACTTGGGGAGCGGTCAAACAGTAAAAATGAGAGAAGGAAGAAGACTCAGCTTATATAGAGGAGTAGAGTGTCTATTCGTCTCCCCATTCGGGTCGGACCGACAGTCCAGTAGCAGAGCCCCTGTTCGGATCGGATCGATGGTCCAGGAGCAAAGTTTGGCCCAATAGTCCAATGAAAAATAGAAAGAAGAAGGGGTCTGTTCGGATCGGATTCCGAACCGAACCGAATTCTTTAGCTCAGCAACGAATTAAATTGAAATTTGAAGAAAAAGATGAAAACGCAAGGAAAATCAAAAGAAAAGTTACCTCGAAGAGCGCTGTGCAATGGTAGTCAAAACATGCTCCGTCTCCAATAGAAGCATCCTTTGAGGGGGCAAAATGTTAGCCCACTTTGTGAACTGGGAAACACAAAGTCAAGATGTGAAACATTGAAGAACTTGGAAAGCACAGAGGCGGGTCGAATCGAGGCACTGAAGCGGGTCGGATCGGATGAATTTTGCTGTTCGGATCGGTGAACTATTGCTGTTGGAATCAGAGAGGCACAGCTGTTCGGATCGGAGAGCAACCTACTTCCAGTTGGATCGGAGAGCTACCTGCTACGAAGACAGATCGGAACGGAGTAAAAGAGAACGAAGACAGCCTTGGGACAAAACCGGATCGGATCGGATACCCCGATCCGAACCCCTCCTGTTCACTCTTCCGATCCGAACCCATATTCCACGTCATTCTCCTGCATGATCGCCTGGTTATTCGGAGCGGCTATGACCAGTTCCTACCCACAACGTCCACTGCTCTGATGCGCTGCAACACAGAAATCCATCCGAACCCGAGGCTAATGGGATGGATGACACGTGGCTCCGATCCGGATCGGGTTATGAGCGAATTTTCACCTATAAATACCCCGTCTGGAGACAAAGAAAATGATCTTTTTTATGACACTTTGAGAGTTCAACCACCTTCATAACCCGAATTCCAGCATTCCCGGAAAATCCAAATCTTCTTTCATTATTTGTTTTTAGACAATTGAGTGAATGTAAGTGGGTTGTGAAAGAAATTCAGTGAATATTTCATTGTAATTGCAACTACATCATTGAAAATAGTGAAAGACAAGTGGACGTAGGCATTTCTTCGCCGAACCACTATAAATCCTGTGTGTTCATTTTACTTTTGATCTTATTTCATTCTGCTTTTAGTCAATTTGAGTGTTAGAACAACTTTTTGGTCTAACAGTACTATATGTGTTATATACTGTAATTAATCCCTATATTATTTAGAGCAACTGATTTAAACCTAGAAGAAGAAGAAGAGATGGTGAAGCTTGCATCAATTGGTCATGGAAAGAATACGGAGAATGTTATTGATATAGTGAAGAAGTCACTTTCTGTTCGTAACAAGCATGTAGTGTTCATGTATTTCTTCAACATCAACTGAAATCTTACATTATGTCACTTTAGATGTGTTTTGACTTACTAAAGATTTAAGTTTTGATACTACTTTCCTCTTACAGGGGCTATAAAGAGCTAATGAGTCAATGCAACAGTTTGGGAATGTCTATAACAGTGAAGCATGATCCTCAAGATTATGAGTTTAATGGTTGCACAGGTTTGACCTTATTGTTTCTTGCTAGACGAACAAATTGCTCTTATTCAGTGGGGCATGCGAGTTATAAATTATATTTAATTTATAAATTATATGTTTTTGCTTAAAGGCGACTGACTGCAGGATTGAGGTACTATAATTTAACCATAAGTTGACAACTGACTCCAGCTTGGGTTATGCACGTTCGCCAAGAGGAGGTAAGGTGCAATTTACTTTCTCAGTCTTATCTACCGTTTTCCATTTAAATTTTTTTTCTAATGGGAAATGAAATGGATTTACAGTGATTATTATGGTTCCAATACCTAATAATGCGCTTTGTAGATGATGTTAGAAAAGGGAAAGATGTCCCTGTTATTTTCTTATGTTTTACAGCGTGGTAATGGAGAAGGTTCTGAATTCACGCTTGCATACGGTGATTGATCAAAAGTATAGCAGTAGAGGTTTTGAGTAAGTTTTAATTTAACCATATATATATTTAATATGCAGTTTATCCATATATATTTAATTTGCAATTTTTTCATGCACATCAGGTTTGTCAAGGTTCGCCATTTTGTTTTTTTGTTTTGTGGGTTTTCTGTGCTTGATTGCAGTTTACTTTAATTAAATGTCATTGTATTAATATGGTATTGTATTTAGCATTTAGCATTTAGCTTTTGCATTTCTTTAGAAAATAATTAGGAACATTCTGTTGGAATTCGTAAGTACTGAATGAAATATACTTTGTCCATTGTCCTACAAAATTTAAGCGAACAGGTGCGAATGTAGTGAAAGGACGTGACTATTAGCAGCATGGTTTTTCGCGAAAAGACACTTTACGAAAAGACATTTCGCGAAAAGACACTTCACGAAAAGACACTTCCTTTCACCAACGGTCATACATCAATGAAAAGACATTTCGCGAAAAGACATTTCGTAAAAAGACACTTTGTGAAAAGACACTTCTTTTCACCGAAAGAGATGCGTCTGTACGAAGAGGTACGAGCACGACCGTTCGAAAGAGATGCGACTGTACGAAGAGGTACGAGCACGACCGTTGAGAAGAGATGCGGCTGTACAAAGAGTTACGGGTGCGACCATTTGAAGGGATGTGGATAAACTATAAATAAGAAGGAAAACTGATCACTTTCCTCATCAACTCATTCCAATCCGATCTTCCTTCTTTCTTTTGTAATACTCTTATATAAAATCACAGAGTGACATACTCATTACAATCTCGTGCAGAATACGTATGTTGTATCTTGAAAGAATTTTGAAATAAATTTTTTAAGGAAATTGTTACGACAAGCCTTAGACATCATTCGGTTAGATTTTTATTTTGTATATTTATATACATTATTTCATAATCTTTCCATTTTTTACATTGTGTTATTTTTTAAAATAGTATAACGTAGTTGTTGCAAATTAATTACAACATATTGATTGCTATCATTAGCTAATATTGAATTCCAGAGTAGTGGAAATTCAAGTTATAAACTTGTGTGATGAGTTTATAATTCTCTGTTTTGGTATACTAGATATCTAACACATTCATAAGTATATTTTTTCCCCTTTCCCTAATCCATTTAGCATCAAAACAGGAAAATGGGCATTTGCATTAGATTTCCTTCTTTGAATGGTAAATATTATTTTAAAAATTATTTATATCACACATTTATTTACAGCTACAATAAGTATATTTTTCCCCCTTTCCCTATCCGTTTAGCATCAAAACAGGAAAATGGACATTTGCATTAGATTTTCTTCTTTGAATGATAAATATTATTTTAAAATTTATTTATAGCATACATTTATTTACAGCAACATTTAGCAACTTTTGATCCTTTTTAATTGAAACTTTATAGGCAGGTGTCTGGAAAGCTTAGTTTGAGGTATATGGTAGATAAGACAAATAATAGAAAATTTGGACTCTAGCGATGCAGAGTAAAAAGGGGTAGCATCAAAAAGTTGTAAACAATCTGCAAAATAAATATAGATAACACATCAGCTCTATGACAATTTGATATTTATGTTTTTGTGGGGGATTATTCTTAAAATTCAAGCTCAATCGTTGTATTGTAGCATGTCAAGTCTATTATTTGTGAACAATTGGCAAACTGATTTGTAGATTTTTAGTCATCATGTCATATTAACATTCAAACTTTTTACCCTTTCATTTTCACTAGATATCATACATTTGTATATTTACTGTAACGACAAAGGATGATCAATATATCATGTATTTTAATGCATGAACATTTATTTTGTATAACACGATTTAAGAGTGAGCCATATATATAAAGTAATACTTCGTATGTTCAATTGAATTCAAATGTTAGCTATATAAATATATTTTGAAATTGTGGAAGGATTATGTAGTTTACAAAATGGTGATATTTTACTGCAAAATTGCTATCAACAGCCTGTCAAATTATTTTTTGATTTGATGCATAAAATTTTCAAAATTTTCTTACCTTCATTGATTTGGATTAACATCAAATTACATTCATAGAGAAGATTGTTGTATGACTAATTTATTGCCAGAAAAGAATGTAATTATTTCATTCACAACATTATAAAAATTACGATGGTCATTTAGGTTATGTTATCAATCGTTCCAGTATTAGCAAGAATTTAATGTAGTTTCACAACATATATAAATGTCAGAAAAATTACTAAATTTAATTCCATACTCTCATTGATCGATTGCATTCAAGCATTCCTGTTTGGATGAGAGATTTTATTATTATTCTGCATATTTTCAGGATGGTAAATTCCAAGTTATTTGACGAAAATTAACATATCTATTAATATTTGATTATTATTTAAATGGGAAACGTTTTGTTGCATGCCAGACATAGATGATCTGGGAAAATGGCATGGTGTCTCAACTGAAAGTTAACAAAACAACCACGTTTTTTTTTTTTTTCCAAACTACTTATGTTCTCAACAACCAAAAAAAAAAAAAAAAAAAAAAAAAACTAAAAATTACATATGAATAATTTTTATAATAGTTATGTTTTTTTGTATGTAAATTTCTGTTTTGGGGAATGTCAAAAAATATTGATAAAGAGTTGGGAATAATAGGATAGCAAATTCATGTATTCAGGATATCATGTTTCAAACATGTCAAGTATTAATTATCATGATAATGTAATCAATATTGTTTTTTTTACTATAGGACACTAAATGTGATTTGCTTTTTTTTTTTTTTTTTTTTTTTTTTTTTTGGGTCTTGGCTTCCATTTTATTTATGTTTTGTTAATATCATGTTCTGTTAAATCACAAGAAAACAAATTTTCAATTATTGGCATTGAACATCTGTTGGCCATCTTTTGTTTCAGGTCTGCCCTATTTGTGGCTGTGAAGTCTCCGCTTCTTCAAGCTAAAGCAGATGCCTCTCTGGACAACGTTGTTCTTTACTTCTTTTTCCTTTGTAATTTTTTGTAGAATTGCTTCTATAGTAAACTAATAAAACAAAACGCTGTATTTTTATGCATAAAACAAATTAAATTTAGGGCCATGCATGTTGATAAAGTTTGTAACATTTCATTGGGTTTTGTCTAAGGAGCACAGAAGCATAAATATTTGCAGAAATTTGGTATTTGATTTAAGGGATTGTTTTTTGCTTACTTGGTCTTTTTAAACTATTTTGAGCTTTTATATTAGGATTATTCATGCACGTATGCCACTTACATTAGAATCATTTGCTGCTTTAACCCCAAAAATATTTATGCAATTGCATGGATGTTCAATTGAACGCAGCCATGCAACTATACGGAACGGATAATTATTTGATTGAAGGCAGCCGTGCAATTGTACGGGCTGAAGCTTTATGAAAGGTTTTTTGTGAAATAGAAAGATACACCTCAACTCCACTATTTATCAACATTTATCCCATTAACTACGTGATGTGAATGATAGCAAAGTCCACAACATCATCATTCTATATTTATTGTCATTAAATGTCTCCAGTATTGACTATCTTAACTAGATTCCGAAACCATGTGAGGAAACTAGACCACTTATTATTTATAAAATTCTGCATAATTTCCTTCTATCGACAACATGAAGTTTGATATCCTTCTTTTCGTATGTTTTACAGTATAGGTACAACAAATAAACAATAGCTAAGAAATATTTTTCGGACTTGATTATATTTATCTATCAGGTTCTATAGTATAAGTTAGTTTGTTTCCTTCCTTCACGTTAGCAGTATCTTATCAATTTGATTCTAGGATATATGTCATGTTTTTGTTTATTAGGTTAAAAATCAATGTGCATTGTGTCAGTTATTTGGCACGGTATTACATAGATGTTTGGTTGAAGGCAGCCATGCAACTGCACGGGACTGATCTAGTACACATAATATAACCTTTGACCTTGTGATGAAAAAAACCAATATGTTATGATGCAAATGCATTAACCCCTTTTGCTTTTTCAGCAAGTTTTCTATTCCGTATTAAGATGAAATTTCTTTCCATAACATAAGCAAATCGTCAAAATTTAAGTATATTGTGGAGTGTTACTTGGTATCAAAATTAAACCACCAAACCACAGGTTTTAGAAAAATTAAAATAATTTTATTACTTAGTACTGGATTTTAGGACGAACGGATATTTTGATGTTGAAATACAAGGTAATTTGTAATGATCATGCTACAAAGTAAAAATGATCATGCTATAAAGTAAATAACATATGGTGTTATAATAAGATAACTACAAGTTGTAATTTGATATATTCATTAATCATGATTGTTTTGTTTGATGAGTCTTTTAAAATAAAGCCAATAAGAGAAATCAAGCTAATGTTTTTATGACTTTTTTGGTTAAATTAACAAAAGAACCAAGCTTCACCCACAAACCTCAAGGAATGGTATACAACAAAACAAAAAACCCTGGGTACTTACTGCGGATTGTCGTTTTTGGGGTCTGAACCCATGATCTTTGGTCTCGTATTCGTGACTATCAACTAATTGGGGTAACCCTACATGACTTCATTTTCTAGTGCACGGTAATAAAATATACATATTCTCAATAATGTAACAAAGTACCTTTCCCCTCTTGGCCAAGTACGTTTTCTTCAGGAACAAAGCAATTCTCAAATACAAGCTCACATCTGCAAAACAAAAACAGAAAAAAAATACTCCAATATAAGAAAATTATTTTGTTACATGCAATTAATTTCATAATTTACTTAAGAGACCCAAGAAGCTTACGTATCACTCCCTCGCATTCCAAGTTTATCCAACTTTTGAGCCGTAGAGAAACTGTAAGAGTAAAGAATCAACTTTACATTAAATAACAATTAAATGTTATTTGTGTCCACTACTCACATGTTTATTTGTTATTGTTTTTCATCTTCCCAGCTAAAGAAAAATAAGAAACAATGCATTTATTTATTCAAAAAAAATTCACATAAGTCCCAAGAGAAATCTGAATACTGACAATGCAATAGAACAAATATCATTAATACCCTGGCATTCCTTTCTCGATGATAAATGCAGTTATTCCTTTAGATCCTGCTGTGATGTCGGTTTTTGCATAAACTACCTGCATCAATCAAACAGACAACAATTATTTTTTAAATGTCGACCAGTGGTTGACTAGAAGCAGATAAACAAATTATAAATGGCTACGGTGTCATGCAAGTTTTTTCATTGAAAGCAGTGAACTGCACTCTAACAAGTTTTTTCCCTGAAAGCAGTGAACTGCACTCTAACTAGTAGCATATTTATGAATTTAAATGCTGATAAATATGATTATTTATGTTCCCCATACGGGAAATATTACTATAAACTCTGAAACAAGCTTCACACAATTTAACAATTTTCAAAAGGGAGTAGCTACTGAGATACAGTGGTGACACAATGGATTTCAACCAGTGAATCCCATTAAGTTTGGGATACAAATTAGAAAACAGCAAGATCAGACAGCTATTTTATCACCAATTTGTATACCAGTAGGCTTTACCTTTACAATAAGCAGCATCTGGTAAAAAATTAGTAAAAAATGGTCCCAAGAAAAGAGGATACTAAAAGTACCAGTGTTTGCGCAGTTGGTCCATTAGTACACCACATCTTGTTTCCGTTAATGACATAGCCACCAGCAATTTTATCAGCTTTGCATTTCATACTAACAACATCGGAGCCAGCTGGGCACAAAACAGAAATCACAGGTGTTACGAACATGGTTAAAAATATTTTTGTGCATATCAGAGACTAGCTATATAACATGTAAAGTGATTTCATTATATACCATTGGGTTCGCTCATTGCTAATGCTCCAACATGTTCCCCACTGATCAGCTTCACAGTACAATACACAATTAGGAGAAACTAATGAGCGGAGAATAAATTTGATAGCACACTAAAATTAAATGATACATGCATAGTACTTTCTTGCACAACTTTAAGGAACCACTAAAAATACTTTAAAAAGATGAAAGAAAAAATATATATATATAACATGTGTTCACATATGAAGCATGCATATTTTTAGGCTGTGCTTGATTGAAAACTTCATATGCATTTAGAATGTTTTGGATATTTGATTTAAGAATGTCAACAATGGTACAAGAACTACAAAAAAGTGTTATGTTTGCTCATAGTTCCCCAAAAAAAAAAGAAAAAAAAAAAAAAAAGACAGGGTTTACTAAACAAAATTGATTATGCAAGTTTTGAGTTGTATAACTTAGAAAAATTGTGTGCAATGTGGGGTATTGAGTGTTACTGCAGTAGTTTTGAACTATAAAAGTTTTCAAGAGATTAACTTTCATTAAGTGGGCAATCAGCTCAACACACAGCACACAATTGCATCCTAGACGGTTCACAATTGTGCTTCATTTTAAATTAAGAAATGTGGTCACAGTTGTAAACTGCAACCCCACATATATAACTAATAGACTTGGGATACATTATTTTCCAAGGCGAAAGGGACACACAAAAGCATCATTTAAAAGGAGTATGAAAGAAGTTGGTTCGATGGTAACGGAATATGTT
The DNA here is from genome assembly GCA_030737875.1 of Allium sativum. Classification (NCBI taxonomy): domain Eukaryota; kingdom Viridiplantae; phylum Streptophyta; class Magnoliopsida; order Asparagales; family Amaryllidaceae; genus Allium; species Allium sativum. The sequence continues at coordinate 856,317,768 of CM060920.1, read as the reverse complement.
TTTCCATTACGAAAGTAGCAGGAAAAGGAGATTTTTTTTTTTTTTTTTTTTTTTCAAATTGGCACTATTTGACAAACTTATTGTGCAGTTAGACCACTTTCAAAACCAATTACAAAATATACTAGTTTTGGCCAGCTCAGCACCACATTAACCAAAACATACAGAGGATATTTCAGATATTGTCTGCAATTTCTGTATAAATCTGTACGGCTGCAATTTGAAACGGCATCAGTTTTATTTCATAGAAAAACTATACAGGCACAATTTGAGAACTTGCCTATTTTAAAATAAATTGCACATACTATTCCACTGCAAAAGGATAGCACTCGAACACCCCCACCAATCCTTTTTCTCTTCATTACCAAAGGAAACCAAACTTTTAAATAAAAAAATTAGTACTCACTCTTTTTCTATTTCAAAAATCTCTTTTAATTTTCATAAAAACAATCGAAAATTTTGTCTATTACATCTAATTCAAGGATAATAATATCTCTTTGCCTTGGATAATCAAGATATGATTTTGCAAACCCTAAATTTTTCGTTAGATTAATTATTTAGCTGATGATTGTCTGATGTTGTATTCGTTGTTATCGTAAAATGTCTCCTAATTTAGTATCAACTAGTTGTTATTTTGATGACGAGTTTGTTATCAATGAACAAATGTGTGAAAAATATATAGGTGGTTCTCATAAACCGGTAAAAGTTCATATATATATATATATATATATATATATATATATATATATATATATATATATATATATATATATATATATATTGTGTGTGTGCGCGCGCGCGTGCGCACGTGTGCATATGTACATGTATCAATGTTAAAAAAATTACTTTCCGTTTTTGTTTGTCATTGATGGATTTTGAAATTCTAGTTCCGACTTGGAAATTCCATTCTGATTTCTGAATTCCAGTAGTTTTTTATATTACTATGTTAATACATATTCAGTATTAACATAAATTTGCATTATATTCTTTGGATTATATATAAAATACATATCTGGTTAAAAAATGTAATTGTACTAATTTTAATACAAATTATTAACTGATTCATTCATATAATAATTTAATCCAAAGTATTTATACTAATTAATCTACACTAAATTTCAGGTTTTTGATTCCTGGTTTCGTTTATTTCATTTAAATTTTTTAAAATTTGGATCAATTATGGAAACTTCACATATGATTCTATTTTGGATTCTTATTTTTTTTCTTTCCTTATAGAAATCATGGTTTGAGGTATCGCCCGAGACAGCGAGATCTCGTTCATCTCGTGCCGGTTTCGACACTCACCGAAACGGAAAGAGGGGAAAATCTTGTGCCAGTTCTAAAGGGGCAAAAAAAAAAAAAAAAAAAAAAACCCGAAATCGCGAAATAATTTACCTATAAATAAAACGATTGAAGATTCAGCAAACTCGAGCTTCAAAAATCATCGCGATCCGGAGTAACTGTGCTCGAAAACGCCAAAAAAACCCTAAATCGGCAATCAACGATCGAAAGTGACAGGTAACTGATCTATTTGGGTAATTGATCGAAATCGGCAATCGGTTATTTTCCCCTACGCGCAAATTTTTAATTTTGCCGCTCTACGTGATTGTGGACTCAATAATGCGTTCGTTTTTATTTAATAATCTGAATCGAAGCTTCGTGGACTTCCAGTTATTTTATGTTCCATGTGCAAATACTATATAAAAATGGGTTGTGCTGTTATAATGTGTTGGTAAATTCAGCTCAATAAACCTTATTACTTCGTACTTTCAAAGTCACAGGTCTATATATAATGTATAATGGGCTGCAAACGATAATAATAATAATATATGTGTATATCAAACATACTTTCAAATACAAAATATAAAAGTTTGGTTTTTGGACCGAAACCGAAACAAAAACCGAAACCGTCGAAACCATTGGAACCGTCCGAAACCAGTAAATTTTCAAATGACCGAAATCGTTCAAACCTTGATAGAAATACATCGCTTGTATCAGAAAAAAAAAAGTATATATGAGATAACTAATTTGACTATGTATATTTTCATGTTATTTCTGCTAATTTATGTTTGAATCGACAGAAGTATCACGATCTTTTCTCATTTATTTTTTTCCTTTTTGCTATCTTTTTAATTCTTTTACTGTTACAGCTTTTTCCTGCTACATTTTTCCAACTATTTTTTCAGTGTTTAAAAGGCTAAACCCCGGCATTTGAACTGAAACTGAAATTTAGACCAGATTATGTTGTTTATGGCCAGGACAGTAACGGAATTTACCGATTGTCTGGAATTCCACCGAAATTTAAAAACATGATGTGTGTGTGAGAAAGAGAGAGAGAGAGGCCGGCTTAACAATAATATGATATTCGACCTAACCACCATATTATTTCGGACCATGTTAACCTGTAACAGGGTGAAGGATCTTGATATGTGTATTACTAACAAACTTATTGAAAAACTGGTATATTGTGTCGGACCACTCGCTAACAAATGACCTACATATGCTTCCTATAGCATTTTGAGACTAAATTTGAACTGGCACATTGCACACCATTGCTTAGGAAAAAGAATCAAGGGAATGCATGACATAGCAGTCTATATTTGCTATGCGCATTTAGAATAACCTAGAAAACAAGCTAATCTAGAAGAATGACAGTCTATTTTAAAGTGGAAAATTGACAGTATGATGGTATTCAAATATTAGCATGAATTAATTGTATGCTACAGAAGATTAGTTGTTGTTTCGTACCTATGCAAATATCTATAATTTAATATGCTAAAAATGGTCACTTAATATATGTACATATTTAACCAAGTAGATTGTTTAATACAACATGGATGCTTAACGATGAGGTTATGTTCATGTGGCACATAAATCACAAGGAATCCACGTTTAGTTCCTTTACTCACAGAACTATGTTGCATATTAATATGATACGCTTAAAAAAAATTCAAAATCCACATTCCGGAAAGTTGGATTAAATGTTTCGGAATATTAGATTGAACATTTTGGGACATAAAATTCGACTTTGTGGAACGTCAAAATCAGCATACCAACTCATTGTTGAAGTTTATTGCGACACTACATGTTGGATTGAAGTGGCAAAGATAGCTTGGAAATGGTTGAGACGACTTGCAATTTGGAGCTACGGAGCTCAAGATATTGCGTAATGAAGTTGGCAAGCTTCAGAAAGTAGTTGCAGTGGACTGCAACTCAGCTCAGACGCCTGAGCTTGGATCTAGATGTCTGAGCCAGACCCAGGAAATTTTCAAAGTTTGCAGTCATACGTTTGTTTCCCAAGTCAAATGTCTGACGTGGTGTTGTTCTGAAACAGAGGCTAGATTCTGATGTTTGAACCAAAGCTCAGATGCATGAATCGAGGGTTGGGCTATTTTAGCATGTTTTCTTGGAGAATTTTTCCGAAGGTCTAAAGGGGCAAAACAGACATTTGCCTGAATGGGATTCTAACATATATAAGTTATTTTCAATTTTTTAGGGTTCGAATTCATGTCAATAAATGAAATCTAAACCAAATCAGAAATTTGTTTACAGTAAATAATTTCAATTTTGTATCCATCGCAGATTTTAATCTTCATCGAAACAATTTCATCATAATATAAGAATTTACTTTAAATTCTTATATTATGATGAAATTGTTTCGATGAAGATTAAAATCTGCGATGGATACAAAATTGAAATTATTTACTGTAAACAAATTTCTGATTTGGTTTAGATTTCATTTATTGACATGAATTCAAACCCTAATTTTCCTTTCAATGTTTGCTTGATCAAGGGTTTATTCAAAAGAGAAAAACTTAGGGTTTATAACCTAGCTTTATTCTCCAAATTTATTCTCCACAAACTCTTTTCTATATTGATTGATATTGATCATTGTATCAATTTCTTGTATTCCTTTTATCATGGGAATAATATACTCTCTCCAACGTAGATATACACTAACAAGTTGCCAGTGAAACCATTATTAATTCGGTGTGTGATTTATTTTCATTGCTTTAGTTATCTTCGATTGCTTGAGATTGAGTTTGGGTTGTTTGGATTGATACACCATTGTTTTAATGATTTGAGTTATTGAGCTTTAGTTGTTTTTTGAATCTATCAACGATCTCGTCTTCTGCAAGGTGTGTGAGTTTGGATTAGATTTGTGTTTGATTCGAATTTCACTACCACAGTTGGTATCAGAGCATTAGGTGTTTGTGGAAATGCCGAAATCAGATAATAGCTTAGAAAGCCCCACAACGGCTAGTCTAAATATTATGGCGTCTTATGTACATGGTTCGTATGCGGCATCTGAATCTCAATTGATAATAGATATGGTGATAATGACATTGAGAAGTGGCAATGGAAGATGAAAGCGGTTCTTAGAAGGATTCGGATGTACCGAGTGGTATTCGATACTCTTTTGTTGTCAAGTGGTATCTCGAATGCTGAGAGTAAGGAGACGAAATTGTGGGCTTACACTACTATTTAACTTGCTATGGAGGAGAATGTGACCTCCGAGATTAATGGTGAGACAACCGCTAGCGTTATATGAGACAAATTGGAGGAGTTATATATGAAGAAGTCACAAACGGTTTTTTCACCTTCAAGATGAAGGAGGGTAATTCGTTTAAGGCACACTTGAATGTCTTTGATGGCTTGCTAATGAAGCTGAAGGCTGTTGATTTGAAAATTGATAAAGAGCAAATTGCGATAATAATGTTGTGTTCATTGTCGGAGCGTAATACGAGATTCTTCAATATTATGATATATAACCGAGATACTTTGTCGCTTGATGACGTTAAAGCGGGTCTTTCTAATGAGGGGTTGAGAGATCAAACGAAGGAGCCGAGTGAGGATAATAGTGTACTAGTAGTGGTCACAGGTTATTTTTGAAGAAAGAAAAGAATATAAAGAAGGAAAACCATGAACGTTCTAAATTAAGGAAGCCTAGTTGGAGAGGAAAATTGAGGTTAAGAAATGGCAAATGCTATATTTGCAAGAAACTAGGACATTGGAAGAACGAACGTCCGGATAAAGATAGAAAGAAGAAAGTAGCATCTTCATCCATAGCAGTGGAGAGTGGTGATGGTCAGGTGGAAGAGAATGTACTGACGGCGCTAGCAACAGGTATTTCAGGTAGCGAATGGGTACTCAATTCGGGTGTGTCATATCATTTAACACCTAATAGGAATTGTTTATCCTTTTATGAAGACAAAGAGGAAAATAGAATTATTATGGAAAATGATGCTATATGTTGGTCAACGGGCATTGGCTCCGTGCATATAAAGATATTTGATAGAGTGGCTTTCACGCTCACTAATGTATGCTATGTTCCGAGACTTAGAAAGTCGCTTATATCTTTAGGGTAATTGGATTCATTGGGATGCAAGATCACTGTTGAGAAGGATTGCTTGAGGATTCCAAATAGAACGCTTGTGGCTACGAAAGGTGCTAGAACTCATGGTGTATATTTGCTTCAAGATATGACCATGGAAGGTGAAGCTTGAATGGATGTTGATGGTTCTCGTGACTTGAATGCAACACGACTGTGACATTCGAGTTTGGGTCATATCTCAAATAGAAGTTTGGATATTCTTCGGAAGAGAGAGATGATCGAGGGTGAGAATTTCAACAAACTAGAGTTTTGCGAGGAATGTGTCACGTAGAAGCAAACAAGTGTATCATTCAGTGAAGGGAAACATGATTCGAGAGAGGTTCTTGAGTATGTTCATTCGGATATTTGGGGAGGGGGACTGGCATCAGTTGCTTCTTTAGGTGGAGTACGTTATTATATTCCTTTCATTAATGATTGTTCTCACAAGGTATGAGTGTATGTAATGAAGGCCAAGTCAGAGACATTTGCTATGTTCAAAGCGTGGAGAGCTCTTGTTGAGAATGAGAGTGACAAGTCTTTGAAAGTCTTAAGGATCAACAATGGCGGAGTATGTTTCCGGAGAATTCTTAGAGTATTGCAAGCATCACGATATCCGAAGGCATTTTACTACAACTGAAAATCCGCATTCTAATGGAGTAGCAGAGAGAATGACTTGAACTTTACTTGAGAAAGCTCAATGCTTGAGATTAACATCGGGTTTATCTAAGAAATTTTGGACTAAACCTTAGTCAACCGTGGTGCATATTGTGAATCGAATTCCAAGCTTGGCTATTGATAATAAAATTCAGAAGGAAGCGTGGAAGGGGAAGAGTGTTGACTTGAGATAACTCCGTTGTTTGATTGTCCAATTTATGTGCATGATTCGGAAAATAATAAGCTGGAGGCTAGAACTTCCAAAGGAATCTTGCTTGGTTACACAGACGACGTAGAAGACTATCGAATTTGGAATTCGAAAATGAAGAAGGTTGCAAATTCTAGTCATGTCACTTTGGATGAATCAGCTTCATTCAAGGAAAAATGAAAGCTCATCGAATGTTCTGAATTTGCTTCATGAAAAATCAAAGGAGGATGAAGTTATTTCCACATTCACATTATGTCCAAGTAGTAATAGAGTTGAAGAAGAAGCTCGTGAGGTTGAAGCGGTTGAAAGGGTTGAGCGTTCGGTCGGTTCGGTTGGTTTGGACGTAAAAAAACTCCAACCGAATTGAAACCGAAATTTTTTCAAACCGAACCGAATTAATTTCGGTTAATTCGGTTGATAACCGATTTAACCGAACTTGAAAGATGTACTATTATTCGAATGATAGATTCACTGAAAATAGACCATAAAATTATGTTTGGAGAAATTTTATACAGTAAATTTTATGTTTATGATGAAATTTGATCTATTTGCAAGAAAAGCCTTTATATTATGTAACTAAATTAATTATTTAAAGTACTCCAATACCAAAAAATTAGATTATAAATTAAAAGTTCGGTTAATTCGGTTAAACCGATAACCAAAAAAGTTTATTTTACAAACCGAATTCAAACCGATTTAGTTTTAAAACCGAACCAAACCAACCGAAATGAACCGGTTTGGTTGGTTAATTCGGTTTTAACCGGATATTGCTCACCCCTAGCGGTTGATGAAACATCGCAACATGGTTCCTTAAGTAATGTTGGTGATGTACATGATACTAGAGGGGATTTGGTCCAAGGTGGAGCCAAAAATAGTTTAGGTGATAGCATTGCTACTTAGGTTGGTCGACGTGCAATAAGATCACACGAAAGATATGGTGATTAGAACTACCTTAGCTTTTGTGGTAATCTTGACTAAGCTCTTCATGTAGTCTAAGATGAGCCGATGAACCTTAATGACATCATGAACTTGAGTGATAGCTCAAAGCATATTTGTGTCATGGAGGAAGAAATGCATCGTTAATGAAGAACCAAACTTGGGATTTGGCTTCATTTCCTAATGAAAACCGTGTTATAGGATGCAAATGATATACAATGTGAAGGATGATGATAGTTATAAAACTAGGCTAGTGACAAAGGGATTTGCACACAGAAAAAGTAAGGAATATGATGAAAATTTTGCACTGGTTGTATGCCATACTTCGAGCCAAATTTTACTAACTATAGTTGATATCCATGACTTGAAGTTGGAGCAACTTGATGTGAAAACTGCCTTTGTACATGATGACTTGGATGAAGACATCTACATAGAACAATCGGAATTGTTTGTGATAGATGATACATCAAAATTGATCTGTAACTTGAAGAAATCACTATATGATTTGAAGCAATCACCAAGACAATAATGCAAGAGATTTAATCATTTTATGCTTGAAAAAGGTTCTGATAGAAGCATCAAGAATGCTTGTGTTTATTTCAAGAGGTTAAAAAATGATTGTTGAGTGTATTTACTCTTGTACGTGGACGATATGTTCATTATTTCCAAAGACAAAAGGAAATTCAACAAGTTAAAGACGCTTCTGAAATCGAAATGAAAGATTCTGAAGAAGCAAAGAAAATCTTGAGCATGGAAATTGAGACGAACCGAAAACTTTTTGAGTTGAGATTGACTCAAAAGGAGTACATTAAGAAAGTGTTTTGCCGGTTTAGCATGAAAAATGCAAAGACATTAACTACATATTTACCTTTGCATATGAAGCTTTCATGCAAGGGATCACCTATCAGGAGAAAGACAAGGCTTATATGGCAAATGCGTCATACGCAAGTGTGGTTGGATGTTTGATGTATGACAGTGTACAAGACACGAAATGACAAACGTCGTCAGGGTGGTTAGTCGGTATATGGTTAATCTGAGAAAATCGCATTAGAAAGCAGTGAAAGCCTTAAGATATTTGAAAGACAAAACATCTCAAGACCTTATTTTTGACGGTAGTGAAGGGATTTGGTTATTGTGACTCGGACTATGTGAGTGATAGGAATCGTAAGAAATCAATTTCCAGATATGTTTTCACATTACACTACAACAACATATGATATTCATAACGCTATTTAATAACACATTATTCTGAAGTGTTATTAATTATACTTAATTGTTGTTTCCACGCTTAATTTTGTGTTGGTCATATGAATGTAACACTCCAATCCATCGTTTCCCTCCAACTGTTCACAAATTATTCTATCTCCCTCTCCAAAACCATTCTCCTTCCCCCAAAACCACGCCTCACAAAAAAAACAACGATCTATCGGATTTTCCGTAAACCACTGATCTGCCTTCACTCTCCTCAACCGATTTTGTCTCTCTTCCTCCGGAACCACCGATCTGTCGAAGCTAGGGTGGCTTTGGATCTAATCTTTGATTTGGCTTCTGGAATGCGAACCCAATTCTCATGTAAAGTTGTTAGTTATTTTAAATGTTGTAGATTTGAATCGATTATAGATTTACATGTATGGATTTGTAGATTAGGGTAAAGCTGCGTAAGTCGAATACAAATTTAAGATTTTAGGCTTTCTGTTTTTAGGGTTTTTTTGTTTGCTATCTATTGCGATTAGTGAATCTGGTAAATGTATTTTCCTAATATTTACCCTACTTGATTATTTCAACCCATCTGCTTTCTGAACAGCATGCCCACACACCTTTTTTAGCTGTAGTTTTGTAAATGTTGTTCCTTTCCATTTGCAAATTTCAACTTAGTAAACATTTAATGGAATTTGTTCCTGAACTGCATGCCCACACACCATTTTTAGCTGTTGTTTTGTATATTCTTCCTTTCAATCACCAAACCCTAAATCTGAAAGCACAATACCAACGCTATGTTGCTGCATTCAGATCAACAAATCTTGTGCGGATCTCATATCCAGGTGTGAAAAAAAATGATTTTCATAATTTATCTTCATGTTTTGTTTAAACAGTGCTTTATCTTGGCATATGAGATATACTCATATTCTAGTTTCACTTCATCTATATAGGGACTTGTGGTCCTGTTATCCGAAATGTTGATAAAAGATATACCAGAAGTGGATGTATTGAAATCCCTATAATTTTTTAGTAGATTAAATATGATTATCTACAAACCCTGTAGTATTTTACTGCATTTTAGATTTACTTCAATTTTGGTTAACCCTGGTTTTTTTTCTATCTCTTGTTTATCATAAAACTAATTGTTAGGAGGGCCATGCTCTTTGGCTCTTGTTCATTGCTTCCTATGAATTTCTGAAACTTTTTTGTTTATTGTTTTCCATAGAAATATGAACCAACTAGATTAATTTCTGAGAGGAGTCTTGCTTAATCGCTGATCACTGAAGAGGATGGATGATGTTGTGGTTGGTAGTGTAAACCAAAATGATGAAATTTCTTTAACTCCATTAGGCATTTCAGATGTTGATTTTAACAAGATGTTATTGACTTGTATGTATAATGCATAACAATGACACGTGCTTGCGGTTTTCAAAATAATCATAGTCTTGAAAATATCTTTTGGTTTCAATTATATGATTGTTTTTCGTACAAGGAATCATGCATGTATTCACAGTTTTGAATGAAAAGAATTTCATACATTTATTACTTTACGTGTATATTCACGATTTTCCAGTAAACATTTGCAGGAAAATAGAAAATTTTCAATTTGAATGATTTAGAGATTTTGATGAATATTGTTTAAGAGGGGGGGGGGGGAGATTTTGAATAAATTTGAAAGCAAGATTGTGGCTTTGCTTTCCACAAATGAAAATACTTATGTCCTATGTTTCTACCATAATTTGCACGTTTACATATCAAACATTAGTTGTTACTTACAGGGGTCTTGTTGTTATTGTAGTGAAATTCATCATATTTTATTAATCAATATCTGTCAAGAGGAAACTACTTTTGTGCCATTTCACTGCATAGAATATTTTTTCTGGAATTTTGAGGTTAATTTACCTTTGTAAATAATAATAACTGATTTTTTTGCTTTTATAATATTGTAGCAGGTGAATAATTTACTTGGGCAACTACTTGTTAGCTCATGGTCACACAATATGAAACTGTCAACCTGTCAGGGTTCTGTTTATGCTTATATTATGACATTGTAGTTGCATAAATGTTTTTGTATCAACTTTACTTGCCATAGCCGGTTGGCAGGTGCATCGTATAGGATTGTTTGCCCAAAATGGTATTTATTTATTTACATAAGCGAACCGTCTGTTGTATTTAAGCGCTCAGCTAAGGTTTTGCATATGGTACATGTAACTGAAATATCATGTGTAGTAATTGGAAAGAGGGAAGAAATGACTGGCTAAAAAGGTATATGAGTTTTGGAAAGATTTGAATGACTTAATGCTTTCAGGCCTTGTACTTAACGGGAAGATGCAAAATCTAAAGCTTAGACCATGCCGTTTGTAGCACGCAACACAATTATGTCGCAAAATAGGACCCACCAAATTAGTGATCTGTTGATCTGCAACCAACTACTCTACCACTTAGTTATAGATCCATAAAGTTAATTTTGGTCGGTTCATTTCGATATTGAAATCATGTCCAGTTTTTTTTAATATTCTTATAATATGAAGCATTATTTTTAGAGCTTTCTATTGATACATTTTTCAATCGATACAGTTGGATTGTCAATGTTGAGCTAAGGAAACCATCAATGGATTGATGGTCTTTTTATTCCACACTGGATTGCTTATCTTTGGTAGTGAAGGCCATGAACCCTCGTGGTCGAACAGAGGTAACTAACATAATGTTTTACAGTGGTTACTTGGTTAGATGTACTTAGATTTAGCATTTTGGTTCAACCTTCATTTCTTTTCTTTCACTGAAAAGCGTTATTGCTTACCATGAACATGTATTTTACATAGGTTCACTTGAACAAAGCTTTAGTGTAAGCCAGAGAGGTTCTAGACTAAACTTCTTTATTCATTACTACTAAAAATATACACATACTAAAAATGAAGCACATTCAGTTCATACTAAAGATTTGCAATAGAGCTGGAAATGGAAATGAAAGCAGATTTTCATTCAGAATTCTTCACACATTACACTTCTTGTACAGTCTTATACGCACGCTCTCATACACATCTTTATGCACGCTTTTGACTCAAGCAAACTCAGTTAATTGACCATTTAAATCTGGTCCACGCTCACTCATTTACAAGCCCAAGCCCACTAGCATTACACACTCCATAGCTACTCAAAACACACTACAACCATTAAAATGAATTTTTCCCATACCAAGTGTGCACGTGCACATATATAAAATATGCATACACTGATACATTATAATATCTTCATCCTTAGTCCATGCTTTCATCACCTAAGGCTCTTGGCGCCTAGCTGACTTTTGTGTGCACCACCTCAAATGATCTCAGAGGTACTCTGGCAAAATATAATGGAAATTGACATTCTTTCCACTTTCTGCCTGGAAACAGTGGCTTTCTCCTCTAAGACCATGGCAATCTATTCATGGTTATTACATGGAAGGCTGTTATTGGGAGTTAGGCAAAGACTGCATAGGCAATAATGTTGATTAGAGATAGAGTGAGAATAATATTATGGTGTATTCTAAAAGTTTTTATTTAAGGAATAAAAGCAATATTCAACAAATAACCATGATAAATAGTGGCATGTGCATGTATTTTGTTAGCCAAGAATTTCGTTCACACAGCTGCCTTTTCAGGGTATTGACAAATCTGACAAGTCATCAAAGAATGAGGGAATGTCGGATCAAACAAATATTGGAAACTTCTTATCAAAGGTTTGTGATTTGAAACAGCAGCAAACCATAAAAGAAAAATAACTTGATTTCCATCTCAACTTAGATAAGCACGACAAAGATGATCTCAGTTTTGGTTGCAACGGAAACAAGCAGCACCAACAACTTTCTTTTCCGAAGTAGCAACAGAAACCAACACAGATTGATGATAAACATGATAAACAAGGTATGTTGTTTTCATATTTTTATATCCTATGAATGTATATAAAAGTCTCTAGTTTATTTTAACGGGTGCCAGCTCCACCAACATCAATGCCTTTGCATGTGCCTTTAAACCAATTAGATCAGGAAATTGACATCTAAACCCATTAGGCATGAAGCGATCAACATTTAAAAGTTATGGTCATTGTATTGAACAAAATCTAACCGACCTCAAATAAACATAGTTCACCTATCTTGATGCGGGTTTGCTTGAGGGTGTTTTGAGTGTTTTTATAGGGAATGCCATATTCTGAATGAGGTTGAACATCATACTGTATGTATTAAATATTGTTCAGGAACTAGGCCACAAAGCATTATACCATGCTAGCATGGATCCTACTCAAAGAGCTCATGTGCAGAATCAATGGAATAAAGATAAAATCAATATAATATGTGCTACTGTTGCATTTGGAATGGGTATCTATAAATTTTAATACTATTTCATTATTATTAATTTGAGAGAATATACTAACCTATGATTTTCAAGACAACAAATAAGAGGTTTGTTTTCCCTTTCATCATTCGCTTCCAAAGTCTAGGATACCATCAAGTAATTTTTTGGAATTCTGTTTAAATTGATTAGATCATTACTTTGAAATTCCTCGTCTATACTGTTCACTGTCCAACTTTCAACAAAAATGCATCATTGAAATGTTCCCAAGGTACATGCTAAAAGAGTAAAAAAAAATTGAAAAGTAAAGACAGTAAGTTCAATGGTTTAAGGATCACGCATCTATCTAAAAAAATTACACTGTATCAAAGCAACAATTTTCACTAGAAAATAATAAGACCTAAAAACAAATCATATTGGTATATGGCATTCTGTGGTAATTTAATTTTCTAATCAAGAAATGCTAAATTCACTTTGTTGCTTTCCCAAGTAATAATAGTATGGGTAAACAGAACACATAAGTTGCATTAGAATTACTGCATTTGTGTATGTACTTATATAATCATATAGTAGTGGGTAAATAAATGTTTGGTTAACTGATTTTGTGGGTTAATGGAGTTCTGTTAAACTTGACTAAGTCGGTTAACTCGGTTAAATCCCCAACTCTATAACTTGAATAACCCTTCACACACACATAGTTATATACTCGTGTACTTTACAGCTGAAATAGTCGGAAAAACCAGGCCCTAAAATGGGTGTCATTAGCCAATCTATGAGGGATGTGATAAAGAGTTTAATGGATGATGATCTTTGTCTAAAAGACAAAATTGGTGCTTTTGTAAGTACATTTTCTGAAAATATTATTTGTACTTTACAACTTGTATTTTCCAGTTCTTATTAATTAGGAAGCCTATTGCAATGTTTTGTTGATTCATTTTTCAGTTCAATGATTCAGAGATTATACATGCAGTTGGAATTTAAATTGGAAATTATACCTATAACCGACGTTCACAGTTCAATGATTTCCAATTTAAATTAACAATAGGCTCTGAATGGCAAGTTTCTAAAAGAATTTTAAAGGCATTTGCTGTACATAGGCTTTGTATGGTAATAAAAGATTTCATGCGGGAGTTAAGTTCAAGAGAGGTGGGATTTAATGATTGGTTGGAGGAGGGGTTGGATATTAGATCATGTAATGTGAGACTGAGATTGAATTATATACATGGAGGCATATATTTAAATAGGTGTGTTCCAAATGCATGAAAAGCATACCCTGATTACTGCTTGGCCTTCACCTTTATGCCATATATGTTAAAAACCTTTGGGCAAGTTAAGAAAAGTTAGAAAACGTATGTCCTCTTTTGCTATGGAATAAAAAGAACATAAATAGTGAAAATACGTGAAATAATTGTTATTCAGTGTGCTAAGAATCCATCTTTAATCGACATATATGAACCACATAAGAGTCCAACAGCCGACATTTGGCCCTAGTCATCAACACGCCCTCCATACATGTTTTGTTAATGATGTTCCTCTTGGACCAGCAGCTATGATTGTTTGGATAGACGAACCCCTAAATCCAGAAGCTTTTTTGTGGAGGCCATCCCCTAGTTTGTTCCGAATTGGAGATGCTGCTGATAAGAAGGTTGCATGGCCTGAATCGCAAGTAGTTGTTGAGACAAGTGATACTACAGTTACTACTACGACTAAGGATGTGGTGAAAACATTTATGGTACTTAATTTTTATGTTGTCTTTTATTTTTTCAAGGATTAGCAACTTCATTTTTTTTTCTTTTTTCCAACTTGCAGACTGCAAATTCAAAAACAAATAATAAATGCAAGATAATGAGTTTATCGGGAAATGGGAAAGTAGTAGCTTTAGGACGGGTGGAGTCAAACAATCCAAATGCAAGGGTACATTTTAGACCATTAGGAAACAATGCAGTTAAAGTTTGGATAGACACCGTAAAAGAGTCAGAAGTAGAGCTATAGAGGCAGACATTCGAATTTCAGTAAGTGGAAGATGCCCTCTCTTCTACTATAGCTTGGCCTGCTGAGCACGTCATAATGGAATGAATTTTGAGTAAGTCTTTACCGTTTAATTTTTATGTTAATCTTAGCAAGCATGTAGCTGCTGGATTTAATCTTAGTGAGCTGAATTTGATTTTTAACCGTCTCCTTTTTCAATGTATACATATGCGGTCCAATCATCATCGCTGTCATCCTGAGGTTCACTTGAGATTTCATCTGACCCATGTACTTAACTATGAAATGCAAAAATTAAACTATGACCTTAGAATCTCGATAGCTTAAAAAAAATACAAGACAATTTTGGATGCTTGTTACATATGGTGGTTGATCATCCTGCATGCATGTTATATTGGATACAATTTAAATTGGTAGAAAAAAAAGGACATGATACAGATCCATAACTGTAAAACCGATACAATTCAGAATGCGATGAAAAAACATTATATAAATGTTCATTATTCAGGAAAAGATTTTTGTGGTACAGCTTTGAATTTGTACCACGGCGCGGATACAAAAAGCTCACGATATACGCATAACAGGAGAGAAAATTAGAAAATACGCATATCTTGATAGGACCATTGCATCCTGGATTGATTTCCCGGTTGGTGCACAAACTGCAAATTTTAAGTTTGTAAAATTGTTATATTTTAAACAATAAAAATACTGCCTATAGAAAAAGCTACTATTAAACTTACTAATATCTAATAAAAATAAAAATGCTAACCTACATTTTACCTCCGGTTTCTACTCCATTAACATATCGTCTACATAATACAATCCTTACGGTATATTTTTTTATATCAGCAAATGTGTGAATGATAGGATAACATTTCAAACAAGTATAAATAAACATTAAACCTCACCTCGCTACTGCACCTAATCTTCCCTTTCCCAAGCGCTATAAATATGCTAGCCAATATGCGACTGAGCTCGTAACGCACCATTGGCGATGTTCTGCTGTAGATCCTTAGAAGTTCCTTTTCACTTCCCCATATATGTACGAATTCCTCTGCCATTTTCTTCTCGATTACGATGTCTAGTAGCCAGTTTAAGTTGCTCATCTTGTATAGGGTGTTTTTGTCGAGGCCTACAAGGTCTTTTTAGTAGACCGAGCTTTTGGATATGAGGCCGTTTACTAGGGACTGTAGTTCTTTTCTCGCGGCATTGTTGTTTCCATTTGCTATTATTGATTGTATGAGATGTGCTGCTAAATTTGAGGGAGGGGTTTCAGGTTGCAGCCTAGCGAGGATGTCGTGAGTTGCGATTTCATCGAATTTGTGCTTTGTTACGAGTTGTTTTAACTTTTCTTCTTCGCTTTCGGTCCATGGGACGACTTCAATATAGTTTAAGCAGGATGATATGCCCCCGTCGTACATTATTTTTGATGATACCTGCTAGAGTGAAACAACGTAATTAGCTTAATGACAGTTGACATAAGTTCATTCCACATCTTTCACAACTTTTAAGAACATATAAGAACGATATTAAATCATTGCTTATATTTCAGACAACATGATCAATCGTTAATCACATTCATATTAAGTATTTCAAGAATTTGTAACCGAGTTTCACCGCTCGGTTTAACCAACTTGGGTTTCACTTTACATAAACCGAGCGGTAAAGTTCAGTTCCAAACTATGTGGCAAAGCTTTAGTAAATTGAGCGACACTCAATTGAAATATTTGCTAGAATTTCACGTTGGAATTTCAATTACTTCAGTGTTTTTGAATTGAATCCATCTCACATGCATTGAAATGGCTAGCAATGAAAACTTTCTAATTTTGTTTATGCAATGAAAACTAATTCTGCCCACTCGAAGCCGAATTTTGCAGTTGAAGTAAAAATATCATAAATAGTTTGGTTCTTCTTTTGCATAATAATCTTTTTGCTACTTGTTACTTTCTTGATTACTTGCTGCTTATCTTTTTCTATTTAACTTTCATTTTTGTGTATGTTGCTGTATATACATTAAAATATCCTACATTCAGAGAATGAAATTCTTGAAACAAATTGGTTATGGACCTCTAAAAATGCAGCATGTGCACACACTCTTGCATTCCTATATGTATGCTAAATGTAGGAAACTGTAGTAAAATCCTTGAAATATGGTTGTGGACCTAAAAAAAAATTGTGCTAAGGAAGCCCGGTTTATGGTTTCAGTACCCACTTTATTTGGAATCGCTGCACAATGAACATGTCCTGAAAATAACATGTTCTCATTATCTCATGTCAGATAAAAAGTTTGTGCAATTATTTATTTATTTATTTTAACATTTTTATATTTGCAGGTGAGGAAATAGGACATAACTTCGGTGATGGTGCTGCGATTACCAACGAAAGGGTGATGGTGTCTTTTGTGTGTTAACTGAACAATTATAAACTATGTTTTGTATTTTGTGTACTCAAGGTGACATCAGTGGGAATTGAGAACATATGTATTGAATTAGGTGTTAAATTCATGGATTGAATTTCTTTTGTTAGTTATACTTTATTTGCTATTAGTATATTTTGTGTGTTCATTTTTAACTTGTTATGAAAATTCATTTTGATTATTATTATTATTAAAATGTATGAGCTATCAAAGATATATGTTATAGCAGTAAACCTGCGTTATGAATAATCTCAAATTTGTTGAGATTTAGATGTATAATAGCGGCATAAATGAGCTATTGTATTGATCGAGCATAGCGGCAAAAATGAGCTATCAAAGGATTTACTAAAACTATAACACGTTTAGTTAATAGCGTTGAATATCTGTTATCGAACACTTATTTTATAGCGGCAAAATTGTGTTATAAATATTCTCTTTGAATGAGATTTTGATGTATTATAACGGTTAAAATGAGCTACTGTAATAAAATAACATAACGGCAAGACATCGTTATCAAAAGGCATCTTTAATAACGGCAGAAAAAGCGTTATAAAAGTTTAGCAGTTTTTTATAACATGTTCATATACAGTAGTTATGAAACCGCTATCTTTCTTATTCATAGCGGCTATATGCCGCTATAAAATAACTGTTCTGTTGTAGTGTTAGGTGGTACGGTCATTAGTTGGAGATCGAGATTGCAAACCTTAGTTGCTTTATCCACTATGGAGGCGAAGTCCGTAGCCGTGGTGGAGGCGGCAAAAGAAGTACGGTACTTGAAACGATAGCTGTGTGACTTGGGATACAAACATGTCAACATTGATATTCGATGTGTGATAGCCAAAGTGCTATACATTTGACGGAGGATTTGACGTTTAGCTTACGGATTAAGCACATTGAGGTGAGGAAGTCATTTCTAGTAGACATGGATGAAGGTAAGCTAGTATACCTTCGGAAAATGCACACGGATAAATGCGGCGGACATGTTTACTAAGGCATTGTCGATGGGAAGTTCAAACATTACTCAACTTAGTTCGCTTGTTGAGGTGTCACGGGGTGGCACAGTTACAAAGAGTGTAAGAGGAATATCGGTGAGATGTTAGAAATCTATCATCTTGATAAGTACTCGTTTACAATCCCAAATACATTTTTCTATTAGTGAGACTGTTTTTTTGGTTTGGATACTTACAATATTTCATTGGCGGGCGGTGGCTTTGTCGGAGCTCGTTAATGAAGTGCAATGGGTTGTCGTCTTGCCATATCTTATTGGGGAAGTATTCATATTGATTGGTTGAAGGTAAATTTGAAAATGCTTAGGTGCATTGAAGTGTGGAGTTTGGTGTGATGACCCCAAACTTCCACGGAATGAAAGCAGGAGTAATCATTTGGAATACAACATAAATATAATATAACAAGTCACAGAAACAACATAGTAAAGGAAATCCATATAGTAACAACATCATAGCAGTGGAAATATAATGTCATCAACAATAGAAAATCCACAGTCACAGAATTCTAAGTTACTACATCAAGTTTGCAGAAAAGTGACATAAATCCCAATTCCAAAATAAATGACATGAAATGGAAATAAGTCTAATGTCTGGAATGAAAAAGGAAATGCGATAAAAGCAAATGATAGAAAGTCTTCGAAGCTCCGAGTCATCACCTCTACGTCAAAAGCTGGTCCAAGGAAAATGATAAGCAGCTCCAAAGAAAAGACTCCAAGCAAAAGAATACCTGTTACTTGGCTGCCCGTGTAGAAAGGAGGGCACCCAATTTTGCAAAAAGGTGAAACAAACTATGGGTCAGTCGTGGGACTGGTGTGAGAATTCTTAACTATTATACTATTCATAATATGGCAAATCAAAACACCATGCCGCTAATGCGGAACGGATTTATTTCAATGGATTTCCGTGCATAATTTTAAGTGTCAGAACAAGCAGAGGAATAAATCGTTTAATCAACGCAATGCTTTTTGGAAAAATGAAATCACTATAAGACTCAAGTCCCATCGCACAATGCAACGCACACCAGAGGATAGAGTTTTCCCTTATGGTGATTAAACATGCTAAATACGACAAATACGGGTTTAATATTATTAATATTTATAACAAAACATTTCAAAATAAATGTATCGATCCTAGGAAGCATAGGTACCATATACTATGCCTCCGTACTAGTAATACAATCAAATCCGTAGGGTCGTATTTGGAATTTGGATTTCCATCTGAGTCAAGGCTAGGGAGGAGCTCCTTACCGATTCGAGCACTCTAGCTAGTGTCTCAGGATTCCCCGCGGAGAACCCTTGGATAGCTGCAGGGCCGGTCCGCAAATACAGCTTAGCGGATTAGTTATACCTGAACACACGTTTCCCGATCCTATAGGACCTATCCGAGACGCCTCATTCCATCATCCGCATAAGGAAAATGTCAAGCCGTGTTAAAACCCAAACACCACTTCTAGCTAGAAAGAAACGTGCTGCTCTCCCTGCGTTCCCTTCTCCCGTTTTAGACTCTACCGGTTTGTGAGGCTCGTGAAGTTACGTAATACACAAAGCTCTGCTTATTCAAGCGGTGCTTTGATCGTCACCACAAGGTTCTGCTTTTCAACAAGAAACCTTGATCATTGCATCTTAGTATGCCACACTGTCACTCCATACCGTGTCGTCGATCGTCCGTCAATATATAAACGGGTGTTAAGTAGAGAATAAATCCTCCACCACCAACATTTACATATTAACAGAAAATCAACAACATTATATTCAACGGGGTATGATGTCAGACACACAATCCATTTATACTTATGCTCTGGGTCTGATCGAAAGTCAAAGCCGTGAAATCAACACGTACGTCTGGCCAATGACCTTGACCCTTGAATTAAGAGCAAGTCAATTCAGAGTCTTAGTCATCGTCCATTCGAGGGAAGATTTACGGTCTTCATACGTCAACTCTACTACTTCGATCTTCAACGTCGTTTGGTTTAATTTGGGATGAGAGTATCTCGGACTTCCCAAATAACCTCGCATACTTATAGTTTTTGGAAAACTATTTTATGTCGTTATATCATTTTATAACGGCTAATTCTCGTCTTAATTATTTAAGATAATTAAATTTCTTACTTAACGACGCATTCTCAGAATCGTACTTTTATTTACATTAAAAATAAAATAAAATGCAAACTTGCATTACATGACGCATTCTTATTTATTTACATTGGATAAAATGTAAACTTGCGTAACATATAAAAATATTATTTATTTCACATGCCAAAAATTCATTCTTTAACTTCAAATGACGATGCAACTTATTTTACATCATAAAGTTTCATTCTTTTACCTACAATGTAAAAATATTCACTTTTGTGTTTACGATGTAAAGATGTCAACTTTTTCTCTTTATAATGTAAAAATATCCCTTTTATATTTTTCAATGTAAAAATATTATCTTTTCTATTTTACAATGTAAAAACGATTTTTTTTCTTTACGATGCAAAAATTTCAACTTCTTCTATATTCACCGTAAAAACTCATCTTTTTATTTTAATTTCAAAAAGATTGTCTTTTTATTTACATCGTCAAATTTTCATCTTTTTATTTACAATAAAAATATTGTCTTTTTATTTTCAATGTAAAAAGATTGCCTTTTTAATTTCAACATAAAAATGTTTTTTTATTTACAACATAAAATAGTGAAAATTTATCCTACGTTGTAATTACTATATAATTCACATTAAAAATAATGTAAAATGTACACACGGTGAAATTCATACATATTTATATTGGGGAGAATGTAAATTTTCATTCTCTAATTACAATGTGAAATCCATTCTTTCTATTTCGTTTAAAAATAATGTAAATCTTTCTGCGGTTAAATTCCTTTTAAATATTAATATTAAAAATGTTAATGAACACCCATAGTGTTATATTATCATTAAAAATGTTAATAGCATCCTACGGTTAAATTTACTATTTAATTTACATTGAAAATAATGTAAATTTATGCATACGGTGAAAATACTTTATTTACATAGTAACATGTAAAATTTCATGTCATCACAAATTCTAATTTTAACTTACATAATAAATTGTACATCTTCATGACATTGCAAATTCTAATTTTAAATCTACAAAACAAAATGTAATTTTAATGTCATCGCAAAGTCTAACTTTAAATTTTCAAAATAAAATGTAAACTTTACGACATCACCAAGTTCTAACTTTAAATTTTCAAAATAAAATGTAAATTTTATGACAATGACAAATTTTAACTTTAGTTTACAGAATAAATTGTAAATCTCGTATCAACGACAATTTCTAATTTTTAATTTACAAAATAAATTGTAAATTTCATATCAACAACAATTTCTAATTTTTAATTTACAAAATAAATTGTAAATTTCATATCAACAAATCCACAACATTCAAATAATCCAAGAGATCTAGATCTAACAGTTCAAATCAAAATAACATACAGGGTGATGTATATTTTGGCATATGACAAATCAGCGAGACATAATTCAATAATATTAACAAATAATTTATTTTAATTAGCAAATAATTTCAGATCTAACGTTTAGATTCGCGGATCTAACATCATACAGTCATAAACAACTTAGATCCGTATTTCAATATTGCTACATAGGAGATCAGTCAATATTCTTTGATAACAAAGAATTAATAAATAATTAAATAAATTATATTTAATTAAAAATAAATTCTCACCGCTGTTGGTTCTGAGATGAATCGAGTTTGTTCAGATTTGGTGTTCGAAATCAAGACGGTTGCGGATCTGAAACAATTAGCATTCAAGTTCATATGAAAAATTAGAAATCAGCCTTTAACAACTGACTCTGCGACGCTCATAAGCGTGACTAAATATGAAGCTTTTACCTTCAAGAGAGGTTCAAATCTTTGTTTTCAGATTGCGGGAGCTACGGTTGATGAAACGACGAACCGTTTGTTGGAGGTGGACCGTCTTGGAAAGAGCTACGATCGGCCAAAAGAGGGGAGGGTGCGGCGGCGGTGGGGCCCAGGGAGGTGCGAACGACGGCTGTTTGCGGGGGTATGGCGGCTTCGTCGAGGCACGGTGACGGATGCTCCTTATCTAGAATCGAAGAGCTCGCGAAGAGCTTCGAAACGGGTATTGGTACGAAGATTTTCGTTGAGTATCGGAGGAGAAATCGAAGCTCAAAGAATTGAGCAAATATGGGTTCTTGCGGCTGTGCAAAATGAAGAAGACGATGGCCCTATAGCATACCGTATTTATACTAGTATTTAGGGTTTTTATTTATTTATTTAATTAATTAATTATAGAAAATAGTGGTTTCTCGTACGACCTCCAACCGAAGCTCAACGACTGTCAAACTTAATGTTTTGACGTCTTCTGAACGCGATGGCACTACTGCCAAGGTCTAATTCTGAAGTTACAGTCATGTTTTCTTTTATTTTTAAAATAAATCATTTAATTTAATTTCGAACGTACTTGTTAATTCCACTAGGGCCACATACTAGCTTAGAAAAATCCAGAAAAATTATTTTTGGCTTTCTTATGTCCATACGGTCCTAACAAAATATATTTCACCTCATTCTGAGACTGTTTGAAAAATGGCTATTTTCAGTCAATTAATTTTGACCGAAACTGACAAAACACAAATTCTTTTTCCACGCTTACATGCTAGCTTCAAAAATCATGAAATTTGAAACCTAGCAATAGTTTTACATTCCGGACCCAAGAAAAGTGGTTTCGTTGAATTCCGAGGTCGTATGCAAAATGTCAATTTTCAAGGGCGATATATTTCTATAGCGACCTTTCTGAAAATTCATTTGGCCATAACTTTGATTTCCGCTATGAAACTTAGATTTTTCGGATTCGTTAAAAAGGGACTCATTAACAGATTTAGATATTTTTCGTTTCACCAAAATCTGGTTTATTCTGCATCCTGTGCAGTAGGTCAAAGTTCAAGTTTGACTTTTCAAACTACCTTCCTATTTCTAATTCTCTATGCAATTTATTTTTGGCTTAACTTTGCATTAACTTTTCTCAACAAATTCCCATTCATTTTATATGAAATAATTTATTTTAAATTTTTAAACACCCCTAAATGAAAATTTTAAATTGACCCTAAATTTCAGGGTTGTTACAATCTCCCCTCCTTAAGAACTTTTCGTCCTCGAAAAGGAAAAAGGAAAATTAGAAGAGTAGGAAACAACACAGGGGATACTGAAAAGATTATACGTACCTCAAAACAAAACCTAATCGGAGGTATCCACTTTGCAGTTGGGATAGGCCTGTTTGATGCTCTCTTCCGTTTCCCAAGTGCAGTCTCTAGGGTCACTACTCCACTGCACCTTGACTAGGTTGATTCTTTTATTCCTCAACACCCTAGTTTCTTTGCCAATAATTTTCAGTGGCTCTCTCCTCACTGCTAGGCTTGGGGTAATTTCCAAATCTTGCTGTGCAGCTTCCTCCACAACCAGATCCGGATCATGGACATGCCTCCGAAGTTGAGATACATGGAATACATCGTGCACTCCAGGCAACCAGTCGGGCATCTGAATTCTGTAAGCTAGGGTGCCAATCTTTTCAAGAATAGGGAAAGGGCCTATGAATCTGGGTGCTAGTTTCCCTGTTTTTCCAAAACGGATAACACCTCGCATTGGAGCGACTTTCAGATAGACATAGTCACCCACATCAAAAGCTAGCTCTCGCCTTCTCACATCTGCGTAACTTTTCTGTCTACTTTGGGCCGCCAATAGTCGCTTCTTAATAAAGTCAACTTTGCCCGAAGCTTCTCGGATCATGTCAGGACCCAACACACTACAAGAAAAATACCCTATTGCAACTAGCTATTTGCAACAGGCCTCAAATGTCAGTTGCAGTAAATGATATTTAGCAACAGACCTTTCGTAGCTGTTGCAATAGATAAGATTTAACAACAGGCTTTTCCTTCCTGTTGCGAAAAGCATATTTTTCGCAATGACGCTTTCATGCCTGTTGCGAAAACATACTTTTAGCAACTGCCTTTTCATTCCTGTTGCAATAGGCATATTATTTGCAACTACGTTTTCAAACCAGTTGCAAAAATTATATATTTAGCAACTATTTCCACCAGTTGCGATAACTGTAATTTTTTTGCAACAGGTAAAGCCACTTGCAAAAAACGTACTTTTAAAATTTATTTTTCCCCAAGTAATATTCGGTTATAATATGAGAAATATAAGCATAATCATTAATATATATATATATACCAAATATAATTAATAATTGGCAAATATAATTAATATTATATCATTAAAAATTATATTATTTAGTAATTACTATTAGTATTTATAATTTATATTCAAATAATAATAATTAATAATAAACAAATTACAATAATTAATTGTTAAAAAATAGTAAAATTATTAGATAATTATAAAATAATAATAATTAGTTAGTAATAAAATAATTATGGATAAAAATTAATAATTAAGTTGAAATATGAATATGTAAAACTAATAATTAAATAATTAATAAATTAATAAATAAACGATAATTGATTTATATTACTATTATTGTAATTATTGTAACAGAGGATTAAATAACTTATAATTACTAGTTAATATAATAATCAATTATTATTTCTTATATTTAATAACTTATTGCAATTAATTATTAATAACTAGTAAATTACAGTTAATATTTAGTAATAATTTAATAACTATAAATTTATTTAATGATTAAAAACCACGCTTCTGTTCCAGTTGCAACAAAAATATTTTTAGCAATTGTATTATTCTTTCAGTCGCAATAACTATATTTTTTAGAAGTGAAATTTCCTGGCAATTTCGATACCTATATTTTTAGCAAATGTATCACTTTATATTATTATTCGTTGCAGTACAATCTGTTGAAAATGAAATAGTTTCATCTGCCCGCCTTGCTTTTTCACATGCCCGCCCTCTTTTTTTCATTTGCCCGCCTTCTGTTTTTATCTGAACACCTCATCCATGTTAAACTGCTAACCTGTCAAAAATCCCCAACCCTAAAATCAAAATCATTCCCTTTCTCTACATCCACGAATGCCCTAGTTGTTTCCTCCTAAATCTCGCCTCCCTCCTCCTTTTTCGCTCTTCCAATCCAGCCTACTGCCCTTCATATTCGTTCGAATCCTTCCCAATTCACTTAATTACATGACTACCACTTCTTATAGAAGTCACGATGTAGAAGTTCGGAAGCGAACACGCAGTTGAGATGGGCCGGCGAGCTGAACTGGTTTGGTTGGTGGAACGGTGATGGTGAGAAGATAGGGAGAAGCTTGCGAGGAAGGAGGAAGGGACTTGCGGTCTTGAACAGAGATAAGAAGAAGGCGATGAACAGTGGAATAATGCGTGGCCTGGTATATATTTTATATAAAATATGCCTAATCGTCGTTAATTAGCCTAATCATGTTTAATTCAGCCTAATCGAATAACGTATGTGTGGCAGGATGTTTATACGTAGCTGGAAAAGATACAAGCTTGCCCAATAATTTATATATATAATGCAGTTCGAAATTGCCTAATGACAGTAACTATACCTAAGATGGTTTTAAATTGTGCCTAATTACTTAAATAGTCTAACCCAGTTTACTCATGTTTAATTTATTTTGCTTAATCTCTCCTAGTACGTGGCCCATTTAATCAAACAGCAGGTAGAAGTTGGTTTTAATAATTGCTAATCTAATTCAAAACACGCGAGGTAAGTGGTGCTGCTTATTCTTACTTTGTTGGGGATGATGGAATTCCTGATCCCCTGTTGAATGCTGCTGTTTTGATTTGGTTTCTATTGGATTTGAAGGTGATATTACTGACTGTGATACTAGGAGTGTGGATGGTTATGTGTCCTTGCCCGATTCTTCTTGGTTTGATGTTGTGGTTCATGCTTTGGGTAGTGTTGACTATGGAGGTGTTCTGCTTTATCATCTTTTGTTGCAAATGTTAATGTTATGGTTTGTCCCTACCTTCCGATGTCTGTTTTCTTCACTCCCTTTTCCATCTTAGGCCTATCCCCGACATCAGATCTTTCTTTGACTACAAAGTTTTTGAATTACTTTGAAACATAAACTAATTAATAATCCAGATGAGCAGTGTGCTACATATTTACTACATTAGATGCAATATGTTTTTCTTTAAAAATGAGTAAATGAGTAACTCAAAAGTAAACAAAAGCCATTTTTTATAGGAATTTCATATAGAAGACATGTAGTTAAAAGTATGTTGTATCACGGCATGGTCAAAGTTCATAACCTGAAAAGATATGATTTGGCCTGTTGTATGTTCACATAACCAAACCATAATCTTGTGGTTTTTCTATTTTAAAGCTTATTCTGCTCATATGGTTCAAAATTGTTGGTATGTGTGCTTGTAATTAAGATGACTGCCAATTTACACAAATAAATAATTAATACTTTTATTTTCAAGATTCTTCAAGCCAACGATGCATACTTTTGTTCATACAATACTATGGAGGTGTTATGCTGTGATTCATTTACAAATGTTAATTCTGTTTTGTCATCTTTTGCCAATGATATAGGTGCTATGGTGGAATTGCAACCTATAGAGGTTTGCTGCTGTGGATTGAATGTTTGTGTTGTTGAAGGTGTGGTTCTCAATGCGTCCGGTGAGTAGAGTTTTGCTTCTTCAATTAGAAAGGACAAGCAATTATGGAAATTTTCACGTATCCTGTATGATACTTCTTTTGATATAAGATATTAATATTGTAAAAAAGATAGGCTAGACTTAAAGCAAGACACTGCAGATACAGTACTACTACTCTGAGGCCTCTGAATACGGACATATTACCATGTTGAACATCATGGTGATGATGATATGCCATACTATTTCATGTTTTGGAAGTTAGGATATTATTAATGACATGGACTCTGAACGCGTTTTCTTTTTTCTTTCTTGTTTAAAACAGTTGATGGTTAGATGTATTTATGTCATTTTTTTTGACATAGATAAAATCCCTTCAGTCCAAGGAACAAAGGTTGATACAATGCAAAATTATTTATTTATGCAGAAAACCCTTCATTTTTTTGACATTCATTAAATAACCATTTTGTAAGCGTCTGTCCCTAGATTGGGGAGTCCAGGTAAGAAAATGAGAACTACGCACAAGCATCAACGGATGAGCAAATGGATATCACTTTACAAAAGCTTATGCAAATAATTTGAATAACATTGTAACCCGCATGTTGCAGGAGAGGATACATATCTAAAAATTATTGTAGAAAGAAACTGCTTTAATTCATTTCAAATGAATGACGCTACTTATGGTTCACATGTTGCAGGGAAAAAATGTCAAAGAGCAGCCTAAACACTGGTATGGACCTAGCCAGTACGGTGAAGCAAGTTGAGGGCCTTTTCCTGATGTCCCAGATATACACTAGATGATAGTAGAAATATGATTAGAAAATACTCTATTCGAAAAAAATGTGGTGTGTGAGAGAAGAAATTGTTATACATGAGTGGTGTATGAAAATTGTAGAAATTTTTATTGTAATTGTTTGTAGTATTAAAACTTTGTTAAAATAAAAAATTTATTTGTTTATTTTATTTTGTGATATACACTATTACTAAAACGAATACATTTAATATGTAATATCTATAAGTTGTAATATTATTTTTTTATAGATTTATGGATCTATTGCAACAGGCATATACTGTTGCAAAATGATCTGTTGCAACAGCAAAAGCCTGTTGCAAAAAAGGATACCGCAACATTTTATTGCAACAGGCAGAAAATGTTGCAGACTTTTTGCAACTTCGGCTATACCAACAGACGCATGCCTGTTGCAATAGGCCTACTGCAACAGATATCGCCTGTTGCAAAAAGTATTTTTTGTTGTAGTGACACAAGCCAATTTCCTTTTTCAACCCAACATGCTGGCGATCGACATGGCCTACTATATAAGGCTTCAAATGGAGACATTTTCAAACTTGCTTGATAACTATTGTTGTACGAGAATTCAACTAAATACAAGTGATCCTCCTAAGACCCTCCAAAATCGAGTATACAAGCTTGCAATAGATCTTCTAGAATGCGATTCACTCGCTCAGTCTGGCCGTCAGTCTGAGGGTGATACGCGGTACTAAGATTCAACTTCGTTCCCAACTCGTTTTGGAATGCTTCCCAAAATTTACTAGCAAAGATAGGATCACGGTCGCTAACAATGCTACTAGGGACTCTGCGAAAAGAAAGGATTAAAATTTATTTTGCAAAAGAAAAACTTCCTATTCAAATTATGAAGAGAAGGAAAGATTTAGCTTTATTACCCATTTAGCCTGACGATTTCTTTGAAATAGATTTGCGCCAGATTTTGAGAAGTTCTGGTGGATTTGACGGGTATGAAATGAGCGGACTTGGTGAAACGATCCACGATCACCCATATGCTGTCATTTCCCTTCCTAGTACGAGGCAGACCATCTATGAAATCCATAGAGACTTGGTCCCACTTCCAATCAGGAACTTCTAATGGCTGCAACAATCCCGCAGGCTTTTGTTGATCGCTCTTCACTTGTTGGCATGTCAGGCATCTGCTTACATATATGGATATATCCCTCTTCATAGATTTCCACCAAAAAGTGCACTTTAAATCTTTATACATCTTGCTCACACCTGGGTGGATGCAAAGCTTTGACTTGTGTCCTTCGTCTAAAACTTCCCTTACGAGCTCTGGGATATTTGGAACAGAAATCCGACCTTGCAATCTAAGAATTCCCTTGCCATCAATTTGGAAGCTTGTGTTCTCTTCGTCTTGGATTCTTTTAATAATTCTTTGGACGAATTTATCATCTTTTTGAAGAGCGGAAATTTTATCGATCAAAGAGGGGGTAATGATAAGGCTTGCGATAATGGCATTCTTTCTACTGAGTGCGTCTGCCACCACATTGGCTTTCCCCGGCGTATATAGGATGTCGAGATCGTACGCCGCAAGAAATTCTAGCCACCTTTGCTGCCTTAAATTCAGATCCTTTTGATCGAAGAGATATTTCAAAGATTGATGGTCGGTGTATAACTCAAATTTTTCGCCCAAAAGATAATGTCTCCAAATTTTTTAAGAAAAGACTACGGCCGGCAACTCTAAGTCATGGACACGATAATTTTTCTCATGCGGCTTTAACTGTAGGCTTGCATATGCAACAACTCTGCCCCTTTGCATCAGTACCGCGCCAAGACCACCACTTTGAGAAGCATCCGTATAGACCTTTAAATCTTGGTTGCCATCGATGATGGTGAGTACGGGAGCAGTAGTCAAACTCACCTTTAGCTTTTGGAATGCCTCCTCACAATCTGATGTCCAATTGAATTTGGCATTCTTCTTGGTAAGTTTTGTTAATGGGCTAGATAACTTGGCGAAACCTTTGACAAATTTCCTATAATACCCGGCC
The DNA here is from genome assembly GCA_030737875.1 of Allium sativum. Taxonomy (NCBI): domain Eukaryota; kingdom Viridiplantae; phylum Streptophyta; class Magnoliopsida; order Asparagales; family Amaryllidaceae; genus Allium; species Allium sativum. Next base: position 856,288,260 of record CM060920.1, on the reverse strand, counting down.
AAACCTAGGAAGCTTCTTACTTCAGTGGGAGTGCTGGGTCGCTTCCAATCTTGAATGGCGGCAACTTTACTTGGATCTACTACGATTCCTTCTTTTGACACAACATGGCCTAAGAATTTTACCTCCTCTTGCCAAAATGTGCATTTTGAAAATTTTGCTTTTAAAATATTTCTTCGCAGAATCTCCAACACTTCTCTTAAATGCCCTTCATGCTCCTCCTTGGTTTTAGAATAGATAAGGATATCATCAATGAAGACTAGGACAAATTTATTTAGGACCTCGCGGAAGACCCTATTCATCAAGTCAACGAAGTAGGCTGGAGCATTGCACAGCCCGAACGGCATCACCAACCATTCGTAGAATGTGTCAGGACCTCTGAAAGCGGTCAAAGGAATGCATTCTTCAGCTATGCGGAGTTGGTGAAAACCCGTGGCTAGATCCATCTTCGAAAACACCTTGGCCCCATTTAATTGATCCATCAAATCATCTATGCGAGGCAAGGGGTATTTGTTCTTCAATGTTTGTTTATTTAGGTCACGGTAATCCACGCAGAGCCTTAGATTACCGTCAGATTTGGGGACAAACACCACAGCTGCACCCCATTCGGAAAAACTAGGCTGGATTAGTCCCTTCAATAAGAGCTGCTTAGTTTGGGCTTGCAACTCTTCTTTTTCTTTATGGGTCATCCTTCGGACAGCATGGACTACAGGTCTTGCATTCGGAACAAGATCAATTCTGAAATCGATTTCCCTTCGCGGCGGTAAGCTGTCTACTTCTTCAAATACATCAGCGTAATTTTTGACCACGGGAAGATTCTCTAGACAAATAGGAGTGATCTCGAGGGAAGACCAAAATTCCTTTCTATCAGATTTCGAGCCATGGCAAGGTATAGTAACAGTATTTCCAAGTCCTGTTTTCACCTTTACTATTCTTTCTGAGCATAGCACTTCAACGTCATATTTTGTTAGCCAATCCAGACCAAGGATGATATCAAACTCAGAAAAATTCATAATGGTCAAGTTAAAGGGGAACTGAAAGTAAGAGAAAGAAATAGGTACTCGACAGTATGAATCAAGAGCGATAGAACCTCCAACAGGATTATGAACATTAATTGGTTCCTTTAGACTTCTTTGTTTTAATTTCAACTTCTTAACCGTGTTGCAAGAGACAAAACTTCTTGATGCACCTGTATCAAATAAATCAGTGAGAGGAATATTTTTAATAGAAATGATACCATCTAAAACATCAGGCTTACCTCCCTCAGTAGGTGCGGAGGAAGATGGTGCACTTGCCCCGTCATACACATGTGCAATCTGAGCTCCTTTCAACAGTAGGCAGTTAGACTTGATGTGACCCTTCTTCTGACAATTATAGCAGTCTTTGGTGTCATCACTCCTAGCCTTCTTTGGGTTCTTGCATTCCGAGCTATAATGTCCAAATTGCTGGCAGTTAAAGCATTGCACCTTTGACTTATCCCTCTTCTTGGCGGGCCCAGAAGCGCTCCCTTCAGTCTTCTTCTCTGGCTGCTTCCTTTTGTTATTAGCCAAGCTTCTCTCTCTATCCTGTTGAGAAACCTTCCTATCGTTCTCTTCATATCGACAAGCAAACTCCACCAGCTTATTGAAAGAAAGATCGATGTGGGCCGTGACTCTGTCAATATATTTCCTCGCAAGCCCATTTATGAACCTTTTGTTCTTCTGAAAGTCATCCTGAATCAGTTTAGGGGCATAACGGGAGAGATCTTCAAACCATCGAACATACTGTGAGATGGTCTTGTCGCCTTGCTTTAGACTGGCGAACTCATCATGCAGTCTTTCTACCTCCTGCCTCGGGATGTATTTGTCGTTGAAAAGCTCCTTAAATCGTGTCCAAGACATATCATCAGCAATCCCTCCAATCGTGACTACGTCCCACCAGTTTTGAGCTTCTTCCTGTAGTAGCCATGAAGCCAAGAATCTTTTCCTCTGATCCGGTAGCTCCAATCCATCAAAAATCTTTTCGCAGTTTCTCAACCAAGCTTGAGCCTGTGTCACAGTTTCTGTACCTTTGATTGGCACTCCTCCTAGGTTTTTGAACTTCTTCGCCACCTTATCCAAATCAAAGGGCTGAGGCGGTGGTGGTGGTTGTTGTTGGACAGTGGGCTCCTCAGTCACGGTGGTATTTTGCCTTCTCGTGGCCCTAGCATCTCTAGCAGCAGCGGAACTCATTTTCTAGTTGTTTCTGTACGATCAAAGAAAGAGTCAGAACAACTTTAATGATGATTTTGAGAAATGATGAAGATAGAAGGATGGATAAAAGATTATGATAGAATGACTGACCATTATGTATCTCATGAAATGTTCGCCATAGAATATAGTGATTCTATGTAAACGAATTATTATAATTATGTTATATTCCGCTTTGTAGACCAAAGCTCTGATACCAACTGTGATGACCCCAAACTTCCACGGAATGAAAGCAGGAGTAATCATTTGGAATACAACATAAATATAATATAACCAGTCATAGAAACAACATAGTAAAGGAAATCCATATAGTAACAACATCATAGCAGCGGAAATATAATATCATCAACAATAGAAAATCCACAGTCACAGAATTCTAAGTTACTACATCAAGTTTGCAGAAAAGTGACATAAATCCCAATTCCAAAATAAATGACATGAAATGGAAATAAGTCTAATGTCTGGAATGAAAAAGTAAATGTGATAAAAGCAAATGATAGAATGTCTTCGAAGCTCCGAGTCATCACCTCTACGTCAAAAGCTGGTCCAAGGAAAATGATAAGCAGCTCCAAAGAAAAGACTCCAAGCAAAAGAATACCTGTTACTTGGCTGCCCGTGTAGAAAGGAGGGCACCCAAGTTTGCAAAAAGGTGAAACAAACTATGGGTCAGTCGTGGGACTGGTGTGAGAATTCTTAACTATTATACTATTCATAATATGGCAAATCCAAAGACCATGCCGCTAATGCGGAACGGATTTATTTCAATGGATTGCCGTGCATAATTTTAAGTGTCAGAACAAGCAGAGGAATAAATCGTTTAATCAACGCAATGCTTTTTGGAAAAATGAAATCATCATAAGACTCAAGTCCCATCACACAATGCAACGCACACCAGATGATAGAGTTTTCCCTTATGGTGATTAAACATGCTAAATACGGCAAATACGGGTTTAATATTATTAATATTTATAACAAAACATTTCAAAATAAATGTATCGATCCTAGGAAGCATAAGCACCATATACTATGCCTCCGTACTAGTAATACAATCAAATCCGTAGGGTCGTATTTGGAATTTGGATTTCCATCTGAGTCAAGGCTAGGGAGGAGCTCCTTACCGATTCGAGCACTCTAGCTAGTGTCTCAGGATTCCCCGCGGAGAACCCTTGGATAGCTATAGGGCCGGTCCGCAAATACAGCTTAGCGGATTAGTTATACCTGAACACACGTTTCCCGATCCTATAGGACCTATCCGAGGCGCCTCATTCCATCATCCACATAAGTAAAATGTCAGGTCGTGTTAAAACCCAAACACCACTTCTAGCTAGAAAGAAACGTGCTGCTCTCCCTACGTTCCCTTCTCCCGTTTTAGACTCTACCGGTTTGTGAGGCTCGTGAAGTTACGTAATACACAAAGCTCTGCTTTTTCAAGCGGTGCTTTGATCGCCACCACAAGGTTCTGCTTTTCAACAAGAAACCTTGATCATTGCATCTTAGTATGCCACACTGTCACTCCATACCGTGCCGTCGATCGTCCGTCAATATATAAACGGGTGTTAGGTAGAGAATAAATCCTCCACCACCAACATTTACATATTAACAGAAAATCAACAACATGATATTCAACGTGGTACGATGTCAGACACACAATCCATTTATACTTATGCTCTGGGTCTGAGCGAAAGTCAAAGCCGTGAAATCAACACGTACGTCTGGCCAATGACCTTGACCCTTGAATTGGGAGCAAGTCAATTCAGAGTCTTAGTCACCGTCCATTCGAGGGAAGATTTACGGTCTTCATACGTCAACTCTACTATTTCGATCTTCAACGTCGTTTGGTTTAATTTGGGATGAGAGTATCTCGGACTTCCCAAATAACCTCGCATACTTATAGTTTTTGGAAAACTATTTTATGTCGTTATATCATTTTATAACGGCTAATTCTCGTCTTAATTATTTAAGATAATTAAATTTCTTACTTAACGATGCATTCTCAGAATCTTACTTTTATTTACATTAAAAATAAAATAAAATGCAAACTTGCATTACATGACGCATTCTTATTTATTTACATTGGATAAAATGTAAACTTGCGTAACATATAAAAATATTATTTATTTTACCTGCCAAAAATTCATTCTTTAACTTCAAATGACGATGCAACTTATTTTACATCATAAAGTTTCATTCTTTTACCTACAATGTAAAAATATTCACTTTTGTGTTTACGATGTAAAGATGTCAACTTTTTCTCTTTATAATGTAAAAATATCCCTTTTATATTTTTCAATGTAAAAATATTATCTTTTCTATTTTACAATGTAAAAACGATATATATTTTTCTTTACGATGCAAAAATATCAACTTCTTCTATATTCACCGTAAAAACTCATCTTTTTATTTTAATTTCAAAAAGATTGTCTTTTTATTTACATCGTCAAATTTTCATCTTTTTATTTACAATAAAAATATTGTCTTTTTATTTTCAACGTAAAAAGATTGCCTTTTTAATTTCAACATAAAAATGTTGTCTTTTTATTCACAACATAAAATAGTGAAAAATTATCCTACGTTGTAATTACTATATAATTCACATTAAAAATAATGTAAAATGTACACACGGTGAAATTCATACATATTTATATTGGGGAGAATGTAAATTTTCATTCTCTAATTACAATGTGAAATCCATTCTTTCTATTTCATTAAAAAATAATGTAAATCTTCCTACAGTTAAATTCCTTTTAAATATTAACATTAAAAATGTTAATGACAACCCATAGTGTTATATTATCATTAAAAATGTTAATAGCATCCTACGGTTAAATTTACTATTTAATTTACATTGAAAATAATGTAAATTTATGCATACGGTGAAAATACTTTATTTACATAGTAACATGTAAAATTTCATGTCATCACAAATTCTAATTTTAACTTACATAATAAAATGTACATCTTCATGACATTGCAAATTCTAATTTTAAATTTACAAAACAAAATGTAATTTTAATGTCATCACAAAGTCTAACTTTTAATTTTCAAAATAAAATGTAAACTTTACGACATCGCCAAGTTCTAACTTTAAATTTTCAAAATAAAATGTAAATTTTATGACAATGACAAATTTTAACTTTAGTTTACAAAATAAATTGTAAATCTCATATCAACGACAATTTCTAATTTTTAATTTACAAAATAAATTGTAAATTTCATATCAACAACAATTTCTAATTTTTAATTTACAAAATAAATTGTAAATTTCATATCAACAAATCCACAACATTCAAATAATCCAAGAGATCTAGATCTAACCGTTCAAATCAAAATAACATACAGGGTGATGTATATTTTGGCATATGACAAATCGGCGAGACATAATTCAATAATATTAACAAATAATCTATTTTAATTAGCCAATAATTTCAGATCTAACGTTTAGATTCGCGGATCTAACATCATACAGTCATAAACAACTTAGATCCGTATTTCAATATTGCTACATAGCAGATCAGTCAATATTCTTTAATAACAAAGAATTAATAAATAATTAAATAAATTATATTTAATTAAAAATAAATTCTCACCGCTGTTGGTTCTGAGATGAATCGAGTTTGGTCAGATTTGGTGTTCGAAATCAAGACGGTTGCGGACCTGAAACAATTAGCATTCAAGTTCATATGAAAAATTAGAAATCAGCCTTTAACAACTGACTCTGCGACGCTTATAAGCGTGACTAAATCTGAAGCTTTTACCTTCAAAAGAGGTTCAAATCTTTGTTTTCAGATTGCGGGAGCTACGGTTGATGAAACGACGAACCGTTTGTTGGAGGTGGACCGTCTTGGAGAGAGCTACGATCGGCCAGAAGAGGGGAGGGTGCGGCGGCGGCGGTGGGGCCCTAGGGGGTACGAACGGTGGCTGTTTGCGGGGATATGGCGGCTTCGTCGAGGCACGGTGACGGATGCTCCTTATCTAGAATCGAAGAGCTCGCGAAGAGCTTCGAAACGGGTATTGGTACGAAGATTTTCGTTGAGTATCGGAGGAGAAATCGAAGCTCAAGGAATTGAGCAAATATGTGTTCTTGCGGCTGTGCAAAATGAAGAAGAAGATGGCCCTGTAGCATACTGTATTTATACTAGTATTTAGGGTTTTATTTTTTTTATTTAATTAATTAATTAATTATAGAAAATAGTGTTTTCTCGTACGACCTCCAACCGAAGCTCAACGACTGTCAAACTTAATGTTTTGACGACTTCTGAACGCGATGGCGCTACTGCCAAGGTCTAATTCTGAAGTTACAGTCTTGTTTTCTTTTATTTTTAAAATAAATCATTTAATTTAATTTCGAACGTACTTGTTAATTCCACTAGGGCCACATACTAGCCCAGAAAAATCCAGAAAAAATATTTTTGGCTTTCTTATGTCCATACGGTCCTAACAAAATTTATTTCACCTCATTCTGAGACTGTTTGAAAAATGGCTATTTTTCAGTCAATTAATTTTGACCGAAACTGACAAAACACAAATTCTTTTGCCACGCTTACATGCTAGCTTCAAAAATCATGAAATTTGAAACCTAGCAATAGTTTTACATTCCGGACCCAACAAAAGTGGTTTCGTTGAATTCCGAGGTCGTTTGCAAAATGTCAATTTTCAAGGGCGATATATTTCTATAGCGACCTTTCTGAATATTCATTTGGCCATAACTTTTGATTTCCGCTATGAAACTTCGATTTTTCGGATTCGTTAAAAAGGGACTCATTAACAGATTTAGATATTTTTCATTTCACCAAAATCCGGTTTATTCTACATCCTGTGCAGTAGGTCAAAGTTCAAGTTTGACTTTTCAAACTACCTTCCTATTTCTAATTCTCTATGCAATTTATTATTGGCTTAACTTTGCATTTACTTTTCTCAACAAATTCCCATTCATTTTATTTGAAATAATTTATTTTAAATTTTTAAACACCCCTAAATGAAAATTTTAAATTGACCCCAAATTTCAGGGTTGTTACATTTGGAGATGATTATAGTGTCGACGTGTAGTGTTGAAGTTTATTGCGACATCATATGTTGGATTGAAGTGGCGAAGATAGCTTGGAAATGGTTGAGACAGGTTGTGATTTGGAGCTACGGAGCTCAAGATACAACGTAATGAAGTCAGCTAGCTTGAGGAAGTAGTTGTAGTAGGATGCAACTCATCTCAAACATCTGAGCTTAGATCCAAATGTTTGAGCCAAACCCAGAAAATTTCCTAAGTCTGCAGTCAGACGTTTATTTCCCAAGTTGGGCATCTGACGTGCTGTTGTTCTGAAACTGAGCCTTGATTCAGACGACTGAATCAGGGCTTAGACGTCTGAATCGAGTGACATCTATTTTAGCATGTTTTCTTAGACAATTTTTCTGAAGTTCTAAAGAGGCAAAACAGACTTTTTGCCTGGACGAGATTCTAAATATATAAGCTATTTTCAGTTTTTTAAAGATGTGAGCTTGATATATCAAGGGTTTACTCAAAAGAGAAAAACTTGGGGTTTATAATCTAATTTTATTCTTCAATTCTATTCTCCACAAACTCTTTTCTACATTAATTAATAGGGATCGTTGTATTAATCTTTTATACTCCTTTCATCGTAGTAATAATACACTCTCTCTAAAGTGGATGTACACTAACAAGTTGTTAGTGGAACCACTATAAATTTGGTGCGTGATTTATTTGTATTGCTTCAGTCATCTTTGATTGATTGTGATTGATGTTGAGTTGTTTGAATTGGTTGATCATTGTTTTGATGATTTGAGTTATTGGGTTTTGGTTGTTTTTTCGAATCTATCAACGATCTCATCTTCCGTAAGGTGTATGAGTTTGAATTAGACTGGTGTTTGATTCGAATTTCACTACTACACTCGTGTGCACGGTGTTTCTAAATGCTATTGTTGGCGTTTTAGAGTGCAAGTACCAAAACGGAATACGATAGTCAAAGTGTGAATTGTGGTAATATAGTTACAAACATTCCTACATTACTTTAAAAATCGCGAAGAAAATGAAAGGACATGCCTGCATGCACCCGCGTGCGCACCTATACAAATACAGACATTTGTGTGTGTATGCATATGTGCGTGTGCGCGTAGGTTTGGATATATCTAGAACATAATTTAAAATGTATACAAGGAATATGATTAAGAGAATGATTTTGTAAGTATAAGAATTATAAACAAACCTTTGGTAGGTATTTCTGCTTCTGTTCAGCACTCCCATTCCTTACCTAAAAACATAATTGAGGCACCTATAGGTACATGACTTATGAATGTTTATAGAATTGTACCAATAGGAAATATATATTATATCATAACTATGAAGCGTAACCCGTATACCAGCTGATTAATGCAAATATTTGAATGTGCACCATATGACAAGCCTACTGATCCAGAAGCACGGCTTATTTCGTCTATTGCTATACAATGATATAAGTAACCAAGACCTAGTCCTCCGTATTCCTCTATGGTACATAAAAAAATTAACAAGAATATATAAATATATACTGATATCCATGACAACACATATGAAATGCTTTGATTTACTTTCTTATTTGTTGCACCTTATAACTTTTTGTTGCAGTTGTCTACATTTCAACCTATAAAGCGTTTTGATTGATTTGCCTATTTAAGTGAACAGAAAATTAGTAATGCCAGCGTACACTTTACAAAGCAAAAATAGGGTAATTAATTTACAAGGACAATTTCTATCAAAAATTTATGCAAAAGGACAACCGTCTAATATTTTATTCAGAAGGACAGCCACCTAAAATTATCCGTCGTTTATCACTCTCGTTCAATTTTCTACCATAAAATCATGAAATCGCGAAATCACTAATCACGAAATCATTTGTACTAGCAACCGATTCAAAATTCGCGTCGTTTCATACAATCGAACCACAAAAAACGAACGAACAACAAAAATCACCACCAAATCAACCACGGATGGAACAACAAACACAACCTCGAACGAAAACCATAATTGGATGTGAGAAAAATCTTCAACAATCATGAGAAACCGTAGTTGAAGAAAATAAAGTGATGAAAGTAGACAAAAATGATCAAAAAGAAAAATAATAAGATCTGATACTTACAGTGCCATAAAACTGATACCCAAAAATTGTAAATAAGAAAATAACAAAAACTGATACCTACAATGGTATAAAACTGATACTCGGTGTCTGTAACCAAAAAATAATACAGAAAACCGATACCTACAGGGGAGAAAAATTGATACCCACCGAATGTTCAAAGAGCATCATAACAAAAAAGATAAAAACCAGCATACAAACTGCTACCAGTGATCATAAAGATCATCGATCCTATTATACCAGCAGCACAATATGTCAATAATGTAACGATAAAATAAAAAAATACGATACAAAGAATTTCTATTGAAACTATAAATGATTCAGCACATTTTCAATGTACCATATACAACTATGCTTACCTACACAAATTTATTTGTATGTTGAGTACCAGTTTTAACCTCATGTATGTATCAATTTTATGTGTTTTTCTTTTTTTCATTTTTTTTTGTTTCAGCTACTGAATATCAGTTTTATATCCCTGTAGGTATCTGTTTTGTGTTATTTTCTTACTTACAGTTTTTAGATACCAGTTTCATGCCTATGTAGGTATCAATTTTAGTTCTATTATTATTTTCAGTTTATGAATATCAGTTTTGCACTACTGTAGGTATCAGTTCTGTGTTACTTTCTTATTTACAGTTTTTAGATATTAGTTTCATGCCTTTGCAGGTATCAGTTTTGTTTTTTATTTATTTACTTCAGTGAGTGGGCATCAGTTATGTATCATTGTAGGTATCATATGATATAAGTGATTAGATTATAGCAACATTATATACAAGTGATGAATTAATATCAGTGGGTATCATTGAAAATAAACATCATTTTGTGTGAATTGAATTGAGTTGATTGGTATTATTTTTTTAATCAGTTTGTATTATTGAGAATAAATATCATTTTTGTGAGAACTGAATTGAGTTGATTGATATTATTATTTTAATCAGTGGGTACCAGTTAGAAATAATATTGGTATCAAAAAATTCATTTACAAAGCAAACCATTCAAAACTGATTCACCCTTGACACGGTTCTGATACCAAAAGTCATAAAACTGATACGTAACAAAATATAAAACTGATACCTAAAAACTGCTATAATATTTTTAACGAAAAACTAATACAGAAAATGTTTACATCGCAATTTGATTGATTAAAATGAAATAAGTTCGACTGAGTTACAAAATTAATGCAACAGTACAACTAAAAAATTAACAAAAACATATAAAAAAAAGCATAACACAGTTAATACAGTAAAACTGATACCTAAAAAAAATATAACTGATACCTAAAAATTGTTGTAATGTTTAAAAAAAACTAATACAAAAAATATTTACATCACAGTTTGATTGATTAAAGCAAAACAAGTTCGACTATAATACAAATTTGAAGCAACAATACAACTACAAAATTAACACAACAACCAAAACATACGGAAAAAACATAACACAATTAAGACAATAAAACTGATACCTAAAAAATTATAAAATTGATACCTAAAAACTATTGTAATGTTTTTGAAAAAAAAAACTAACACAAAAATATTTACATCATAGTTTGATTGATTAAAGCAAAACAAGTTTGATTGTAATACATGTTTAATGCAACAATACAACTACACAATTTACAACATCAAAAACTCAACAAACGAATATAAAACAGACTTAATTATGCAAAACTGATACCTAAAAAATACAAAACGGATATCGAACTAATGAATAGCCGAACATTAAAACGATTATAACAGTGAATTAAAACGATTATAACAGTAAACAAAAATTAAATCAATGCAAACAGAGAATAACCTAATCTCGAGAACGATTTCTCAAACCTAAAAACAGATGGGATCGATTTTTGAACATGATATGCGAGAGTAAGATCAAACTTTGAAAATAAAATTGGAGATCGATATGAGATAAGGAGAAATGCACAAGATCGAAGAAGAAATATCGGAGCGTACGAAGACGTAGAAGGAATAACGCGCGCGAGATTTAGTCAATAAAAAAAAAACAGTGTAACGTCCTTCTGATTAAATTATTAACGAGTTTGTCCTTGAGATTAAAATTTTAATAGGTTGTCCTTTTGGCTAAAAAAGCCTAAACTTTTGTCCTTATGAATATTTTTCTGGCAAAAATATTGTGTATTACAATATAACCAGTAAAGGTGGTTAATTAAGTACTATTGCTTAAGTGGACAAGAAAGTTTCAGTTGAATTCCGAAATGATGCATTATATCATTTTAAATAAAACTATTCTCCAAGATACAGAAATAAATGGATCACATTATTCCATTTAAAGAACAGTTAGCAAACTGATAGAATTATATACAATGGAACTGTTTAACACAAAAAAGAGATAAAATTATTTTTTGGTCCTTATGCTGTACCTGGTGCAGTAATGCCATGGAGATTAAAATCTCCCATGAGTTTCCAAAGATTGACATCCTGAAAAAAGCAAATGAATTTTAAATGCATCCAAATAAAACAGCATGGAATAAATATTACCATACAACCTTTGGAATTTGGTTTGCTTGATCAATCTTAGCCGCATGTGGGGCAATATGTTCTTGGGCAAACTAAAAGACACTGTCTTTGAACTACAAATTTAGGATTGTATAGTTAGATACCTACGAGTTGAGAGGGAAAGCACAATGGAAACATAAAAAAGGCAATGTTTATACTTTTAAGCACTAAGCAAAGTCATCAGTATAGAAATGAAGCCAGTATTAAGGCATGATTATTAATGGCATAAATAATGATGAGTACTTAAATTTGTCTTCTTACATAACTTGTGCATCCAAAAATTACTTCTCGAACTAGAACGAATCTACTTGGAATATTGATCTTTCAAAAATAATTTAACCATGTGTGACGACCCGCCCCGCACCAACCGACATTTACTCCACAAGTGCGCTATAAATATGTCCAGTTAGCACGGGAAGGTCGTCAGAAAAGGAAAGAAAGAAGACGAAGAATCAACAAGGACCTGTATAATGTCTAACAGCGCATGGAACAAAATATAATAATAATAATAATATACTTGACATAAAACAGGCGAGACAGTACATAAGCTGAAAATTAAATCATGTCTAACATGGCAGCGGAAATCCAAAATGCAGCTTATGATCTAACATCATTATTACAACTTAAAAACTGTCTCTAAAGCAAAAGAAAGCAAAAAAAAGGAGGTACACTACTAATGCCCAAGCAGTGACCTTCAACAACACAGGGAGAATATCTATATATCATACGTGGGAGCCTCCTGCTCGTCTCCGGATCAGCTACTCGTGCATACCCAGCTAATCTGTCTCTAGTCTGCTCGTGAGAACACCCAGAGTTATAAGAAGAGACATAAAACTCTGGGTCAGACAAAAAGTCTGGTATGAGCGATAAGCAACAAAACAAAACAATAACAGGTATAATCCAATCATACCTGAACCTGAGCCTGCAACCAAAGAGTTAGCAAAACATACTGTACAATACTCTAAGGTGCCACTAAACAGATGGTGTAAAGAATACGGGGGTGGGGTTGTGCATGTCATAATGATGGAAAACAAATCAAACATCCTCACATATCTCACTCAGTGCGCAAAGCATACGATTCCCACTACCTTGGTCACCTACTCCTTTGGGCCATGACGGAATCCAATCCCGTACAACTATCACTACAAGCCCACTATCCATCTCTCAGTGGTGAACCAAAGTTATGCATACCGACAACCCATTTGCACACGTCCCGCAGCAAAGCCCAATCATGAAGTGAACTCATTGGTTCCCAACTGAATCCTGAGCTCTAACTTCCATTTGGACTATCTTTGCATCTCGGGTTATTGGTCATCACCAGATCGGTTCGGATCCCCTCTTAGCCATCAGTTCGGTTCGGTCTCCCGCTCCCCATCATCACACGGTTCGGTTCGGCCTTCAATACCCCACGCTGGGTCAGATCGGAATACCCACGCGGATCGGGTCGTGAAAACCATATCGGATCGGGTCGTGCCCCATGGCTCGTGACGCTCCCCTTCGGTCGTGATGCTCTTTCCCCTTCGGAACTTTGATTCGGATCATGAGCTTCTGGTTCGCGGGGGTCCTTCAGATGGGCAGGTCGGATCGTGGACCATCTTCAATTCGGGGCGTGGCACTGCATCGGTTCGGGTTCGTGGTCACCATCCATGGACGGATCGGTATGAATGGGCTACCCACGAACGGGTCGGGTCAGACTACATGATCCAGTCCGGTTTCCTGCATTTTCCTGCAACTTCCAGCGACAGTTTATACACCTCTCGACGGCGTTTTCGACCATTCTAACTATTCTAAACAATCACCAAGCATACCATACAGTCATAGCAACACATAGAAGTGACCTCAAACACCAAAACATCAATATGATAGGTTAAAATGGATCAAACATAGTCAAAACCCCATATTTTCCCTTAAGCATGTTCAAGCGTAATTAATGATAGGAATAGCAAAACTTAACCAAACTAACCAAATTTTCTAACAGAGGTCTAAAACAATATTTTAGAATTTTAGAATATTTTCCCAGATTCTAATCGTGCATAAATTCGCTACTTATCACTAATCACCCCTTAATCCCCTAAATTCTGGGATTAGCAAAATTAGTCGAAATTAACCCAAATTCATATCAGAGTCACAAAATGATGTTTTAGAATTTTTTCTAGATTTTTCTGAGCCATAATTCCGCTAATTAACATAACTAGCCATAATTAGTGAAAAAGCAAGTTAATCACTCACCTTTGCCACAAAATAAACTATAGATCTGAAATAATCTCTGATTTGGATCCAATCTCTATGTGTTCCAGCAGCTCTATCCCAATCCTTGTGCTAATCCGCCTTGATTTGATGTAGATTAGGCTAATATGTGATTAGAGATGACAAAAAGGTGTTTTGGAGTGTTTTAGAAGATGGAGGCCATTGCTAGAGCTTAAGGAAGGTTTGTGGCGGCTGAGAAAACTGAAATGAAATGATTTTCCTAACCCTTTCGTCACTCTCATAACCCTAATCCCGAAATGGGTTATGGGCCAAGCTACTAATCACTCGGTTAAGCCCATTTGAGCTGTTTTTCACCTTTTAAACATTAATTCAGCCATATCTCTCAAACGGTAAGTCCGTTTGGCTATTATGACCACACTACGGAAAGGTAAACCATCAAACGAATCTAATGGAAGTGGTTTCAAGTCAAAAATCCTTACCAATCAAAAGTTATGGCCAAAACTGTATCGACTAAGGGCAAAACGGTCATTTAAAAATTGGCAAAAATCATGAACATGGGAAATGACCCCAATAGCCGTCTCCCAAAGTTACATGACCACACGACTTCATACGAAAAAGAAATAAATATTTTACGATCCTAGATACGTAGAATGCAGGTTGTTACATTCTCCCCCTTCAAGAAATTTCGTCCCCGAAATTCCTTAACCCAAAACATAGAAAGGATCCTGCATGCTTACCAACCATATACAACAATCAAACATGCAAAACAAATAGAACCATTCTGCCCTAACTTGTGGTTTACTAACAAGGGAAGAATCATCGCTGCTAAAATCTCACCAGGCAAAGAGCTTTGGATACGACTTTCTTATATCATTCTCTACTTCCCAAGTACAGTCGTTCTTTCGCCGTCGATTCCCATTTCTACCCTAGAGGTAACTTCTAATAGGTTGGGATCGTCCCTCTAACTGGAACCGATCCACTTAATCAAGATCGATCTAATCGTCAAGCTTACTAGCGTTTCTGAATCCAATTCACACTTAGGTTTGAAGTCATATCCCGTGATATAATCTAGTTGCTTCCATTCCAGAAACTTAGCCTCTAAACTGGCATGTCTCCTACCCAATGCATCAGCTACCACACCTAGTCTGGTACTATGGCATCCGTCTATGCTGTCATCTTCTTAGGTAATCCAACCCTATACGCCAAATTTTCAACTACATTCCAAATGTCCTTTCAAGTCCAACTTGAGCCCTTCCTACATCCGTACTGCACGTCCAACGTACATTCACCTCCTAGAGGCAAACTAGACTCATCCAATGAACCTAGGTACTCCACTTATACTCGTACTGCACGTCCAATGTACATTCACCTTCTAAAGGTGAACTAGACTCATCCAATGAATCTAGGTGCTCTACCTTCGAGTCCAAGTCCAACTGAAACTCCTATATCCGTTGAATCTCCAAGACAACGGACGCTCCACAATGCCCAACATACTTCAAGTCTAACGTAAAGTATCTTACACCCGTCATATCACCATGATCAGTGAACTTATCTATTTCCATTCAACAGGATCCTACAGGTGATACTCAAGAGAAGAAAGGTAAGAACAAACACAAAACCATAGCATCCATCAAACAAATCATGTCTATCACCTGCTAAAGCGATGAATACGTCAATACCTGTATGTCTGGTCCAACCAACATCAATAACTAATGGAAACTCTGCCTCCAAACGGACTACCGTACGTCCAACGTACGTTTATCCTCCAAGGATAACTAGATCACGTCCAACGGATCCAAGGTAAGTGGGCATCCCCAGATACCCCTGCTTTTAGTCCGCCTGAAACACTCGAGTCCCACCCAAGTCTATCCATTATCTTGCTGCCCTCTCGAGTCCAACTCGAGTCAATCCAATTCCTTGCAGCCTTCTCGAGTCCAACTCGAGTCAATCTATTACTCATAAACTTAGACCCAACCTTGAGTATCCATTACCTACCAACCCTAGTCCAACATGAGTCGTCCCCCTATTCGTTGTAGCTCATAGATCAACGAATACCTATTTTCTTTTATGAGTTCAAGTCCAACTTGAATCGTCCTGACCTTCGTTGCAGCTTCCATGATCAACGAACTCATCCTATTCCTTCAAAGTTCTACTATCCAAAGAAAATATCAGCATAGGGTCCTAAACAATCCATTACTTTGCATCTTCCTCGAGTACCAGTCGAGTCATCTCATAACCCTATCGAGTCCAACTCGGGGTAGTCCATACCATCGAATAGTCTTATCCTGTCACAGCTGCCCATCACTCCTCGAGTAAACCAAGGTATCATCCAATGAAAATCGCAACGACTACTTATCCCTCACGCAAACCATCCTAGTCAAACTCGACATTCCCCAAGCACAAGTCCTAAAGGCATAAACCAATATCAGACAAGCACCCAAGGAACATCTCCTCCGAATTCGGACAATCCACGTAAAGTGATACTAGCAAAACAACTAAGCACTGGAGCACTCATTTGCCTCCCAGAGACAACGATAACCTATCAACTTCCCTAACTCCAGTTGTAACCACCATCACTAGGTAGGTACCTAATACCACCATATTCCTTTAGAGTAGACCGACTTCCCAAAATAATGCTAAACCCATTAAAGCCCAAAACAAAATAATCACAAACAAACATACATTCATGACTCGATAAGACCACGTTACGGTAAATCATACTGAGGCAAGTCGAACCACCAATCGGGTTCGTCACTACTAAAGGTCTATCGACTAACTCAGGTTTTGTCAAACAAAACCCGATCAAAACATCTTAAATAGAAAGCATCCTCGAATAACGACACCTTTTTCCTTCTGCGCCGCAGTTGGGGCATTCGACGAAGAAGGAACAGCATTGATAGCATATGCTCTCACGATCTGCTTCTCCATAAGAGGTTGTGGACATTCATTCTTGTGATGTCCCGCTTGGCCACAATTAAAGCACTTCCTTTCCCCAGGCTTTTCCCGACAATCTCTGGCATAGTGGCCTTTCTTACCACAGCTAAAGCACTCGCCATTTTTCTTATTTTTCTCATTCTGACCATCCACGGTTTGGTCTTGTTTCCTCTTATTCTGGGAATTATTCTTGCCTCTACCGCCTGCTTGCGGCTTTGGCTCCTCTACAGATGCAATAGCAACCTCAGTCTTTGGCTTAGGGTAAAGACTCTCTGACCTTAATGCTTTCCCCACAATTGATTCAAACGTCTCATCGATGTGGTTAATAAGCTTTTCCCCCAAGTACCCATCCAAACCAGTAATGAACTTCTCATTCTTCTTCTCAGGATTATCGATAAGGGATAACCCATACTTCGACAAGGTGTCGAACTCAGCAATATAGTCCGAGACTGCCCTACCATTCTGCTTAAGCTCCAAGAACTTCCTAAACAATTCCGACTTCTGAGCAGTTGGGATAAACTTGTCGCTAAAGCGAGCCTTAATTTGATCCCAAGTAACCTGATCTTCTGGAGTGGCTGTCTTAACAGCATTCCACCAATTCATCGCTCGCCCTTGCAGCTGACGAGACGATGGTCTTCTCTTCATCGCATCCTCGATACCCAAGTCGTCGAAGATACGATCACAACTATCCAACCAATCCTGAACATTCGTGGCCGACTCCGTTCCGTGGAACGGCTTCCCACCAAGACTAGTATAATCCTTATTTAGCTTGGCGAAATCGGCCCTAGGCGCCTGCACTACTGGACCACCACCACTACCAGCATTGGGAGCTTCCCTCTGAACATCTCTAAGCATTTCTCTCATGAGGTCAGTAAACATCGTCCTCATGTTAGCAGAATTCCAATTATTGGCTCCTCTACCGGCACCTCTTGCGTATCGGCTCATTGTTCAATCTGTAAAGAGAAAACGATCAACCACCTCTATAGTGGTGCGACTTTATCTTAGCTATACTAAATATATATATAGCTTTTGAGAACCAAAATAATAACAAATACGCACTCTCGTATATGTATACTAACTCTCCCCGATGACTTCCCCAGGTTAATTTCGCAACCTGGAGCTCTGATACCAAATGTGACGACCCGCCCCGTGCCAACCGATATTTACTCCACAAGTGCGCTGTACACATGTCCAGTTAGCATGGGAAGGTTGTCAGAAAAGGAAAGAAAGAAGACGAAAAATCAACAAGGAACCTGTAGAATGTCTCATAGCGCATGAAACAAAATATAATAATAATATACTTGACATAAAACAGGCGAGACAGTACATAAGCTGAAAACTAAATCATGTCTAACATGGCAGCGGAAATCCAAAATACAGCTTATGATCCAACATCATTATTACAACTTTAAAATTGTCTCTAAAGCAAAAGAAAGAAAAAGAAGAAGGTACACTACTAATGCCCAAGCAGTGACCTTCAACAACACATGGAGAATATCTATATATCATACGTGGGAGCCTCCTGCTCGTCTCCGGATCAGCTACTCGTGCATACCCAGCTAACCGACTCTAGTCTGCTTGTGAGAGCACCCAGAGTTATAAGAAGAGACATAAAACTCTGGGTCAGACAAAAAGTCTGGTATGAGCGATAAGCAACAAAACAGAACAATAACAGGTATAATCCAATCATACCTGAACCTGAGTCTGCAATCAAAGAGTTAGCACTACATACTGTACAATACTCTAAGGTGCCACTAAATAGATGGTGTAAAGAATATGGGGGTGGGGTTGTGCATTTCATAATGATGGAAAACAAATCAAACATAGCAATCATCCTCACATCTCTCACTCAGTGCGTAAAGCATACGATACCCACTACCTTGGTCACCTACTCCTTTGGGCCATGACGGAATTCAATCCCGTACAACTATCACTACAAGCCCACTATCCATCTCTCAGTGGTGAACCAAAGTTATGAACACCGACAACCCCTTTGCACATGTCCCGCAGCAAAGCCCAATCATGAAGTGAACTCATTGGTTCCCAACTGAATCCTGAGCTCTAATTTCCATTTGGACTATCTTTGCATCTCGGGTTATTGGTCATCACCAGATCGGTTCGGATCCCCTCTTAGCCATCAGTTCGGTTCGGTCTCCCGCTCCCCAGCATCACACGGTTCGGTTCGGCCTTCAATACCCCACACTGGGTCGGATCGGAATACCCACGCGGATCGGGTCGTGGAAACCCTATCGGATCGGGTCGTGCCCCATGGCTTGTGATGCTCCCCTTCGGTCGTGATGCTCTTTCCCCTTCGGAACTTCGATTCGGATCGTGAGCTTCTGGTTCGCGGGTGTCCTTCAGATGGGCAGGTCGGATCGTGGACCATCTTCAATTCAGGGCGTGGCACTGCATCGGTTCGGGTTCGTGGTCACCATCCATGGACGAATCGGTTTGGATGGGCTACCCACAATCGGGTCGGGTCGGACTACACGATCCAGTCCGGTTTCCTGCATTTTCCTGCAACTTCCGACGAAAGTTTATACGCCTCTCGACGGTGTTTTCGACCATTCTAACTATTCTAAACAATCTCCAAGCATACCATACAGTCATAGCAACACATAGAAGTGACCTCAAACACCAAAACATCAATATGATAGGTTAAAATGGATCAAACATAGCCAAAACCCCATATTTTCCCTTAAGCATGTTCAAGCGTAATTAATGATAGGATTAGCGAAACTTAACCAAATTAACCAAATTTTCTAACAGAGGTCTAAAACAATATTTCAGAATTTTAGAATATTTTTCCAGATTTTAATCATGCATAAATTCGCTAATTATCACTAATCACCCCTTAATCCCCTAAATTCCGGGATTAGCAAAATTAGTCGAAATTAACCCAAATTCATATCAGAGTCACAAAATGATGTTTTAGAATTTTTCTAGATTTTTCTGAGCCATAATTTCGCTAATTTTCGCTAATTTTCGCTAATTACCATAACTAGCCATAATTAGTGAAAAAGCAAGCTAATCACTCACCTCTGCCACAAAGTAAACTATAGATCTGAAATAATCTCTGATTTGGATCCAATCTCTATGTGTTCCAGCAGCTCTATCCCAATCCTTATGCTAATCCGCCTTGATTTGATGTAGATTAGACTAATATGTGATTAGAGATGACAAAAAGGTGTTTTGAAGTGTTTTAGAAGATGGAGGCCATTGCTAGAGCTTAAGGAAGGTTTGTGGCGGCTGAGAAAACTGAAATGAAATGATTTTCCTAACCCTTTCAGCACTCTCATAACCCTAATCCCGAAATGGGTTATGGGCCAAGCTGCTAATCACCCGGTTAAGCCCATTTGAGCTGTTTTTCACCTTCTAAACCTTAATTCAGCCATATCTCCCAAACGGTAAGTCCGTTTGGCTATTATGACCACTCTACGGAAAGGTAAACCATCAAACGAATCTAATGGAAGTGGGTTCAGGTCAAAACTCCTTACCAATCAAAAGTTATGGCCAAAACAGTATCGGTTAGGGGCAAAATGGTCATTAAAAATCGGCAAAAATCGTGAACATGGGAAATAACCGCAAAAGCCGTCTTCCAAAGTTACATGACCACACGACTTCATACGAAAAAGAAATAAATATTCTACGATCCTTGATACGTAGAATGCAGGTTGTTACACCATGACATAGCAATTCAATACACCATGTCTAGCACTTTGAGAATCATTGTTTTTTTGGTATTTTTGATAGTTAAAGGGAGTCCCAACAGAACAATAATGTCAATGTTTTGACATAATGCCCATTTTCAGTCACAACAACCTTTATCCCCCCACCCCCCCCCCCCAAAAAAACTTTTCTTTTTCCTTTTTTTTTAATAAACTAATCAATTCAGTTGGAGTAACTTTAAAACATGATAATTTAAAATGCAAGGTTTTTGAATGTCACCAATCTCGTTTACAAGGCCAAGCGAACCGAAACAAGAAAAATACAATACATCTCGGTTCAGTTGAATCTCGTTTGAGACATTCAAATCTTGGACGAAATCTCGACGGAGATCGGTTTACGAGAACTCGACCGAAATGATGAAATTTCCTTTTATGATGGGCTAGTTTGGAATATGATTCGTGCTTATTTCAATACACAAGTTGGGTTGTCCATTTCATTTCCAACCATTCGTTTTTTCTACTCTCTTGTCACGAATACATGTTTAGAGTTTTTATTTCTCATTTAAAACATCAATTTTCTTCCTGAAAATTCTCAAATTTGCTAATTTTTAATATTAAGCTCTTTTGTTTTTGCAAAAATTTTCTGAACCCAAATTATTTTGCACTATTTTCTTTTTTATTCCACTTCCATTCAAATTTTTATACGTTTCATATTTTTTAATTCCCTTTTTATTATATATTTTGTTGACATAAAGTCATTACCGTAAATTTCCAATTTCAGAACAAAATTCGATATTTTGTTCAAAAGAATGATAGATATTTGCCTGGTTTAAATAGTTTACTCAGTCATATATACTCTATTAAAAGAAACTTAGCAATAAATTTCAGTGGAAGAAAGCACAGAAAGAAGAAGCCTTTACACAAAATCCTAATCTTGTAATTGGTATATATGGCATGCTATTTCTGGGATGCCGAGTAGGAGATTTTGAGTAGCGGATTCAAGATGTCTTCCCACTTCAGGAAATAGTTGTATTTATAGGCGAGAAGGTGGACCGAATTGGTATGAGACGTGGCACATATCTTTTTCGGGCTTGGACAAGTGTAACTCGATCCATTAAAGTAGTTATAGGCGGAGAGACCCAGTCTAATGCTGATGAACAGTTCTTCTCGGAAATCATGGTCAACGTGGGGCTTGAAACTTGACGTATAAAAAGTTGTACTGGTTTAAAACTGACCGGTTCTGCAGCCTTGGGATTAGAACTTCGTCTTGTAGTGGATAATTGTTTGGATATTTCTGCTCTCATATCCTTGGATCAATCCGAACTTTTAGGGACAGCTTGGTCGATCGGTTGATGACTCGATCGATCAGTTTGGTTTTAACTTCGGAAGAACACTGTCTTTTGATGGCAAGCCTTTACTTGTTGTGAAATTAATTTGGGTCGAGTTGTAATCGATCGACCTATGATGAGAGTCACCCTCAAAGGAAGAAGTGGGTCGATATCTGGTAGCGCGCTTCGGTCTTGAGTTGTGACGGCTTTTGCTAAAAAGCTGGTAAACACTTGGACCCCCAGAACATATCTTCTTGGGGAAAGAAGATATGTTCTGTATCTTCTAGTGAATGTTGAATAACAGAAATCCAGAAAGTGTTACGCCAAACCATATTATATGAGGGACAGAAAACTAACGATCGATGATTGTATTAAGGCCAGAAAACCGACAATCGTTGAGAATCTTATTTAAACCGAAAAACCGACAATCATTCGAGGATCGTATTAAGGTTGGGTCTTCAGGAATGCCATAAAATTAGTTGATCATACCACGTTTTCTTTAGAGAAGAGAAGTAGAATCGGGATCTTGTCGAGTTAGAAAATACCTGTAAATAACTTGAGGTAGACATGCCAAATCCTGACGATGTCGATCGGTGCGTTCAAGTATAAGTCAGGCTTTGATAGGAGTATAAACCATACTCGGCTTATAATTGAAAGGGGAGGTGTAAACCATGCCCAGGAAGTTGAGCATAAACCATACTCAGAAGGTTTAAAGTGAGGTATCAACCATACCGGGAGTTTGAGGAGAATGAGCACAAACCATACTCTGTTTTTGGAAAAGAAGTATAAGCCATACCCAGAGAGGCGAGTAACCATACTCGGAAGCTAAGATTCGAGTATCATCCATATCCAGAGTTTTTAAGGGAGACGAGCATAAACCATGCTTGGCTTTAGTAAAAGGGAGTATAAACCATACACGGCAAAATTGAGGTTCAAGCATCAGTCGTGCTCGGTGAATAAGTTTTTTTAAGGAGACCGAGTAAGAACCATACTCGTGATTTATTATCGTAAGAACGAGTACAAGCTATTCTCGGTTTTGTCAAGTTGGCAAATATCAACCATACATGGCTTAAAAATGATGGCGAGCATCAACCATGCCCAGCTTAAAGAAGTTGGCGAGCATTAACCATGCCCGGCTTAAAGAAGTTGGCGAGCATTAACCATACCCGGCTGCTTGAATCGATCAAACATAATCATGTTTGAGGAATAAATTTTATTGCTGCTAAGGAGCTATTACATAAATTAAAACAAATCCTAATGGGTTTATAATTGAATCCAGAGCACGCCTTGGAATTAAATTCTAACCCTGTATGTGTGTACTTCAGCACAACCACATTATTGAAGAAATAATAGAAGTACATTTCTTATATCATAAGAAATGGGATGTATCCACGATGATCTAAATCAGATCAGTTGATGATGATGCCGCAATTGCTCGACTCGGGGTTCTTTCCGTTTCGAGGAGCTTGGGGATCGACCTGAGGAGCTTGGGCAGAAGGCTGTGGCGGCGCGGCCAGTGCAGATTTCTTAACATACTCGGGTAGCTCTCCACGTCTAACCCTTTCCTTGATGAGATCGCGCAAATGTCTGCATCATTTGTGTCATGACCTATCATATTATGATACATGCAATGCTTTCCTGTTCAAGTTCTCTTTGGGTCGACTCCCTCCTGGGAGGCTTAGGGAAAGGCAGGTATCCTCGCACATCAAGGTAGATATCCAGTAAGGAGGAGTTGAGCTCGATGTATTGAGCATATTTGTCTTCTCTCTGGAATCACACATATCGATCATTCTTCTCTGAAGCTTTCCCTTTTTCTTTGTAGCTTTCCGTTTTCCTTTGTTCCGGTCATTGGTATTGGATGAGCCTCCGTCTTTTATGGCAAGTACTTCAAGATTTTTCATCTCAATACTAGCATCTTCTTATCGGAGGAATTTGTCTATCTACTTCAGCATAGAAGTCTTCGATATCTTCAGGGGGATCCCTGATTTGGGAGATCCAGAAATCAGATCGGCTCCGAACACCGGCAATGGCGGTCATAAGCACCATTGATGGTTCAGGTTGATCTACCGATGCTATGGCCGCGTTGAATCTTTCTAAGAATCGTAGGGTCTCACCGAACCGCTGCTTGATAGATGTGAGGAACATGGCGCTCTTTGGTCGACAGATATGAAATCTGAACTGCTCGATGAAGCGGGTTACCACCATATTCCGGCTGTTGGTTGATTCAGTTGTTTGTTGTTGAAACTACATGCCGGCTATGTCGGTGAGAAATAGAGGGAAGCATTTGGTCATAACGTCGGTCGATGCTGATAGCACTTCCATGTGTCGCATGCATCGCATGTGATGTATGGTCAGATCGATGCTACCGTTGTAGGGCTTCAGGACCGGAAGCTTGAAGTTCGGTGGGTTGGGCGAGTTACTGAATTCTCGCATGAAATGACTACGATGGATGTTATCCACATCTTGTTGAAAAGAGGTGCCTCTGCTGAAGCGTTTGATGATGCTTGCAATCTGGCTACCATCCCCAAGGAGTTGTTGCCAAGAATCCAATTCTGCACTGGGGACGTTGGTGAGAATCCGAGTACTAGGACTGGGTGGATGCATGCCCCGAGGTCTTGAGGTCGGTTGGGTCCGACCCACGAGAGTTGAGTGAAGGTGGTCCACAACCTCAGGCCTCGATTCGGGAGTAACTGAGCCGCTTGAGTAGAATGTGGATTGGGTCGAACCATATCCGCTCTGATTGGAAGGAACCTGTTCGGGATAGCATTTCCTGTAGTGTTTCCCTCCGCCTCACTGGGGACCGGTATGGTACAGTAGTCTTGGTGACACGGACGGTTGCTGCCCCCGGCCTTTCTTGGATCAGCAAGCTGGGAAGGCTGTGGGGGAGGTTGCATAAGAGGGGTTTGATGTAAGATGTTGGGGAGGACTGAATGTTGCATGGACCCGTATTCTGGTCGACCCAGGGGTTGCATTGGTTCAAGAGCATTTGTCTAGGGAGTCAAGTCGAACCCTGGAGTGGAGGCAAAATGGTTGACTAGTCCAAAACTTGGCCATGGCCGATCTGAGAATCTGCAGCTACCTTGGCTTCATTTGATGTCGGAAGTGATGATCTTAGAATTGAACGATCGGAAAGTGAAGTTGAGCCACAAGAAACTATAGACTGATCTTGGGCTTGGGTTTCATCAGATCGCATATTAACTATTTCCCCAACTTCGTCTCGTGCAGGAAGTGATGCTTAGTTGCTCAGTTCGATTCGAGCAAGGAAATCATTCATCATTTCCTGCTGCTTTGCGAGAAGTTCGTCGTGGTGTGTCATCTGAGCTCTGAGTTCTTCCAAAACTTCATCAATTTCGTTCCTAGTTAAGTATTGGGACGGATCTTCGTGGGAGGAAGCCGCATGGCTTGCCCCCGTTGTTGTTGTTTCTGTTGCACCAACAGGTCGAAATTGAGCGAGAGGCGTTGTACCCTTCTTCCATTTTGTCGTTGCTTCCTTAAGAGTTACCGAAGGTCGTTGGACCCTTAGGGTTTTGACCATGTTGTCCTCTAGTGCGCACTACATCGTGACTGTATCCATGAGTTTATTTGCGGTAAAGCAAACTTATTTCATGGAGTTAATATTAACATCCACTTGATTTCAATCTTGATTCATGCAGATTTAAGCAGTTGAATACTACATCTTCACACCTTTCTAGGGCTTTTTCAGAATCACTACACAAGTCAATTAAGAAGAAAAAATGATAAAAACAATAAAACATAAATTCAATCAATTTCATGCCTGAATCATTTTTAAACTTTTGTATAATAAAAATAAACTACTCCCACATTTCTTTGATAAAACCCTTTAATTAATCACTCTGCTTTCAAAAATAAACTGCTCCTACATACATACATACATACATATATATATATATATATATATATATGTGTGTGTGTGTGTGTGTGTGTGTATATATATATATATATATCAAAAGTGATAAATATTAGAAAAAAAACAAATTCTACATCGAAACTACTATATAATTATATCTAAACTAAAGTGCGTATGTGTATACTAATAAATATAATTATTGACCGAGTAAATACGCTAGACATCTTTTAAGTGAAAACATGATTGAATAAACAAAGAAAAGAAATATTCAAATTTTGTACTAGAAACTTCCGATAGAAATTAATATCTAACTACACTGAAACATCATTCATTTTATCCTTATCTTTAAAATATTGATCTGTAATTATTATAATTATTTTCCTTTATTAATTAAGACCCATTGATGAAAAAGGATAGAAACTTATTTACAAATCATTATTTTTAATCTCATAGCCTAAATTTGAAAGATATTATCCTATCTTTAAAGAAATTTTAAATGTCGCTTGTACAAATTTGGGTTTAGCAAAACCTTGCTTCGAGTCATGACTCGGGGTCTGCTTCAGTCTCAGATATGAAGCTCACTTCGGGATTGGCATAGCATTGATCTAAAGCATGACTCGGGTTAATCGTTACCAATATCGAACCTACTGTTTGGATTGATCCCAACCAACTCTGACTTATCCGAAAATTGAGCTGGGTAAGGCACGTGAAACAATGCCTTAGCCAATTTGACGATGGCAACTTTCCTCATGATCCATAGCTTGCTCTGAGTCGACATGCTCTAGATCCGAGTCTTAACTTGGGTTAGACTTAAAAGAAAACCCGGAGCTTTGCTCCAAGCAGAACAGCATCTTGCCTCGAGTCAAGACTCAAGGCCTATTGTGGGTAAGTAAGAGGAAGTTAATTCTGCCTTGGTTGTCACCCAGAGTGCAACCATGATGATCGGTTCATTCGACCCCGAACCAACCCGGTTAGTTCTTACAAGTTAAAGTACGAGGTAATGAACCATTCATAACTCATAAAACATATATTCAGATCAAGCCTAAATCATAACAAAACATCAAATAAACATTCATATGAATAATATATGGTTTATAAAGGATCCGTTATGTGTTTTAATAATAAATCTAAGATATAAATATTTTTAGCAAACCTATTCAAATTTGAAGCACACACAAAAATGCATTTTTTTCATATAATTAATTACTTAGAAATATTTAAAACAACAGAACCAGTGAGAGGCCCAAAATAATTCAAACAATTATCCAAAATGCAATCCTACCTCCAGTTAAAACCATCATCATTTTGATCAGCTATGTTGTATGTTTGTCCGTGGTGGTTACAAGAAAATTGAAATTGTATAAAGGGAAAGCTTTTTTTAAGTACTGCAAAGCAGAAGCCAAGCTTGCACAAACACTAGTTACCAACTGAAGGCAGTTTGAACATTATTAGGAAATCTCCACTTCTAAACCAATAAACAAAAGGAGAGTTGACATTATGAAATTAAAATAAAACATAAACACAATCAACTATTAACTTTGTCTTTCTAAAACTAACTAGGCCGTCAATTATCAACTTAGTGTTGTATTCAAAAAGGATATGTTAACGGACCAAATCATAATACAATAAACAACAAAGTTTTCAAATCATATGTTGTGCTTAATGTCCATTTAGTCATCTGTTAAAGAACCATACATTAAAAGGGGGGAAACTGATTGAATTAGGAATCAAAGTAAACCTGCTTTTGCGTTTCATCAAAAAGTAGCGAAGTCGAAAAACAAGCTTTCTGCCCCTTCCGACTTCGAAACAAAGTTGTTGCTCGTTTCAGACTAGACGATATGTACATTTTCTACTCAATCAATTATTGAAGATTTTTTTTTTCTCTTCTTCCTTTTTCTGAGAAAATAATTGAAGAATTAATGCTCAAATGAAGAAACTGAGAGTGGGGAAAGGCTGTATAGCAGTGGTGCCGTGTCTAAATTTTAGTCCTGGTCTTGTTGGAGCGATCCTCCGATTTAACGAAATTGATATTGTACCCGAATTTAAGTTTGTCAGATCTTTCGAATGAATATTAAGTTATTAACCGCATGATTCGCGTGGCTGTTCTGAATTTTACCGTTAGTTGCTTGTATATTACGGAAATGTCCCCTATATTCAGCTATTTTAGGAAATTCGCACAATTTGACCGCTTCTGCTTCTGTTACAGTAGCATCGCTCCCGATTTAATTAATGAATTGAGTTGCGTGTCACCTGCGAGTACTTCTAAGAACAACTTGATGGTCGATAGTTTAAATTCAACGGGAGCGGAGGATTTATGAAGTGCTGAGCTAGAACCTAGAAGCCTAAAATTTTGCCAACATAATTTGTTAACATACATCTAAGAACGTGTACGAACCGGTGCTGCACACGGGGAGTCAACAACATAATTTACTTAGTATTATGGCTGAATATTTTGTTAAGTTATAAGATAAAAATATATATTTATAAATTTTAGTTTTTATATTAGAGAACTTTTTGATCTAACTACTTTTAATAGATAGTTGAAGATAAATCTATTTAAATACCAAATATTATAATAGCAAAAATTTTACAAATAAGCATTTATAATACGTTTGTAGATAAATACTCAGACGTTAAAAAAATGTTGTGGTCAAAATTGTTTCCCAATGGAATTTGTTTTTTAGAAGTGGACAAATGATTTTCCTTATTTGTATATGTTAGCACCAAAATAACCGGGGGATGACGAAAGCCGAAACCAAGGTGAAGGGATGTTGAAGAAAGAAAGCACTCAGCACAATAAGAACCAAATCCATTAGATAGTTGCTTCCTGTTAAGGAATGCAGAATGGATCGTTAAGACAAAACAAACACTAGAGGGGGGGTTGAATAGTGTTTGTGAGAATTTAAACAAAATCTAAAATTTATGTAAACTATGAGATGAATCAAACACCACAAACACAGTCACAAACACATATTCAACCACAAATATAAAATAAACAGAAATAAAGATGCAGAAAACGAAAGAACACACTGGATTTTATACTGGTTGGATTGCTCCTACGTTCAGTCCCGCACAATGCTGGATTGCGCAGAGTTTTATTACTATTTCCAATAATCAAGTACAACCTCCTTGATTTCACGGCTACAAGGGATACCACCGATTACAACTTCCTTGTTTTTTTTTGGTTACAAGGAAACACCGATTCCTACTTCCTTGATTTCACGGCTACAAGGAACACACCGATTCCTACTTGATTCAACACAAACAATTACAAACAGCCCTAGAACTCTTCGGTAGCACTTGATTCAGAGAGATATGAGAAGAGAGTGTAGAGAGAAGAAGTCTGATCGAAACGGAATTGAATTCGGCAGAGTATAAGTGTACAAATCATAAAAATGGTTAAGAATAATTATATAATGAAAGAGGATGAAAGTGGAGAAGAAGATATGATTAAAAATTAAGTTTTAACCCTTTTATAGAGTGTGAAAGGTTGCAACAGTTCTGAATCGTTTCAAATAGTGAAAAGACACTTCCTTTCAAAATTGAAAAAAGTGACAGTTATATGTCGACATGGTATTTTCGGTATGTCGACATACCCTAGTGTAATTTTGTATTTTAAAGTATTCTTCAAGTGTTTTGATAAAAATATAATTCTGGAAATTCTTAAGTTAAAATCTAGTGTTGTAAATTAATATTATGTAGTAGAAAAACATACGAAAACATAAATTTAAACTATATAAATATATTTATAAAATTACAAGATTTTAGACTATATAAATATATAAATATAAGAATATACATATAAAATTTAAGTTTTGAAAAACAAAGTAGAACAAGAAAGGAAAAAGAATTAAAAATTAAATAGAGAGGATTGAGGATAGAATTGAAAATCAGAATTTGAAAATTTTGAATTTGAACCTGGAGTGCTATTTAGAGTCTTACAGAATCTAGACTTTATAACTATATTAATCTTGAACTCTTGAAATCTTGAATACTCATGAGTCCTGAAATTTCTCTGATCTTTGAATCTCTATTATCTTTAAAACTGTACATTTTCCAATAATATTACCTGTATATAATATATATATATATTCTATACAAAAAGTGTTAGTATATATTTTATAATAAATGATAATTGAAAATGAGGTTGTTGTCATCAAAACTTCATTCTCCAACAACCTCCCCCTTTTTGATGATGACAACCTTAGTTTATAAAGTATCATACGTATATACTTGTTGATGATGATCCCTCTAATACTCCTCATGTCTATAAGAATCCTTTAAACTATGCCTATATTTTATAATTTCTCCCCCTTTGGCATTATCAAAAAGAAACCCTAAATGTATAACTTCCCGAATAAAACATAAGTAACTATCCAATAAAAATACTCCCCCTTAATCTGTTCAAATTTATAATAAAACTTAATATGCTGATTAAATACAAACCATCCTAGTACCATTATTACATATGTTTGTCTGATATATATATATACACACACACACACACACAAATCAAATCACACCATATGTCTTAATATATACACAAGTTTCAAACAATAAAATCCAAATCACACCACACCATATGTTTTAGAATACTTAAACAATTCAATCAAATCGTACCGAATAATTAAACGTTTCTTGGAAGTTCAACTCAACCATCTTCTCCAAATATACGATCCTTCTTAATTACTTCCCAATCTTCATCTTCTTTGGTTGGTGGAGCCTTAGCGAGATTATTACCTTCATCCCTGAAAAAGAAGAGATTAGCCATCGCATTGCAACAAAATACTTCTCTTGTTGTTCGAACATGTTTATTTGACTTAATTTGAGATGACGTTGATTTCGTAGAACGATAGAGAGAATATTTTTGAAAGAAATGAGAGTTTCTTCTAGATTTTCACTAAGATTATGAATAGGATTTGTCATGGATTTGATGAGAAATGATTAAGGAAGAAAGAATAATGGAATAATGAAGTTTTTGGGAAGAAATGGACTTAAATAAGGTCTGGAATTCGTTGGATTTTAAATGGACATGAGTAATTATTTAAATTTTTAAAATTTGAAACATTTTTAAAATTTGTCAGTTATACGTCGACATACTCCTTTTGTCATGTCGACATACTATAGTGTTATATATATATAATTTGAAATTTGAAATTCTTTTGAACTCTATAATATTATAATTAGTTTTATAGTTTTTCTAGAAACATAAAGATGATTATATCATAAATAAAAACTTCATTCATTACTTGCTAGAAAGCAAATCCATCCAACTAATCAAGACACGCTTTAAATATGGGATTCGAAAGCAAATACAAGGAAATATATAAAGATAGATTAAACTAGATGGCCTAGTTTTCGGATGATGACGAGGAAGATGAAATTCCAAGCTTTCTTCCTATCTTGACCATGAATTTGGATATTTCGGAAAGTCTCTTATTAAGCTTCTTTTGATTGTTGACGACCTTTACTTGATTTTGAACAATCGTATCCTTGTAAATACGCTTAGAAGTTGGATACTAAATACTTTCCATAGAAGCCTCTTCTTCGACTTTCATTAGCTCTTCTTCTTGTTGCAATCGAGCTTGTTTGGCCTCGAATGTCTCATGAGGTTTGAAAGTGAGAGAAGTTTGCATGTGCTGAATGTTTGATGCGTCAAACACTTTTCTAAGGACAAATTCTGCTCCATGAAGATCAACATTAAAATATTTGAAAATGCGAGTGAGATAGACACCATAGTAGAGGATGTTTTCTCTTGTAGATAAATCTATGGGCTTTATTTCATTTAGAATCATTTCAGCCCAATTGATAAGATATCCACCTATAATAGCAAAGAGAGCATTTTGGACTTTAAGAGTTGGATTGTTGAAATTTCCGAAATGAGGATTGATGGTATGTTAAAGGAGAAGGTTGACAATTCTTATTTTTGGGCGTAAGAAACGATTTTTGAAATCCATTGGAACACCATCTTCAAAAATATCGTGAAAGGTTTCCATATCGGTTTCTTCGATAGCAAAAGTTGAAAAATCCGAGCCCACGCTTTTACAATTTAGAATAGTGCCTAAGAGTTCGGCATTGAGAACAATTTGAGTTCCTTTGACACTACTCTAAATTTGGTTTTCGTTGCCTTCATAAAATCCGCGATTGAGATTCGTAAAAAACATCTTCACGAGTTTGGGATAACATACTTCGTCATTATCACAAGAGTCTATTAGACTCAAGACTTCGTTGTGTTCAAAAAGAGAGACGAGATCATAAGACAGAAAGTCGCTAAAGGCAGTGAAAGCACATGTGTTAACTTTAGCGTTTGCTAAGTAGTTACCATAGGTTTTCATGACCTCTTTGTCATTGCAAAGATAACCTTTAATGGTTTTGGTTATCTTCAATTTCTGAGATGAACTTGAGAAAGCCATTGAAATGATAATTTTGAAGAGGATAGATATGAAGAATATTGTTTTGAGTTGTGAATGAAAGGTAGAAACGATAGATGTATATGTAGAAATTCAATAAATGTGAATTGAATGAATATGAATTGAATAGGCACAACTTTTCAGATTGAAAGGACACATTTTCAAACCTTGGGAGTTGGTGAAAAGCTTGGAGGGAAGTTTGAAAGTTTAAACTTTTGAAACTCAAAATTTAAATTTCAAAACTGGCTAGATATGTCGACATATACTTTTCTGTATGTCGACATACTGGACTTATTTCAAAAGGAAATTGGATTTTTATATTTTGAAATATATTATTGATTTATATTTCAGGTTTAACGATTTCCTGAAATAATTCTAATCCTAATATGCACTCAAACAATTTTATTTTATTAATTTATTGATTATTTAATATTATATTATTTTTTGAATTTCAAAATTTGAATTTCTAATTTCAAAATTTTGTTTTTAAAGTTTTAAATTCAAACCAAAACAGACAAACAAAGCAACTATTCAGCCAAATAAAATTAAAATTTAATTAATGCGTACCTGGTTTTTTGATCCTTTTCTTCATGATTTTCTGAATTGCCGTAAAGCATATATCCGTATTTCAGGTTTCTGGTTCTTTATCACTTGATGACAAATCTGAATCATCTAACGTTGCTGCATATTCTTTCTTTCTTTTTCTTGACGAATTGCTGTTTTCCATTTGTTGAGTCGATTTGTTTGGATATGGACACATTTTCTTTGTATAGCTCGATTTGCTGCAGTTAAAGCATTAAGTTTTGAATTTCCTTGACTATAACCCTTCCTTCTATATTTTAGGAATCTTCTAAAATGATTTGTCATAAGCGTTGTTTCTTCGTCATCTTCACTACTTGAGTCAGAATCATTTATTGTTGCTTTCAGTCAATAGATTTCTTTTCAATTGATCTACTTTTTTCTGTAATTGGACTTCATATGACATCAAATTTTCAATTAACTCTTCAATCTTCATTTCATTAATATCATTGGCTTCTTCAATAGCCAAAGACTTCTGATCCCATTCTAGAGTTAGCGAATTCAATATTTTTCTGACTTGATCTGCTTCTGAATAAGTTTTTCCAAGTGCTGTTAGCGAATGCACTATCTCTTGAAATCTGCAATACATATCTGAAATAGACTCATTCTTGTTCATTTTGAATAATTCAAACTGATTAACTAACATGCCTATCTTAGTTTGTTTAACTTTACTAGTTCCTTCATGAGTGACTTGCAAAGTTCTCCAGATTCCATAAGAAGTCTTACATACTGATACTCTATTAAACTCATTCCTATCTAATGAACAAAATAACATATTCATGGCTTTAGAATTACTCTGTGCAGTAGCCTTTTGTTCATTTGTCCATTGTGCAAATGCAGTTGTGGGTTTAACATATTCATTTTGTGTATTATTCCATATGTCTTATCCTACTGACTATAAATAAATTTCATTCTACATGCCCAATATGAATATTTACTACCATTAAACAATGGTGGTCTAACAGTGGATTGATCCTCTATAAAAGAACTATTATTGCTATCAGTGTTGGTTGCCATTATTACTATTTTCAAAAATTAAACTATGAACTTTTTGAAAAAACCTTGCTTTGATACCAATTGTTAAGGAATGCAGAATGGATCGTTAAGGCAAAACAAACACAAGAGGAGGGATGAATAGTGTTTGTGAGAATTTAAACAAAATCCAAAACTTATGTAAACTATGAGATGAATCAAACACCAAAAACACAATCACAGACACAGATTCAAACACAAATACAAAATAAACAGAAATAAAGACGCACAAAAGGAAACAACACACCAGATTTTATACTGGTTCAGATTGCTCCTACTTCTAGTCCAGCACAACGCTGGATTGGTCAGAGTCTTATTACTATTTCCAACAATTAAGTACAATCTCCTTGATTTCACGGCTACAAGGGATACCGCCGATTACTACTTTCTTTTTTTCACATCTACAAGGAAACACCGATTCCTACTTCCTTGATTTCACGGCTACAAGGAACATATCGATTCCTACTTGATTCAACCCAAGCAATGTTTACTCAACTCAAACAATTACAAACAACCCTAGAACTCTTCAATAGCACTTGATGCAGAGAGAGATGAAAAGAGAGTGTAGAGAGAAGAAGTTTGATCAAAACGGAATTGAATTCGGCAGAGTATAAGTGTAGAAATCATAAAAATGATTAATAATAATTATACAATTAAAGAAATTGAAAGTGGAGAAGAAGATATGATTAAAAATTTGGTTTTAACCTTTTTATAGAGTGTGAAAGGTTGCAACGGTTCTGAATCTTTTCAAATAGTGAAAAGACACTTCCTTTCAAAACTAAAAAAAGTGACATTTATATGTCGACATGGTTTTTTTGGTATGTCAACATACCCTAATGTAATTTTGTGTTTTAAAGTATTTTTCAAGTGTTTTGATATAAAAATAATTCTGGAAATTCTTGAGTAAAAATCTAGTGTTATTAATTAATATTATATAGTTGAAAAACATATGAAAACATAAATTTAAACTATATAAATATATTTATAAAATTATAAGATTTTAAACTATATAAATATATAAAGTATAATAATATAAATATAAAATTTAAGTTTTGAAAAATAAAGAAGAATAAGAAAGGAAAAAGAATAGAAAATAAAATAAAGAGGATTGAGGATAGAACTGAAA
This sequence comes from Allium sativum, assembly GCA_030737875.1. Classification (NCBI taxonomy): domain Eukaryota; kingdom Viridiplantae; phylum Streptophyta; class Magnoliopsida; order Asparagales; family Amaryllidaceae; genus Allium; species Allium sativum. The sequence continues at coordinate 856,253,248 of CM060920.1, read as the reverse complement.
ATCAGAATTTGAAAATTTTGAATTTAAACCTGGAGTGCTATTTAGAGTCTTACATAATCTAGACTCTATAACTATATTAATCTTGAACTCTTGAAATCTTGAGTACTCATGAGTCTTGAAATTTTTCTGATCTTTGAATCTCTATTATCTTTAAAACTGTACAGTCTTCAGTAATATTACCTGTATATAATTCCTACATATATATATATATATATATTCTAGTAAAAATTGTTGGTATATATTTTATAATCAGTGATAATTGAAATAAGGTTGTTGTCATCAAAACTTCATTCTCCAACACTTTCGGAGCCAGAATTAGAGCAAAGGATTCACTTCAGCAAGAAAAGCCACTGTTAGCGAAATCCGAAGTGTGTGATATTCTAAGCAGTTATTTTGGAGCACACAGAAAGAAGCTAAGTATGTCTTTCGATCGGTCCGAATGAAGTATGCCGAAAAGCTTAAGTCTTCATCAGATAAACATCGCAAACATACCTCATATACAAAAGAAGATGAAGCCATAAACCACGTCAAAAGTCGAGAGCTCCAACAAGCTTATCCTCCTGCAATTAGCCAAAGCTTCCAATACTGGAAGAACACTTTCGGAAAGCCCTTTAGCGATATTATTTGCACCAAATAACAAAGAGAAGGTCGAAATCCAGAACTACAGTGAAGGGGTACTAAGAACAATAGTCCTTCGATGGAGATAGAAATAACTCATCAATATATGCTTGGGATTAAGGATGAAGAGGCAAAGGATTCTCCTTCTTTAGGGAAAGCCCCGTCGGCATAACCCGAATGGTATGAGCACCAGATTTGTCATTTCCCAGCGTGAAGATCTAGGCTTAGTATATCTCTCAGTAAACCCGAAAAGGAAACTTAAGCCTCCACCAATTAAGCATCGTAGGAGAAGCTTCGCGCGCAAAAGAAGGAGTAGCTATAAGCTGCACCGGAAGCTAGAAGCTCTAGCAAGTCCACTTCTTCGGCATCCAGCTAAAGCTTCTGCCTTCGAAAGAACTCTTTCGAATGTTTCTACAGTAGTCTCACAGCTACTCCTCAAAAGAAAAGCGGAAGGCACATTCATGAAGCCTCTGCCAAAAAGTCGGGACTAAGTTCATATGCCAAGAGGAAGGCCAACCCGCACCTATAGATACAACTCTAGGGGTCCGTAATCAGGATCGAATTCCTCATTCTCAATCTTGTATTTATGAGTTTGAGTTGTAAGCCCTAATTTCAAAATCAATTAGGGGAAAAGAGTCTATAATCACAAAAGAAGTTAATAAAGAATTTTGCCAAGAAATAGATGTGACGAAGTCATAATTATTTAATTATTACTTTATTATTGTCATAACCTTGCAAGTATCCTACCAAACAAATCCAGAAGATGATGATTGAAATACTCCATAGCCCTTAACGTTCCCCAAAATAGGGTCCCGCTAAGAAATATGGAGCATAATAGGTATAAAGACATAATCATAGAGACTAAAATTCACAAGACATAAAAATATAGTTACATTAGAATCATTTTAAAATTGAATGATAATATTTATTTCAAAAACCACAAGTTATTTCAGTAAAAAACCATATCTCTCATGAAAATACATCTCGGTCATTAGGCCTGTCAACGGATGCAATCGAATACGAATAGTGTTGTATCCGAATCCGTACCCGAAAATAAAAATCCATATCCGAATCCGCATCCGATATCCGTGGATATCAGTTAAAGAATATCTGTATTCGTATTCGCAAGTATCCGCGAATATCCAAAAATATCCATATCCGGTTCAACGAATACGGATATTTTCGGATATCCAAAAATATCTGTATCCGAATTTCAGATTGCATATCCAAGAATGCATAACTCATAATTTGCAGCAAATACAGCATATAATTCCACCAAATTCATCATAACAATGAACACATAAAATACTGCAAATACACCATAAAAACTAAAAAGCAAATACATTATATTCGTAGTCATATCTTGAACCAACATAAATCATAAACGCAAATACATCATACATGTCATGAATTGTAGCAAATACAAAAAATCATCTAAATAATGCACATATAATTTAATATATCGCAATTATTTTCCATGGCAGCTTCAAAAAGCTCACTAACCTGCAAACTGTAACAGACTATCAATCAGTGAAAAAAATACATTGCATTCAAAGTTTCAAAAAACATTACACATTATCAATGAGTCGGTAAATCTTAGTTTGCAACTAGTTGCAAACGCAGACTGAGTCTCACTATCTCAGTTTGCAACTGCGGATCCAGTTTGCAACTGAATCCAGTTTGCAACTGCGAATTCAGTTTGCAACTGAGTTGAAAACTATTTGCAACTTAGTATCAGGCTGTGAATGGAAGTTCATATAAGTCTCTGGATGAATATTTAAAAACTGAGAAGCCAAGGACTCGAAGATCAAATACCATGTAAATATGTAATGCTTCACTTTATATTTATATGGAGTCAATAGGATATATATATATATATATATATATATATATATATATGTTCGAATGATTTCTTTTGATGTAGTAAATACTAAATAGTACGTATGCTAATGTAGAAAGGATATTAGATTATTTTGATTAACTTGCCATTTTCTTGATGCATTTAATACTTTGATCTATATAAAGCCTGAGATATCAAAGGGAACTATGGGATATACGCAATGCCTAATGGACTTTATCGAATCAATTTTTATAGGGAAGAAGACCTAGATGTTAGTTAGAGGACTATGAATAATGGACACTAAATTAATCAAATTGCGAAGATGAAACATCGAATGACAGAGACAAATTACAGACCTCTGTTTTAAGCTAACCTAAACTTTCCACATTAAAATCTACTATTATAACTTATAAGTGAACTAGTCATAGCGGTAACGGTTAACCTCAAAAGATAACATGAGTGGGTTTCAGAAAGGAGATGACAAAAATATATGTGTCTTTTTTTCGGTGATTCATGATCAAACTCTGGTATCCCATATTCAAAATCGAAATCTTTTTAACAATGTCCTTGAAACAAAATAACTAGCTTATCATATTTGAGTCCTAATTTAGGCCTATGAAAAATACAGTACTGAACAAAAATACGAAATAATAAAGATGAAATAAGAAAAAGATGTCATTAGGAAACGTTAATTATACCTCATCTTGCCGAATCAAAGATCCCTCTAACACAAGAGCTTTCTGAAGACTCATGTTATCAGCTGCAGAAGCTCAAATTTTCAGTTCCTCATAAATAAAAACTTCTAAGAGCACGAACATAAAATAAAATACAAAAACATTTCAAGAAATAATTGTAAAAAGAGGATTCAGTTGCAAACAGTTGCATGCAAACACATACAGCAATTAATAGCAATTAACATATAAAAAACATGAATTAAAAATAACATGTACAAATACATACCAGTTAGCCCGGACTAATCTCGAGATGCTCGAAATTGGAGTCCTTGATCGCTGCTGGATGCTCGGAGATGCTGGAAATCGAAGGGGAGTCAGTCGAATGAAGTCTCCATTCTTTATATTCGAATTAGAGTTTCTTTCCCGAACGAATTGGAATGGGACTTGGGAGAGGCGTCCACTCGTGATCGTTACTTACGAAATGAGATAGGGTTTCAATTTTGATAAATGAAGTGCTGGACGTTGGTTTTGGGCTGGATGTTGAAATTGGGTTAAAATATGAAGAGTTAAGTATTATTTGAAAATAAAAAATGGATATTTAATTCCATAACGATCGTATATTTTTAGGATACGGATAGTGGCTTATCCGTATTCGTATCTGGAAATATTTTCGGATATCGGATATTCGTATCCGCTTTTCGGATATCGGATATTGTTCATATTTTCGGATACGGATACAGACGGATATCAGATTTTCTGGTACTCATTGCTAGCCCTATCAGTCATAAAATCATAATGTAATAAGAATATACCTCAAATATAATCATCAATACAACCAACACCGTGGAATAAGATAAAATTAAGAAAGCATGAATACATCTGCATCAAAGATAAATCTCCAAGAAAAGTTTTCCAAGAAATTCACACTAATCACTTCCACCTTGTGAGCTTAGTGAGGAGGAAGGAAAAGAAGAAAGGAGAGTGAGTCAGATATAATGTCTATGAGAAGTATAATTACTAGCACGGGTGATAAATAAAGGAAATAGATAGAATAATGTTCCAATGTCAGATAAGGTAAGTGTTTGTGCACAATTATAAAGGTGAACATATAGATTGATGTACAAAAGATTATACTTGAACTGTGCAAGTAAGGGTTTGGTTGATTGTTATCTCATTCAACTAGTCCCAATTGTTTGCATTTACATGATTGCTGAACAGAATAATCATAATTAGGATAAATTCGTAATACTACCCATCGATCAACATAGCCTACCAATTTACCATCTTACATGGTAACTTATGTCACCATGGGCCTCGAGCTTTAACTGACGCGGCTCATTAGTAAATACATAACCAACCATTGTTAGTCGCAGTATTGACTTATTTTTCCTCGTTGATATACATGCACGCTCATTGCACTGTCAGCATACACCTACACACGACCATGTCTATGTTGACCCCTTATTTACCACAATTAGCATAAGTGTGCCCAACCTCCACCATGCATCGTTTGTGAAACCATCAGTGATAAACCCAAAAGGAATGTTGTCTGTATGGGTATTAGCAAACAAACATACTAATTTACTCCCTTTCATAGATTCCTCATGGTAGAGCTTACTCTTTGGCCACTTGTTTTCTCCAATCAGCACCATATTGCCGGAACGGATCACTTCTAACAAATGCTTATTAAACTTAATATCGTTTTTAAGTTTATTTTAATAGTATGCCATTTATCAGACTATAACCTCACATTATAATTATATATGCAACAATGTCAAACATGTTCATTATGATTCTCTGTGTTTCTATAACAATGTTTCATAATTTTACTTATGCAGATATTTCAACCATTTTTCAATTATAACTTGTGTCATTGCAAATCTTATATAAATTTGTTTATTTCAGTCCAATCCCTTTTTTAATTAGGGTTCATAGTTTATGTTCATTATGTGTAAATTTAACCTTAATCTTTTAACCCATGTTTTACACAATTTTACATTAATTATATTTTCCATGTGTGCAAAATAATAGGATTAAATCAGTCGTAGGGTTAAACCAATTGCATAAATCAGTCGTTCATATGCCACTATTTACATATTCAAGTGTGTTTTGGACATAACCAAAAATAAACACCAAACTATAAAATTACGGTTAGATGCAAAAAGGAAAAAGAAGACTGAGAAGATTTCATATAATATTTAAATATGAATTAAATAAAATTGTAAGAAAAGGACTGAAAAACTGTAAAAGTAACTTATAGAAAGAAACATGTAGAAAACAACTAACTTACATAAAATAAACAAAAATGTAAGGGAAACTATAAGAAAAATGTAAAGAAAAACTACAGAAACTCTAAGACTACTATAAAGCCTATTTAGTCTAAAATATCAAAAAATTAAATAATTATAAAACTCATCATGGTCGAAACGTTCTCCGAGAACCCTTGTAGATCATGCCTCCAAAACATGTGTATATCAATTTTTATTATTGTTAACGCTGAAAATGGCACTAACCCCAGATTTTAGAGAAAGCACCACCCTTTTATAGGAAAAACAACATATTACATATAAAAATAAATGGAAAAGGTAACAAACAGAAAGTAAAGAGAGAGACACAATTTGTATAGTTGTTCAACCAATGTCAAGGCCTACATCCACTTTGAATATCTTTTATTATGATCATTTCCATGCCAAATACATTGAATTACTGATGATTACAATATTCTCCATAGTAGAGATTAACAAGAAATCACGAATACTGGTGATTATCGGAGAATCACGAGAACCAATCTAGATGACATAGGTTTTGCTATCTTTGGAGATGAAGTCTTGTTGCTGAAGGTAAGTAATGGCCGCTAGAGACGAAGATCTACTTTGATGGAGCTTTGGCAGCGTTTCGGCATGGTAAGGATTGGATCCCCTTTTCTATTGGGAAGCATGTTGTATTTATAGAGTTCCAAAAGGTACTGGAACATGCCCAACTACATACATGCCTAGAATATAATCAGAAGCTATAGCCCAAATTCCATATGAAAATAACACAACATCATGAACTGGTACCGGTCCATGGGCTATGGACCGGTATCGGTCCATGGACTTGCACCGATTCAAGTTTTGATCTTCACTTTTGGCTTTCCTAAGTTGTTGTGAGTCCTTCAGCTGAGTTTACCATGAACTGGACTTCGTTTGATTTATTTTGTCTCAACCCACATGATTCATCTTCAATCCATTAAATGACTTGTTCCCAACATTCATCAGATTCGCATGGAACTTTGCACACAGGTTTCCTAGCAGACTTCTAGGTCTCATTCCCATATGGCTAAGTACTATCGACCGGTATCGGTCCATAGGTCATGGACCGGTATCGGTCCATGCATTTAGTGCATTTTGGCCAGAGACATTTATGGTCGCCTTATTTCACTTATTAGGTCTTGTTGGCCGAGTTTGAGATGATTCTGATATCGTATCATCTCTATTTCACATGGATCTCCTTTTTGTTTTTAAAACCGGGTAAACATTTACCCTCCAGAGTACATTTTGTTGAAAACATGATGTGCTCTTGAATTGTAATCTAATGTAGTTTGCGATGGAACGGCTTGGAATCGAGAAGTAAGCTTTTCATTATGGGTTTGTTGCCACCTGACTATTGGTAATTTCACACTTCTGAGTTTTAAGTTTATATCCAGTGTCAACTTCTATATTATAGCTTCAAAATTCGATAGTGCTCTTCAGGATACACGTATTTGTGTTTGCGGACTTTTGCTCTAAGAGTGGACTTAGGCTTTGATATGGTATTATTGGTGTTGGAATCAGGGGTTTGATCTTGGTTTTGCACACTATTCTTGGACTCAATCGTCAACATACATCGAATTCAAAATTCAGGCAAATATGAACTCGATCCAAGGGGTTATTTTGACTTTTAGCTATCTGCTCAAGCTTTGTATTAGGTCTCCTTTTCAAGTGGCAACGATGCAAATTAGAATCAAAAATTCTTAAGGTGCTTCAAATTGGTTGGTAAATCATGCATTGCAAGGTTTACACTGTATCGGATCAGGAGGATGAACGAGTACCAGATCACAGGCATGATTCAGTGTCAAGTCTTGTGCTTTTGAAGAGTACCGGATCACAGGCATGATTCGGTGTCAAGTCTTGTGCTTTTGAGCAACTTTTGAGAATAGTTCTCTTTTTCTTTTTAAGTTTTGTTATCAATTCTTTCTGCTTAAGCTGCTTGGTTTAAATCTTATTCTAGATCAATGTCGTGGATTATTCTTGACTTTAAGATATATTTTGATTGGCACTGGAGTTTGTCAATTCCCTCGGGACCGTTGTACGGTGTCTGTGGTAATTCGAGCACACTTACAGCATCTCCATTTTTGTATTGCCTTTGCTAATCCATGATCTTGTAAAACGGGAAAGCTTTCAGAGCCACTTGTGGCGATGAATCCGTTATTGACTGATCGCTTTGATCATGAGGCATGTTGTATAAAGTATGTCATTCTTAGGATTTTGAGTTCGACTGTAATGTAGTCCTGGTCAACGACATGACTTAACTTCAAATTTGAATTCAAACTAATAACCCACTTATATTGAACTTGAGTCTGGAACATTTTTGAGCTTCTAACCACTTGCTTTTGGATTTTCGGGTGATTTGAAGGTTCAATCTAGATGTTGCTCAACTTAAGATTATCTCAACGCTTCAATTCAAGAATAGGAAATGAACTAGCCTTGAACTTGATTGTCTCGTCGCCTAACTTTATAGGTTAATTGTAGTGCACAGGACTATGTTTGAGCTACCTTGGCTGTAAAAATGGCTCATATACCCCCGGATTGGCTTTTAGGATAAAGAAACATGCTTTTGCAATCTTCAATTCTCTAAAGCTCCATAATTTGAAGCTCATAGCATTTCCGACTGCTTTAATAATATTTGGGCCACGTCTTAATAGTAAAATGAAGTGTAGCTTATCTCAATTGTCGAGGTCCTTCTTTTAAAGCACCATCACATTTAACAGGCTTAAATGGAGAGCTTCCCGTGCCTATTTGGGCGACGCATTCATTGTTGATTGCTCAAGCCGACAATGGTGAGTCCAATAAAAAGAAACAGTATGGAAATCTTTCTAGGCTCAAGTGGGCACAATCATGAGATGACATCGTTTGAAAGAACATTTGACTCGTTGGATACAACTCACACGGATATGGTGCCGCACTTGTCCTTGGACGACGTTAGCGAACGACATTGATTGACACATGCCAGTTTCAAGTTCAGAATGTCTTTCGTTACAACTATATTGCATTAGGAAACGTGTGCACTTGATTGTTCTGAGTACGAGCTTCCTTGTGTAGAGCGACATCAAAATATGACCTGCAAACATTCTAGAGGGGCGACTCTACTCAATCCAAAGCTGAATCGACTTCAGCCACGTACTCCTCCTTAGTCATACCAGGGTCTCCTCTCATGACCTTATTGAAAAAGCATTACCACGACAGGGCATGTGCCTGACTTTTTGCACCTACTGTTTACGCTCATAGGGGCTCTTTCACAAAGCAGTACCATGACAGGGCATGGCTCGAGCCGATCGAGTTTCCCGAGGTCGAACACTTTCACAATGTATATCGAGTGCCTCATGGGGGCTTGGTTTTTTATATGCCTAATGTTTATTGATCATCGCGTGCCTTTGTTCGAGGTCGGGACCATCTTGTGTTGGTTGTGTTTCTCAAGGTTGGACTCATCATGATGTATATCAAGAGTGCCTTATAGGAGCAAGCTTTTTCTAATCCACCCGATGTATATCGATCGTCGCGCACCTTTATTCGAGGTCAGGACCAGCTTGTGTCGATCACGTTTCTTGAGGTCGGACTCATCACGATATAGATCGAGTGCCTCATGGAAGCGAGGTTTGTTGTGTGCCTCAGCTTGGATAAGGTCTTTTGTATGCGTCTGCTTGAGTGAGGTCTTGTGCGTGCCTCAGCTTGGGTGAGGTCTTTTGCAAGCCTTGGCTTGGGTATAGTCTTCAGGCGCCTCCACATGTGGAAGGGCTTTAAGTGCCTTCACAAGAGGCAAGGTTTGGTTGTAGTGCTGACGACCTTAGGATGACGTCATGACTTTGTGATGTTGGAAGTTTTTGGATAACACCGACAACATTGGTAGCCATAAGTCAATGCTACTGCTTGATGATGCTAACCTTCCTTGGCCAACATTGATTGTATTGCAATGCTAATATCGTGTGACTAGGTTTCTTCTCAATACACTAATCTTCGGAATGCAAGAAATTTCATCTAATGTCGCAAGCTTGACGGTTTCATTGACGTACTTTTCACTAATATGCTCTGGCATTTGTCATAGCATGCTTAGGGATGAGATGTACAAACGCAAGAGGTTTGATGGTGAAATCTATCATTCAAATTCTTTGTCGCCTTTCCTTGACCTACTATTATTCTCAGCTTTGCTTCTTTGCTGGGTATTAGCAGAGTTGGTTCACCCGAAGGTCTCTAAGATCCTATGACTCCTTCATTCTTTTGGTGAATTTTGACCATTTACTGGATTTTTCTCTAGAATGCTAGTTCTGCCTTCTTGCTTTCGCATATGGCATGTAACACTTATTGTGATGTAGTTTTTTCCTTCTTCCATTGGTTATGCAATGTCAAGTAGGCTTCAAATCATCTGTGGCACTTAGCCTTTTCCAATCTCGGACGATTCCTGAGTGCCTTGCATTGGACTGCAGTGACTTCCATTGCTTTAGCCATAAGTGATACCTGCACAATATAAACAATCTTAGATTAGTTATGTTACTGTAAGAAAAGACAGCTAATGTAATATGCATGTTAGGGTATCATACTTTCAGAATTTATTGGTGAACAAAGTTTGGGTTGGCAAGAATTTGCACTCTCTATTCCTCTTTTTTTCCCTCTTCTTGGCTCTTCACCATGAGACTTGAGCGGACTATTAGTCTAGGTACATGTTTCACCTGTTTATGTTTTCAGAGTTCTTTTCCTTTTGGCTTGAGCTAGTCGCCTATTTGTGCAGTTCTCTCGTGATAGTCTTATACTATGTAGAAGAGTCTAGGGCTAGGTTGCCTGATCCTTGAAGACAAAATTTTCCGTGTCTTCCTAGCTTACCATTATGGACTATTATCTATCTCTCTTCCCGAATGTCCCTTGAACTAATTATGACCCCCTCCGAATAATCCATATAGTGTTCTCGCCACAGAGAGTTTGATGTGACGACCGCCCATAACTCCCACACTTAACAAGAGGAATAATGCGTTGAAAGACATGATAGGCAACCACGGACGATCACCAAAGTAAGATAAACACACACTGAACCTATCGTATAACTCACGGCGCAAGGATAAAATATAATAGAACATATACAATAGGCATATAATAATGAAGCAGAATTGAGCAGAAACTCAAACTTCTATATCAACATGAAATAATATCCATAAAAAAAAGGATAACAGCATAAGAATCTGTACAACATGCCTCACTACAATCACTCAGAGAAATCATAACAGCGGAAAATAACATATAGTAGGTAACAGGAAACTAATACGTAAGCCTCCAGCTCATCGTTGCTCAGCAGCATCGTCCTTATCAAGATCAACTACCTGTCACCTTCTGCTCAGTCTTCCCATCCAACACTTGGATAAACAACCTAAGGTAATAAGAGAAAATATAAAACCTTGAGTCAGACAATAGTCTTAATGGGCGATAAAATAGCTAACTAACATCATCAATAAAGTATATAAGAATATGCAGATTAATCAACTAAACCACCAACATAAATAGAGAATAACTCAATCCCAACTCCCCCACATCTGACAGTGATAACCTTTGCAAACAATCTTAATAGGAAAACATAGCAGACATAACAACCAGTTATCAAGTGTAGACCATCCCGTTCGAACTTGACATCTCCCAAGCACAAGCCTCGAAGGCCTAAACCAACATCATACAAGCACCCAAGAGATATCTCCGTCGACGTCGAATAATCTACATAAGATGATACAAGCAAAACAATCACCATACATGACTCCAACTATCACAGCCAATCCTGCCTTGAAATCGTCATTTGTGATAACCCCAAACTTCCACGGAATGAAAGTAAGGGATAATCATTTGGAATACAACATAAATATAACAATACAGATCACAGATACAACATAGCAAAGGAAAACCATAGAATAACAACATCATAGCAGCGGGGTATGAATGTCATCAAACACAGAATCACACAGTCACAGAGTACTAAATTATCACTTCAAGTTTCAGCAAAAGGAAATAAGTTTCAACTTCAAAATAGTACAACTGGAAATAAAATAAGTTTGTATGTCTCAAAGTCTAAAGATAAAATGCAAATAAAAGATAAATGATAGATAATCTTCGTGGTCCAACATAAGCACCACCAAATAAGCAACTCCAAGATAGATAAACAACTCCAAGATAGCAACTCCAAAGAAAGCTAGACCTGTTACTCGGTTGCCCGTGTGGAAAAAGGGCACCCGAGTTTGCAAAAGGTGAAAACAAACTACGGGTTAGTCATGAGACTAATGTGAGAATTCTTAACTAATTTTAACTACTAGCAATAAGGAAAATTCAAAGACCACGCCACTAACACGGAACGGGTTTATTCCAATGGATTACCATGCATAATTTAAGGTGTTTGAACAAATAAATAAGTAAAACGTAAAAAAAGGCAATGCCTTTGGAAAAATGGAATCACCATAAGACTCAAGTCCCATCACACAATGCAACGCAACCCAAAGGATAGAGTTTTACCTTATGGTGATTAAACATGCTTGATACGATAAAAACAATTCTGATATTATTACTAGTGTATATAAAACATTTCAAAATAAATGTATCAATCCTAGGAAACATAGCTACCATATACTATGCCTCCGTACTAGTAATACAATCAAGTCTGTAGGGTCGTATTTGGAATTTGGTTTCCATCATGATTCAAGGCTAGGGAGGATCTCCTTACCGATTCGAGACACTCTAGCTAATGTCTCAGGATCCCCCGCAGTGAACCCTTGGAAAGCTGCAAGGCCGGTCCCCACATACAGCTTCGTGGATTAGTTATTCCTGAACACACGTTTCCTGATCCTATAGGACCTATCATCTGAGGCGCCTCATTCCATCATCCATATAAGTAAAATATCATCCAGTTTAAGCACTGACACTACTTCTAACTAGAAAGAAACGTGTTGTCCTCTCTACGTTCCCTTCTCCCATTTTAGACTCCACCGGGTTGTGAGGCTCGTGAAGCTACGTAATACACAAAGCTATGCTTATTCAAGCTGTGCTTTGATCGTCACCACAAGGTTCTGCTTTTCAACAAGAAACCTTGATCATTGCATCTTAGTATGTCACACTGTCACTCCATATCACACTACCAATCCTTTGCCGAAATATACAAAAAGGTGTTAAGCAAGAGAATAAATTCTCCGCCACCAATCATTCATACATTCAACAGAAAATTAATAAATACAATATAAAGGAGTACAATGTCGGACACACATTCCATTTGTAAGCTCGTTCTGGGTCTGAACGGAACTGGAGATACCCTCGTCCCGTATGTTCAGTACGGAAAGGAGATACCCGCATATCCCTGAAATCAACGCGTACGTTTGGGCAATTACCCCGACCCTTGAATTGGGAGCAAGTCAATTCAGGATCTTGATCGTTGTCCATTCAAGGGAAGATTTACGGTCTTCATACGCCGTCTTCATCCTTCGATTCTTTACGTCGTTTGATTATTTGGAATGAGAGTAACTCGGACTTTCCAAATAATCCTCATATATATAATGAAAATGCTTCTTTATCGCCAATATTATTTTTAACGATTAATTCCTATTTTAATTATTTAAAAATAATCAAAACTTTATATAACGACGTCTCGGGTCAATGGGCGACCTTGACGCTGCTTTCAACCAATTTTGATTTTCACATTACTCAAAATCTAACCGTTGGATCTTAACGTAGTTTATATCGTCAGAAAGATCTTCCTAAGACGGTCCTAACGGTTCCAATATTGGGAAAACCCGACGGTCGGATCTTTTGGTATAGTCGTTTGAATGTACGATTTCCAAACGCGAATTACCGCGCTCGATTCGTTTAATATTAATTATATTTATATATATAAATATAATCGTTCAACCATAATAACGATGTTCGATTTAACAAGCTAAATAGCTACCGATCTCCATTCAATTTTAATTCATTTAAACATGAAGATAATATTTTAGCATTTTTAAATACATTCCTTTATTCCTTTATTTACATTAGAAATGTAAGTTTCATTCTTTGAATTACACTGTAAAATCCCCTTTGTAATTACATTAAAATGTAATTAACATTCCCTGTTAAAAATTTCAATAGAATGTAATTACTTCTTCTTAAATTACATTAAAAATTTAATTCTCCTAACAGTGTAAATTTCTATCTTTTCATTTGTCTCTTAATTTACAAATAAAAGCGTATCTTTAATTTACAATGTAAATTCTCTTTAATTACATAATAAAAGTGTAATTTTGATTACAACGCAAATTCTCTTTCTTAAACTACATATAAAAATGTAATTTTTATTTACATGTAAATCCTATTCTCTATTTACATGTAAAAATGTAAATTTCATTACAATGCAAATTTCTACTTTTTATTTACATGTAAAAATGTAAATTTAATTACAATGCAAATTCCAACTTTTTATTTACATGTAAAAATGTAAATTTCATTACAATGCAAATTCCAACTTTTTATTTACATGTAAAAATGTAAATTTAATTACAATGTAAATTTCTACTTTTTATTTACATGTAAAAATGTAAATTTCATTACAATGCAAATTCCAACTTTTTATTTACACGTAAAAATTTAAATTTCATTACAATGCAAATTTCTACTTTTTATTTACATGTAAAAATGTAAATTTCATTACAATGCAAATTTCTACTTTCTATTTACATGTAAAAATGTAAATTTAATTACAATGCAAATTTCTACTTTTATTTACATGTAAAATGTAAATTTAATTACAATGCAAATTCCAACTTTTTATTTACATGTAAAAATGTAAATTTAATTACAATGCAAATTCCAACTTTTTATTTACATGTAAAAATGTAAATTTAATTACAATGCAAATTCCAACTTTTTATTTACATATAAAAATGTAAATTTAATTTCAATGCAAATTCCAACTTTTTATTTACATGTAAAAATGTAAATTTAATTAGAATGCAAATTTCTACTTTTAAATTTTCAATAAATATTGAATCTATTCACATCGTCATTCCTTACTTTTAAATTTTCAATAAAATATTGAATCTATTCACATTGTCATTCCTCACTTTTAATTTTCAATAAAATATTGAATCTATTCACATCGTCATTCCTTACTTTTAAATTTCAATAAAATATTGAATCTATTCACATTGTCATTCCTTACTGTTAAATTTTCAATAAATATTCATATTGTCATTCCTTACTTTTAATTTTCAATAAAAATATTGAACCTAGAGGGGAGGAGCATATTTTGAATTCAAACTAGAATGGTTTGGATTGGCATACATGTAAATAATCCAAATGTAATTTCAGATCTAAATAAATCAATGAGTAAAGGAGTAACCATATAACATCTCAAAACTAGTCAATAATCAATCGCAACATCATAGATCAGAACCAATAACAAACACAGCATGATCCATAAGCAAACGAAATAGCTGGATTAAAATTAATTATTTAAATCAGAATGCTCACCTCGATTTCAGATCTAGATCTAAAATTTAAAAAGGTCCAGAAATTATTCCAATCAGTTCTAAGTTGATGTATTTGATGTCACGATTCACACGGATCTGAAAATTCCCAATTTGGAGCTCGTATGAATTAATTATCAATTTTTAGTTAACAATTTACTTTTTACAACTGCAGTTGCAACAGAAATAAGTGTCGCAAAATCTGAAATGTTCATACCTTTATATTTCAATTTTGCTCAAAACTTTAAATCCAGAAATTGGGAGATGTAGTTGATGTTTTTCAGAACGGTTTGTTGGAGATTGGAGAGCTTGGAGAGGGGAGTCGGCGCCTGAAAGGGGGTTGGGGTGCGGTTAGCCGTGGTGGGCCCGGCTGAGCACGGCGGCGGCGCACTTCGTGGGGTCGGGGCGTCGGCTACAGGGTACGGGAGGCTTTGATTTTGGTGTAGAATAAAAGAGCTCAAAAATGTCTTCAAAATGGGTATTACTGCGAAGGATTTCGTGCAGAAACGAGAGAGAAATCGGGGTTTGAAATTTTGAAAGAAGTGGGTTTTGTGGCGGCGTGAAACGAACGGGGGAGGAGGATGAACAATGATTTTATAATAAAATAATAGGGTTAGGTTATTATTAAATAATTAATTAGCCTAATAAAGCCCGTTTTGCAATTTTCTTCTTTTTCAGCCCAACGACTATCATTCCTACCTATTTACCCATATTCCGGACTCATCTAACTATGTCCCGCAGGCCCAATTGATCGTCCTGGCCCCCGTTTCTTAGTTTTAAAAGTATAAATCATTTATTTAAAATTCAAACGTACTTTCTAATTTTACCGGGGACACATACGAACTCAGAAAAATCCAGAAAAATTATTTCTGGCTTTGTTTTGACGATACGATCCTAACAAAATCTACTTCGTCGAATTCTGTGACTGTTTGAAAAATGGCCTTTTTCAAGTCGATTAAAATTGACCGAAATTGACCAAACTGAAATCTTTTGCCACAGTCACAAATTAATTCTAAAAATTATGAAAAATTAAACTTAACAATAATTTGACATTCGGAATCCAACAAAAGTGGTTTCGTCGAAAACAGAGGTCGTTTGAAAAATGGCTATTTTTAATATTAAAATATATGCAGAAATTCTACAGCGACTATTCTGAAATTTCGACTGGCCATAACTTTTAGTTCCCGCTATGAAATTTCGATTTTTCGGATTCGTTGGAAAGATATTTTTAAATAGATTCTAATATTTTTGGTTTCACCAAAATCTGATTTATTCTACATCCTGTACAGTCAGTCAAAGTTCAAATTTGATTTTTCAAACTATCGTGCTATTTCTAATTCCTTTTATACTTAAATTGACAATATTTGTATTAGCTTTGCTCAAAATAAATTTCTATTCATTTTTATTTAAAATAATTTATTTCAAATATTTAAACACCCTTAAAATCTCTAAAATAAAAATTTTAAATTGGCCCCAAATTCCGGGTTGTTACATCATTAATCGTATAACTGACTACCACATGCCATTTGTCTAGGGATAATGGTAACCTCGGTTCTTGCAAATCTCTGTACATTATCAGCTTGTATGTTTTCCTTACTGAACGAAGACAACTAGGCCATCCCATAATACCCAGGGTACTCGACCAGCTAACATCTAGTCTTTTAGGCGTCCCTATTATACCCCTGCTTTGAGTCCACTAGAACCTCCGACTAACGATAATTCCTTGACCTTTGATATCTCTAACCATCCAACTTGATGATTGTTCATAAGCTTAAGCGACTTCTTGAGCAACCATTATCCACGAATTCACAACCTTGAGTTGTCTTCACATTCATCGCATTTCGACGATCAACGAACTCTTTACGACAGTTCGAACATTCCTCCTTGAATTCACGTCGAATCCATGACCATCGTCGACCCAAAAGCATATTTCATTTGGTTGATATTCCATTTCATAGCATTTCAACCTTTCTGCTATGAAAAACATACCACAACTTTTCATTCAGCCATTTACAGCCTTTTTGAAATGCTACCATATCTCCTGAATCGTTCCAGACCCATTGGCTTAATTTTTTATACCATGGCGTTTTAAAAACCTTCTACAGCCACGCTACACATCTGTTTCCTCTAGAAACCTTCTACAACGTTTAGGGAACGCTATCATATCTTCTTCCCGATCCACTTCTTGAACCTTGCCCGATCCACCAGAAAACACGCCCGATCCATCGATTTATCTTGCCCGATCCATGCTCCATAACTTGCCTGATCCACCCCTTTTCCGTAGAGTTTCTGGAAACGCTGTAAAAAGTCCGTTCGATCTAGCCAAGAAATTACTTGCCTGATCCACGTTTTTAAACCCGAACAATGGCTTGTGCACGTGCCTGATCCTTCTAGATCTTGCTCGATCCACCCTTTTTCTGTAGTGTTTCTGGATATGCTATAAAAAATCCGTCTGATCCAGCTAAGAAAATACTTCCCCAATCCACGTTTTTAATCCTGATCCATGGCTTGCGCACGTGCCCGATCCATCCCCAGATCTTTGCCCGATTCTTACCTTTCCATAGCCTTCGGCAAACGCTGTCGAACCCTGTTTTTTCCCGATCCATGCGAAAACTCGCACGATCCATACTTCCTTGACTACACCCGATCTATAACACCCCGCACTTTTCTGCACCCAAATTTTGACAAAAATAAAAACTTGGACACATCCAAGCACGGAGCATGTATCTGATACCTACAATAAATGATCATGAGCATAATTAGAGTACGATAAATATAAATCACAATGGAAACAAAATAGGATAAACTAGTATTAACTCAAGTAACCACCTTTTTCAATGTAAGTCACATTGTCAATACCGAACATGAGAGAGAATGAGAACTAAAAGGAAAATATAACCATATATGAGAACCCGACCTTCTCTATGAATCTTGGAGGTTGTAATGAGGAGGGGGGTCAGACCAACAAGTCATGGTGACTAAGAAATGTACAACACTATCTACGACACTGATATATTCCGCTTGGTTCAACCTACGTTATATGCCTAACTAGGTTAGTGATTCTAGCCTAACCTAGTAAATGCTTACACACGACTTTACTATTCAGCTCAAAGCAGTATTCCCAAATTATATTATCGAGATAGGACATTTACACACATTTTTTTGAAGCCTTTATACCAGAGTTTAACTGGCTAATATATCGAGAGTGAGCCCCTAATTTTGGGGTTTCTATCTATATCCTCATTCTTATTTCTTTATTATTTAATGCCTCACTATTAATGATAGATAAGGTGGATTCTCCCTAATCACTTAAGACCCTAATAAAACAGCATGGAATAAATATTACCATACAACCTTCGGAATTTGGTTTGCTTGATCAATCTTAGCTGCATGTGGGGCAATATGTTCTTGGGCAAACTAAAAGACACTGTCTTTGAACTACAAATTTAGGATTGTATAGTTAGATACCTACAAGTTGAGAGGGAAAGCACAATGGAAACATAAAAAAGACAATGTTTATATTTTAAGCATTAAGCAAACTCATCAGTATAGAAATGAAGCCAGTATTAAGGCATGATTATTAATGGCATAAATAATGATGAGTACTTAAATTTGTCTTCTTACATAACTTGTGCATCCAAAAATTACTTCTCGAACTAGAACGAATCTACTTGGAATATTGATCTTTCAAAAATAATTTAACCATGTGAAACGACCCGCCCCGCACCAACCGAAATTTACTCCACAAGTGCGCTGTAAATATGTCCAGTTAGCACAGGAAGGTCGTCAGAAAAGGAAAGAAAGAAGACGAAGAATCAACAAGGACCTGTATAATGTCTAACAGTGCATGGAACAAAATATAATAATAATAATATACTTGACATAAAACAGGCGAGACAGTACATAAGCTGAAAATTAAATCATGTCTAACATGGCAGCGGAAATCCAAAATACAGCTCATGATCCAACATCATTATTACAACTTTAAAACTGTCTCTAAAGCAAAAGAAAGCAAAAAAAGGAAGTACACTACTAATGCCCAAGCAGTGACCTTCAACAACACAGGGAGAATATCTATATATCATACGTGGGAGTCTCCTGCTCGTCTCCGGATCAGCTACTCGTGCATACCCAGCTAATCTGTCTCTAGTCTGCTCGTGAGAACACCCAGAGTTATAAGAAGAGACATAAAACTCTGGGTCAGACAAAAAGTCTGGTATGAGTGACAAGCAACAAAACAGAACAATAACAGGTATAATCCAATCATACCTGAACCTGGGCCTACAACCAAAGAGTTAGCAATACATACTGTACAATACTCTAAGGTGCCACTAAACAGATGGTGTAAAGAATACGGGGGTGGGGTTGTGCATGTCATAATGATGGAAAACAAATCAAACATAGCAACCATCCTCACATCTCTCACTCAGTGCGTAAAGCATACGATTCCCACTACCTTGGTCACCAACTCCTTTGGGCCATGACGGAATCCAATCCCGTACAACTATCACTACAAGCCCACTATCCATTTCTCAGTGGTGAACCAAAGTTATGCATACCGACAACCCATTTGCACACGTCTCGCAGCAAAGCCCAATCATGAAGTGAACTCATTGGTTCCCAACTGAATCCTGAGCTCTAACTTCCATTTGGACTATCTTTGCATCTCGGGTTATTGGTCATCACCAGATCGGTTCGGATCCCCTCTTAGCCATCAGTTCGGTTCGGTCTCCCGCTCCCCATCATCACACGGTTCGGTTTGGCCTTCAATACCCCACGCTGGGTCAGATCAGAATACCCACGCGGATCGGGTCGTGAAAACCATATCGGATCGGGTCGTGCCCCATGGCTCGTGACGCTCCCCTTCGGTCGTGATGCTCTATCCCCTTCGGAACTTCGATTCGGATCATAAGCTTCTGGTTCGCGGGGGTCCTTCAGATGGGCAGGTCGGATCGTGGACCATCTTCAATTCGGGGCGTGGCACTGCATCGGTTCGGGTTCGTGGTCACCATCAATGGACGGATCGGTTTGGATGGGCTACCCACGATCGGGTCGGGTCGGACTACATGATCCAGTCTGGTTTCCTGCATTTTCCTGCAACTTCCAGCGACAGTTTATACACCTCTCGACGGCGTTTTCGACCATTCTAACTATTCTAAACAATCACCAAGCATACCATACAGTCATAGCAACACATAGAAGTGACCTCAAACACCAAAACATCAATATGATAGGTTAAAATGGATCAAACATAGTGAAAACCCCATATTTTCCCTTAAGCATGTTCAAGCGTAATTAATGATAGGATTAGCAAAACTTAACCAAACTAACCAAATTTTCTAACAGAGGTCTAAAACAATATTTCAGAATTTTAGAATATTTTTCCAGATTTTAATCATGCATAAATTCGCATCTTATCACTAATCACCCCTTAATCCCCTAAATTCTGGGATTAGCAAAATTAGTCGAAATTAACCCAAATTCATATCAGAGTCACAAAATGATGTTTTAGAATTTTAGAAATTTTTCTAGATTTTTCTAAGCCATAATTCCGCTAATTAACATAACTAGCCATAATTAGTGAAAAAGCAAGTTAATCACTCACCTTTGCCACAAAATAAACTATAGATCTGAAATAATCTCTGATTTGGATATAATCTCTATGTGTTCCAGCAGCTCTATCCCAATCCTTATGCTAATCCGCCTTGATTTGATGTAGATTAGGCTAATATGTGATTAGAGATGACAAAAAGGTGTTCTGGAGTGTTTTAGAAGATGGAGGCCATTGCTAGAGCTTAAGGAATGTTTGTGGCGGCTGAGAAAACTGAAATGAAATGATTTTCCTAACCCTTTCATCACTCTCATATACCTAATCCCGAAATGGGTTATGGGCCAAGCTACTAATCACCCGGTTAAGCCCATTTGAGTTGTTTTTCACCTTTTAAACATTAATTCAGCCATATCTCTCAAACGGTAAGTCCGTTTGGCTATTATGACCACTCTACGGAAAGGTAAACCATCAAACGAATCTAATGGAAGTGGTTTCAAGTCAAAACTCCTTACTAATCAAAAGTTATGGCCAAAACTGTATCGGTTAGGGGTAAAACGGTCATTTAAAAATCGGCAAAAATCATGAACATGGGAAATGACCCCAATAGCCGTCTCCCAAAGTTACATGACCACACGACTTCATACGAAAAAGAAATAAATATTTTACGATCCTAGATACGTAGAATGCAGGTTGTTACATTCTCCCCCTTCAAGAAATTTCGTCCCTGAAATTCCTTAACCCAAAACATAGAAAGGATCCTGCATGCTTACCAACCATATACAACAATCAAACATGCAAAACAAATAGAACCATTTTGCCCTAACTTGTGGTTTACTAACAAGGGAAGAATCATCGCCGCTAAAATGTCACCAAGCAAAGAGCTTTGGATACGACTTTCTTATGTCATTCTCTACTTCCCAAGTACAGTCGTTCTTTCGCCGTCGATTCTCATTTCTACCCTAGAGGTAACTTCTAATAGGTTAGGATCGTCCCTCTAACTGGAACCGATCCACTTAATCAAGATCGATCTAATCGTCAAGCTTACTAGCGTTTCTGAATCCAATTCACACTTAGGTCTGAAGTCATATCCCGTGATATAATCTAGTTGCTTCCATTCCAGAAACATAGCCTCTAAACTGGCATGTCTCCTACCCAATGCATCAGCTACCGCACCTAGTCCGGTACTATGGCATTCGTCTATGCTGTCATCTTCTTAGGTAATCCAACCCTATACGCCAAATTTTCAACTACATTCCAAATGTCCTTTCAAGTCCAACTTGAGCCCTTCCTACATCCGTACTGCACGTCCAACGTACATTCACCTCCTAGAGGCAAACTAGACTCATCCAATGAACCTAGGTACTCCACTTATACTCGTACTGCACGTCCAATGTACATTCACCTTCTAAAGGTGAACTAGACTCATCCAATGAATCTAGGTACTCTACCTTCGAGTCCAAGTCCAACTGAAACTCCTATATCCGTTGAATCTCCAAGACAACGGACGCTCCACAATGCCCAACATACTTCAAGTCTAACGTAAAGTATCTTACACCCATCATATCACCATGATCAGTGAACTTATCTATTTCCATTCAACAGGATCCTACAGGTGATACTCAAGAGAAGAAAGGTAAGAACAAACACAAAACCATAGCATCCATCAAACAAATCATGTCTATCACCTGCTAAAGCGATGAATACGTCAATACCTGTATGTCTGGTCCAACCAACATCAATAACTAATGGAAACTCTGCCTCCAAACGGACTACCGTACGTCCAACGTACGTTTATCCTCCAAGGATAACTAGATCACGTCCAACGGATCCAAGGTAAGTGGGCGTCCCCAGATACCCCTGCTTTTAGTCCCACCCAAGTCTATCCATTATCTTGCTGCCCTCTCAAGTCCAACTCGAGTCAATCCAATTCCTTGCAGCCTTCTCGAGTCCAACTCGAGTCAAACTATTACTCATAAACTTAGACTCAACCTTGAGTATCCATTACCTACCAACCCTAGTCCAACATGAGTCGTCCCCCTATTCGTTGTAGCTCATAGATCAACGAATACCTATTTTCTTTTATGAGTTCAAGTCCGACTTGAATCGTCCTGACCTTCGTTGCAGCTTCCATGATCAACGAACTCATCCTATTCCTTCAAAGTTCTACTATCCAAAGAAAATATCAGCATAGGGTCCTAAACAATCCATTACTTTGCATCTTCCTCAAGTCCCGGTCGAGTCATCTCATAACCCTATCGAGTCCAACTCGGGGTAGTCCATACCATCGAATAGTCTTATCCTGTCACAGCTGCCCATCACTCCTCGAGTAAACCAAGGTATCATCCAATGAAAATCGCAACGACTACTTATCCCTCACGCAAACCATCCTAGTCAAACTCGACATTCCCCAAGCACAAGCCCCAAAGGCATAAACCAATATCAGACAAGCACCCAAGGAACATCTCCTCCGAATTCGGACAATCCACGTAAAGTGATACTAGCAAAACAACTAAGCACTGGAGCACTCATTTGCCTCCCAGAGACAACGATAACCTCTCAACTTCCCTAACTCCAGTTGTAACCACCATCACTAGGTAGGTACCTAATACGACCATATTCCTTTAGAGTAGATCGACTTCCCAAAATAATGCTAAACCCATTAAAGCCCAAAACAAAATAATCACAAACAAACATACATTCATGACTCGATAATGTTGAGTCAAAGCTTCAAAGGTTGTTTTGATTTATGACAAGAAGAAGCTTCTACATCGACAAAAAGAAGACAAGATGACTTCATAGGTTAGAAGTTGATTATTTAGAGTAAAAATGTTAAAATCTATCCTCAAATGATCATACTTCTAATTGCTTTAAAATATTTCTTATAAAAGCATTTTTTTATATGCATATGGCCAAAAACATGTCGACCTACAAATTTTTATAGGTCAACAGGTCTTTAAAATGTAACGGTCAAAAATAGGTCGACCTACAAATTTTTATAGGTCAACAGGTTTTTGAATTACAACGGCTAAAAACATGTCGACCTATAGATTTTCATAGGTCAACAGCTTTTTGAATTTTTGTGAAAAGTCATCTCCTTTCTCTAAGAGTTGCATCCATTTCTTCTCATGAATAATCACTTCTTTTGATTGCAACTCTTCACCAATAATTGCAACTACTCGATCTTTATAAATACATAAATTTGCAATCATTCAAATCACCGAATTTACTCTCTATTTTCTGATCTATCTTGCATTATTCTTTTCACTCAAAAAGCACTCAAAAGCATTCAATAATCGTTTGAATCACCAAGCATATTTCATACACTTGTGATTCAACTCGATATTTTACTTCCTAATCTTACTAAACATCAAATTACATTTGAGGATAAGATTATAGGAAGGGTGTACTCAATTGTTGACAAATCAGTGTTGAAGGAAGAACACATTCAAAGTCAAAATCTTATTATTGTTGAAGTCCTCGGTGTTGTAAGAGGCAAGTGTTGAAGTCCTCGTGTTATAAGAGGCAAGTGTTGAAGTCCTCGTGTTATAAGAGGCAAGTGTTGAAGTCCTCGTGTTATAAGAGGCAAGTGTTGAAGTCCTCGTGTTGTTAGAGGCGTGAAATCCCGTTCGGCTGCTCGGGTATTGTAAACCTGTTTCCTCCGGGTGAAGTGAGGTTGTTGTTTAGTGAAAATCCAGATAGAAGTCTGGGACTGGACGTAGGACGGTGCTCCGAACCAGTATAAAAATCCCTGGTGTGATTTTTCCTATTTACTGCATTTGCTATACTTGCTTATCTGTGATATTGCTTCTGTGAGATCTTTTTACATTAAATATTTACCTGCATAACTATTGTAAATATACAAGTTAGTATATCACATACTTTCCGCATAGCCATATTATAGATCCTGCATAAGTCGTGCATACACTCGACCCTTTGAATTGGTATCAGAGCACGGTCATCATATAACCGTAACACAGTTATTTGATATATTCTAGTAATATGGCAAATAACGCAAGTACCAGCACTAACACTTACACTGAAGGTCAATCAACACAAAGACCTCCTTTCTTTAATGGCCTAAATTATAGTTATTGGGCAACACGTATGGCTTTCTATATGCAATCAACAAGTTATGATGCTTGGAATGCTACTCAGAAAGAAATAGTTAATCCAACAACTGAGTATGCAGAATGGACTCCTGCTGAGAAAACAGCAGCAGCTGTAAATGCAAAAGCAATAAATATGTTGTTTTGTGCATTAGACCAAAATGAGTATAACCGTGTTAGTATCTGTACCACTGCTTATCAAATTTGGCAAACACTGAAGACCACTCATGAAGGTACTAACAAGGTTAAACAAGCAAAAATAGCTTTGTTGAAGAGTCAATTTCAAAATTTCAAAATGAAGTCAAATGAAACAATCAATGAGATGTACTCAAGATTTCAAACAATTCATCATGCTCTCATTGGTTTAGGACAAAAATATTCTGACTTTGATGTAGTTTCAACAATCCTACATTCACTGACTAATGAATGGGAAGGAAAAGTATTAGCCATAGAGGAAGCTAATGATCTTTCTACCATGAAGCCAGATGAATTGATAGGAAATCTAATGTCCTATGAAGCAAATTTACAGGCTAGAAGAGAACAAAATGAAGAAAAGAAAAATGTTGCTTTTCATGCCGGAAAAGATGAAGACATTTCAGACTCTGAAGATGAAGACTTAGCACTTATTGCAAAAGGCTTTAAGAAGTTTTTGAAGCAAAGAAAAGCTAGTCAATACAACAAAAGGAAGTTTGGATCAAATAAACCATCATCTTCAAATATGGAATGCTTCAATTGTCACAAAAAGGGACATGTGCATAAAGATTGTCCGGATAAAAAGAAGAATTCCGAAAAATTCAAGAAGGACAAATCAAAGAAGAGAGCTTTCTCAGTAACCTGGGATGATTTAGACTCATCTTCATCTGATAGCGAAAGTGACTCAGACACTGAACAAGCAAATGTATGTTTTATGGCAACAGAGGATGAGGTACGAATTCCTACTCTTGAGGATATGCTTGATATTTATGATAAAGTAATGATTAAACTTAAAGATACAAAATATCAGTTAAAAGAAGTCAAAACAATGTTGAATAGATCCGAATTAGAATGAGATATGTTAAAAGATGAGAAGAAAATATTAGAAGAAGAACTTGAAAAGGCTCAAGAATCGTCTTCTAATTCTAGTTCTCAACTATCTCTTTTGACTCAAGAAATTGAAATTCAAAAAGAGAAGAATGATATTCTCATTACTGAAAATCATAAGCTTAAAGCAAAAGTCAAGATTCTAGACCTTGAAAAAGTTAGTTTACAAAATAAGTTAGAAAATATTACTCAAAATGTTTCTAACTTTAACAAAGGTCGAGAAAATTTGACAAAGATCATTGAGAATTCACAATCTACTTCAAATAAGAAAGGTTTGGGATATAAAAACCAAGAAATTAAGAAGCATCTTGGTTATGGAAAGAAGAAAATAATGCAAAAGAACAAAGCTAAGAAAAATCTTAGTTTATCTTCCAAACCAAAACCTATTGTGAAATCTCAAAAGAAAATTGTCAATAGCGACTTTGAAAATAATACTAATCTTAGAAATAGTACTAGATATGCTTTCATGTACAATAAGAATATCACTGCTAGTACTAATACACATCCAAGACCCAATTATTATAGAAATTCGAATACTTCTATGACTAGAGATCTATATAATAGATCTAGAAGCACGAAAAGGAACATCAATAGAGATTACTTAAGTATTTGGGTTCCTGTAAGTTGGAAAAACAGAGAAAAATATATCGATGATTATTTTGATTCGGTAGTTAATAACGAAAATTTTATCTTTAAAGGTTCCGTTAAACCCTCTTGGGTTTGGTTACCTTCCATCTAACCCATGGACCCAAACAAAGCAAGTGGGTACCAAAGGTATATACATCATATTCTTTGCAGGTACACCACAACAAAAAGAAGACAATTTTGATATCTCCCGAAGGTACTTTAAATTATGTCTTATATTCGATTACTGTTCTACCATGATCTTTATTCTTTTTTATCAATGACAAAGAGGGAGAAATACGCATATATAATAAGTGTTGTTGGAGTTTGAAAATTCAAAAGAGAAGGAGAAAAACAAAATTATTCAAAACCTGTCGACCACCCCAAATTATGCTGTCGACCGGTCTTGTCCATTATGTTCTTTATTTCCAACCAGAGAATTAATCGGTCGACCGCCTATTTTCTTACCTGTCGACCGGTCTTAGTTAAACTTGTTTTTTATTTTCAATCAGAACATAAAGCTGTCGACCGCCCCTAATAAAGCTGTCGACCGGTCCAGGTAAACTGGCCTATATAAATTCATTCAGAACTATTTCCTGTCGACCGCCTTTAAACTTCCTGTCGACCGGTTACATATGCTATTTAAAAAATTATATGCTTAATATGTTAAAAGTATATGTGTGCTAACATTTGTTAATGCAGGAATCAAAAGGTTAGATATTTTATTATATAACAAATGTTGCAGAAATTCAAGGGGAGCTTTATATTCAGAGGAAGAAAACCTTATAGTAATATTGTTGTTACTATCATTTTTGCAATACTATATACCCTTTTTGTCGATGACAAAGGGGGAGAAATATTACTAACGATTGTTATGCAGATTATATATATGATTCAGGGAGAGCATATATACAGGGGGAGCAAATATACAAGGAACAATACCTTATTAAGCCATGTTGTCATCAATCAAAAAGGGGGAGAATGTTGAGTCAAAGCTTCAAAGGTTGTTTTGATTTATGACAAGAAGAAGCTTCTACATCGACAAAAAGAAGACAAGATGACTTCATAGGTTAGAAGTTGATTATTTAGAGGAAAAAATGTTAAAATCTATCCTCAAATGATTATACTTCTAATTGCTTTAAAATATTTCTTATAAAAGCATTTTTTTTATATGCATATGGCCAAAAACATGTCGACCTACAAATTTTTATAGGTCAACAGGTCTTTAAAATGTAACGGTCAAAAATAGGTCGACCTACAAATTTTTATAGGTCAACAGGTTTTTGAATTACAACGGCTAAAAACATGTCGACCTATAGATTTTCATAGGTCAACAGCTTTTTGAATTTTTGTGAAAAGTCATCTCCTTTCTCTAAGAGTTGCATCCATTTCTTCTCATGAATAATCACCTCTTTTGATTGCAACTCTTCACCAATAATTGCAACTACTCGATCTTTATAAATACATAAATTTGCAATCATTCAAATCACCGAATTTACTCTCTATTTTCTGATCTATCTTGCATTATTCTTTTCACTCAAAAAGCACTCAAAAGCATTCAATAATCGTTTGAATCACCAAGCATATTTCATACACTTGTGATTCAACTCGATATTTTACTTCCTAATCTTACTAAACATCAAATTACATTTGAGGATAAGATTATAGGAAGGGTGTACTCAATTGTTGACAAATCAGTGTTGAAGGAAGAACACATTCAAAGTCAAAATCTTATTATTGTTGAAGTCCTCGGTGTTGTAAGAGGCAAGTGTTGAAGTCCTCGTGTTATAAGAGGCAAGTGTTGAAGTCCTCGTGTTATAAGAGGCAAGTGTTGAAGTCCTCATGTTATAAGAGGCAAGTGTTGAAGTCCTCTTGTTGTTAGAGGCGTGAAATCCCGTTCGGCTGCTCGGGTATTGTAAACCTGTTTCCTCCGGGTGAAGTGAGGTTGTTGTTTAGTGAAAATCCAGATAGAAGTCTGGGACTGGACGTAGGACGGTGCTCCGAACCAGTATAAAAATCCCTGGTGTGATTTTTCCTATTTACTGCATTTGCTATACTTGCTTATCTGTGATATTGCTTCTGTGAGATCTTTTTACATTAAATATTTACCTGCATAACTATTGTAAATATACAAGTTAGTATATCACATACTTTTTGCATAGCCATATTATAGATCCTGCATAAGTCGTGCATACACCCGACCCTTTCAGATAAGACCACGTTACGGTAAATCATACTGAGGCTAGTCGAACCACCAATCGGGTTCGTCACTACTAAAGGTCTATCGACTAACTCAGGTTTTGTCAAACAAAACCCGATCAAAACATCTTAAATAGAAAGCATACCTCGAATAACGACACCTTTTTCCTTCTGCGCCGCAGTTGGGGTATTCGACGAAGAAGGAACAACGTTGATAGCATATGCTCTCACGATCTGCTTCTCCCTAAGAGGTTATGGACATTCATTCTTGTGATGTCCCGCTTGGCCACAATTAAAGCACTTCCTTTCCCCAGGCTTTTCCCGACAATCTCTGGCATAGTGGCCTTTCTTACCACAGCTAAAGCACTCGCCATTTTTCTTATTTTTCTCATTCTGACCATCCACGGTTTGGTCTTGTTTCCTCTTATTCTGGGAATTATTCTTGCCTCCACTGCCTGCTTGTGGCTTTGGCTCCTCTACAGATGCAATAGCAACCTCAGTCTTTGGCTTAGGGTAAAGACTCTCTGACCTTAATGCCTTCCCCACAATCGATTCAAACGTCTCATCGATGTGGTTAATAAGCTTTTCCCCTAAGTATCCATCCAAACCAGTAATGAACTTCTCATTCTTCTTCTCAGGATTATCGATAAGAGATAAACCATACTTCGACAAGGTGTCGAACTCAGCAATATAGTCCCAGACTGCCCTACCATTCTGCTTAAGCTCCAAGAACTTCCTAAACAATTCCGACTTCTTAGCAGTTGGGATAAACTTGTCGCAAAAGCGAGCCTTAAATTGATCCCAAGTAACCTGATCTTCTGGAATGGCTGTCTTAACAGCATTCCACCAATTCATCGCTCGCCCTTGCAGCTGACGAGACGCTGGTCTTCTCTTCATCGCATCCTCGATACCCAAGTCGTCGAAGATACGATCACAGCTATCCAACCAATCCTGAACATTCGTGGCCGACTCCGTTCCGTGGAACGGCTTCCCACCAAGACTAGTATAATCCTTATTTAGCTTGGCGAAATCGGCCCTAGGCGCCTGCACTACTGGACCACCACCACTACCAGCATTGGGAGCTGCCCTCTGAACATCTCTAAGCATTTCCCTCATGAGGTCAGTAAACATCGTCCTCATGTTAGCAGCATTCCAATTATTGGCTCCTCTATCGGCACCTCTTGCGTATCGGCTCATTGTTCAATCTGTAAAGAGAAAACGATCAACCACCTCTATAGTGGTGCGACTTCATCTTAGCTATACTAAATATATATATATCTTTTGAGAACCAAAATAATAACAAATAGGCACTCTCGTATATGTATACTAACTCTCCCCGATGACTTCCCTAGGTTAATTTCGCAACCTGGAGCTCTGATACCAAATGTGACGACCCGCCCCGCGCCAACCGATATTTACTCCACAAGTGCGCTGTACACATGTCCAGTTAGCATGGGAAGGTCGTCAGAAAAGGAAAGAAAGAAGACGAAGAATCAACAAGGAACCTGTAGAATGTTTCACAGCGCATGAAACAAAATATAATAATAATAATATACTTGACATAAAACAGGCGAGACAGTACATAAGCTGAAAACTAAATCATGTCTAACATGGCAGCGGAAATCCAAAATACAGCTTATGATCCAACATCATTATTACAACTTTAAAATTGTCTCTAAAGAAAAAGGAAGCAAAAGAAGAAGGTACACTACTAATGCCCAAGCAGTGACCTTCAACAACACAAGGAGAATATCTATATATCATACGTGGGAGCCTCCTGCTCGTCTCCGGATCAGCTACTCGTGCATACCCAGCTAACCTGACTCTAGTTTGCTCGTGAGAGCACCCAGAGTTATAAGAAGAGACATAAAACTCTGGGTCAGACAAAAAGTCTGGTATGAGCGATAAGCAACAAAACAGAACAATAACAGGTATAATCCAATCATACCTGAACCTGAGTCTGCAATCAAAGAGTTAGCACTACATACTGTACAATACTCTAAGGTGCCACTAAACAGATGGTGTAAAGAATACGGGGGTGGGGTTGTGCATTTCATAATGATGGAAAACAAATCAAACATAGCAATCATCCTCACATCTCTCACTCAGTACGTAAAGCATACGATACCCACTACCTTGGTCACCTACTCCTTTGGGCCATGACGGAATTCAATCCCATACAACTATCTCTACAAGCCCACTATCCATCTCTCAGTGGTGAACCAAAGTTATGAACACCGACAACCACTTTGCACACGTCCCGCAGCAAAGCCCAATCATGAAGTGAACTCATTGGTTCCCAACTGAATCCTGAGCTCTAACTTCCATTTGGACTATCTTTGCATCTTGGGTTATTGGTCATCACCAGATCGGTTCGGATCCCCTCTTAGCCATCAGTTCGGTTCGGTCCTCCCGCTCCCCATCATCACACGGTTCGGTTCGGCCTTCAATACCCCCACACTGGGTCGGATCGGAATACCCATGCGGATCGGGTCGTGGAAACCCTATCGGATCGGGTCGTGCCCCATGGCTTGTGATGCTCCCCTTCGGTCGTGATGCTCTTTCCCCTTCGGAACTTCGATTCGGATCGTGAGCTTCTGGTTCGCGGGGGTCCTTCTGATGGGTAGGTCGGATCGTGGACCATCTTCAATTCAGGGCGTGGCACTGCATTGGTTCGGGTTCGTGGTCACCATCCATGGACGAATCGGTTTGGATGGGCTACCCACAATCGGGTCGGGTCGGACTACACGATCCAGTCCGGTTTCCTGCATTTTCCTGCAACTTCCCGCGATAGTTTATACGCCTCTCGACGGCGTTTTTGACCATTCTAATTATTCTAAACAATCACCAAGCATACCATACAGTCATAGCAACACATAGAAGTGACCTCAAACACCAAAACATCAATATGATAGGTTAAAATGGATCAAACATAGCCAAAACCCCATATTTTCCCTTAAGCATGTTCAAGCGTAATTAATGATAGGATTAGCGAAACTTAACCAAATTAACCAAATTTTCTAATAGAGGTCTAAAACAATATTTCAGAATTTTAGAATATTTTTCCAGATTTTAATCATGCATAAATTCGCTAATTATCACTAATCACCCCTTAATCCCCTAAATTCCGGGATTAGCAAAATTAGTCGAAATTAACCCAAATTCATATCAGAGTCACAAAATGATGTTTTAGAATTTTAGAAATTTTTCTAGATTTTTCTGAGCCATAATTTCGCTAATTTTCGCTAATTACCATAACTAGCCATAATTAGTGAAAAAGCAAGCTAATCACTCACCTTTGCCACAAAGTAAACTATAGATCTGAAATAATCTCTGATTTGGATACAATCTCTATGTGTTCCAGCATCTCTATCCCAATCCTTATGCTAATCCGCCTTGATTTGATGTAGATTAGACTAATATGTGATTAGAGATGACAAAAAGGTGTTTTGAAGTGTTTTAGAAGATGGAGGCCATTGCTAGAGCTTAAGGAAGGTTTGTGGCGGCTGAGAAAACTGAAATGAAATGATTTTCCTAACCCTTTCAGCACTCTCATAACCCTAATCCCGAAATGGGTTATGGGCCAAGCTGCTAATCACCTGGTTAAGCCCATTTGAGCTGTTTTTCACCTTCTAAACCTTAATTCAGCCATATCTCCCAAACGGTAAGTCCGTTTGGCTATTATGACCACTCTATGGAAAGGTAAACCATCAAACGAATCTAATGGAAGTGGGTTCAGGTCAAAACTCCTTACCAATCAAAAGTTATGGCCAAAACAGTATCGGCTAGGGGCAAAATGGTCATTAAAAATCGGCAAAAATCGTGAACATGGGAAATGACCCCAAAAGCCGTCTCCCAAAGTTACATGACCACACGACTTCATACGAAAAAGAAATAAATATTCTACGATCCTAGATACGTAGAATGCAGGTTGTTACACCATGACATAGCAATTCAATACACCATATCTAGCACTTTTAGAATCATTGTGTTTTTGGTATTTTTGATAGTTAAAGGGAGTCCCAACAGAACAATAATGTTAATGTTTTGACAAAATGCCCATTTTCAGTCACAACAACCTTTATCCCCCCCCCCCCAAAAAAAAAAAAACTTTTATTTTTCCCTTTTTTTAATAAACTAATCAATTCAGTTGGAGTAACTTTAAAACATGATAATTTAAAATGCAAGGTTTTTGAATGTCACCAATCTCGTTTACAAGGCCAAGCGAACCGAAACAAGAAAAATACAATACATCTCGGTTCAGTTGAATCTCGTTTGAGACATTCAAATCTTGGACGAAATCTCGACGGAGATCGGTTTACGAGAACTCGACCGAAATGATGAATTTTTCCTTTTATGATGGGCTAGCTTGGAATATGATTCGTGCTTATTTCAATAAACAAGTTGGGTTGTCCATTTCATTTCCAACCATTCGTTTTTTCTACTCTCTTGTCACGAATACATGTTTAGAGTTTTTATTTCTCATTTAAAACATCAATTTTCTTCCTGAAAATTCTCAAATTTTTAATATTAAGCTCTTTTGTTTTTGCAAAAATTTTCTGAACCCAAATTATTTTGCACTATTTTCTTTTTTATTCCACTTCCATTCAAATTTTTATACGTTTCATATTTTTTAATTCCCTTTTTATTATATATTTTGTTGACATAAAGTCATTACCATAAACTTCCAATTTCAGAACAAAATTCGATATTTTGTTCAAAAGAATGATAGATATTTGCCTGGTTTAAATAGTTTACTCAGTCATATATACTCTATTAAAAGAAACTTAGCAATAAATTTAATATTTCGGCTTTTTACGTTAAGAGTGTGTTGACGTCAAAAGTTGGTCTAATGACGATCAACCTCTAAAATGTGTTAACCACACACAATAATATTCGCATAATGCAAGAAAAGTAAATGAACACAGGAGAAACAATAATTTTATAGTGGTTCGGCTTAATTCAAGCCTACGTCCACTTTATAATCTTTGTTTATACTGCCGATTACAGGTTACAATTGTTTTTCAGTGGAAGAAAGCACAGAAAGAAGAAGCCTTTACACAAAATCCTAATCTTGTAATTAGAATATATGGCATGCTATTTCTGGGATGCCGAGTAGGAGATTTTGAGTAGCAGATTCAAGATGTCTTCCCACTTCAGGAAATAGTTGTATTTATAGGCGAGAAGGTGGACCGAATTGGTATGAGACGTGGCACATATCTTTTTCGGGCTTGGACAAGTGTAACTCGATCCATTAAAGTAGTTATAGGCGGAGAGACCCAGTCTAATGCTGATGAACAGTTCTTCTCGGAAATCATGGTCAACGTGGAGCTTGAAACTTGACGTATAAAAAGTTGTACTGGTTTAAAACTGACCGGTTCTGCAGCCTTGGGATTAGAACTTCGTCTTGTAGTGGATAATTGTTTGGATATTTCTGCTCTCATATCCTTGGCTCAATCCGAACTTTTAGGGACAGCTTGGTCGATCGGTTGATGACTCGATCGATCAGTTTGGTTTTAACTTCGGAAGAACACTGTCTTTTGATGGCAAGCCTTTACTTGTTGTGAAATTAATTTGGGTCGAGTTGTAATCGATCGACCTATGATGAGAGTCACCCTCAAAGGAAGAAGTGGGTCGATATCTGGTAGCGCGCTTCGGTCTTGAGTTGTGACGGCTTTTGCCAAAAAGCTGGTAAACACTTGGACCCCCAGAACATATCTTCTTGGGGAAAGAAGATATGTTCTGTATCTTCTAGAGAATATTGAGTAACAGAAATCCAGAAAGTGTTACGCCAAACCATATTATATGAGGGACAGAAAACTAACGATCGATGATTGTATTAAGGCCAGAAAACCGACAATCGTTGAGAATCTTATTTAAACCGAAAAACCGACAATCATTCGAGGATCGTATTAAGGTTGGGTCTTCAGGAGTGCCATAAAATTAGTCGATCATACCACGTTTTCTTTAGAGAAGAGAAGTAGAATCGGGATCTTGTCGAGTTAGAAAATACCTGTAAATAACTTGAGGTAGACATGCCAAATCCTGACGATGTCGATCGGTGCGTTCAAGTATAAGTCAGGCTTTGATAGGAGTATAAACCATACTCGGCTTATAATTGAAAGGGGAGGTGTAAACCATGCCCAGGAAGTTGAGCATAAACCATACTCAGAAGTTTTAAAGTGAGGTATCAACCATACCGGGAGTTTGAGGAGAATGAGCACAAACCATACTCTGTTTTTGGAAAAGAAGTATAAGCCATACCCAGAGAGGCGAGTAACCATACTCGGAAGCTAAGATTCGAGTATCATCCATATCCAGAGTTTTTAAGGGAGACGAGCATAAACCATGCTTGGCTTTAGTAAAGGGGAGTATAGACCATACACGGCAAAATTGAGGTTCAAGCATCAGTCTTGCTCGGTGAATAAGTTTTTTTAAGGAGACCGAGTAAGAACCATACTCGTGATTTATTATCGTAAGAACGAGTACAAGCTATTCTCGGTTTTGTCAAGTTGGCAAATATCAACCATACATGGCTTAAAAATGATGGCGAGCATCAACCATGCCCGTCTTAAAGAAGTTGGCGAGCATTAACCATGCCCGGCTTAAAGAAGTTGGCGAGCATTAACCATACCCGGCTGCTTGAATCGATCAAACATAATCATGTTTGAGGAATAAATTTTATTGCTGCTAAGGAGCTATTACATAAATTAAAACAAATCCTAATGGGTTTATAATTGAATCCAGAGCACGCCTTGGAATTAAATTCTAACCCTGTATGTGTGTACTTCAGCACAACCACATTATTGAAGAAATAATAGAAGTACATTTCTTATATCATAAGAAATGGGATGTATCCACGATGATCTAAATCAGATCAGTTGATGATGATGCCGCAATTGCTCGACTCGGGGTTCTTTCCGTTTCGAGGAGCTTGGGGATCGACCTGAGGAGCTTGGGCAGAAGGATGTGGCGGCGCGGCCAGTGCAGATTACTTAACATACTCGGGTAGCTCTCCACGTCTAACCCTTTCCTTGATGAGATCGCGCAAATGTCTGCATCATTGGTGTCATGACCTATCATATTATGATACATGCAATGCTTTCCTGTTCAAGTTCTCTTTGGGTCGACTCCCTCCTGGGAGGCTTAGGGAAAGGCAGGTATCCTCGCACATCAAGGTAGATATCCAGTAAGGAGGAGTTGAGCTCGATGTATTGAGCATATTTGTCTTCTCTCCGGAATCACACATATCGATCATTCTTCTCTGAAGCTTTCCCTTTTTCTTTGTAGCTTTCCGTTTTCCTTTGTTCCGGTCATTGGTATTGGATGAGCCTCCGTCTTTTATGGCAAGTACTTCAAGATTTTTCATCTCAATACTAGCATCTTCTTATCGGAGGAATTTAACTATCTACTTCAGCATAGAAGTCTTCGATATCTTCAGGGGGATCCCTGATTTGGGAGATCCAGAAATCAGATCGGCTCCGAACACCGGCAATGGCGGTCATAAGCACCATTGATGGTTCAGGTTGATCTACCGATGCTATTGCCGCGTTGAATCTTTCTAAGAAGCGTAGGGTCTCACCGAACCGCTGCTTGATAGATGTGAGGAACATGGCGCTCTTTGGTCGACAGATATGAAATTTGAACTGCTCGATGAAGCGGGTGACCACCATATTCCGGCTGTTGGTTGATTCAGTTGTTTGTTGTTGAAACTGCATGCCGGCTATGTCGGTGAGAAATAGAGGGAAGCATTTGGTCATAACGTCGATCGATGCTGATAGCACTTCCATGTGTCGCATGCATCGCATGTGATGTATGGTCAGATCGATGCTACCGTTGTAGGGCTTCAGGACCGGAAGCTTGAAGTTCGGTGGGTTGGGCGAGTTACTGAATTCTCGCATGAAATGACTGCGATGGATGTTATCCACATCTTGTTGAAAAGAGGTGCCTCTGCTGAAGCGTTTGATGATGCTTGCAATCTGGCTCCCATCCCCAAGGAGTTGTTGCCAAGAATCCAATTCCGCACTGGGGACGTTGGTGAGAATCCGAGTACTAGGACTGGGTGGATGCATGCCCCGAGGTCTTGAGGTCGGTTGGGTCCGACCCACGAGAGTTGAGTGAAGGTGGTCCACAACCTCAGGCCTCGATTCGGGAGTAACTGAGCCGCTTGAGTAGAATGTGGATTGGTCGAACCATATCCGCTCTGATTGGAAGGAACCTGTTCGGGATAGCATTTCCTGTAGCGTTTCCCTCCGCCTCACTGGGGACCGGTATGGTACAGTAGTCTTGGTGACACGGACGGTTGTTGCCCCCGGCCTTTCTTGGATCAGCAAGCTGGGAAGGCTGTGGGGGAGGTTGCATAAGAGGGGTTTGATGTAAGATGTTGGGGAGGACTGAATGTTGCATGGACCCGTATTATGGTCGACCCAGGGGTTGCATTGGTTCAAGAGCATTTGTCTAGGGAGTCAAGTCGAACCCTGGAGTGGAGGCAAAATGGTTGACTAGTCCAAAACTTGGCCATGGCCGATCTGAGAATCTGCAGCTACCTTGGCTTCATTTGATGTCGGAAGTGATGATCTTAGAATTGAACGATCGGAAAGTGAAGTTGAGCCACAAGAAACTATAGACTGATCTTGGGCTTGGGTTTCATCAGATCGCATATTAACTATTTCCCCAACTTCGTCTCGTGCAGGAAGTGATGCTTAGTTGCTCAGTTTGATTCGAGCAAGGAAATCATTCATCATTTCCTGCTGCTTTGCGAGAAGTTCGTAGTGGTGTGTCATCTGAGCTCTGATTTCTTCCAAAACTTCATCAATTTCGTTCCTAGTTAAGTATTGGGACGGATCTTCGTGGGAGGAAGCCGCATGGCTTGCCCCCGTTGTTGTTGTTTCTGTTGCACCAACAGGTCGAAATTGAGCGAGAGGCGTTGTACCCTTCTTCCATTTTGTCGTTGCTTCCTTAAGAGTTACCGACGGTCGTTGGACCCTTAGGGTTTTGACCATGTTGTCCTCTAGTGCGCACTACCTCGTGACTGTATCCATGAGTTTATTTGTGGTAAAGCAAACTTATTTCATGGAGTTAATATTAACATCCACTTGATTTCAATCTTGATTCATGCAGATTTAAGCAGTTAAATACTACATCTTCACACCTTGCTAGGGCTTTTTCAGAATCGCTACACAAGTCAATTAAGAAGAAAAAATGATAAAAACAATAAAACATAAATTCAATCAATTTCATGCCTGAATCATTTTTAAACTTTTGTATAATAAAAATAAACTACTCCCACATTTCTTTGATAAAACCCTTTAATTAATCGCTCTGCTTTCAAAAATAAACTGCTCCTACATACATACATACATATATATATATATATATATATATATATATATATATATATATATATATATATATATGTGTGTGTGTGTGTATATATATCAAAAGTGATAAATATTAGAAAAAAAACAAATTCTACATCGAAACTACTATATAATTATATCAAAACTAAAGTGCGTATGTGTATACTAATAAATATAATTATTGACCGAGTAAATACGCTAGACATCTTTTAAGTGAAAACATGATTGAATAAACAAAGAAAAGAAATATTCAAATTTTGTACTAGAAACTTCCGATAGAAATTAATATCTAACTACACTGAAACATCATTCATTTTATCCTTATCTTTAAAATATTGATCTGTAATTATTATAATTATTTTCCTTTATTAATTAAGACCCATTGATGAAAAAGGATAGAAACTTATTTACAAATCACTATTTTTAATCTCATAGCCTAAATTTGAAAGATATTATCCTATCTTTAAAGAAATTTTAAATGTCGCTTGTACAAATTTGGGTTTAGAAAAACCTTGCTTCGAGTCATGACTCGGGGTCTGCTTTAGTCTCAGATATGAAGCTCACTTCAGGATTGGCATAGCATTGATCTAAAGCATGACTCGGGTTAATCGTTACCATTATCGAACCTACTGTTAGGATTGATCCCAACCAACTCTGACTTATCCGCCTGAGTTTAGGAAGGAACAATAAACTCCAGGTCAGTCATGGGACTGGTGTGAGAACAATTTATTTAATCAGTTATTTTAATTAGTAGTGATTAAAATGTGATGTGATGATCGTTTGAATATAGATGTGAATGTGTGAATGGATATGCATGTAACTAGATAACACACCGAACACTGAAAAGCGTTATTGACAGTAACGCTTGTGCACCGTTAAATTGGTAGTTACTAATGATGATTATAATGCATGATCATCTGACTTATATGGTTGATTTATTTTGGTTTGCATGTTGCACACACAACACCATGGTTGTGAAATCATACAGATAGTCGATTCAATTCTCCTTCCATATACGGAAGATTTATTTTTCAATATTAAAAATTATTCTCTTAAGTCAAATTTTAATTTGAAAGAGCTTAGGATATATATATATACTATTTGTTTAAGACTTTAATATAAGAAAAAGCAAGTTGATTAGTTTGTTCAAGTGTTGAATTAATAAGGCAATAAGATTTTTTTTTTAGTTGAAATTAAGGGAATAGAAAACCCTTTAAAATCCATTTGGAATATAAATTGGATGAACTATCGTATCCGGAATCTAAACCAAGTTGGATTTTAAATGTTGGAAACATATAGCAACAACTAAAGATTATGTTTTGAAATATAAGTTGAAATGAAGTTATGATTTCCAAGAAGGGTAAACGATTGTGAGCTATGAAAATCTAAGCTAACCTTGATTTTCGATAAAATTAATAACAATAAGGAAGGAGATTTAAATAGAAACTACGCATACTCCATAACTATTGTTTAAATTGCGTATTATTACCCGAAAAAAGAGGTTGTGATCAAAGAAAAAGGGGGTTACATCATATTGTAGTACATACTAGCTTCCTAAAAGGCGGAGGACAGCACAGGCGCTGCTTTGACGACAGTGGTGGCCGGAGTTGGCATCCGAGAACGAAAAGGCGAAGGCTTGCGGGCTGACATTGACGGAAGAGGCTTCAGGTGGCTTTGAAGAGACGGTCGCGGTCGATTTCAGGGGTTAAGTGGTGATGTTCTCCGGCGGACAAGCTGCGCGAGAGTTGAACGGAGGACGAGGAGGTGAATTTGCGCGTCATTTACTGTAGCGGGGAGGAAGATGGAGCGGGAATTGGGCCTGCTGACGTGGCATGTGGTGATAGGGTGAGGGTTTTTCTTTATTATTTATATATATATATGGAATTCAAATCAGAAAAACGCTAATAACTTCTTCATATGAACTCGGATTTGGACACGGTTTATTGCGTTGGGATCGTGGCGGAATTGCGGACGTTTTGGCACTAACCTGGCTGCGTTTGGAGACTGTCAAATTTTGGGCTTCTTTTGGATGTCCGATCCAATTAAAACCCAAAGGTGAGTCATTTTCTCACTTACGAAATACTGAATTATTCCCATATTTATCGAATTAAAATATGAAATAAGTTTGGTTGCATGGTTGTGTTGATTTGGTGAATGGTTGCTTAAACTTGACATGTAATGAAAATCAACAGTTAGTTATTTAAATTTAATTTAAATTTCTAGTAAAAAAAAACCTTAACACTTTAAATTTGTGAAATGATTTAACCTTTACCATGGAATAAAGTGTTCTGTGATGAATGCCTTGGTTGATGTGATTACTGAATGATTATTGATGAAATGTTACTTACTTCAGTATATGGATGATCGTGTGTTCATTATTGACGATGAACCAAAATTTCTCACCTTGATGTTACGGGCATCCAATAAATCCGGGATTTATCGATGGAAATAAATTAAGAACACAGAGTGAAATGATAAATCTCTGTGACCCTTTCAATACGAACCATACGGATTTTGATTGTATATATATATGGCGACATAATAGGATGGAGTATTATGCCGTCTAGGATTAGTACATTTATTTTCGAAATGGTTTTCCACACTATATATATAAGTATTTAAAGAGAATTTTTCACGTATGAAAGCATATTTGGTTATCATAAGATAAAACTCGCTCATCTGGTGTGCGCTTGCATTGTGTGATGTCGGACGAGCTTATGATAGCTTCATTTTTAAAGTCATTGCGAATTTATATGTGAGGGAATTCATCTGGAGTAAACCCGCCCGCGCAAGCGGCGTGGTCCAGCGAATGTCCCAACTTTAAATAACATTCTTAAATAACTGTTTTATGTTCTCACACCAGTCCCATGACTAACCTGGAGTTTATTGTTCATTCCTAAATTTGGTATCTTAACCATTTACGGGTTTTTACAGTTGTCCCCTATTTTGACATGTGTGGTTTATTGTCGATTTGAATAGTTCGAAATAGTGGGCCGTTACAGTTGCTCTGATACCAACTGTAACGGCCCACTATTTCGAACCATTCAAATCGACAATAAACCACACATGTCAGACCTGAATTGCTCAACCAGTGAATTGTTATTTTTTTTACTATTGAGGTAAATGTAAATCAGAACACAGAATCACAGATACAGAAACAGAGTAACTAGCAGCGGAGCAAGGTAGTACATGGGTTCATACATGATACGTGATATGTATAAGTACAAAATGAGTCTTAAGCTCATACAAAATAGAGTACATATAGATAACTAGTAGTGACCTGGATAACTTAGGTAACTAGAAGCTGATAACTGCAGATGGTCCAAAAGCTGCGAATCTCCCAAATGCGTCACGAACAACTGAGGTGCTCAAGCTGACCCAAGCATAGAGTCAAAGAAACAATACACCCGAGTCAGGACTAATATTCTCATATAAGTGAATTAGCATAAAAGACATGTTCACAGAAATGTACAGTAACTTAAAGGATGTCTGGGATTTCTATCCTCTAAGGATCCGTGAAACTAATACATATAATAGTACGCTATTATGATAATGTCTATCCAGTAAAGTACAAATAATGAAAATAGCGTAAGCGGGATTACCATATTACCCTTACGCCGTTTATAGGCATCACAGTCTATACAGTACCGTAAACTCACCGTACTGGTGTTATAAGAGGGCACTCTATAGAAAGTAACACCAAAGAAAAATCGTATGGGGCTCGCTTAGGATAAAATGACAAGGCACTCGAGGCAATACCAGAGTAGGATTCTACCAATTGCACTCCCGGACCGGTGGTAACGCATAGCAGCCACTACCGCCCACCTCGGAACACATTCCCAAATCAAAAGGGGTACCCCAAATCATAACATAGTCATAGAAATGGTATCGAAGAAACGTGTCCGATCAAAGGTGCTACCTCAATTAGTCACGGTATAGCTCCTGTTTTAGTCATCTAATTATGACCCGAAGGTCAAGGCCATATCGTTATCGTTCACCATCTTCAAATCCAGAAATCGCCCCAAGTCGTCATGCTTCGTTCTGGACACGTCACCACGTATACAGTTGTTAAAGTGGTATCGGCACTGACAGAGAGTATGCCACTTACCGACTCCGGTCTCTTTAACAACCAACGCTTACGTTTTTCACACCATGGCCATCAGTTTAAAAATCATATTCAAGTATTGCCAATACTTTACTCAGGTATCTCCCAAAATCATTTACTCAAATCAATTTCCAATGGTTTGATTAAGATTTCAAAATCCATATTCACCACAATTCTATATCAACCATTTAAAATCTTAAATTTGAACCTTCGAATTCACTAGACTG
Organism: Allium sativum; assembly: GCA_030737875.1. Classification (NCBI taxonomy): domain Eukaryota; kingdom Viridiplantae; phylum Streptophyta; class Magnoliopsida; order Asparagales; family Amaryllidaceae; genus Allium; species Allium sativum. The sequence goes on along the minus strand of CM060920.1, from coordinate 856,211,110 downwards.
GATTGTACAAAGCTTTTGAAAAATAATAATACTAATAATAATAATAATACATATATAAAAAAAAGTTAAGTTGAAATAATAATAATAAATATATATTTAAATAATTAAGTTGAAATATATATATTAAGTGGGAAAAGTGTATACATATATATATATAAAAACTATTCTAATCAATATAGTTGAAGAAATCAAATTATTTATAAGGAAAGATTTACAAAAATCAAGTAAGGGGAAGATAGTCTTTATGAAATTATTGTTTTTATTAAATAATATTAGTCCAGTTCCAATCCCAGTCCATGGGTTGGCATTTAACATATCCTTGTATTGAAAATTTCAAAAATCCATTTACCAAACGCCATAATATCTTAAAATAACTTTACTGGCCACGGTGTCCGTATATATATTTCTCTAACCTACGGTCAAGTGGCACAGATATTTATCATTTCAATCCGTTCTTACAAATATCCGAATCACGGGTGTGTATCATTTCAACCCGTATCCCAAACCAATTCGAATATGCAGGGGTTCGGGTATTTATCATTTCAACCCGTTTTTTTTTAAACTGGGTACTTGCATGGTGAGAATAATAACATACCATATCATACAACCATTCATAGTGTCATGTAAGAACGGTGCGCGTGTAGCATGTGCACAACCATGAACAAACAATCTAGAGCACCTTAACATTTGAATCAACATCTCAAATTGCTAATTCACTTAATAATAAATTAGTCATGCGTGAGAAAACTCACCTTACGTGGCAAAAGCGAGGTGACATGCTATGAGCGGGACGACGCCAATGGTTAGAAGGCGGAACTTCGTTACCTAAACAAAGGCACGACCTTTAGTTAGATTGGCGGATCAAATTTCATGCGACGCTTATGCAAATGATTTCGGTTCTACCGCTTTAGTATACGTGCGCTAAATTTCGTTTTTTTTCTTATTATTATTCTTATATATTTTTTTATATAAGGTAAAATGATACTATGCATGTACAAGGGATACCCTTTGTTCCCAAAATGCATGGTGCATGTAGCATGCAACATGCAACTTGAAACCAACGTATCCCTTTTTTTATTTTTTTTATTTGGTTTGAAATTCTTGCCGAGACAAAATGGAGAGAAAGAAAAATAAGCAACTGTGGAAAGAAGATGAAATAGGAAATGGGAGGTTGTATGCGAGAGGACCAAATAAAGACAGCAGCGAACAGGCAACGTGGTGGAATTCTTCTCAGTGACAAGGCACGTGTACATTCTTTGGGGCCAAAATTCTCACAAGTGTCCCCTTTAGAATAAAAAAAAAATGTTGCTTAATCTCCCTATGTTTAAATTTTTGGTACAAGATGGTTTCAACCGTGAGCAGCACTGCCTATTACCTTCATGCGCATACAAATTTTTTTTTTTTTTTTTGTGTTTGAGATGTATGCCCATTCACCAGAGCATGAACGGTTAGCGCAACGGATGCATAACTGACGATATGTTTTTTTTTATAGAGCGTTTTTCAGTCCTGCGCGTTACCGACAAGCAGCGCTGGATTTGCGGATGTTAATTTTTTTTTCCGATTTGAATTTTTTTATTTATTTATTTATTTACTTATTTATTTATTTTATGTGTTAGAGATTTTGAACTCAATTATAAGAACACGGACTGTTGGTGCAACGAACGTACGAACAACGATATCTGTTTAACGCACGTTTTCGGCTATGCGCGCTACTGACAAGCAATATGGAATACTCAGACGCAAAATTTTGAAATTAAATAATTTTTTTTTCTTAAATTTCGAATTTTAACTTCATTAAATTCATTTTTAATTCTTTAAATTTCGAGATCGTTACATCCTCCCCCACTTAGAAGCTTTTCGTCCTCGAAAAGAACTAGGTGACTCATGAATAACAAAGACAGATATAGAGAAGATAGATGGATTCAAATGAATAATACCTGGAATAAAAAATTCCGGATTTGAAGAGCGCATGCTCTCCTCCGTCTCCCAAGTACAGTCTCGATCATCGTCGCTCCACTGCACTTTGACTAAGTTGACAGATTTCTTCCTAAGCTGCTTCGTACCTCTATCGACTATACGAAGCGGTCTCCTCTCAATGGTTAGGTTAGGTTCGATATCCAGATTGTCAAGTGCTGTCGGCGTAACATAGGAGGAAGGATCATGCAAACATTTCCGCAGATGGGATATATGAAACACATTATGTACTCCTGCAAGCTTCTCAGGTAACTCAATGCGATAAGCTAAAGGACCAATCTTCTCTAAAATACGGAATGGGCCAATGAATCTGGGAGCTAGTTTTCCTTTCCGTCCAAACCGAATTACATTCTTTAACGGTGAGATCTTCAAAAAGACTTGATCTCCAACCTCGAACTCCAACTTCTTTCTTCTTCTATCTGCGTACTTCTTCTGACGGTCTTGAGCAATTTTTATCTTATTCCTGATATCAGCTACTTTTTGCGTTGCTTCCATGATCATATCTGGTCCAAGAAGCAAACAATCTCCTTGTTCAATCCAACTAGCAGGCGATCTACACGGTTTCCCATATAAGGCCTCAAAAGGGGAACTTCCAATGCTAGCCTGATAGCTATTATTGTACGTGAATTCCATGAGATGAAGGTGATCTTCCCAAGATCCTCCATAGTCAAGGATACAAGCGCGAAGGAGATCTTCTAATACTTGATTCAATCTTTCCGTTTGACCATCTGTCTGTGGATGGTAGGCAGTACTAAGATTTAATCTAGTACCCTAGGCTTCCTGAAATGCACTCCAAAACTTACTCGTGAAAACAGGATCTCGATCACAGACAATGCTAGATGGGACTCCATGTAATCTAACAATTTCTTTCATATACAATTCAGCTAGGCTTGCAGCGGTACGACTTGCTTTAACGGGAAGGAAATGTGCTGACTTGGTTAATCTGTCCACAATTACCCAAATACTTGCGTTTTCTTTTCTTGTCTTGGGGAGGCCGTCAATAAAATCCATGGAAATCTGATCCCATTTCCAACTAGGAATTTCAAGAGGTTGTAATAATCCAGCGACCTTTTGATGATCTGCTTTTATCTGCTGGCAGGTCATGCATCTATTAACGTGACGACAAACATCTCGCTTCATACCTCTCCACCAAAATAACCTTTTCATATCTTGGTATATCTTGTGTATTCCTGGGTGAATAGATAGTTTGGATTGATGACATTCCCTTAACACTTCTTGCCTTAAGCTGTCCACGTTAGGAACACATATGCGGCCATTTATCCTCAAAATCCCTTTGTCATCAATTTGAGCCCCTCTTCCATTGTGATTATACCTTCTTTTCCTACGAACATTTCCCTTCATAAGTTTAAGCTCTGGATCTTCATCTTGCTTTGCTGCGATGCGATCCATAAGGGGTAACGACACTGAAATTTGACATAACATAGCCTTCTTCCGACTCAGTGCATCAGCTACTACATTTGCCTTTCCCGGAGTGTGTTTAATGTCAAGATCAAAGGAAGCGAGATACTCAAGCCATCTAACTTGTCTTTGGTTCAGGTCTTTTTGGGAGAATATATACTTAAGAGACTGATGATCGGTAAATACTTCAAACTTGGTTCCTAAAAGATGATGTCTCCATAACTTCAAGGCAAACATTACCGCAAGCAACTCCCGATCGTGTGTCACATAATTGACTTCATGATTCTTGAGTTGTCGGCTAGCATATGCGATCACCCTTCCATTCTGCATTAGCACGGCCCCCAATCCTTCTTTACTAGCATCGGTATAGACTACAAACCTTTCATTTCCATTTGGGGCGGTAAGAACAGGTGCAGAAGTCAGTTTTTCCTTCAACTCTGCAAATGCAGCTTTACACTTGTCGCTCCAAACGAACTTAACATTCTTCCTTGTCAAAGCGGTCAATGGCGCGGCAATACGGGAGAAATTCTCTATGAATCTTCGATAGTAACCAGCGAGTCCTAAGAAATTACGAATTTCAGTTGGATTCTTGGGTTCTTTCCAATCCTGAAAACAAACCGAGTAAGATCGAATCAAAGCAAAAGATGATTTAGATACAAAGAAAGGGAAAAGATATGACTTACATTGATCGCAGCTATTTTGGCTGGATCAACCGAAATTCCATTTCCAGAAACTATATGGCCAAGATACCGAACTTCCTTCTGCCAAAAATGACACTTAGCAAATTTGGCTTTCAATTGGTGGCTACGGAGAGTTCCAAGAACATATCTCAAATGCGACTCATGCTCTTTTTCAGACTAAGTGTTTTAATGAATCAACCTTAATAAAAGGGTTTGGTGAATTAATCTAGGATTTTAAAACTAGTTATATTTGAAAGTCAATGTTTCAAATCGAACCGATTTCAAACCATAAGGTTATAACCATTTTGAAATCGATATTTACGAACTTTCGCGCCGTAGCGCGTTATAAATCGGTTTAAATAAAATTTCGCTCGAGTTCTTTCAAATCCCCTACTCACACCCCATATGCACGGCTACTATTCTTGCTTTTAATATCTCGAATGTACATATTCTTCGAAATAAAAATTACAGTAAATTTTATAAAATATTTTAAGTATTCCTCGATGTTTAAACTGGAATTATATAGTCACCACACTTTTGAAACTTGAAAATGAATGTCGATGGTGCTGTAGTCATCAACAGAATCATCATCAATTCACATATATATACACAACCTAACCGCCAGTTTCTCAAATTTGAAAGGTGAGAAATTCTCACGATCATCGTTAAAATATTTTGAAATCGTTTTAACCATGAAGCATTGAAATTGAACCAAATAAATGGGAAATTGTTTTAAATGTGAAAAGAATTTTTTAGACATGGATTTGGATTTGGATTGAATCAAAGCAAACAAAGAGCAAACTTTTCCTTCTAGCAAAAAAAAGGTTTTCCACTTTCACAAACAACTTTCCTCCCACTCTTCCTCACACGCAACCTCCTCCTCACACGTAATCTTCCTCACCAAACACACCTCCTCCAGCAGCCGTGACCTCCGACGCCCGCCTCATCGCTCCTTCACTCTTTCCTTCATGCATGCGCAAGATGGTTGAAGTTTAGAAGAAAAAAAATATGAAAAATGAATGAAGAGGAGAGAAGACAGAAGAAGCAAGGGGCAGCAACGGACCACTCGCCGCCCCCGACAGCACTGATATTAGCATCACCAGCAGCCACTTGAACGCCTAGCGCAGTCGAGTTCGTCTGAACCTCCGCCGTCACCTAGCTGCTCCTTGTGGGAAGGGAAAGTATTGAGTATAGCAACATATAGAAATGGAATACAAGTTGCATGCGCATGCAACTTGTAGGAGATTGAACGGGTGCATGTATCTATTATGAGCAGCATGCATGCATTGTTTAGTGTCCAATTTGAGAAGAAAATATGTGCGTGAATGGTTCAGCACATTTTGTTCATGTTCCAATGTCCTTTGGTCGAAGGGAAAGTTCAGTTCAAAGCGCGCTGCAGGTGGTTGATGAAATGCCTGTGAGAAGGCCGTCGGGTCGGTTGGAGCTCACTGTTTTTGGAGCTCACTGTTTCCACTGAATATGATATTTTAAACATCGAATTTTTGTTTTGGGCCGTTACAATCTCCCCCACTTAAAGCTTTTTCTAAAGGGATATAAAAGGAAAGAGGAAGGACAGCAAAAGTAAGAGAGAAAGGGAGAGGACACGTACAGAACTAGGGAAAACAAGAACAGTATACCGCGATATTCACTAAACAGTTCATCTAACAGTAGCAAGAAGAAGAAAAAAAACCCAAACAATCATATTCAGTGGAAACCGAAATTGAAAGCTTGAAAATAAAGTAATCAATCGTGAGCGAACTCACCTCAAAATGCGAAGAAAAAGGAGTAGAAAGAGACGAACACAGCAGCGGCTTCACGGTGCTTTTTCAGACGATGCGGTGGCTTCCCAAAAGGCGGAGGACAGCACAGGCGCTGCTTTGACCATTCTGCTTGGCTAACCGACAGTTAGTTTCTAATTTTCACATTCATAGGGAGAGATTCCCATTAATTTTATCCAAGGTAAATTCCTTGAATTTATTCTCTAATCTTCTTTTGAATTTTGATTCAACTAGTTGGGATTAACGAAACGTACCGAAGTAATCATTTGTTTTAATTTCCCAATCCCAACCTATTTATCCCATGAAGTAAAACTGGTAATACTTCATATCTAACACCACAGTGTTATCGGTAAATTCAATTACCATTTCACGTTCAAATCTAATTAAAGATTTAACTATCGCCTGGAGTAAAACTGGTGATACTCCATTCTCGATCTTTTCAATCTAATTAAAGATTCATTAAAACTCCACTTAGTTTTAATCGTTAACTGGGTTAAAGAATCGGTATCATTTAAAACACGGTTCACGATAAACCCAAAATCACATTTCCATTAATTATCGGGTTAAAGAACGAGTGTTATTTAAAAACACCATTCACGATAAACCCAAAAATCAATATCAATTCAATTCCAATAAAATATTATTTAATTGGTACACTTCATTAAATCTAAATAAAAAGATTTAATCTTTTTCCAAATGGGTTCAAGAACAGCGTTAATGAAGACACCATTCACGACAAACCCGATAACCAGTCCAAATAGAATTCTACCTGGGGTGACATATATATATATATATATATATATATATATATATATATAAAAGAGGTTGTGATTAAATAAAAAGGGGGTTACATCATATTGTAGTACATACTGGCTTCCCAAAAGGCGGAGGACAGCACAGGCGCTGCTTTGACGACAGCGGTGGCCGGAGTTGGCATCCGAGAACGAAAAGGCGAAGGCTTGCGGGCTGACATTGACGGAAGAGGCTTCAGGTGGCTTTGAAGAGACGGTCGCGGTCGATTTCAGGGGTTAAGTGGTGATGTTCTCCGGTGGATAAGCTGCGCGAGAGTTGAACGGAGGACGAAGAGGTGAGGTCATGGTTACGGGTTGACGGAGAAAGGTGAAGCCATTTTCGGTGGCCATTAAAAATCAAATTTTGGGAAGATGACAAATTTTGATTTGGCTGAGGAAATAATTTCAGAGTTTGGGGAAAACGATTTTCTAAAGGGATATAAAAGGAAAGAGGAGGTACAGCAAAAGTAAGAGAGAAAGGGAGAGGACACGTACAGAACTAGGGACGCGTGTAGACAAGGAGGACACCGTAAAAGAAAAGGAGACACGTACAAAAATTTTATATGCACGAAAACGTATATATATGATCATTTGATTTCAAACGGAAATATTATAAAGGTGAGGATTCTAATTTAAATTCTATTTAAATTAGTCATTACAGTTAATTATATATATATATATATATTTCCAAAGCTCTTTCAACTTTGAAGTAATTATTTTTCTACCTTCCAAAATTTAACAACCTTACATAGTGGAAACCAATATCCAAATAAATCATATTTAAAATAATATCAATACTTATAAAATAATTCCTTATTAAATCTTACACACATTAAACATACTCTTAAAACAAATTTCTTTTACAAAATCATATCCATAAAATAGAACAAAATATTTATTTAAACTAATATATAAATTATTATAAATCATATCTGCATTTATATCATGTATAAAATATTGAAAAATATTGGATCGTTACAATCTCCCCCACTTAAGACTTTTCGTCCTCGAAAAGGAGAGTTCGCAAAATTATACATAAGTAAAATAAATCTTACCTATAAATTTTAAATTTTGAAATCTCAAGATGATCTCTCGGACCTGGAATCCCATTTTCCATTTCAAACCATTGGAATACAACATATTTCTTTCATATAGGAAATCATACTTCACTTCAGGATCTCCAAAACAAAATTTGCTTCCAAAATTCAAATATACTATAATGAAATCTATACGTTATTAATTCGAGAAGTTCATCCTCATGACAGGGCAACTAAGTATCACCCATCGCACGAAACCCAATCTTTCATCACAACCCAGTTTTAGTCATGGTTATTCGAACAACCAAATCATTTCATATCCCGAAGTTGTAACAATACCATATCATTAAATCAACGTTATCAAATTAATTCAATATCATTTATAAAACGTTACTTAGAAAAATTATTTAAATAGACAAATGTCGCTTAGATAACAAAATATTATCGAATTAAAGAACCTTAATAACATTTTTAAATCAATAAACATAAATAATCAATAGTATTAAGTTAATAAAATACTACATGATCCTTTAAGTGTCATTTATCCATGAATTACTCTTTCATTAAATTTAAGAAATTACAAAATTTTCTGCTGAAAATCAGTACATAAGCGTGTTCACACGTTCAACAACCATTTATGCATCCATTTCTTAAATGTACACAACCAGCAATTTACGAATGCGCGTTATACTACTAACGCGCTCCGTCATTCATTTATTTGCAACCATCATAATGTCACATACCATACTATCATCCAATTAATCAGTAATTAACCATGCAACCAATTGCCACACAAAACACATCTACCAATTTCTCAATATAAATTTAATTAATGAAATTATGATAGCTTCATTTTAAAAATATCATTTCGTATTTATATGCACGGGTATACTAGAATCAAATTTGCGGATTAGGGTATGCTCTGATACCAACTTGTAACGATCCATCTTTTTGCCCGATTTTCGGCGGTAATTAAATCGACTTAAACCGTTCAGAAAGACGAATTGTTATGGGTACATACATACATTGAACAAAATAACAGAACCTTTCATTAAAAAAAAATCCAATATTACATCAGAGTTACATGAATATCAGAGTTACAACATAAACGTATACAGCGGAAGAAAGAAAATATACTCTCAGCGGAAGATCAAAATGATACAGCGGAAGCTTCAAACTCTTGCGTGAACTCCAACTCTAAAAGTGCTCTGAATTCAGCTCCAACGATCTATAACTGCAAAACTAAACTACTGGCTGCCCGTGTAAAAATTAATGGGCACCCAGAGTTTAGGAAGGAACAATAAACTCTGGGTCAGTCATGGGACTGGTGTGAGAACTCAAAACAGTTGTTATTTAGGATTCATTTTTAAAGTTGAGTAATTCAACGGACCACGCCACTAATGCGGAACGGGTTAACTCCATATGAATTCCCGTGCATAGAAATTCGCTATGACTTTTGAAAATGATGTTATCATAGGCCCGTCCCACATCACACAATGCAAGCGCACACTAGATGGGCGAGTTTTATCTTATGATAACCAACATGCTTTCATACGTGAAAATTCTCTTTTAACATCATCATATAGTGCGGAAAACAATTTCGCAGATAAATGTATTAATCCTAGACGGCATAATACCCATAATATTATGTCGCCATATATATATACAATCGAAATCGTATGGCTCGTATTGGAGATTTGGGTTTCCAACTTGACGATTCCTGACACGCAAGATCAATCAGGGATACAAACGAAGTGCCTCAATGGCTTTTTCATCCATAGGCGGACACCAACTACACATCGTCAGGGCAGATCAACGGTTTTCGACCAGACGCGGCCCCCCGAACATACCCAACTTCCCCAGGTTCATAAGTGGTTTCCCACTGCTGCACAGCTTCATCATTCAATTCATATATAAGTATAAAACCTAACCGCCAGTTTCTCATCAATCCGGGGTGTGAGGTTTGTCGATGTCACGTCATACACAAAGCTATGCTTCGATAAGCCATTCTTTGATCATCACTAGCTCGTTTCATAACTCGGGTATGTCACATTGACAATTCACGACATATCACTGATTTAAATCAATGCATACCCTCTAAGTTCATATGACTTAGAGACGAGGATAATATATTGCCACAATTCCGATATACATTAACGGAAATCAGTACTATGCGGTCAATTTCAATGTCAGACACACCATCCATACAAGTCCATCCTGGGTCTAAATGGAACAAAATCCGAAAATCCTCCAAATACGTTCGGACTTTCTGCCACTCCGATAATAGGGGCATCTCACTACTGTAGCTATTCAGTAAAGAAACCAATCAGCAGGCAATCCGTTCGATTTTGAAGAACCACGGTCTTCATTCATCAATTCCAAGTCTTGAATTTGCTTCAAACGTCGTATTATTACTTGGGATGGTTTTCAGACTTAAATCCGATCCCGGTCTTTCCAAGTAATAAGCGTGTTCTTAAATCGATGGTCATGGATCATACGGCCTTTCAATTCAGTTTCCTTCCAATCATTTCAATTTATCAAAAATGTCAAGGTTGGAATTTGTCATAAATCCAGTTTTCATCTTAACTCTTTATTTCAAATCAAAGATTCGCTTTACCAACCTTATATTTCAAAACATGCCTTTCAATTCTCATATTTCTTTATTCGTTTCCTCAAGTCATTAAATTTACCAAATCTCTATTTGGATTAAAATTCATCTATGATAATCCAAACCATTTATATTCGAACATAAGTTTGGTAGAGTTGAATCAACTTATATTCGATATAAATTCACCACTCAATCAAATACTATCAGAACATTTAGGTAAAATTTCTAATGCTTCTAATAGTATTTGTTCAAATTTGGAATTACATATCGAATATCCGTCACGAACTCCATCCAACTCATTTCCCTTAAATTCTAATGTTAGAATTTATAAATAATTCCAAGTTCAATTATTTAAAACTCTTCCGAACCATTTTTCCAAATCTTTTAACCATTTAAATAATGGTTTACAATTATAATTTCAAAACCCATTCCGATAAATGTGAAAAGCAATTCTTAAAATACTATGGAAATTATAATTTTGAAAACTCTCCAAAATTAATCTCTCTCAACTCAAATCACAAAAATATAATTTTGCCAAATTTCTCAGATTCAACAAATTTAAATTTTTTTTCATCGTTAGAATCTTTCCATAAAAGTAAATTTAAATTTTCACGACTCAAATCTAAATCTCCATTTCAAATCAAATTGACAACTTATATAATGGTAATATTCTTCCAAGTTTATTCAATCCTTTCCAAAAATTTTGCTAGTCGTTATTCAAATAATAGAACCTATTATTTTAAAGGAAACAAACCTTTGATTCAAATCATTTCTTTGAGCTTAAATTCAAACCCAATTCAAACGATGATAGTTTATAAATTTCTTAAACTACTTCCAATGCTCTATTTCAAAACTTGAAACTAAAATTAAATCATTCCTTCAAACTCACTTCCTTAATTAAATTTCAAACTCGCTTAACTTTAAAAATCCAAATTATATATAAACACATTTTCGGGAACAACTCTATCATTCACAAAAGTATTTTGTTATGCATAACTTAGATTCGCAAATCACTTGAAACTTCAGTTTATGTCAATTTCTCAAATGTTATTTTTAATATTAAAGAAATAAATCATTATAGAAAGGAGATTTGACTCGATTATCCGTATAATTCCATAACTACGGTGCGTGATGCAACCATAAACACATCAATAGATCAACCATATGAACATGCATGAATTTACAATAATTAAACAACCATTTTAACTGTGTGCAAGCGTTACAGTCAATAACGCTTATAGTGTTCAGTGTGTTACCTAACTCCATGCACAACCATTCAAACATTGCATACCAACATACAAATCCAAGTCAAATTATCATTAACTAATTAGAATTAACCTCAATTAATTATAATTATCTAACTTCTACTAATTTATATAAATAATTAGATCAGAAGTTCTCACTACGGTGTATGTGATTTTATAAACCCAATTTAACTAACAAATCTACTCACATCAACAGTCATGAATCCATTTATCACAATAATTTACACAACTGAATAACGGTGCACAAAGCGTTGCTGCGAATAACGCTTGGTGTGTAAACTGTTATACTGCATAAACATCCATCAACAACCACATCAATTAAATAATTAATTCACTGTGCATAGAGCGTTACAGTCCGTAACGCTTCGTGTTTACGGTGTTTTCAACTACATACCCATTCATCGAACAACCAGTGACAATCATCCATATCAACAATTTATAATTAACACTAATTATAATTAACTGTAATGACTAATTTAAATAGAATTTAAATTAGAATCCTCACCTTTATGCTTTCCATTCTCTTCACCGTTAACGCTATTAACCATAATTAACTGATGGACAAACTCGACTGATTTTACGGACGGTATGCACACCGTCTTCTTCGCAACGAACTGCAGAATCAGCGGTCACTTCAATTCAAATGTGTTTGTATATTTTACACACATGGAGCCTTGCGTTTTCAGTATGGAACCAATTGTCTTTTTTTTTATATAAAATACTTGCGCATGCAGGTACGGGAAGGCAAACGTCCGGGTAAGCAAGATCGAAGCAAGGTGGTGCTGCGGGTCTAGGTGTGCGTTGTCGGTCAGCGAGGCGGACGGTGCTAGGAAGGGGAGGACCAAATGTTTTGAAGGGGGTTTGGCTGTGAGGCTTTAAGGAGCTAAAAGGCCGTGGTTTGTTGGGTAGGAAAGGAGGAAGGATGTGGAAGTTTTGGTGTGACGAGAAGTGAGGCTTTTACTGGAAAATGAAGTGCGGTGGTAGAGGAGCTGTATATGGAGGAGGCTGACGTACGGAAGAAAGGGAAGAAGAGGAGAGGGTTGCGACATGCGGGCTTCCATGGTTTGAGTTTTTTTTTTCTATTTGAGATGTGCGGAAGGAGGAAGATAAAAGGGGAAGAGGAGAAGCAAGGACACAGGCTATTTCAAACGAGAAAGCATGATGCACGTGTGCAGCTATTCACTATGAAAAAGGACAAGTGTCCACTTGCATGGCTTTACATATTTACACGTAAATTTTTCGAAAATTCCGGGTGTTAGCCAAATTTTTGAAATTTTTGAAAATTCTCAGAAACTGAAAAGTTGGAGAATGGAAGCCAGATCGAACGTAGAGTTGATTAATCAAACCACTTTCGACTTTGTTCCTTTTCGGGGACGAAAAGTTTTAAGTGGGGGAGATTGTAATAACCCGAAAATCTGGGCCAGTTTAAAATTTTTATTTTGGCAATTTCGGAATCATTTCATATCCCGAAGGTATAAATCATTTCGCAACAATAATTCGCAAATACTTTCAATCATAATATTGTTGTTTTTCAAAACATTTCAAATATCGGGATTCAAGTTGTCGAAATTTCCTTCTGTTTATAAACCATTTTTATAAAATATATCATATCCAAGTATTTGGAAAACAAGTTCAATCAATACGATTTCTTAATATCTTCTCAAATCAAGTAAGCTTTTCAAATTTCCAAACTAAAAACTTCACAAATCATTCATAGAAATCGTATCGAAATTCTTTAGATCAAATTTCATATAATCGAATTATTTTCCTTTCAAAACATTAGTTCCAAAATAATTCAAGACATTTGGAAATCCTTTACACAAAAATATAGGATCGTATAATCATTCTCATTTCACATGTCATATCATGCTTGGAAGGTTACATTGTTCAACTAGTCGGAAAAATTTCTCGAAACATTTCTATTTAAAATACCATCACGCTTCCGCTACGCACTATGATTAAGCATGTTCCACTAGTATTGTTCTACAAACCAATCCCAAAACATTGATTTTGAAACAAAAACCTAAAAAAATTTGAGTTTCAAAGTCCACTCTCTATGGATTTATCGATGCAAGACAGAAGGAAGGGTTCAACAACAAGATTGGACAAACTCAAGCTCGAATAGGTCGAAGAGATGATAAGCGACAGCTGACGTCAGGTCAAGACAAACAAACACAACAACAACGACGATATATTTATTTAAATTCCTCTTATCTCTTCATATTAATTTATCACAACGTCCTATTAAAATTTATCCAAACATTTTCAACATTTATCTACATGGTTTCAAGTATTTCTCGACGTTTAGATCGGAATCATACAATCATCCCACTTTCGAAACTCGAAAATAAATGTCTGATGATGTGGCCATCATCATAAGAATTATCCTCCAGCAACTAGAATGGGATTCCATATCTATCTAGTACATCTTCGATTTCATATATACGTTAGCTAGGCGTATATACAAAGTCCGTACATACTTGACAGTCCAACCTCGACGTCAATAAAATTCTCGCAACCATTTCCATTACACTTTAAATTCCTTCCAAATCAAAAATTTCAGTGATATTAGGCTTTGGTCGAAATAATTTTCTCGAGTGTAAAACTTCAAAGTAAAAGAAAATAAATATAAAACTTCCGCCTTGTTTACAATTCCACGCCACTTTTCCATTATAACCACTTCATCCGCCACCTGATCACCACCTTCATCATTCAATAGTTGCTCCCCTTCACCGTTTGTCACACATCCTCGCTCAACATCAATTTGTTCGGCCTTCCCATTTTTATTTTTATTTTGCCCCAAAAGAAAGCCATCACCTCTTCTCCCCACTTAAACGCTGTTGTCCCCTACCAGAACAGTTCCGCCTACCCTGCTTGTCTCCGCCACTCGCCTACCACCGCGGACCCACTTTTGCACTGTTAACTCCATCAAAACAGGATCTGACCTCCACCGCTCCCTACCTGCAACTCCACCGCCATGCATGCTACCCTCCATCACCGTGTGCCAGCTCGTGTCCCTTTCCCACTCAAGAAAATCGACATCCACTCTTCCCTTGAACCGCTACAACTCTTTATTTCGAATCAAAGATTCGCTTTTCCGACCTTATATTTCAAAACATGCCTTCCAATTCTCATATTTCTTTGTTCATTTCCTCAAGTTATTCAATTCACCAAATCTCTATTTGGATTAAAATTTCATATATGATAATCCAATAAGTTTGATAGAGTTATCCATGTAATCACACAATACAATTTCTTTCACATCGAACGGATTGCTTGCTGATTGGTTTCTTTACTGAATAGCTATAGTAAAGAGATGCCCCTATTACCGGAGTGGCAGAATGTCCGAACGTATTTGGAGAATTTTTGGATTTTTGTTCCGTTCAGACCCAGAATGGACTTGTATGGATTGTGTGTCTGACATTGTAATTGACGGCATAACACTGATTTCCATTGATATATTTCTGGTTTGTGACGTACGAGCTCAAAGAGGTTATGTATGGATGGAAATCAGTGGTTATGTTGTGAATGGACAATGTGACATACTTAAGATATGGAATGAGCTTGTATGATCAAGGCATTGCTTCTTTGCTTTTCAACAGAAGCCTCGATCAATTGCCACTTAGGCATGCCACACAGGCAATTTACTCCATGCGTTTGATATCCATCAGTATATAACCCCTGAGCTCGTACGTCTCAGAGAATGGCGTTAAGCAAGAGAATAAATTCTCCACCGCCAAACAGATATATATTTAATAGAGATCAATCACACGGACTAAAATCCAATGTCAGACACACAGTCCATTTACAAGTTCGTTCTGGGTCTGAACGAAACCGGAGGCACCTAGTACCCCGCATGTCCATCGGTCTCCATGTACGTCTGGACGATCACCAACTGTTTCCATCTTTTTGGGTGTACATCCCAATCAAGATCATCAGTAATCACCCAAACGACGTGAAGATCTCCAGTCTTCGACCATCGTCTTCATCTTTGACTTATCGTCGTATCAGTTATTCAGAATGGGATAAACCCGGTCTTTCCGAATAACTCGCGTATATTTTAAATAAGTGTTACACAAACACAACATACGCCTCATTCCAATTCATCAGTCACTAACCGTAAATTAATCAAGAGAATAATTCCCCAAATATTAACCCCGAAGGCCGAAACCAACATCAGATCAATATCCAGAAAACCATTCTGCTTGGCTAACCGACAGTTAGTTTCTAAATTTCACATTCATAGGGAAAGGTTCCCATTAATTTTATCAAAGATAAATTCTTTATATTTATTCTTTAATCTATCCTTTTGAATTTCGATTCAACTAGTCGGGATTAACGAAACTTACCGAAGTAGTCATTTGTTTTAATCCCCCAATTTCATTTAAAATTTTATTGTGAAATTTAGTTAAACCAATGTTGTTTCGATAGAGCGTTTCGTCCCTAGGTGAATTATTAAAGCGAGTTGTAATTTAGTCGTCGAAACGATTAGAATTTTGAAATAAAATTATAATTAAATATTCTTTCAAATTTTTGTTCAGTTTCAGTTTGCGTCGTCTTAAAATATTTTATTTAATTTTTCTGTAATTTTTATTTCGAAAAATAAGCATATGTTTTTCTAGCATATTTTGGGGTAACTGTGGTCCCTTTTGACACTTTACAGAAACAATCAATCGACCGATTTTATTACTGTTCTAGGATCGTGACACATTATTATGCACGATTTTATTGTTAGTTCAGTGTTGATGGTTATTGATAATTAAAAATTAAAGAAATTGGAAAGGAGCAAAATTTGGGTATAAAATTTCAAACAAAAAGAGGAACAAACGCATGCACATATGTGAAATGTGGCAGGCAAATGAACATGATGGGACAAGTGGCAACAAGACCTACACGTGTTTCCTCCTCCCCACTATTTTCAACTTATACAAAGCTTGGAATTAAATTAAAAGGTATAACGTGAATTCCACGAGAATATTATAGTGGTATTAAACTTGAAGTCGTATTTCAATCTTCAATTCAACCAACTTAATTTTCAATAATTCCATCGATTTAACTTTCAATTTATATTCATTTCAATTTGATCAAATTAATTCAAATAGTTACATTCCAATCTAGATCCCCATTTTCAATGATTTCAAGTTATAACAAATATTGAGTTCACCATTCAGATATAATTCAAATCAATGTTGATTCATAATAAATTTCAAAGGTGGGTGTTCAATTTCAATAAATTCGATTTACATTCAATTTCACTTTTATTTAGCTTCAGTTACAACACTAATTTATTTCCTCTTTTATTTGTATTTCAAAATTCAAATTTCAAGTTCAAAGAAAAATAAATTATAAAACATCGCTTATATTGTCTTTAAAACAATATTTCAAAGTTCATGGTTAAAACAGATTTTATTTAACCAACCAGTGTCCGTATATAATTTTCTAACCTATGGCCAAGTGATACTTAAATTTTAATTTTAGTATTTTGGGAGAGGAAATATATCATTTCATTCCAAATCAGGGTCATAGGTATTTGTCATTTCAACCTACGTTCTTAATTCATTCTAATGATTTATTGAGGCCTTATATGGGAAACCGTGTAGATCGCCTGCTAGTTGGATTGAACAAGGAGATTGTTTGCTTCTTGGACCGGATATGATCATGGAAGCAACGCAAAAAGTAGCTGATATCAGGAATAAGATAAAAATTGCTCAAGACCGTCAGAAGAAGTACGCAGATAGAAGAAGAAAGAAGTTGGAGTTCGAGGTTGGAGATCAAGTCTTTTTGAAGATCTCACCGTTAAAGAATGTAATTCGGTTTGGACGGAAAGGAAAACTAGCTACCAGATTCATTGGCCCATTCCGTATTTTAGAGAAGATTGGTCCTTTAGCTTATCGCATTGAGTTACCTGAGAAGCTTGCAGGAGTACATAATGTGTTTCATATATCCCATCTTCGGAAATGTTTGCATGATCCTTCCTCCTATGTTACGCCGACAGCACTTGACAATCTGGATATCGAACCTAACCATTGAGAGGAGACCGCTTCGTATAGTCGATAGAGGTACGGAGCAGCTTAGGAAGAAATCTGTCAACTTAGTCAAAGTGCAGTGGAGCGACGATGAAATCGCTTTATATTCATTTCATTTCGAAATCGTTTTCAATTCAATTCATTTCGAAATCGTTTTCAATTCATTTCGAAATCGTTTTAAAATCGATATAAATATCGTTCACGTCAAAATGGCGTCAATCTAATCAACACGGCTTTATATATTTCTATTTTCGAATATTCTATTTCAAATATTCTTTTTCAAATATTTCGATTTCAAATATCTCGTTCAACACATGACTAATCCCAACGGATGAGTACAGTCAACACATGAACTTCTATATTATATTGATAAAGATGTAAATTTTATTATTAAAATATTTAGTTCAACACATGACTAATCTCAACGGATGAGTACAGTCAACACATGAACTTCTATATTATATTGATAAAGATGTAAATTTTATTATTAAAATATTTCGTTCAACACATGACTAATCTCAACGGATGAGTACAGTCAACACATGAACATCTATATTATATTGATAAAGATGTAAATTTTATTATTAAAATATTTCGTTCAACACATGACTAATCTCAACGGATGAGTACAGTCAACACATGAACTTCTATATTATATTCTTTATTTTCTAAATTGGAATGAGGCCCAATTTAGAATGAAATTATTTGTATGTTTTATTCTAACGACGTTAAATATTATATGGAATACTACGACCATCATAAGGACTTAAACAACCCTATCTCTAATGTGGTATCAGAGCTTTGGTTTACAAAGCTCAGAGAACAAGGCACATTAGAACCATACGAAAGAATTCATCAGATATTGGATTAGTAAAATCCAATGAGAATGACTCGTTAGAGATAGGATCAGTAGTATCCTAGAACGAGTGTGAAGAGTATATTTTTAAAATGAAAACAATTTTTGTTTTGAAAATCTAAATCAACTATTCGTATTTGATTATTTATTTCATATTGATTAGGACAGTCTAGTATATAAAGATTTTGCATATACGCCTTGCAAACGTGTATTTGAAGTTTTAATATACTGGATAGATATAGAATCACACTCTAGTCGCCCGGAGATGATTCTGATGATAGTTCGAACATCATCAGAATTGGTATTCGTGTTTCGAAGGTGTGATATCTATATATTTCCTTTTGACTGGTGTGAGAACCAAAATTAGATAGGGCCTATTGTTGTGATTTGGCATCAAAAATCTGATTTTTGACTATGCATCAAAGTTATCAATTTGAAAACTCTAATCCACTAATTGATTGATGTTTGTATTGTTTGTTTATTTGTTTGCTAATTTTTAGCCATTTAGCCTAATTGAATCACATATTGAATTATATTGAAAATTGGTCTCATTTTCTTGCATATACTTGAACTTACATTGAACAGGTCATAGCAAAGAGGCTAGAGCAGAGAATAAAATTTGTTTGCCCGACAAATAGGTACACGTTTACTATATAATTTACTGTTTTGTTTGGGTGATGATGATTTTATGAGCCTATTAGCTAGCCGCTCGGCTTTTTCTTTTTCTTTTTGAGATCAGAAGGCCTATATGGCAATTTCGGGATTTTCCCGTGGCTCCCGGTGCAGGGGAGGTTATGGCGAAATTTTTCGAAAATTTACGGTGTTAGCCAAATTTTTGAAGAATTTGAAAATTTTCAGAAACTGGAAGGTTGGAGAATGGAAGCCAGATCGAACGTAGAGTTGATTAATCAAACCACTTTCGACTTTGTTCCTTTTCGGGGACGAAAAGTTTTAAGTGGGGGAGATTGTAACAACCCGAAATTCTGGGCCAGTTTAAAATTTTTATTTTGGTAATTTTAGCGAATTTTGATTATTTAAAATAGATTATTTTAAATAATATCGACGATAAATTTATTTTGAATATAATTCGAACGTATATATTATACGTGTCGTCGTTAGAATATAAATAAATATATATAATTATAAAAAGAATTGAAAATGGCGCGGTAGTTCGATAATTCGATTTCAAACTTCAATTGAATGTACCGGGTGCAAAACAATCCGGATTTTAGTGAAACCAAAAAAATTAGGATCTAATTGATAATATCTTTCCAGCGAATTCGACCAATCGAAATTTCATAGCGGGAATCAAAAGATATGTCCAGTTGAAAATTCTGAATAGTCGCTATGGAATTCAGGCCCTTAAAAATGGACATTTTGCAAATGACCTCGGATTTCGACGAAACCACTTTTGTTGGGTCCGTGATGTCAAGTTAATGCTAGGTTTCAAATTTCATAATTTTTCAATTCAATATGTGAGCGTGGCAAAGGGAAATGCGTTTGACCACTTTCAGTTGATTTTTATCGACTGGAAATTGGCCATTTTTCCAACGGTCTCAGTATTCGACGAAACTAGTTTTGTTAGGACCGTATCGTCAATACGAAGCTAGAAAATATTTTTATGGAATTTATAGAGTTGTTATGTGGCCCCGGTAATTTGAAATGTACGTTTAAAATTCAATAAAGTGATTTAAATGTAAATTTAACGGAAACTGATTGTAACAGCCGAATCAGCCTACGATACATATCCCATTGAGTTCGGAATGGGGGTAATTAGCTATGGGTGACAGTCGGTGGGTCTCATTTTGATATCGAAATTTAAAGTTACCTTATGGAGGAAATAAAATAAAATAAAATAAAACCCTTTATATTAGCCCCCCCTCTTCTTCTTTAAGCCGACAGTTATAAAAAAAAAAACCTAATTGCATAAGTCCGCCCCTCAATTGAATAGAGAATGAATTGAATTTGAATTGAATAGGAAAACGAATTCGAATTGAACTGAATTGAAAAGAAAATGAATTCGAATCGAATTAAAATCGATTCGAATTGAAATCAAATAGAAATGAAGGTAAAAAGGATTTATAATAGAAAATTCAATTTCGATTTGAATTTGAAATAAAGGTTGAAATCATTTTTGAAACGAATTCAAAACTATTTATAAAATTCGTTTTAAATAGTAATCGACGAAATGTATATTATATATATAATATAATGGCCTGAATAGAACGCGCCGCGCCGCGGCAGTTCGTGAATTTCGACCATTTATTTCAAACGGACATTACGGGAGATCCGACCGCCAGATTCTCCTGAAACCGGAACCGTTGGGTTCGTATCGAAAAGAGCTTTCTAATGAATATTAGAAATTTGAAATCTAACGATTGGATTTGGAATTATGTCCAAATCAAATTTGAAAAAGGTCGCTGTAAGTGCAGTTCGATGGCCATTAATGGAAATTGACTGTACGAGCCTTGATAAAATCATTAAAAATAGTAATAATTAGTGTAAAATCATAAGAAATGATTTGAGAAGAATTGGGATGAAAAACTCCATATTTGAAAAGATAAAAATAGATTTTTATCGAAGTAAACTAGTTTTGAACTAGAATTATAATTCTATTTATTTTTAAATAAATAAATTGAATTTGAAAAGGGTTTTAAAAATAACCAGAATTTCCAATGATTGCATTAGAGTGGATTTGAATCGAAATTGTCTTCGGAATATTTCGATGTTGGAATTCGTGATTATACAGATGTTGTTATGAAAATTTGAAAGATATATATTTATATCGTTATTTCCAATACGACATTTGTTAGTCATAGAATTTGATATTGAATATAAGCCGATATATTTTCTATTCAGAGCCTTGTATTGAATATCAAATGTGATTTGGGTTTGTCGTGAATGGTGTCTTCACTAACACTGTTCTTGAACCCAGTTGAGAAAAGATTAAATCTTTTTATTTAGATTTAATGAAGGGTACCAATTAAATAATATTTAATTGGAATTGAATTGATATTGATTTTTGGGTTTATCGTGGACAGTGTTTTAAATAACACTCGTTCTTTAACCCGATAATTAATGAATGTGATTTTGGGTTTATCGTGACATTGGAGATTTCGGAATTGTCAATGTGGAATTCGAACGAAATATATATATTTTATTGTTATGATGACTGATGTATGTTTGAAAATTGGACACTGAACACTAAGCGTTGTTTACCGTAACGCTTGCGCATAGTTTATAGTTGTTGGATGTGGCCATGTTGATGAATGAACTCATGTTTATATGTGAGAACATAAAACAGTTGTTTTTAGGATTTATTTTAAAGTTGGGACATTCACCGGACCACGCCGCTATCGCGCAACGGGCTTTTGCTCCATGTGAACACCCGTGCATATAAATACGAAATGATATTTTTAAAATGAAGCTATCATAAGCTCGTCCCACATCACACAATGCAAGCGCACACCAGATGGGCGAGGTTTATCTTATGATAACCAAACATGCTTTCATACGGAAAATCCTCTTTTCAAATTTTTATATATAGTGTGGAACAAAACCATTTCGCAATTAGTAATTAAAGTCAAAATGTCCCTTTTAAATAATTTCAAACTTGGTTAATTTATTTCAAGTTCGCAATCTCCAATCTCCAATGTAACAAGGGGGTTACATCATATGGTTACAAAATATAGCTAACGGCCCACATATTACTGTAGTTATAAAATAAATCGGCAATCAGTCCGCACATTACTTTCATCCATAAATGGTCCTTACACGGCATTTACCATATTTCATTATTTATAATGATTTGAACATTGGAAAGATTGTGAACCTATGGGGTATAAATAGCTATTCTATAACAGTTTAGCATTTCCTTGATATGATTTAGTTTGAAATTTATAAACCGGTATAATCCATAGCTTGTTTTGTGAATACGCTTATTACTTGGAAAGACCGGGATCGGATTTTAAGTCCGAAAACCATTCCAAGTAATAATACGACGCATGAAGCAGAAGCAAGACTTGGAGTCGACAAATGAAGACCGTGGTTCTTCACATCGAACGGACTGATTGCCGATTGGTTTCTTTACTGATAGCTACAGTAGAGAGATGCCCCTATTTCCGGAGTGGCAGGAAGTCTGAACGTATGGGGAGAACTTTCGGATTTCGTTCTGTTCAGACCCAAGACGGACGTGTATGGATGGTGTGTCCGACATTGAAATTGACCGCATAGCACTGATCTCCGTTAATATATATCGGATTTGTGGTAAATATTTTATCCTCATCTCTAAGTCATATGAACTTAGAGGGTATGCATTGATTGAAATCGGTGATACGTCGTGAATTGTCAATGTGGCATACCCAAGTTATGAACGAGCTAGTGATGATCAAGGCATTGCTTTTCTAGGCATGCTTTGTGTATGACGTGACATCGACAAACTTCACACTCCGGATGATGAGAAACTGGCAGTTAGGTTGTGTGTATATATATATATATATATATATATATATATATATATATATATATATGTGAATTGATGATGACCGCTGCAGCAGTGGGAAACCACTTATGAATGATGGAATAGGGTATGTTTGGGGGGCCGTGTCTGGTCGAAAACCGTTGATCTGCCTCGCGATTTGTATTGGTGTCCGCGTCTGGATGAAAAACCCGTGATTACATTTCGTTTGTATTCCGATTTTATATTTGAAATGCGTCTAATCTGATGTAGCAAAGGATTTAATTTCGTAGAGAAATAAGCAAGTTTGTTCTTTTGCATCAAATTTAATTAGACATTTAATAAAATAATTACAAACTGAAATATTGTCCGAGTTCAGGCGAATTTTATCTAAAAATACTAGATGGCATTCTGAGTAAAACGCTATTTTTGTTTTTTGGAAATTCGATCATCTGTGATTCTAAATCTTTAAATTCAAGTCAAAACACGCGAAAAAAAAACGAACGAACAATTGTATGTGAATACAGACCATATTAGCTTTATGTTCTACCGTTTGATGATTATAAATGGACATAGAGAAATTCATATTCTTACTTAAGTAAAATCCAAATTAATGTGAAAAAAAAAAAGGGAAACCAATTCAACTTTATTTGCAATGAAGATAGTTTAACATGTGTCAATTTATTCCTGAATTGGGTACACGTGCTATTGCTTTTCTCAGCTTTCACTCTTCGCCCTTGTTCAAAAGCTCGGTAGAGTTTAGGTAACATCTGTCCTCTTCTCACTAAAACGGTCCACGTTCTTTTTTTCTCTGTTTCCACGTGTCTACCTGCTTTTGTCTTCTGTCCGGAACTATACGACTTGGATTCAAGTAAAGGAATTAAAATGGGAAAAAGACAAGCCTTAGAATGTGCGTTAACAGGAGGCCATAAATCAAAGCAAACAAAGAGCAAACTTTTCCTTCCAGCAAAAAAAAAAAGGTTTTCCACTTTCACAAACAACTTTCCCCATTATTTGGTTAAGAAGACAGTCTAAAAATATACTGTAACTCACGTATGCCAATAGATTTTGGTTTAATTAGAATATGATTTTAAATTAAAAATCATATTAAAAGGTGATTAATTGAAATTCCTTCGATTTGAATGGTTCGAAATAGTGGGCCTTTACAGTTGGTTTCTAGGTTTAAAAAAAAAACCTAAGTGCTATGTCACCATTATCTGGTTAGATATAAACATTAAAATTTAGCCAAAATCCACTTGAATAAAACATACCCCCAAAACCAAATCGGCCCAAAGCCCGATTCCTTTGCATGCACAAAAACAGGCCCAAACTTCCTTCTTCCTACCTGCGTCCTCTTTTGCTCCTTCTGTAACCCGTATGACCGTGAACCCCATGTAAGTGCATACCCAAAACTCCACTAACTTCAAATCCGAGGCCACCCACACACTCGCCCTTCGTCTCCTCACTCTCACCTCGATCACCAATTTCCATAAATAACCCCATGCGGAAAACAGCAACCCAACCAAACTTGCGTCTTGTCAAACTATAAACCCAACTCTGTACTTCACGTCATCATGCATGTGTATAGTTTCTTTTTTTTTTCCTTTTTTTTTTCTTCTGGAAAGAAGAGAGGCTGACACGATTTTTTTTTTTGAGGGGAACAACAGACAAAACGGAAGTGTAGCGGTTCAAGGGAAGAGTGGATGTCGATTTTCTTGAGTGGGAAAGGGACACGAGCTGGCACATGGTGATGGAGGGTAGCATGCATGGCGGTGGAGTTGCAGGTAGGGAGCGGTGGAGGTCAGATCCTGTTTTGATGGAGTTAACAGTGCAAAAGTGGGTCCGCGGTGGTAGGCGAGTGGCGGAGACAAGCAGGGTAGGCGGAACTGTTCTGGTAGGGGACAGCAGCGTTTAAGTGGGGAGAAGAGGTGATGGCTTTCTTTTGGGGCAAAAAAAAAAAAAAAAAATTGGGAAGGCCGAACAAATTGATGTTGAGCGAGGATGTGTGACAAACGGTGAAGGGGAGCAACTATTGAATGATGAAGTTGGTGATCAGGTGGCGGATGAAGTGGTTGGCGTGGAATTGTAAACAAGGCGGAAGTTTTATATTTATTTTCTTTTACTTTGAAG
Organism: Allium sativum; assembly: GCA_030737875.1. Classification (NCBI taxonomy): domain Eukaryota; kingdom Viridiplantae; phylum Streptophyta; class Magnoliopsida; order Asparagales; family Amaryllidaceae; genus Allium; species Allium sativum. Next base: position 856,186,090 of record CM060920.1, on the reverse strand, counting down.
TTTTACACTCGAGAAAATTATTTCGACCAAAGCCTAATATCACCGAAAAGAAACTGCTTTTGGAAGAAGGGACAGTAAAAAACAACGTGGAGACCGTCCAGGAAGAGCATTACAAATGTTTGCCTACAAAATGCACATACTACACGTGTCCTGCTTGGGAAATATTCAAACCAAATCCCGCTGTTTCGAGAATGGTATCTACTTTAATTATTATTTTTTTAAAGCATTGTATATCCCCAACTCAGACCCCATATGCACGGCTACTATTCTTGCTTTTAATATCTCGAATGTACATATTCCGTTCCTTGCACATAAAGAGAAAGTGCCTTGCATGGGTTATTCCCATGTCATTTTGATAATGTTTACACCGTTAGTCCCATTTACATATTCTTTTGTTTATTCTCTTATTATTTCAAAATAAAATTATAATGGTGAACAACAACGTACACTGATCACAAAAATAAAAATAAAACTGACCGGTTTATTGATTCTGTAAAGTGCCAAAAGGGACCATGGTTGCCCAAAAAATACGTTATAAAAATATATGCATATTCTTCAAAATAAAAATTACAGTAAAATTTTATAAAATATTTTAAGGCGACGCGAACTGAAAACTGAACAAAAATTTTAAATGAATATTTAATTAAAATTAAATTATAGATTCTGATCGATTCGAGCAACTGAACCACAGCTTTTTTTGATAACAACTTATTTTGATAATTCGATTAACAACGAAACATTTTCTCCAAACAACATTGTTGTAACAATTTCACAGAAAAATTTAATTTTCCATCATTTAAATATTATTATAGCCTTAAAATATGATTCCAATTTTTATTTAAAATTCATCTTAAATTCAAATTTGATTTTCAAAAATCTTAGATCATTACATTCTCCCCCACTTAAGGCTTTTCGTCCTCGAAAAGGAGAGTTCATAAAATTATATATTAGTAAAATAAACCTTACCTATAATTTCAATTTTGGAATCTCAAGATGATCTCTCGGATTTAGAATCCCTTTTTCATTTCATTGAAACACTACATATATATAGAGAAACATACTTTACCTCGGGACTTCCAAAACCAAAATTTGCTTTCATAATTTCAAATACACTATAATGAAATTTATATGTTATTCATTCGAGAAGTTCATCCTCATGACAGGGCAACTGAGTATCACCTATCGCACGAAACCCAAATCTTTCATCATAACCCAGTTTTAGTCGTAGTTACTCGAACAAACCAAATCATTTCATACCACTAAGTTGTAAATCATTTCATAATTATAATTTACAAATATCTATTTTTTTCTAAACATTTCAAAGTATCGGGATTCTAGTCGTAGAAATTTCTTTTATTTCTAAGTCATATATTAGTTGTCATATTTCTATAATCGAATAAACCTTTCCTTTTTAATCGACTTGATATCAAAAGATTTGATTTTTCTCTCTTTCTCAAATGTTGAAGCTTATTAGGGAAAATTTTATTTACTCAACTAGTCGGAATCTCATTTTTATTTAAAATAACATCACGCTTCCGCTACGCCACTCTGATTCGGCATAATTCAAACTAGTATTGTTTCTAGTATTTATTCAAGCATTCGAGTTAAATTTCAAAATCAACTAATAATTATAAATCCAAATTTCTTGCATCAGTTAGGCCCTCTATTTCAAACGCCTTCAATTACAATGCAATGTTTACTTATTGAAATTTCATCAACATATCTTTAGAACAGATCACTATTTCTAGTTTGAATTTAACTTTGGCTTTATTCGACAAATCAAATTTCATGCTCGAATCGAGTTATAGATAAAAGTTCAATATCAGAATAAGGGTTCGAATCAAATCACTTGACTAAGTTCATAGGACAAAGGTATGAATGATACTCTTCAAGAACAATTGGTACGAAAAAGAAACCAGCGTTGGTCAAGATAGATAAATCGAGTGCACCTAACGATACGACTAAGGACGATTCAATTTTTGGTAAAATCTTACTTTAATATTTATTTTTGCGTCTTAAGCAATTGCTTGTTAAGAAATTTCCAGTTGACTTCCTTATATCGTCTCAATAGGGAAGAGTATTTTCTCTCCCACTTAAGACGTTAGTTATATTCTAAAATCGATTTTTACACAAATTCCTACTTAAGCTAAAATTACCTTTAAACTTTTCTTAAGGGTTTGCTTTGCTAGGATTATACTTCCAAGCAAATTAATTCAACTTGTAATTTATCGTTCACCATTCCTGTTAGGTATAGGTAAAATTCTATTGTTTGACACTCATTGAGGAATATGATATCTTCTCTGATTACAACCTATTAAATTACAAAATTCATATTCAAATGTTAGTTGTACCTTGATCCATTATTCTTGTAAATATGAGATATGGTAAATTATCCTCCTTACGTGCATTTTCAACAATACATTACCCAATTCTTAAGTGAGATTTCACTATTAAGATATATCTTTTAGTTTTCCAAGCACTTATTGTCTATCACACTCAAGGTTTTAAGGGTTCAAAGTTCTTGAAGTATTTTAGGCTAATCTCAGTTTCCCTTTCAAACTTCTAGTTTTAAAATCCTAGATTAATTCACCAAACCCTTTTATTAAGGTTGGTTCATTAAAACACTTAGTCTGATGATTTTAAGTATTTCTCGATGTTTAAACTGGAATTATATAGTCACCACACTTTTGAAACTTGGAAATGAATGTCGATGGTGCTGTAGTCATCAACAGAATCATCCCCGAGCGACTAGAGTGTGATTCTATATCTATCTAGTATATACTAGACTTCGTATATACGTTGATCAGACGTATAATCAAAATCCTTACATACTTGATAGTCCAATCGTGACGTCGAATAAAACACTCGCAATCCTTATTTCCAATTATATTTCAAAATAATTTATTTGTTCAAAAATACTTTTTATGGATTTCAAAATACGCTCTCTCGATATAATATTCTAAAATCTCATTCTAGGGCATTTCTAACCCTATCTCTAATGAGATATTATAAATCTAATGAGTTCTGTCATTTGTTCAAACTTTCTGCCACTCCGATAATAGGGGCATCTCACTACTGTAGCTATTCAGTAAAGAAACCGATCAGCAGGCAATCCGTTCGATTTTGAAGAACCACGGTCTTCATTCATCAATTCCAAGTCTTGAATTGTTGAAGAAATATGGAATTTTAAAAGAAGTTAATGCCATGTATGAAGTTTAAATGGTTGGAATGTAAGTTTGAATTTGCGTAAGACCAATTTATGATAATATAAGTTGATTTTTCTACCTTCCAGTGTGAGGGATTTAAATGATTACGGATCAGTGCTGTATGAATTGAATTTTATTCATTAGAGATAGGGTTGTTTAAGTCCTTACGATGTGCTAATTTGATTTAATTACTGTTCTAGGATGACAGAGAGGATGGCATCTAGGCTTGGGTTTGGAAACCTAGTTTCCTGCTCTCCCTGGCCATTCCTAACTGGTCCGAAGGACGAAACGATTAATTCAAACAAAATTTGAATTTGGATTGAAGTCATTTTTAAACCTAGAAACCAATTAGGATTTCAATTAATAAATGTCGTGTAAGGACCATTTATGAAATTTAAATTTAAATTTAACATTTAAAATTAAAATGGAGTTTGGGCTCTCAATATTTAAATAAGTCCAAATTTAAAGTTTGTTTTGGGTACTTAACTTTGGTTCCATTATTAGTTTATGACTGATTGTGAACTTGAAATAAATTAACCAAGTTTGAAATTATTTAAAAGGGGCATTTTGACTTTTTTTACTAATTGGTTTACATGAACATTCGCTTTGAAATTCGATTGGAAGAATGTTTTGAGTCATATAACTTAACGCGGATTTATCAAAACAAATGGTACAACTATTTCAAACGACCACTTGTAAGATCAAACAATTATACAAGTTGCAACATTATGTTAAGTTTCATATGAGTCGAAATATGGTTTTAATTGGAGTTGTGAACTTTATCTGTAAAAGATTTGACAAACCTTTTACCGTTATCATATAAATATACAATGATATATTATATTGATAATTTTATTAAGTATAAATTTATAAAAAAAATAAAATAAAAGTCGTTATATATTAATATAACAAAGATCGTTATTAATAAAATTTTCAATATATAAATTAGCAGAAAATCATCAACTGCTAATCAGAACGGATCGAGGACAGTACGAGCAATGGTAGACGTATTCGTTGATCTGTTCGCTCTGGTAAAGAAGATTTTTGAAGCTCGACTGGTGAGAACTTCTAATTTAAATTTATTTATTTAAATTAGTTAATTATAATTAGCTGAGTTAATTATAACTTGTTGATGATGATTGTGTGATGGATGTTGATGTTTGAATGGTTGTTCATGAATTAGATAATACACTGAACACTAGTAAGCGTTATTGTCTGTAACGCTTGTGCACAGTCAAATGTTTTGTTGAGATGAATGAATTCATATCCATCTGATCGTATGGTTCATTTGGATAGATATAATTGCATTGTATGTATCACACACACCGTGGTTGTGGAATATATGGGTGATCAATTTAGAATCTCCTTTCAAATATACGATTTTTATTTAATTATTAAATAATATTTAAATTTTTGGTTTTAAATTAAAAATCAACTTTCTAAATAGTGAATTAGGATTTGGAAAATGATTTGAATTATGTATTGATTTTTGTATAACGATCTTTATATCTATTTTGAAACTGGTTTTGGTAAAAATATTTTTCAATTTAAATTCTAGATGAGATTTTAAAATTTGAATATGGTTTTATATATCAACGATGTCTCTTTGTATTAGTAATATAATATACACCAGAACGTTCTAGGATGACAGAGAGGACGTTGTCTAGGCTTGGGTTTGGAAATCAGTTTCCTGCTCTCCCTGGCTATCCCTAACTGGTTCGACAACGGGATGGTAAATTTGGAATCTAATTTGAAATATAATTTGATACTGTTTCCAAATGATTTGGAAATATAATTTAAATTTGAAAAGGATTTGAATAATTTAATGTTGTATTAACTTGTAATGACGATATCTTAGTCATATGAAATCGGAATCACAAACCGTAAGTTGCGTTGGGATCGTATGGACGGGAGCAACACAATGAGACTGACTGGGAGTGAATCCGAGCTCGTTACAATTTATGGTGAAATAAATTGTCCGTCTAAATCAAAGACAGTTAATCGTTTTTAACGATAACAGTCCAAAGTGAGTAAATCTCACTAACTCTGAACAGTTTATAATTTCATGTTGTATTTTTAGAACTGTTAAAAATTGTCTGTTTGACTGTGTGTTGACTGTTGATTGAACTGCTAGTCTGGTCGGCTAGTTCTGTACGTGTCCTCTCCCTTTCTCTCTTACTTTTGTTGTCCCTCCTCTTTCCTTTTATATCCCTTTAGAAAATCGTTTTCCCCAAGCTCTGATACCACATTGTAATGACCTGGCTTTTTGACCGGTTTTCGCTGGTAATTAAACCAACTCAAACCGTTCAAAAGGACAGATTGTTATCGCTTATGAAGTTGAAATACAAATCATCACAGAATCACAGACACAGAATATCTCACAGCGGAAGAAAAATTTATACAATGTTACAAAATCCTTTAAATTTACATAATATCAGAGTACATGATAAATATAGAAACAACGGAAGACTGAGAACCTTACTAAAATATGAATAACTGACTGAAGTGGGAATAACTGAAATGGGTGATAACAAGTGGATGACCGGATCTTCAATGAATCTCAGGCTCTAACAAGTATTTCTCTGAGCTGAAATACTCGGTCTGACCCGGGCATTTTGCAAGAAATAGAACAAACAAAATACACGAGTCAGGACTAACAGTCTTATATAATTGAATTAACTCAAATGAAGTGTTCACTGAAATGTACAGTAACTTAAAGGATGTTTGGGATTCTCATCCTCTAAGGATCCGTTGAACTAATATCTATATAATAATACGCTATTATTGTAATGTTTATTCAGTAAAGTAAAATATTGAAAATAGCATAAGCGGGATTACATTTTTACCCTTACACTGTTTATAATACCGTAGTCTATACAGTACCGTAAACCCACCGTAACATGATGGCATCAGAGGGCACTCCATAGGTACGATACAAATCAAAATCGTAAAGGGCTCGCTAAGGATAATATGACAAGGCACTCGAGGCAATACCCAGGGTAGGATTCTACCAATTGCACTCCCGGACCGGTGGTAACGCATAGCAGCCACAACCGCCCACCTCGGAACACACTCCCATAATCAAAAAGGGCGCCCAAATCATCAAAATAGTCATAGAAATGGTATCGAAGAAGTGCGTCTGATCAAAGGTGCTACCTCAATTAGTCACGGTATAGCTCCTGTTTTAGTCATTTCAATTATGACCCGAAGGTCAAGGCCATTTCGTCATCGTCCTCCTTCTTCGATCCAGTGATCTCCTCCAAGCCGTCTTGCTTCGTTCTGAAATCCACCACGAATATAGTTGTTAAAGTGGTATCGGCACTGACAGAGAGTATGCCACTTACCGACTCCGGTCTCTTTAACAACCGAGCGCTTACATTTTTCACACCGTGGCCATTAGATTTGAAATCATATTTCAAGTATCGCCAATCGATTTATTTCATGTATTGTCCCAAAATCAATTACTCAAATCATTGGTTTGATTCAAATTTATAAAACCAATATTCACCATTCTTTTGTCAACCCTTTTGTTTTAAGTGTCCACTTCCATGAAATATCGTTATTGCTAGAAATCCTTTATTCACCCTTTTAAGTCACTAGATTGGATTGGACATAAGTTTTATTCAATTTATAAAATATTTTTAGAAAAGTAAAGTTTGAAAATAGTATACGTATATTGAAAGTAATGTATAAACATATATATATATATAGTTGGAAAAGTATATGTATATTAAATTGAAAGTATTGTATAAACATATATATAGTTGGAAAGTATTATAAAATTCGTATAGTTATAGTAATCAAACCATTTATAGAAAATATTTATAAAATTAAGAAATGAGAAAGGAAAAATATATATATATACTTCTATGAAATTGAAATTCTATTCAAATAATATTGATCCAATCCAAATCCAAATCCATGTCTAAAAATTTCTTTTCCCATCAAAATTTCACATTTAAAACAATTTCCCATTTATTTGGTTCAATTTCAATGCTTCATGGTTAAAACGATTTCAACCAATGTCTACTTTGGGTGTGACACATCCATTAATATAATAATTTCCCAAATCACTTCTAGCGTTGGCTATAAATCAAATTGGGATTTATTAAACTCTAGCTTGCTAACAACTCGTATTCACCATGATTTAAATAGCATGTTCCCTTTTTCATTTGAACTTAACACTTTTTATTTCACAAACCCTTCTTATATTTACATGGCGAAAATTTATTAACCAATCATATATCAAAATAATTTTGGGAAAAATTCATCAAATCTTTGTAAATCCCTCACACTAAATCATTTAAATTCAAGAACAGTCACATTATTAAATTATATGAACAAAGTTTTAAAGAATTTATTCAAATAAATTAAAGTTAGTGTTATCTTGCAAGAATCACTTTAAACTTATTTTAATACAAATTGGATTTCATAAAGTTTCAAGTAAATATTTAAACGAAATCATCTTTAAACTTCTTTATGCTATATAAGGATTCATTAAAATTTCTACTTGTAAAATGGATAAAATATTTTAAAATGCTTTATTTTATTGACCACGGTGTTAGTATAAAATTTTCTATCCTATGGTCAAGTGATACGGATATTTATCATTTCAATCCGTTGTTTAAAATATTCGAATCTCGGGTATATATCATTTCAACCCGCATCCCAAATTGATTCGAATACACGAAGGTTCAGGTATATATCATTTCAACCTGTAATGTTTCTAATCTAAGGGGGAACTTGCATGATGAGAAAAATAAACATAACATGTCAAACATACATCCATATCGTGTCATATGATATAATGGTGTGTGTCGCACGTGCACAATCACGAAGCAAACAATTCTAGAGCAACTAACATTTCATTCAACATTTCAAATCTTTAATTCACTTAATAAAAATATTAGTCTGTGAGTGAGTAGAAACTCACCTTTCGCAGCTTGAAGATGTGTGCAAACATTGACATGGAAAACTGAGGATGAGACGTGATAACCAAACAACGAACATACATCCAATAGGTTTGTATACACATACACATGTGTATATATGTACACAAATAAAATATTGGAAATGCATGGACGTCGTTCCGAGACTTGACCGTTGTTGGACATGATAAGCGAGCTCAAACGCTCTAAACTATAATTAACCAAAGTAGCGATCAACAACGATTTAAAATTGATGTTTTAAGCAACATGCAACGAATATATATGATAATCGAAGTAAAACTCACCCAAGGATCGAATGACCAGAAACCGAACACTATAAAACACTCGAAACTGATTCAACTTGAAGCTCAAAAACAGTGAGCTCCAACCGACCCGATGGCCTTCTCACAGGCATTTCTTCAACCACCTGCAGCGCGCTTTGAACTTTCCCTTCGACCAAAGGACATTGGAACATGAACAAAATGTGCTGAACCATTCACGCACATATTTTCTTCTCAAATTGGACACTAAACAATGCATGTATGCTGCTCATAATAGATACATGCACCCGTTCAATCTCCTACAAGTTGCATGCGCATGCAACTTGTATTCCATTTCTATATGTTGCTATACTCAATACTTTCCCTTCCCACAAGGAGCAGCTAGGTGACAGCGGAGGTTCAGACGAACTCGACTGCGCTAGGCGTTCAAGTGGCTGTTGGTGATGCTAATATCAGTGCTGTCGGGGGCGGCGAGTGGTCCGCTGCTGCCCCTTGCTTCTTCTGTCTTCTCTCCTCTTCATTCATTTTTCATATTTATTTTCGTTTTTTTTTTCTCTGTTTCCACGTGTCTACCTGCTTTTGTCTTCTGTCTGGAACTATACGACTTGGATTCAAGTGAAGGAATTAAAAAGGGAAAAAGACAAGCCTTAGAATGTGCGTTAACAGGAGGCCATAAATCAAAGCAAACAAAGAGCAAACTTTTCCTTCCAGCAAAAAAAAAAGGTTTTCCACTTTCACAAACAACTTTCCTCCCACTCTTCCTCACACGCAACCTCCTCCTCACACGTAATCTTCCTCACCAAACACACCTCCTCCAGCAGCCGTGACCTCCGACGCCCGCCTCATCGCTCTTTCACTCTTTCCTTCATGCATGCGCAGGATGGTTGAAGTTTAGCGCTGGTTGCTTAATTGGTACGGATGATAGGGGGTTCTCGCTTCGCGTTTGGTGGCGAACGGGAGACTCTTACCCCTACATCTCCCGACAATGTGGGTTGGTCGAGTCGAGAGGCTGGCCGTAAAAGCATTTTTGAGGTATCTCTGTAGTGCCACGCTGGGAGGTTCGCCCAGTGGTTGATGATTGAAAAGCCTAGACCCATTACAATTATTACATCAGAGTTATACAGAATACCAGAGTTACAATAATAACAGCGGAAGGAAAAGGAAAACTCTTAACAGAAGAAAACAATACGATGTAGCTACTACACTATATCACAACTTAAAATATCAAAACATTATTTAAAAAATATATGCCACTCAAAATTTATATTATCAAAATTTGAAATATTTCACAAATAAATTTGTCAAAATAGTATTACATATATAAAACATTATATGACGTCAAAATATAACATTACTTAAAATATATGTTTCAACACAATTTAAAAAAAAAATCTCACTTCTACAAATCTATAAATGGAAATAATTATAAGTTATAAATTCCCTAACAACATTTTAAGTGGTAAATTCTACATTCCCAAATTTCATATGTTATAAATAACATTAAATTGCCATGTTAAATAAGGTTACATATCTTGAATAAATCCTTATAAATGAAGATCTAATGTTGTTGTACCATAACAAATTTACATTCCTATATAAATGCTACTATATGATATAAGTTTAGATAATACAAACAAGACTTCATAAATCAAGGTATAACTAACATTTGAATATGAATTTTGTAATTTAATAGGTTGTAATCAAAGAAGATATCATATTCCTCAATGAGTGTCAAACAATAGAATTTAACCTATACCTAACAGGAATGGTGAACGATAAATTACAAGTTGAATTAATTTGCTTGGAAGTCTAATCCTAGCAAAGCAAACCCCTTAAGGAATTTAAAGGTAATTTGACTTAAGCAAGAAATTGTTTAAAGGAGGATTATCTAGTTACATGCATATCCATTCACACATTCACATCTATATTCAAACGATCATCACATCACATTTTAATCACTACTAATTAAAATAAATGATTAAATAAATTGTTCTCACCGACTTAGCTCCGAAATCTCCAATGTCCGAGTTGTTTAAAGAGTGCCAGCGGACCACATTATAGCTACCCAAATATTTCTCTACCTTCCAGTCCAATTCTATTAGCAGTTGTAGATTTCTCTGCTAATTAAATATTGGGATTAAATTAATAATGATGTCCGTTATAAATAAGGACTTTTTTTTTTAATTTATCATAATTTTATACTTAATCAAGGTTGTCAATGCTCTATATTAATGAGTTTTATTTGTTTATACAATTCTAGTGTCACTAATGATGACTTGACCAGATTACAATCGAGTCGGATATAAACATTAAAATTTAGCCAAAATCCACTTGAATAAAACATACCCCCAAAAACAAATCGGCCCAAAGCCCGATTCCTTTGCACGCACAAAACCCGGCCCAAACTTCCTTCTTCCTACCTGCATCCTCTGTTGCTCCTTCTGTAACCCGTATGACCGTGAACCGTTCTGCTTGAACTAAATTGGTAACAACCATAACTTCATATTCCGCAATTATATATATTATATATATATATATATATAATATAATGGCCTGAATAGAACGCGCCGCGCCGCGGCAGTTCGTGAATTTCGACCATTTATTTCAAACAGACATTACGGGAGATCCGACCGTCGGATCCTCCTAAAACCAGAACCGTTGGGTTCGTATCGAAAAGAGATTTCTAACGAATACTAGAAATTCAAAATCTAACGGTTGGATTTGGAGATACGTCCAAATCAAATTTGAAGAAGGTCGCTATAAGTGCAGTTCGATGGCCATTGTTGAAAATCGACTGTACGGGCCTTGATAAAATTATTAAAAATAGTAATAATTTGTGTAAAATCATAAGAAATGATTTGGGAAAAATTGGGATGAAAAACTCCATATTTGAAAAGATAAAAATAGATTTCTATCGAAATGAACTAGTTTGAACTAAATTTAAAACCCAATTATTTTTAAATAAATAAATTAGATTTAAAAAGGGGTTTTAAATAATCGGAATTCCTAAAATATTTGATCTGAATTGAATTAGAATTGATTTGTGGGTTTATTGTGAACGGGGGATACTTTGAGAACAACACACAAATGAACGCAGACAGAAGAACATTTCATTGTTTATTACAACAATTCATCAGAATACAAGAATATACAGAGTATAAATGAATAAATTACATTCGATAAATATCAGAGATTACAATAAATTACATAGCAGCGGAAAAGCAATATAAAACACAGCTGAAAATAATGCACGGATACATAGCTTTCCGAACATCGTTCCAGCTGTAAATCAGGATCCTGTGAATATAAATCTGCAAAACCGAAACTACTAGCTTGGGGTTTCGAAGGGGGAGGCAGCGGTTGCTGGCGCGATGGGGGGGGCTCAATGTCGCAGGCGAAGGGGGGGTTTGGGTGGCTCGCGGCACCGCTGGAAAGGTGGGGGGGTCTCGAGCGAGGTGGTGGCGGTTTAAGGGGAGGGCGGCGGCGTGACAGTGTTCCTCCCCCCTTTCCGTCGTCTCCCTCTTTTTTATGAAAATCGATTTTGAAATAAAGAGGGAGGGGGGCCAGAAGGTAAAGGGAGAGATTTAATTTTTTTAATTAATTTAATTATTTTATTTTTCAAAAAGTTGACTTTCACATACGACCTCTAAACGAGGCCCACCGCCTGTCGTCCATAGCGTTTTACCCCCATTCCGAACACAATGGGATATGTATCGCAAGCTATTTCGGTCGTTACGATCAGTTTCCGTTAATTTTACATTTAAATCACTATATTGAATTTTAAACGTACATTTCAATTTACCGGGGTCACATACTAACTCTATAAATTGCAGAAAAATATTTTCTAGCTTCGTATTGACGATACGGTCCTAACAAAACTAGTTTCGACGAATTCTGAGACCGTTGGAAAAATGGCAAATTTCCAGTCGATTAAAATCAACTAAAACTGGTCAAACGCGTTTTCCTTTGCCACGTTCACACATTGATTCGAAAAATTATAAAATTTGGAATCTAGCAATAATTTAACATCACGGACCCAACAAAACTGGTTTCGTCGAAATCCGAAGTCATTTGCAAAATGTCTATTTGTAAGGGCCTGAATTCCATAGCGACTATTCAGAATTTTCAACTGGACGTATCTTTTGATTCCCGCTATGAAATCTTGATTTTTCGGATTCGTTGGAAAGATATTCTCAAATAGATCCTATTATTTTTGGTTTCACTAAAATCCGGATTGTTTTGCACCCGGTACATTCAATTGAAGTTTGAAATCGAATTATCGAACTACCGCGCCATTTTCAATTCTATTTATAATTATATATAATTATTTATATTCTAACGATGACGTATATAATATATACGTTCGAATTATATTCAAAATAAATTTCTCGTCGATATTATTTAAAATAATTCATTTTAAATATTCAGAATTCGCTAAAATTGCCAAAATAAAAATTTTAAACTGGCCCAGATTTTCCGGGTTATTACAATCTCCCCCACTTAAAACTTTTCGTCCCCGAAAAGGAACAAAGTCGAAAGTGGTTTGATTAATAAGCTCTACGTTCGATCTGGCTTCCATTCTCCAACTTTTCAGTTTTTGAGAATTTTCAAATTTTCAAAAATTTGGCTAACACCCTAAATTTTTGAAAAATTTCGCCATTACCTCCCCTGCACCGGGAGCATCGGGGAATTTCAAATAGCTTCCCCGGTCCTTCTAATCTCAAAAAGAAAAAGCCAAGCGGCTAGCCAATAGGCTCATAAAATCATCATCACCCAAACAAAACAGTAAATTATAGTAAACATGTACCTATTTGTCGGGCAAACAAATTTTATTCTCTGCTCTAGCCTCCTTGCTATGACCTGTTCAATGGATATACATGTATATGCAAGCAAATGCGACTAATTTTCAATACAATTCAATATTTGGTTCAATTAGGCATATGGTTCAAAATTAGCAAACAAATAAACAAACAACACAAACATCAATCAATTAGTGGATTAACGTTTCAAATTCATAATTTTGATACATATACAGAAAATCATGTTTTTGATGCCAATTCACAACAATGTGTTCTAGCTATATTAGTTTTGGTTCTCACACCAGTCTAATGGAAATATATAGAAAATCCCACCTTCGTCACTCGAAAATAAATACTGGTAACGCTGCAGCATTATCAGAATCATTCCCGGGCAACTAGAATGTGATCCAATATCTATCTAGTATATTAAAACTTCGACTATACGTTCATGACGCGTATACGCGAAATCTATATATACTCGATTGTCCATGTTTGAAATAAATAAATATTCAAATACGTATTAAACGATTTAAATTTTCAAAACAAAATTGTTTTCATTTGAAAAATATACTCTTCACACTCGTTCTAGGATACTACTGATCCTATCTCTAACGAGTCATTCTAATTGGATTTTTCTAATCCAATATCTGATGAATTCTTTCGTATGGTTCTAATGTGTCTTGTTCTCGAGCTCTGTAAACCAAAGCTCTGATAAAATATTCATTTACAAACCGGACGGTTTGTTTATGTACACCTATTTGAAGGACATTGATTGGGACGATAAATTTTACACATCGCCCAACTGCACAAATAAAATCTGTGTTTGATTGTTTGAAACCCCACACGGGTGTTGGGATGAAATTTGAAGTTCACTCATCCTGATGGATTAAATATGTCGATCGGTCGATTGACAGGCTGTTATAAGCGTCAGATATCTATATTTGATGCTTATACAGTGTAGTGCACTTTGGTTGATGGTTGATTATTTTTCAATGCTATTATATACGTGTGATGTATGAAAATCCATATAATTGACATTATATGGTGATTGATTGGGCCTCATTCCAATCGGGAAAATAAAGAAGATTCATGTGTTGAATATAAAAATAGTCATGTGTTGACGATGTTCATGTGTTAAGTAAAATATTTTAAATAAAAATTACATCTTTATCATATTTACAATTAGAATCTACTTTACGGTGGAGTCTAATTAAAATCAAACGATAGATACCATAGTTTTATAAAATATTTTACATAACAAAAATTGTGATGTGTTGACAGTACTCATGTGTTGAGATTAGTCAGGTGTTGGAAGAAATATAGATTCATGTGTTGAATGGAATAAATATTCATTTGTTGAATAGAATAACGGATTTATTGAAATATATAAAGCCGTGTTGATTAGAGTTGCGCTATTTTGACGTGAACGATATTTATATCGATTATATTCGTTTTTATAATGAATATAGAAAAGAAGTGATTTCAAAATATAACATTTTGAAAATATTATCATTTATATAGTAATGATATGAAATATTCAATTTTGATTAGAAATTGAATATAGAGTTGAAATGGTTTTGAAAACGAATTTAAAACGATTTATAAAATACATTTTAAAAAGGAAATCGATGAAATATATATAATATATATATATTATATATATAATGGCCTGAATAGAACGCGCCGCGCCGCGGCAGTTCATGAATTTCGACCATTGACTTCGAATTGACGTTGCGGGAGATCCGAACGTCGGATTCTCCTAAAACCGGAACCATTGGGTTCGTATCGAAAAGAGCTTTCCAATGAATATTAGAAATTTGAAATCTAATTCCAACTATATATATATATGTTTATACATTACTTTCAATATACGTATACTATTTTCAAACTTTACTTTTCTAAACATATTTTATAAATTGAATAAAACTTATGTCCAATCCAATCTAGTGACTTAAAAGGGTGAATAAAGGATTTCTAGCAATAACGATATTTCATGGAAGTGGACACTTAAAACAAAAGGGTTGACAAAAGAATGGTGAATATTGGTTTTATAAATTTGAATCGAACCAATGATTTGAGTAATTGATTTTGGGACAATACATGAAATAAATCGATTGGCGATACTTGAAATATGATTTCAAATCTAATGGCCACGGTGTGAAAAATGTAAGCGCTCGGTTGTTAAAGAGACCGGAGTCGGTAAGTGGCATACTCTGTGTCAGTGTCGATACCACTTTAACAACTGTATTTGTGGTGGATTTCAGAACGAAGCAAGACGGCTTGGAGGAGATCACTGGATCGAAGAAGGAGGACGATGACGAAATGGCCTTGACCTTCGGGTCATAATTGAAATGACTAAAATAAGGAGCAGCTACATGCAACATGCAGCTTGAAACCAACGTATCCCTTTTTTTTTCTAGTGTATGCGCAAGCCTTCCTACAGCAAAAAGTCCAACCCAAATGCTATAGTTAGCATAACATGCAAGATAAACCATGGTATTTATACCAACAGCGGGGTGTTGAAATGGAGAAGCAAGATGATGGTTGATGCAAGAAGTAGTTAACAGTTCATTGCACACATATTTATACAACTATATACATGCATGCATTTTGTCACTAGCAAAACAGAGATAAATGAAATAGAACCTCGCGACAACTGGAACAGCTGGAAAGAGGATGTTGGGCTCCGATGTCGTTTGGATGCGATGGACGGTGAGGGCGTGGTGGAAAGGCACGCACAGGCTTATATGAAGAAAACAGTGCGGAAGCGAGCTTTTGCCATTTCGATTTCTTGCCTTTTTTTTAATTCTAAAGGGGACACTTGTGAGAATTTTGGCCCCAAAGAATGTACACGTGCCTTGTCACTGAGAAGAATTCCACCACGTTGCCTGTTCGCTGCTGTCTTTATTTGGTCCTCTCGCATACAACCTCCCATTTCCTATTTCATCTTCTTTCCACAGTTGCTTATTTTTCTTTCTCTCCATTTTCTCTTCATTATATTCAAATCAAAGGGTTGAATTTCTATGGTTTATAACTTAATTTAATGTAGATTAAGATTTGGAATTATGAAATGATTTTTCAATTTAAACTTAAAAATCGATTTTGAAATAAGTTATTTGAATTGGAAATATAAATTAAATTTGAAAGAACTCGAGCGAAATTTTATTTAAACCGATTTATAACGCGCTACGGCGCGAAAGTTCGTAAATATCGATTTCAAAATGGTTATAACCTTATGGTTTGAAATCGGTTCGATTTGAAACATTGACTTTCAAATATAACCAGTTTTAAATTTTAGAGAATTCATGATAAGTTTTACTTTATTAATTTGATGTAATTAGGAATGAATTATTGGAATTTTGAAGTGATTGGAAATATATTTGAATTCAATGGCTATTGCAGCATTTAATAACGTTCAAACGTTATTATTTAGATTCCAAAGATAAACGGTTTTTGAAATTTATATTGTAAACCATTATTTAAATGGTTAAAAGATTTAAAATGGTTCGGAAGGATTTTAAATAATTGAATTTGGAATTATTTATTAAATTCTAAAGATTAGAATTTAAAAGGAAATGAGTTGGATGGAGTTGTGACAGATATTCGATGTGTAATTCCAAAGTTGAACAAATATTATCAGAAGCATTAGAAAATATTACCTCAATGTTCTGATAGTGTTTAATTGAGTTGTGAATTTACATCGAATATAAGTTGATTTAACTCTATCAAACTTATGTTCGAATATAAATGGTTTGGATTATCATATATGAAATTTTAATCCAAATAGAGATTTGGTGAATTGAATAACTTGAGGAAATGAACAAAGAAATATGAGAATTGGAAGGCATGTTTTGAAATATAAGGTCGAAAAAGCGAATCTTTGATTCGAAATAAAGAGTTAAGATGAAAACTGAGTTTATGGCAAATTCCAACTTTGACATTCTAATAAATTGAAATGATTGGAAGGAAATTGAATGGAAAGGCCTGTATGATTCATGACCATCGATTTAAGAATACGCTTATTACTTGGGAAGTCCGGGATCGGATTTGAGTTCGAAACCATTCCAAGTAATAATACGACGCATGAAGCAAATTCAAGACTTGGAATCGACGAGTGAAGACCGTGGTTCTTCACATCGAACAAACTGATTGCCGATTGGTTTCTTTACTGATAGCTACAGTAGAGAGATGCCCCTATTCCCGGAGTGGCAGGAAGTCCGAACGTATGGGGAGAACTTTCGGATTTCGTTCCGTTCAGACCCAGGACGGACGTGTATGGATGGTGTGTCTGACATTGAAATTGACCGCATATTTACCGTAGGCGTATATTAAAAATCCCTATATACTCGATAGTCCAATCGCGACGTCGAACACAATACTCAAGAATCCCTTATCCATAATTATATTTCAAAATTTGATTTCAAAATGCTTATCATTTTCAAAGCGATTTACTAGTTTCGAAATATTTTTTATGGATTTCGAAATACGCTCTCTCAACGAGATATTCCAAAATCAACTGAAACTGGTCAAACGCGTTTTCCTTTGCCACGCTCGCATATTGATTCGAAAAATTATGAAATTTGGAATCTAGCAATAACTTTACAACGCGGATCCAACAAAAGTGGTTTCGTCGAAATCCGAGGTCGTTTGCAAAATTTCCATTTTTAAGGGCCTGAATTTCATAGCGACTATTCAGAATTTTCAACTGGGCATATCTTTTGATTCCCGCTATGAAATCTTGATTTTTCGGATTCCTTGGAAAGATATTATCAATTAGATCCTAATGCTTTCAATTTCACTAAAATACGGATTGTTTTGCACCCGGTATGTTCAACTGAAGTTTGAAATCGAATTATCGAACTACCGCGCCATTTTCAATTCCTTTTATATATATAAATAATTATTTATATTCTAACGACGACGTATATAATATATACGTCCGAATTATATTCAAAATAAATTTCTCGTCGATATTATTTAAAATAGTTCATTTTAAATAATCAAAATTCGCTAAAATTGCCAAAATAAAATTTTTAAACTGGCCCAGATTTTCCGGGTTGTTACAATCTCCCCCACTTAAAACTTTTCATCCCCGAAAAGGAACAAAGTCGAAATTGGTTTGATCATTCAACTCTACGTTCGATCTGGCTTCCATTCTCCAACTTTTCAGTTTCTGAGAATTTTCAAATTCTTCAAAAATTTGGCTAACACCCGGAATTTTCGAAAAATTTCGCCATAACCTCCCCTGCACCGGGAGCCACGGGAAAATCCCGAAATTGCCATATAGGCCTTCTGATCTCAAAAAGAAAAAGAAAAAGTCAAGCGGCTAGCCAATAGGCTCATAAAATCATCATCACCCAAACAAAACAGTAAATTATGTAGTAAACATGTACCTATTTGTCGGGCAAACAAATTTTATTCTTCGGCTCTAGCCTCCTTGCTATGACATGTTCAATGTAAGTACATATATGCAAGCATATGCGACCAATTTTCAATATCGTTCAATATTTTGTTCAATTAGGCTTAATGGTTCAAAATTCAATTAGGCAACAATAATCAAACAACACAAACATCAATCAATTAGTGGATTAACGTTTCAAATTCATAATTTTGATATATATATACTGAGAATCTTGTTTTTGATGCCAATTCACAACAAATAAATCTATCTATATAAGTTTTGGTTCTCACACCAGTCTAATGGAAATATATAGATATCATACCTTCGAAACACGAAAATAATTACTGATGATGACGCGTCAATCATCAGAATTAGGCTCGTGCGACTAGAGTGTGATTCTATATCTATCCAATATATTAAAAATTTGAATATACGTTTGCAAGGCGTATATGCAAATTCTTTATATACTGAATTGATTATTCAGAATGGGTATAAACCCAGCCTTTCCGAACAACCCGCGTATATTAAGAATAAATGTTACACGAACACAACATACGCCTCATTCCAATTCATCAGTCACTAACCGTAAATTAATCAAGAGAATAATTCCCCAAATATTAACCCCGAAGGCCGAAACCAACATCAGATCAATATCCAGAAAACTATTCTGCTTAGCTAACCGACAGTTAGTTTCTAAATTTCACATTCATAGGGAAAGGTTCCCATTAATTTTATCCAAGATAAATTTCTTGAATTTATTCTTTAATCTATTTTTGAATATCAATTCAAACTAGTCGGGATTAGCGAACCTTACCGAAGTAATCATTTGTTTTAATTTCCCAATCCCAACCTATTCATCCCATGAAGTAAAACTGGTTATACTTCATATCTAACACCACGGTGTTATCGGTAAATTCAATTACCATTTCACGTTCAAATCTAATTAAAGATTTAACTATCGCCTGGAGCAAAACTGGTGGTACTCCATTTTCGATCTTTTCAATCTAATTAAAGATTCATTAAAACTCCACTTAGTTTTAATCTTTGACTGGGTTAAAGAATTAGTGTCATTTAAAACACGGTTCACGATAAACCTAAAATCACATTCCATTAATTATCGGGTTAAAGAACGAGTGTTATTTAAAACACTGTCCACGATAAACCCAAAAATCAATATCAATTCAATTAAATATTATTTAATTGGTACACTTCATTAAATCTAAATAAAAAGATTTAATCTTTTCTCAACTGGGTTCAAGAACAGTGTTAATGAAGACACCATTCACGACAGACCCAAATCACACTTGATATTCAATACAAGGCTCTAAATAGAAAATATATCGGCTTATATTCAATATCAAATTCTACGATTAACAAATGTCGTATTGGAAATAACGATATAAATATATATCTTTCAAATTTCCATAACAAAATCCGTATAATCACGAATTCCAACATCGAAATATTCCGAAGACAATTTCGATTCAAATCCACTCCAATGCAATCATTGGAAATTCTGGTTATTTTTAAAACCCTTTTCAAATTCAATATATAGAGTTATATGTTGATTTTTGAACGCGCATTTCAATTTACTGGGGTCACATACTAACTTGAAAAATTCCATAATAATATTTTCTAGCTTCGTATTAACGATACGGTCCTAACAAAACTAGTTTCGTTGAATTCTGAGACCGTTGGAAAAATGGCCATTTTCCAGTCGATTAAAATCAACTGAAACTGGTCAAACGCGTTTTCCTTTGCCACGTTCGCATATTAGAGAGCATGCATGTACAAATTACTTTGTCCTGCTGCCAAGAGGAGGCCAGTATGTACTACAATATGATGTAACCCCCTTTTCTTTAATCACAACCTCTTTTATATATATATATATATATATATATATATATATACACACATGCAACATGCAGCTTGAAACCAACGTAACCCTTTTTTTTATTCTAAAGGGGACACTTGTGAGAATTTTGGCCCCAAAGAATGTACACGTGCCTTGTCACTGAGAAGAATTCAACCACGTTGCCTGTTCGCTGCTGTCTTTATTTGGTCCTCTCGCATACAACCTCCCATTTCCTATTTCATCTTCTTTCCACAGTTGCTTATTTTTCTTTCTCTCCATTTTGTCTCGGCAAGAATTTCAAACCAAATAAAAAAAAGGCAAGAAATCGAAATGGCAAAAGCTCGCTTCCGCACTGTTTTCTTCATATAAGCATGTGCGTGCCTTTCCACCACGCCCTCACCGTCCATCGCATCCAAACGCCATCGGAGCCCAACATCCTCTTTCCAGCTGTTCCAGTTGTCGCGAGGTTCTATTTCATTTATCTCTGTTTTGCTAGTGACAAAACGCATGCATGTATATAGTTGTATAAATATGTGTGCAATGAACTGTTAACTACTTCTTGCATCAACCATCATCTTGCTTCTCCATTTCAACACCCCATTGTTGGTATAAATACCATGGTTTATCTTGCATGTTATGCTAACTATAGCATTTGGGCTGGACTTTTTGCTGTAGGAAGGCTTGCGCATACACTAGAAAAAAAAAAGGGAATGCACTTAAAAGCGTACCTTTAGTGTCATCACCGGTGGGAGGAGTGGGAGATGTCATAGCGAAAACTCCGGATGTGGTTCCTTTGTTCTGAGTTCTGAGATTAGCCTAAAATACTTCAAGAACTTTGAACCCTTAAAACCTTGAGTGTGATAGACAATAAGTGCTTGGAAAACTAAAAGATATATCTTAATAGTGAAATCTCACTTAAGAATTGGGTAATGTACTGTTGAAAATGCACGTAAGGAGGATAATTTACCATATCTCATATTTACAAGAATAATGGATCAAGGTACAACTAACATTTGAATATGAATTTTGTAATTTAATAGGTTGTAATCAGAGAAGATATGCATGTAACTAGATAACACACCGAACACTGCACAAGCGTTACTGTCAATAACGACTGTAACGACCTGCCTTTTTGACCACGGGTTTGAAGAATGGCTAGGGTTTGACCGATATATCCTTTATATTTATTTATTTTTCTTTAATTTCGAAAATACTTGTTCAACACCACGAATTCCAAATCAAAACCAATGACTGTCTTCCCTAGCTAATTACCTACATTCCGAACACAATGGGATATGTATCGAAAGCCAATTCTATCGTTTTGATAGGTTTTCGTTTAATTCAAAATATAAATCTTTATATATTCAATTTAAACGCACATTTCAATTTACCGGGGCCACATACTAACTCGAAAAATTCCAGAAAAATTATTTCTAGCTTCGTATTGATGATACGGTTCTAATAAAACTAATTTCGTCAAATTCTGAGACCGTTTGAAAAATGGTCATTTTCCAGTCGATTAAAATCAACTGAAACTGGTAAAACGCGTTTTCCTTTGCCACGCTCACATATTGATTCGAAAAATTATGAAAATTTGGAATGTAGCAATAATTTGACATCACGGACCCAACAAAACTGGTTTCGTCGAGATCCGAGGTCATTTGCAAAATGTCCATTTTTAAGGGCCTGAATTCCATAGCGACTATTCAGAATTTTCAACTGGACATATCTTTTGATTCCCGCTATGAAATCTTGATTTTTCGGATTCGTTGGAAAGATATTCACGAATAGATCCTAATGTTTTTGGTTTCACTAAAATCCGGATTGTTTTGCACCCGGTATGTTCAATTGAAGTTTGAAATCGAATTATCGAACTACCGCGCCATTTTCAATTCTATTTATAATTATATATAAATATTTATATTCTAACCACGGCGTATATAATATATACGTTCGAATATATTCAAAATAAATTTTCTCGTCGTTTAGATCGGAATCATACAGTCATCCCACTTTCGAAACTCGAAAAGAACTAGGTGGGTTCATTTTGTTGCTTGAAGTTCATAACTAAACGGATATGTTGTTCCATAATTTATTTGCTGTATAGTAAGTGTTTGTTACGGCACTCTTACACATGTTAAATATGGCCATTTATTTGGCTGTAAGCTTTATTGTCCATTTGCATTCATACCATCCTATTAAGTTATGATGTATCACTATGATTCTAAACCTGTTATTTTCCATGTCGTGTATCACCCCTTTGGTTGTACCATTTTATTGATGCATGCACATATCCAGTCCGCTTTGGTAAGAAATTCGACAGTTCATTGATTGTTATACTCAAATTATTTAATAAATTGTTGGGATTAAGCAGTTATATCCGGTGTTTATCGAAGTTTATTGACTTGAAATAAAGTTAATCCTGATCCGATAAAATTGAAATGATAAATATCCGTGCCACTTGACCGTAGGTTAGGGAAATATATATACGGACACCGTGGCCAGTAAAGTTATTTTAAGATATTATGGCATTTGGTAAATGGATTTTTGAAATTTTCAATACTAGTGGAACATCAAATGAAGCGACCCGAAACTTCCCCGGTCTCCGAAGAGATGAGAAAGAACGAATTACTGTGAGGACAAGACCAATCAGAACACAAACAGAAGAACATTTCATTGTTATTACAACAATTCCATCAGATACAAGAATATACAGAGTATAAATGAATATTATACATTCGAATAAATATCAGAGATTACAATTAATTATATAACAACGGAAAATAATACAAAGCACAACTGAAGGTGATATACGGATACAGAGCTTTCCGGATATCATTCCAGCTGTAAACCAGGATCCTGTGAATATAAATCTGCAAAACCAAAACTACTAGCTGCCCATGCGGAAAATAGGGGCACCCAGAGTTTAGGTTAAAACAATAAACTCCAAGTCAGTAATGTGAATGATGTGAGAACTAAAACAGTTATTTTAAACTTTACTTTAAAAGAGAGTAATTCAAGGGACCACGCCGTATAACACGGAACGGGTTTCCTCCCAAGAATACTAGTGCATAGAATAAACAACGCAATGTTTTTTTGGAAAAATGAAGTTATTATAAGACCCAGGTCCCATCACACAATGCAACGCAAGCCGGAGGATAGGGTTTTCCCTTATAATAGCCAAACATGCTTGGTACATTTAAAACAAATCATTTGATACTATAATATGTGTATAGTGTCAAAACAATTTCAATCATAAATATAAATCATAGACGGCATGGGTACCATATATCATGTCGCCATACTAGTTCTACAATTAAAACTGCAATACACGTATTTGAAATTGGATTTCCATCATGGTGGCTCCTGATTCGAAAGATCGATCGCGTAATGCAATTCACCACGGCTTACGTCCCCACGAGAGAAAACACCGTCTGCACATCCGCACATTTGGGACCAGAGTACCACCGCGGCTTACGTCCCAGCGAGAGAAAACACCGCCTACTCTATATATCCCTAAGCACTAGGCTCATCTCGGTCGACCGAATCCACGACACCACTAAGGTGCCCATCCACGAAAAAACATACTGATCAAACCATCAGTTTACCACCATACCGGGGTGTGAGGCTCGCGGATCAACGCTATACACAAAGCCATGCTATATCAGCTGCGCTTTGATCATCAACCACCAAACTTTGCTTTTCAACAAAAGTTTGGATCACTGCATCTCAGCATGCCACACTATCAATCCATGTCGTACCACTGATTTCTGCCAATATATAACCTCTGAGCTCGTATGTCTCAGAGAAGGGCGTTAAGCAAGAGAATAAATTCTCCGCCGCCAAACAGATATATATTTAGCAGAGATCAACAAATACAATATAAAGGAATACAATGTCAGACACACCATCCATTTACAAGTTCGTTCTAGGTCTGAACGAAACCGGAGGCACTTTCCTCGCATATCCATCCATCTCCAAGTACGTCTGGACGACCACCAACTATTTCCATCCTCTTGGGTGTACAGCCCAATCAGGATCGTCAGTAATTATCCCAACGATGTGAAGACTTCCGGTCTTCAACCACCGTCTTCATCTTCGAAATATCGTCGAGTTGATTATTCAGAATGGGTATAAACCCGGCCTTTCCGAACAATCCGCGTATATTAAAAACAGTGCTAGAAAACACAATATACGCCTCATTCCAATTCTGAATATTCTCAGGGAAAAGTTCCCATTAATTTTATCCAAGATAAATTCTTTAAAATTTATCCTTTAATCTTCCTTTGGATGTCATTTCGAACCAAATTATGGTTTTCCAAACTAGTCGAGATTAGCGAACCACGCCGAAGTAATTATTTATTTTATTTCCCAATCCCAACCTATTCATCCCATGAAGCAAAGATTAGATTTTTTTTTAAATATAGTAAAGGTTAGATTTTGTTTAGAGAATTGATTTTTCACTGTAAAAGATAAAAGAAAATTAGTTTTTATATAGTTATAGCGAGTAAAAATATAATTTTTATCTATATAGAGGCGGAGTAAAAATTGGATTTTTATCCATATGAAAGCATAGAAAGGAATGATTTTTGAATAGAAAATATATACAACGATAGGAAAAGACTCAATTTTTGAAATAAAAAAAGAATTGATTTTGGTTAAGTAAAAATTCGATTTTTATATATTGAATAGCAAAGTAAAAATTCGATTTTTATATATTGAATAGCAAAGTAAAAATTCGATTTTTATATATTGAATAGCAAAGTAAAAATTCGATTTTTATATATTGAATAGCAAAGTAAAAATTCGATTTTTATATATTGAATAGCAAAGTAAAAATTCGATTTTTATATATTGAATAGCAAAGAAAAAATTCGATTTTTATATATTGAATAGCGAAGTAAAAATTCGATTTTTATATATTGAATAGCGAAGTAAAAATTCGATTTTTATATATTGAATAGCGAAGTAAAAATTCGATTTTTATATATTGAATAGCGAAGTAAAAATTCGATTTTTACATATGTAGAGAATACGGGCAACGAAAGCGACAAAGGGCGAGAATGGCGATGATTTCAATAAATGAAGAGTCGTGGTATTGGATAGTTTTCGGTGAGAATTTCTCACCTTTCAATTTCTTTTTCTATTTATATATATATATATATACTAGGATGCAGACGGTGCTTAGTAGCACCCGACACAATCGTCCACAGACCATGAACTTGTTTGTTTGGTTGCATAAATTAGTTAGATGATTTGATTTGAATTTGGTTTTTTGTTGAATTTGATTGATGTGTGAATGGCGTGGGCCTTCACTAGACCGGGGATAAAGCTAGGCCTTGTCCCGTTTCTAGTATCGTGCCGTTATGCCGCCGAAATTTTCTAAAATAAGTTAGAAAATAGAAATATCATTTTATTTAAAGAATGAACTGAACAGAAATTCATATGTTAAAATAAAATGTTTTATCGTTAAAAATATAATTTTTAACGTGAATTTGAATATAGTGAATGTGAATAAATAAATATTCATTTACAAACCGGACGGTTTGTTTATGTACACCTATTTGAAGGACATTGATTGGGTCGATAAATTTTACACATCGCTCAACTGCACAAATAAAAATCTGTGTTTGTTGATTTGAAACCCCACACGGGTATTGGGATGAAATTTGAAGTTCACTCATCCTGATTGATTAAATGTGTCGATCGATTGATTGACAGGCTGTTATAAGCGTTAGATATCTATATTTGATGCTTATACGGTGTAGTGCACTTTGGTTGATGGTTGATTATTTTTCAATGCTATCATATTCGTGTGA
This sequence comes from Allium sativum, assembly GCA_030737875.1. Lineage (NCBI taxonomy): Eukaryota > Viridiplantae > Streptophyta > Magnoliopsida > Asparagales > Amaryllidaceae > Allium > Allium sativum. The sequence goes on along the minus strand of CM060920.1, from coordinate 856,159,801 downwards.
TGTGTGAAAATCCATATAATTAACTTTATATGGTAATTGATTGGGCCTCATTCCAATTTAGAAGATAAAGAATATTATAAAATAAAGGTTCATGTGTTGACTGTACTCATCCGTTGAGATTAGTCATGTGTTGAACGTAATATTTTAACAATAAATTTTATATCTTTATCACTATAAAATAAAGGTTCATGTGTTGACTGTACTCATCCGTTGAGATTAGTCATGTGTTGAACGAAATAATTTAACAAAAATAGTCACACGTGGACAGTACTCATTCGTTGAGATTAGTCGTGTGTTGACAAAAATAAATATTCATTTGTTGAATAGAATGAAGGAATATATGAAGCCGTGTTGATTAGATTAACGCCATTTTGACGTGAACGATATTTATATCGATTTTATTCATTTTGAATTGAATTGAAAACGATTTCGAAATGAATTGAATTGAAAACGATTTCAAAATGAATTGAATTGAAAATGATTTCAAAATGAATTGAATTGAAAACGATTTCAAAATGAATTGAATTGAAAACGATTTCGAAATGAATTGAATAGAAAACGAATTTGATTTCAATTGAATATATAACGAATTTGAATCAAATAGAAAACCAATTTGAATTGAATTGAATAGAAAACCACTTTGAATTGAATCGAATTGAAAACGAATTCGAATTGAATTTAAAACGAAGTGAAATGAATTCAAATTGAATTGAAACTTGAATTGAATAGAAATGAACTTTAAAACGAATTTATAAAGAAGAATTCAATTTTGCTTTGTATTGAAATGGAAGTTGAAATTGTTTTTTTGAAACGAATTCAAAACTATTTATAAAATTCGTTTTGAATAGAAATCGACGAAATATATATTATATATATTATATATTCAATATAATGGCCTGAATAGAACGCGCCGCGGCAGTTCGTGAATTTCGACCATTTATTTCAAACGGACATTACGGGAGATCCGACCATCGGATTCTCCTAAAACCAGAACCGTTGGGTTCGTATCGAAAAGAACTTTCTAACGAATATTAGAAATTTGAAATCTAACGGTTGGATTTGGAGATACGTCCAAATCAAATTTGAAAAAGGTCGCTACAAGTGCAGTTCGATGGCCGTTGTTGGAAATCGACTGTACGGGCCTTGATAAAATTATTAAAAATATCAATAATTTGTGTAAAATCATAAGAAATGATTTGGGAAAATTTGGGATGAAAAACTCCATATTTGAAAAGATAAAAATGGATTTTTATCGAAATGAACTAGTTTTGAACTAAATTTAAAACCCAATTATTTTTAAATAAATAAATTAGATTTAAAAAGGGGTCTTAAATAATCGGAATTTCTAATATATTTGATTGGATTTGAAATGGGTTTATCGTGAACGGTGTTTTAAATAACACTAGTTCTTTAACCCGATAACAAAAAGAATGTGATTTGGGTTTGTCGTGAAAAAAAAAATCTTATTGCCTTATTAATTCAACACTTGAACAAACTAATCAACTTGCTTTTTCTTATATTAAAGTCTTAAACAAATAGTATTAAAATGTTACTAAAAGTGTTGCATTAGTTATTCAAATAAATAGATTTTTTTTTTCAAAACTCAATTATTTAAGAAATATTACTTTAAAATAATAAAATATGATTTTATCATAAAATTTTCATTTTTCCCTGTAGATTTCTTCCCATTAAATTTTCCTTATGGTCCCCAAATTACATGTAGCAATCTTCCCAAATTTAAATTCAAACGTAACGTGAAAACCACATGAATTGAAATCTATTATTGTTTTTCAAAAGATAATATCAAATAAGAATTCCAACGTTCTCAACTTACTTCATTCGGTATAAACTGTTTAAATTATAGTTGTTTGAAAAGATGGAAATCAATATTAATGAGACGCCGCTATTCAATGCGTTAATTCAATTCATGAAGTGCTTAAATAAACGTCGTATCATTTTCAAAATAATTACAGATATTTAAAACTTAACGTCTTAAATTCATTTTCCAAATAATGTTTTATAATTCCATTTGAGTACCACATTTTTGAGAATCATTATATTTACTTTTCAAAATGTTCAAAATCACTACCCTTTCCAATTTGTTACTATCCTTTATATAGGTCCCAATGCAGATCTAGCAATTTCAAGTTATCCTATCAAAGTTTGTCAAATGTTTCAAACAATCAAACACAGATTTTATTTGTGCAGTTGGGATGAAATTTGAAGTTCACTCATCCTGATTGATTAAATATGTCGATCGATTGATTGACAGGCTGTTATAAGCGTTATATATCTATATTTGATGCTTATACAGTGTAGGGCACTTTGGTTGATGGTATCAGAGCTGGTTGCTTAATTGGTACGGATGATAGGGGGTTCTCGCTTCGTGTTTGGTGGCGAACGGGAGACTCTTACTCCTACATCTCCCGACAATGTGGGTTGGTCGAGTCGCGAGACTGGCCGTAAAAGCAGTTCTGAGGTATCTCTGTAAGCCACGGTGGGAGGTTAGCCCACTGCCGCTGGTCGTTACAGTATCCAAATTCAAATTTTGTTTGAATTAATCGTTTCGTCCGTCGGACCAGTTAGGATTTCAATTAATAAATGTCGTGTAAGGACCATTTATGAAATTTAAATTTAAATTTAACATTTAAAATTAAAAGGGTTGAATTTCTATGGTTTATAACTTAATTTAATGTAGATTAAGATTTGGAATTATGAAATGATTTTTCAATTTAAACTTAAAAATCGATTTTGAAATAAGTTATTTGAATTGGAAATATAAATTAAATTTGAAAGAACTCGAGCGAAATTTTATTTAAACCGATTTATAACGCGCTACGGCGCGAAAGTTCGTAAATATCGATTTCAAAATGGTTATACCCTTATGGTTTGAAATCGGTTCGATTTGAAACATTGACTTTCAAATATAACCAGTTTTAAATTTTAGAGAATTCATGATAAGTTTTACTTTATTAATTTGATGTAATTAGGAATGAATTATTGGAATTTTGAAGTGATTGGAAATATATTTGAATTCAATGGCTATTGCAGCATTTAATAACGTTCAAACGTTATTATTTAGATTCCAAAGATAAACGGTTTTTGAAATTTATATTGTAAACCATTATTTAAATGGTTAAAAGATTTAAAATGGACTTAAATACACGATGGGGCATTGTAAGTGGTAGAGTGGCCTTGCTGCCACGATCCACTGAGATCCAGCCCTTAGTCGCATAGATTACAATCAATGGACCTTACGGAATTTCAATCTAAGGAAGACCCTACGACGAATACGTCGAGCTGGCCGAGTCCTTCGGCATGTGCCCATGGGAATGCTTTCGCACACCTACTTTGGGTCGGGACAAGGTCATTGAGATTAAGCGCCGCTTCTCTAGCCTAGATTCTGACTTAGAGGCGTTCAGTCATAATCCGACACATGGTAGCTTCGCGCCGCTGGTTTTTCGACCAAGCGCGATGATCAAATGTGTGAATCAACGGTTCCTCTCGTACTAGGTTGAATTACTATCGCAACGCAATCATCAGTAGGGTAAAACTAACCTGTCTCACGACGGTCTAAACCCAGCTCACGTTCCCTATTGGTGGGTGAACAATCCAACACTTGGTGAATTCTGCTTCACAATGATAGGAAGAGCCGACATCGAAGGATCAAAAAGCAACGTCGCTATGTACGCTTGGCTGCCACAAGCCAGTTATCCCTGTGGTAACTTTTCTGACACCTCTAACTTCAAATTTCGAAGTTCTAAAGGATCGAAAGGCCACGCTTTCACGGTTCGTATTCGTACTGGAAATCAAAATCAAACGAGCTTTTGCCCTTTTGTTCTACACGAGATTTCTGTTCTCGTTGAGCTCATCTTAGGACACCTGCGTTATCTTTTAACAGATGTGCCGCCCCAGCCAAACTCCCCACCTGACATTGTCTTCCGCCCGAATCGATCCTTGAAAAGGACCTTAGAACCAAAAGGAGGGGCTGAGCCCCACCGCCCACTATTTCGAACCATTCAAATCGACAATAAACCACACATGTCAGACCTGAATTGCTCAACCAGTGAATTGTTATTTTTTTTACTATTGAGGTAAATGTAAATCAGAACACAGAATCACAGATACAGAAACAGAGTAACTAGCAGCGGAGCAAGGTAGTACATGGGTTCATACATAATACGTGATATGTATAAGTACAAAATGAGTCATAAGCTCATACAAAATAGAGTACATATAGATAACTAGTAGTAACCTGGATAACTTAGGTAACTAGAAGCTGATAACTGCAGATGGTCCAAAAGCTGCGAATCTCCCAAATGCGTCACGAACAACTGAGGTGCTCAAGCTGACCCAAGCATAGAGTCAAAGAAACAATACACCCGAGTCAGGACTAATATTCTCATATAAGTGAATTAGCATAAAAGACATGTTCACAGAAATGTACAGTAACTTAAAGGATGTCTGGGATTTCTATCCTCTAAGGATCCGTGAAACTAATACATATAATAGTACGCTATTATGATAATGTCTATCCAGTAAAGTACAAATAATGAAAATAGCGTAAGCGGGATTACCATATTAACCTTACGACGTTTATAGGCATCACAGTCTATACAGTACCGTAAACTCACCGTACTGGTGTTATCAGAGGGCACTCCATAGAAAGTAACACCAAAGAAAAATCGTATGGGGCTCGCTTAGGATAAAATGACAAGGCACTCGAGGCAATACCAGAGTAGGATTCTACCAATTGCACTCCCGGACCGGTGGTAACGCATAGCAGCCACTACCGCCCACCTCGGAACACATTCCCAAATCAAAAGGGGTACCCCAAATCATAACATAGTCATAGAAATGGTATCGAAGAAACGTGTCCGATCAAAGGTGCTACCTCAATTAGTCACGGTATAGCTCCTGTTTTAGTCATCTAATTATGACCCGAAGGTCAAGGCCATATCGTTATCGTTCACCATCTTCAAATCCAGAAATCGCCCCAAGTTTTCATGCTTCGTTCTGGACACGTCACCACGTATACAGTTGTTAAAGTGGTATCGGCACTGACAGAGAGTATGCCACTTACCGACTCCGGTCTCTTTAACAACCAACGCTTACGTTTTTCACACCATGGCCATCAGTTTAAAAATCATATTCAAGTATCGCCAATACTTTACTCAGGTATCTCCCAAAATCATTTACTCAAATCAATTTCCAATGGTTTGATTAAGATTTCAAAATCCATATTCACCACAATTCTATATCAACCATTTGAAATCTTAAATTTGAACCTTCGAATTCACTAGACTGGATTGTACAAAGCTTTTGAAAAATAATAATACTAATAATAATAATAATAATGCATATATAAAAAAAAGTTAAGTTGAAATAATAATAATAAATATATATTTAAATAATTAAGTTGAAATATATATATTAAGTGGGAAAAGTGTATACATATATATATATATATATGAAAACTATTCTAATCAATATAGTTGAAGAAATCAAATTATTTATAAGGAAAGATTTACAAAAATCAAGTAAGGGGAAGATAGTCTTTATGAAATTATTGTTTTTATTAAATAATATTAGTCCAGTTCCAATCCCAGTCCATGGGCTGGCATTTAACATATCCTTGTATTGAAAATTTCAAAAATCCATTTACCAAACGCCATAATATCTTAAAATAACTTTACTGGCCACGGTGTCCGTATATATATTTCCCTAACCTACGGTCAAGTGGCACAGATATTTATCATTTCAATCCGTTCTTACAAATATCCGAATCACGGGTGTGTATCATTTCAACCCGTATCCCAAACCAATTCGAATATGCAGGGGTTCGGGTATTTATCATTTCAACCCGTTTTTTTCTAAACTGGGTACTTGCATGGTGAGAATAATAACATACCATATCATACAACCATTCATAGTGTCATGTAAGAATGGTGCGCGTGTAGCATGTGCACAACCATGAACAAACAATCTAGAGCACCTTAACATTTGAATCAACATCTCAAATTGCTAATTCACTTAATAATAAATTAGTCATGCGTGAGAAAACTCACCTTACATGGCAAAAGCGAGGTGACATGCTATGAGCGGGACGACGCTAATGGTTAGAAGGCGGAACTTCGTTACCTAAACAAAGGCACGACCTTTAGTTAGATTGGCGGATCAAATTTCATGCGACGCTTATGCAAATGATTTCGGTTCTACCGCTTTAGTATACGTGCGCTAAATTTCGTTTTTTTTTCTTATTATTATTCTTATAATTTTTTTTTTATACAAGGTAATGCATGCAAATAAGGTAAAATGATACTATGCATGTACAAGGGATACCCTTTGTTCCCAAAATGCATGGTGCATGTAGCATGCAACATGCAGCTTGAAACCAACGTATCCCTTTTTTATCTTTCTAGTGTATGCGCAAGCCTTCCTACAGCAAAAAGTCCAACCCAAATGCTATAGTTAGCATAACATGCAAGATAAACCATGGTATTTATACCAACAGCGGGGTGTTGAAATGGAGAAGCAAGATGATGGTTGATGCAAGAAGTAGTTAACAGTTCATTGCACACATATTTATACAACTATATACATGCATGCGTTTTGTCACTAGCAAAACAGAGATAAATGAAATAGAACCTCGCGACAACTGGAACAGCTGGAAAGAGGATGTTGGGCTCCGATGGCGTTTGGATGCGATGGACGGTGAGGGCGTGGTGGAAAGGCACGCACAGGCTTATATGAAGAAAACAGTACGGAAGCGAGCTTTTGCCATTTCGATTTCTTGCCTTTTTTTTTATTTGGTTTGAAATTCTTGCCGAGACAAAATGGAGAGAAAGAAAAATAAGCAACTGTGGAAAGAAGATGAAATAGGAAATGGGAGGTTGTATGCAAGAGGACCAAATAAAGACAGCAGCGAACAGGCAACGTGGTGGAATTCTTCTCAGTGACAAGGCACGTGTACATTCTTTGGGGCCAAAATTCTCACAAGTGTCCCCTTTAGAATAAAAAAAAATGTTGCTTAATCTCCCTAAGTTTAAATTTTTGGTACAAGAAGGTTTCAACCGTGAGCAGCACTGCCTATTACCTTCATGCGCATACAATTTTTTTTTTTTTTGTGTTTGAGATGTATGCCTATTCAACAGAGCATGAACGGTTAGCGCAACGGACGCATAACTGACGATATGTTTTTTTTTAAAGAGCGTTTTTCAGTCCTGCGCGTTACCGACAAGCAGCGCTGGATTTGCGGATGTTAAAAATTTTTCCGATTTGAATTTTTTTTTTTATTTACTTATTTATTTATTTTATGTGTTAGAGATTTTGAACTCAATTATAAGAACACGGACTGTTGGCGCAACGAACGTACGAACAACGATATCTGTTTAACGCACGTTTTCGACTATGCGCGCTACTGACAAGCAATATGGAATACTCAGACGCAAAATTTTGAAATTAAATAATTTTTTTTTCTTAAATTTCGAATTTTAACTTCATTAAATTCATTTTTAATTCTTTAAATTTCGATATCGTTACATCCTCCCCCACTTAGAAGCTTTTCGTCCTCGAAAAGAACTAGGTGACTCATGAATAACAAAGACAGCTATAGAGAAGATTGATGGATTCAAATGAATAATACCTAGAATAAAAAATTCCAGATTTGAAGAGCGCATGCTCTCCTCCGTCTCCCAAGTACAGTCTTGATCATCGTCGCTCCACTGCACTTTGACTAAGTTGACAGATTTCTTCCTAAGCTACTTCGTACCTCTATCGACTATACGAAGCGGTCTCCTCTCAATGGTTAGGTTAGGTTCGATATCCAGATTGTCAAGTGCTGTCGGCGTAACATAGGAGGAAGGATCATGCAAACATTTCCGAAGATGGGATATAAGAAACACATTATGTACTCCTGCAAGCTTCTCAGGTAACTCAATGCGATAAGCTAAAGGACCAATCTTCTCTAAAATACGGAAATGGCCAATGAATCTGGGAGCTAGTTTTCCTTTCCGTCCAAACCGAATTACATTCTTTAACGGTGAGATCTTCAAAAAGACTTGATCTCCAACCTCGAACTCCAACTTCTTTCTTCTTCTATATGCGTACTTCTTCTGACGGTCTTGAGCAATTTTTATCTTATTCCTGATATCAGCTACTTTTTGCGTTGCTTCCATGATCATATCCGGTCCAAGAAGTAAACAATCTCCTTGTTCAATCCAACTAGCAGGCGATCTACACGGTTTCCCATATAAGGCCTCAAAAGGGGAACTTCCAATGCTAGCCTGATAGCTATTATTGTACGTGAATTCCACGAGATGAAGGTGATCTTCCCAATATCCTCCATAGTCAAGGATACAAGCGCGAAGGAGATCTTCTAATACTTGATTCAATCTTTCCGTTTGACCATCTGTCTGTGGATGGTAGGCAGTACTAAGATTTAATCTAGTACCCAAGGCTTCCAGAAATGCACTCCAAAACTTACTCGGGAAAACAGGATCTCGATCACAGACAATGCTAGATGGGACTCCATGTAATCTAACAATTTCTTTCATATACAATTCAGGTAGGCTTACAGCGGTACGACTTGCTTTAACGGGAAGGAAATGTGCTGACTTGGTTAATCTGTCCACAATTACCCAAATACTTGCGTTTTCTTTTCTTGTCTTGGGGAGGCCGTCAATAAAATCCATGGAAATCTGATCCCATTTCCAACTAGGAATTTCAAGAGGTTGTAATAATCCAGCGACCTTTTGATGATCTGCTTTTATCTGCTGGCAGGTCATGCATCTATTAACGTGATGACAAACATCTCGCTTCATACCTCTCCACCAAAATAACCTTTTCATATCTTGGTACGTCTTGTGTATTCCTGGGTGAATAGATAGTTTGGATTGATGACATTCCCTTAACACTTCTTGCCTTAAGCTGTCCACGTTAGGAACACATATGCGGCCATTTATCCTCAAAATCCCTTTGTCATCAATTTGAGCCCCTCTTCCATTGTGATTATACCTTCTTTTCCTACGAACATTTCCCTTCATAAGTTTAAGCTCTGGATCTTCATCTTGCTTTGCTGCGATCCATAAGGGGTAACGACACTGAAATTTGACATAACATAGCCTTCTTCCGACTCAGTGCATCAGCTACTACATTTGCCTTTCCCGGAGTGTGTTTAATGTCAAGATCAAAGGAAGCGAGATACTCAAGCCATCTAACTTGTCTTTGATTCAGGTCTTTTTGGGAGAATATATACTTAAGAGACTGATGATCGGTAAATACTTCAAACTTGGTTCCTAAAAGATGATGTCTCCATAACTTCAAGGCAAACATTACCGCAAGCAACTCCCGATCGTGTGTCACATAATTGACTTCATGATTCTTGAGTTGTCGGCTAGCATATGCGATCACCCTTCCATTCTGCATTAGCACGGCCCCCAATCGTTCTTTACTAGCATCGGTATAGACTACAAACCCTTCATTTCCATTTGCGGTGGTAAGAACAGGTGCAGAAAGTTTTTCCTTCAACTCTGCAAATGCAGCTTTACACTTATCGCTCCAAATGAACTTAACATTCTTCCTTGTCGAAGCGGTCAATGGCGCGGCAATACGGGAGAAATTCTCTATGAATCTTCGATAGTAACCAGCGAGTCCTAAGAAACTACGAATTTCAGTTGGATTCTTGGGTTCTTTCCAATCCTGAAAACAAACCGAGTAAGATCGAATCAAAGCAAAAGAAGATTTAGATACAAAGAAAGGGAAAAGATATGACTTACATTGATCGCAGCGATTTTGGCTGGATCAACCGAAATTCCATTTCCACAAACTATATGGCCAAGATACCGAACTTCCTTCTGCCAAAAATGACACTTAGCAAATTTGGCTTTCAATTGGTGGCTACGGAGAGTTCCAAGAACATATCTCAAATGCGACTCATGTTCTTTTTCAGATTTAGAAAAGACTAGAATGTCATCAATGAAAACAAGGACGAATCTGTTAAGAACTTCGCGGAAAACTCGATTCATGAGATCAACGAAATAGGCCGGAGCGTTAGTTAAACCAAATGGCATAACCAACCACTCGTAGAAACCATTCTCTGTATGAAAGGCGGTCTTAGGAATGCTCTCCTCAGCTACCCTAAGTTGATGGAAACCAGAGGCAAGATCGAGTTGAGAGAAAACTTTAGCTCCATAGAGCTGATCGAACATATCGTTAATTCGAGGCATTGGGTATCTACAAATATGCGAAATCAACAATTTACATAAGATTCTATAAAATAATTATTCATATATTTATAACAAATATAAATTATAAGAATAGGGGTTACAACAAAGCTTTATGGAAATATATATTTTTAAACTAAATAATGTTATCATTTATTAAATTTAAAAATATTTATTACTTATTACCATTTAAAACTATTTATTTTAATAAAATTTCAAAAGTAATCTTTAAAATAAGTTATTCATATCCAATAACCAAAACAAAATATTTATTCAAACTTATATATGTAATATTTTTAAAACAATATTTGTATTTAAACCATATTAAATTCACTTGATAATCAAAAATTGAAATTTTTATTATATATTTAATCATAAAAATTCTGGTTTGTCACAATCTCCCCCACTTAAGACTTTTCGTCCTCGAAAAGGAGAGTTCGTAAAATTAAACATAAGTAAAATAAATCCTACCTATAAATTTCAATTTTCGGAAACTCAAGATGATCTCTTTGGCTTGGAAATCCCAATTTCTATTTCAAACCATTGAAACAAACTAATTCCTCTCATATAGAAAATCATACTTCCCTTCGGGATTTCTAAAATTAATTTGCTTTCAAAATTTCAAATATATTATGACGAAATCTATATGTTATTAGTTCGAGAAGTTCATCCTCATGAGACGTACGAGCTCAGGGGTTATATATTGATGGATATCAATCGCATGGAGTGAATTGCCTGTGTGGCATGCTTAAGTGGCAAATGATCAAGGCTTCTGTTGAAAAGCAAAGTCTTGTGGTTGATGATCGAAGCAAGGCCTTTGTGGCGTAGCTTTGTGTAACGTTTACTTCGCGAGTTTCACACCCGGTATGAACCAAAAACGGGAGACGGACCTCAGGGGGGACATGCGTTTTCTTTCTAGTTAGGAGTGGCGTCAGTGCTTGAACTAGCTGACGAGTTTGACTCATGTGGATGTTGCTTATTATTACTTGATGAAAAGCGAGGCGCCTCGTGATATCGGTTTCGGCCGATGCTTCTGGTCGGTTGACGGGCCAGGCTTACGCCCCAAAGGACGGAGAAACGTATTGTTTAGGCATTATAATCCACATCGGTGGACCGGCCCTGACGATCCATGGGGCAGTTGCGGCTGTTCCTGAGACACGGGCCAAAGCTCTTTCAAATTAAAATTTGACTTAAGAGAATAATTTTTAATATTGAAAAATAAATCTTTCGTATATGGAAGGAGAATTGAATCGACTATCTGTATGATTTCACAACCATGGTGTTGTGTGTGCAACATGCAAACCAAAATAAATCAACCATATAAGTCAGATGATCATGCATTATAATCATCATTAGTAACAACCAATTTAACGGTGCACAAGCGTTACTGTCAATAACGCTTTTCAGTGTTCGGTGTGTTATCTAGTTACATGCATATCCATTCACACATTCACATCTATATTCAAACGATCATCACATCATATTTTAATCACTACTAATTAAAATAACTGATTAAATAAATTGTTCTCACCGACTTAGCTCCGAAATCTCCAATGTTCGAGTTGCTATCAAATCTTCAAAAGGTCGCTGGATTATTACAACCTCTTGAAATTCCTAGTTGGAAATGGGATCAGATTTCCATGGATTTTGTTGACGGCCTCCCCAAGACAAGAAAAGAAAACGCAAGTATTTGGGTAATTGTGGACAGATTAACCAAGTCAGCACACCGGTCCTTGTTTGTCATGAGGCAGCATGATAGGAGGTTCTCGCCATGTGGTTTGGTGGCGAGCAGTGGACTCTAACTCCTACATGTCCCTGAGGGGTTGGCTGAGCTGTCGAAAGGCGGACCGTAAAACAAGGCAGACTGGGGTATCAATGTAATGCCACGGCGGAGTGTAACCGCTGGATGGGGGTTGTCAAGCCTAGTCCCGTTAATCCGGATTTTAGTGAAAGCAAAGATAATAGGATCTATTTGATAATATCTTTCCAACGAATCCGAAAAATCAAAATTTCATAGCGGGAATAAAAAGATATGCCCAGTTGAAAATTCTGAATAGTCGCCATGGAATTCAGGCCCTTAGAAATGGAAATTTTGCAAACGACCTCGGATTTCGACGAAACCACTTTTGTTGGGTCCGTGAGGTTAAATTATTGTTAGATTCCAAATTTCATAATTTTTCGAATCAATATGTGAGCGTGGCAAAGGGAAACGTGTTTGACCAGTTTCAGTTGATTTTAATCGACTGGAAAATGACCATTTTTCAAACGGTCTCAGAATTCGACGAAACTAGTTTTGTTAGGACCGTATCATCAATACGAAGCTAGAAAATATTTTTCTGGAATTTTTCTAGTTAGTATGTGGCCCCGGTAAATTGAAATGTACGTTTAAAATTGAATATATAGATTTGAATTTTAATTTAAGTGGAAAACCGATCTAAACAGTCGAATTGGCTTACGGGACATATCTCATTGTGTCCGGAATAGGGGTATTTAGCTACGGGCGACAGTCGTTAGGATTCGTTTAGAGTTCGGGATTTTAAACATCAAAAATTGGAAATAATTCAATTAAAACTAATTAAATAATCTCTATAAAAGGCTAAACCCTAGCCAATCCATTTAGAAAAAAACCTGCCGCCAAGGATAAAATCAACGGGCGAAACCACTCCGACTTTCCACCCTCGTTCCTCCTCCTCCGATCATCAATTCATGAAACCCCAATGGAGAACTTCGGGAGCGAGGCAAGACTGACATATTCAATGGTCAGGATCGGAAATGGGGTATCGGTTTGGGCAAATTCCTTGGAGAAATAGTGGCCGTTCGATGGGGTTTTGGGCCTACCTGAGGCATTCGATTTTCTCATCGTTCAAGGAAGGGGTGGCGTGGGTGAAGGCGCTCACGCCAGTGGTGGTTGATCTCTCTCCGATGGTCGGAGATGGAAGAGGCGTGAAGCCCTAGGATTGGAGGCATGCGCGTTTCGGTTGAACAGAGAACAGAGAAGATAGGAAGAAGATTGGCTGCTAAACAAAGTAATTAGCAGCAAATTATTTAATTAATAAATTATTTAATGATCAAATCTTTAAACACCGATATCTCCTTCATACAAATACAGAATGGGATGATTTCAGAAGCATTGGAATCCTCTTGTCGAGAACTACATTCCAGAACTGACTAGAGTCGAAACAGAGAGCGTTAAAATTTGAGGCAATTTCAAATCTGAATAGAGCGGAAATTCAGAAATTAAAACCAATCAAAGTGAGAATTCTCTCACTTTAATTTTTCTATTCAGTTATTTATATTATAACAGCATATCTGAACTGCTCCCCGTCGTCCACAGACCATGGACGACTTGTTTGATTGTATTCTGTGTGAAAATTGATTGTGATATGAAATGAATTATATTTATTAGGAGTGTATGAAATATGTATACGATGTGAAATAAACAAACGTATATATTGAAAGTGAAAATAATATATATATTGAAAGTGAAAATAATATATATATTGAAAGTGAAAATATCGTATATATTGAAAGTGAAAATATCGTGTATATTGAAAAGTAAAAAAAAAATGAAATGAAAACAATGTATATGAAATATTCGAATTGAACTGGAAAAAAAAATGAATTCGAATTGAACTGAATAGAAAATATTCGAATTGAACTGAATAGAAAATGAATTCGAATTGAACTGTATATGAAATGAATTCGAATTGAACTGTATATGAAATGTATTCGAATTGAACTGAATAGAAAATGAATTCGAATTGAACTGAATAGAAAATGAATTCGAATTGAATTGAATTTGAAATTTAAATTGAATTGAAATGAATTTAAAACGAATATATAAGGAAAAATTCAATTTTGATTTGAATTTGAATATGAAGTTGAAATTGTTTTGAAAACGAATTTAAAAAAATTTATAAAATACGTTAAAAAAGGAAATCGACGAAATATATATTATATATATAATATAATGGCCTGAATAGAACGCACCGCGCTGCGGAAGTTCGCGAATTTCGACCATTGACTTTGAACGGACATTACGGGAGATCTGACCGTCGGATTCTCCTGAAACCGGAACCGTTGGGTTCGTATCGAAAAGGGCTTTCTAACGAATATTAGAAATTTGAAATCTAACGGTTGGATTTGGAGTTATGTCCAAATCAAATTCGAAAAAGGTCGCTGTAAGTGCAGTTCGCTGACCGTTGATGTAAATCGACTGTATGTGCCTTGATAAAATTATTAAAAATATCGATAATTTGTGTAAAATCATAAGAAATGATTTGTGAAGAATTGGGATGAAAAACTCCAAATTTGAAATGATAAAAATAGATTTTTATCGAAATGAACTAGTTATTAACTAGAAAAATAATCCAATGGTTATAAATAAATAAATTGGATTAGAGTTAAATTGAAATTATCTTTGGATATTTTCGATATTGGATTCCGTGATTATACAGATATTGTGATGGGAATTTGGAAGATTTCGATATCGTTATTCCCGATATGATATCTGTTGGTTTCAGGATTTGATGTTGAATATAAGTCGATACTCTCTCTATTCAAAACCTTATATTTAATGTCAAATTTGATTGATTGATGGTTTGGATTATGCTCGACCAGTTTATGAGCAAAATATGCTTTTACATTTAGCATTGGGTTGGGTTGAAAATATTTGTGTGCTAACGCCTTGTGAAACACTTCACGATTTGACGATAAGGTGTTTAGCGATGTTGTGTTCATTTCAAATTTAACGAATGATTGTGAAATGATATTTTTCTTAAGTGAAAAGAAATGTATTCCCAATTTTTGGACAGGGAATGTTTTATAAAAATGTTTTATAAAACAGAAAGGATTTCGAGGCCCAAAACCCGATGATTTCTAAAATGATTTAGAAATGTATTATATGTTACATTGTGGTTCATCGCGTATTCGATTAGTTGCTATTGATGATGTATCTGTTTGGTGGCGGAGAATTTATTCTTTTGCTTAACACCCTTCTTTGAGACGTACGAGCTCAAAGGTTATGTGATTAATAGTGACTGATCATATGCGTGAATTACTGATGTGAAGTACTATATTTTGAAAGTACTTGTGATTATTATGTTGTGAAATGATTTTCCCTACTTCGGGATATGAAATGATTTAGTATGTAGCTAAAGATTCGGGTAACCCTGAGACTAAAAGTATGGGTGAGAGGGCGGTGTATGCTCTCCATGTGTGGGAGGTGCATCGTCGGTGTAGCCTACTCCTATGTGGGGTAGGTGCACATATATATATCGAGTTGCGAGGTGCGTACCCTTTGCCTTGTCGATGGGGTGCACGATATTTGGTTGCATACTTGTTTGTATGCATTGTTATGTTTTGGAATTCACATTTCAAAATGATTTGATTTGAGATCCCGAAGTGAAATATATTTTGATATAGAAAGTTAGATATGTATTTCAAATGATTTGAAATAAGAAATTGGGAATAAAATCCAAAGGAATAATTTCTGTAAATTGAATTGGATTTAGAAAATCTAAGTGTAGTGATTAATCTAAGTGGGTAGATTGGGATATTGCATGTTGATTGATGCATAGTAGATCCATATATCTATATTGATTATTGTTTATACACTGGTATTCATGGGGGTAAACCCGTTCAGCGTTAGCGGTGTGGTCCCGTGATATGCCATTTTAGTAAATAAGTTAATTATAACTGTTAGAGTTTCTCACACCAGTCCCATGACTGACCTATAGTTTGCTTTTCCCTTGCGAACTCGGGTGCCCCTATTTTCCACACGGGCAGTCGAGTAGTTTTATTTTGCAGATGTATTGAGCAGGATTCTGGATTGAAGCTTTAAGCTGTGTCCAGACATTTACAGTCTTCTGCTGTGTAGTTTATATTTCCGCTGTGCATTGTATTACATTTATGTAAATTTATCTTCCGCTGTGTATTATTTTCGATATACTCTGATATTCTGTACTCTGATGTAACATTATTATGATGTTTATTGAAGTCTTCTGTTGTTTGTTCTGATGTGTTGTATACCCAGAGTTAGCGTATGCGGGAATCGAACGGTCTTGGTCGGTTTAACGATCGATTAGGTCCGGGCGAAATCCGTTGTCGTTACACATGGTACCACTATAAGAACCCGTAACTTCCCCGTTAAGGAAAGAACAGATACTTTGAGAACAACACACAAATGAACGCAGACGGAAGAACATTTCATTGTTATTACAACAATTCCATCAGATACAAGAATATACAGAGTATAAATGAATATTATACATTCGAATAAATATCAGAGATTACTATTAATTATATAACAGCGGAAAATAATACAAAGCCCAACTGAAGGTGATATACGGATACAGAGCTTTCCGGATATCATTCCAGCTGTAAACCAGGATCCTGTGAATATATATATAATTAGAAAAGAAATGGAAGAGTGAGAAATTAAAAATTTATTTGAAATTCAAGTATTCAAATTTCTATTTGCTTTTGAAATTTATAAATTTCTCCAATTTAATAAACTTGTTTATTCGACTTTTCGTTATGATCGCCAACTACACGTATTTCAAACTTGCTTTGAATATAACTTAAAATCATATGTCAAAAATCGAAATTTTCCTTTCTATTCAAATACTATTATTCTTTGAAATTCAAAGCGCCTCATTTCAAGTCAAGTCAATTTAAGATAATCAAGTCATAGCTATTCAAAGTTTGAAATCGATATTTACAAATTTGTCGCATCATAGTGCGTTCTATTCAAACCATATAATGATTATTAATTATAAATTATTCAAATCCTTTTCAAATTTAAATTATATTTCCAAATCATTTGGAAACAATATCAAATTATATTTCAAATTAGATTCCAAATTTACCATCCCGTTGTCGGACCAGTTAGGGATGGTAAATTTGGAATCTAATTTGAAATATAATTTGATACTGTTTCCAAATGATTTGGAAATATAATTTAAATTTGAAAAGGATTTGAATAATTTATAATTAATAATCATTATATGGTTTGAATAGAACGCACTATGATGCGACAAATTTGTAAATATCGATTTCAAACTTTGAATAGCTATGACTTGATTATCTTAAATTGACTTGACTTGAAATGAGGCGCTTTTAATTTCAAAGAATAATAGTATTTGAATAGAAAGGAAAATTTCGATTTTTGACATATGATTTTAAGTTATATTCAAAGCAATTTTGAAATACGTGTAGTTGGCGATCATAACGAAAAGTCGAATAAACAAGTTTATTAAATTGGAAAAATTTATAAATTTCAAAAGCAAATAGAAATTTGAATAGTTGAATTTCAAATAAATTTTAAATCAAATAGATTTAAAGATCGTTATTAATAAAATTTTCAATATATAAATTAGCAGAAAATCATCAACTGCTAATCAGAACGGATCGAGGACAGTACGAGCAATGGTAGACGTAATCGTAGCTGGGTAAGGCACGTGAAACAATGCCTTAGCCAATTTGACGATGGCAACTTTCCTCATGATCCATAGCTTGCTCTGAGTCGACATGCTCTAGATCCGAGTCTTAACTTGGGTTAGACTTAAAAGAAAACCCGGAGCTTTGCTCCAAGCAGAACAGCATCTTGCCTCGAGTCAAGACTCAAGGCCTATTGTGGGTAAGTAAGAGGAAGTTAATTCTGCCTTGGTTGTCACCCAGAGTGCAACCATGATGATCGGTTCATTCGACCCCGAACCAACCCGGTTAGTTCTTACAAGTTAAAGTACGAGGTAATGAACCATTCATAACTCATACAACACATATTCAGATCAAGCCTAAATCATAACAAAACATCAAATAAACATTCATATGAATAATATATGGTTTATAAAGGATCCGTTATGTGTTTTAATAATAAATCTAAGATATAAATATTTTTAGCAAACCAATTCAAATTTGAAGCACACACAAAAATGCATTTTTTCATATAATTAATTACTTAGAAATATTTAAAACAACAGAACCAGTGAGAGGCCCAAAATAATTCAAACAATTATCCAAAATGCAATCCTACCTCTAGTTAAAACCATCATCATTTTGATCAACTGTGTTGTATGTTTGTCCATGGTGGTTACAAGAAAATTGAAATTGTATAAAGGGAAAGCTTTTTTTAAGTACTGCAAAGCAGAAGCCAAGCTTGCACAAACACTAGTTACCAACTGAAGGCAATTTGAACATTATTAGGAAATCTCCAGTTCTAAACCAATAAACAAAAGGAGAGTTGACATTACGAAATTAAAATAAAACATAAACACAATCAACTATTAACTTTGTCGTTCTAAAACTAACTAGGCCGTCAATTATCAACTTAGTGTTGTATTCAAAAAGGATATGTTAACGGACCAAATCATAATACAATAAACAACAAAGTTTCAAATCATATGTTGTGCTTAATGTCCATTTAGTCATCTGTTAAAGAACCATACATTAAAAGGGGGGAAACTGATTGAATTAGGAATCAAAGTAAACCTGCTTTTGCATTTCATCAAAAAGTAGCGAAGTCAAAAAACAAGCTTTCTGCCCCCTTCCGACTTCGAAACAAAGTTGTTGCTCGTTTCAGACTAGACGATATGTACATTTTCTACTCAATCAATTATTGAAGATTTTTTTTCTCTTCTTCCTTTTTCTGAGAAAATAATTGAAGAATTAATGCTCAAATGAAGAAACTGAGAGTGCGGAAAGGCTGTATAGCAGTGGTGCCGTGTCTGAATTTTAGTCCTGGTCTTGTTGGAGCGATCCTCCGATTTAACGAAGTTGATATTGTACCCGAATTTAAGTTTGTCAGATCTTTCGAATGAATATTAAGTTATTAACCGCATGATTCGCGTGGCTGTTCTGAATTTTACCGTTAGTTGCTTGTATATTACGGAAATGTCCCCTATATTAAGCTATTTTAGGAAATCGCACAATTTGACCGCTTCTGCTTCTGTTACAGTATAATCGCTCCCGATTTAATTAATGAATTGAGTTGCGTGTCACCTGCGAGTACTTCTAAGAACAACTTGATGGTCGATAGTTTAAATTCAACGGGAGCGGAGGATTTATGAAGTGCTGAGCTAGAACCTAGAAGCCTAAAATTTTGCCAACATAATTTGTTAACATACATCTAAGAACGTGTACGAACCGGTGCTGCACACGGGGAGTCAACAACATAATTTACTTAGTATTATGGCTGAATATTTTGTTAAGTTATAAGATAAAAATATATATTTATAAATTTTAGTTTTTATATTAGAGAACTTTTTGACCTAACTACTTTTAATAGATAGTTGAAGATAAATCTATTTAAATACCAAATATTATAATAGCAAAAAAATTACAAATAAGCATTTATAATACGTTTGTAGATAAATACTCAGACGTTAAAAAAATATTGTGGTCAAAATTGTTTCCCAATGGAATTTGTTTTTTAGAAGTGGACAAATGATTTTCCTTATTTGTATATGTTAGCACCAAAATAACCGGGGGATGACGAAAGCCGAAACCAAGGTGAAGGGATGTTGAAGAAAGAAAGCACTCAGCACAATAAGAACCAAATCCATTAGATAGTTGCTTCCTGTTAAGGAATGCGGAATGGATCGTTAAGACAAAACAAACACTAGAGGGGGGTTGAATAGTGTTTGTGAGAATTTAAACAAAATCTAAAACTTATGTAAACTATGAGATGAATCAAACACCACAAACACAGTCACAAACACATATTCAACCACAAATATAAAATAAACAGAAATAAAGATGCAGAAAACGAAAGAACACACCGGATTTTATACTGATTAGATTGCTCCTACGTTCAGTCCCGCACAATGCTGGATTGCGCAGAGTTTTATTACTATTTCCAATAATCAAATACAACCTCCTTGATTTCACGGCTACAAGGGATACCACCGATTACAACTTCCTTGTTTTTTTTTGGTTACAAGGAAACACCGATTCCTACTTCCTTGATTTCACGGCTACAAGGAACACACTGATTCCTACTTGATTCAACACAAACAATTACAAACAGCCCTAGAATTCTTCGGTAGCACTTGATTCAGAGAGATATGAGAAGAGAGTGTAGAGAGAAGAAGTCTGATCGAAACGGAATTGAATTCGGCAGAGTATAAGTGTACAAATCATAAAAATGGTTAAGAATAATTATATAATGAAAGAGGATGAAAGTGGAGAAGAAGATATGATTAAAAATTAAGTTTTAACCCTTTTATAGAGTGTGAAAGGTTGCAACAGTTCTGAATCGTTTCAAATAGTGAAAAGACACTTCCTTTCAAAATTGAAAAAAGTGACAGTTATATGTCGACATGGTATTTTCGGTATGTCGACATACCCTAGTGTAATTTTGTATTTTAAAGTATTTTTCAAGTGTTTTGATAAAAATATAATTCTGGAAATTCTTAAGTTAAAATCTAGTGTTGTAAATTAATATTATGTAGTAGAAAAACATACGAAAACATAAATTTAAACTATATAAATATATTTATAAAATTACAAGATTTTAGACTATATAAATATATAAATATAAGAATATACATATAAAATTTAAGTTTTGAAAAACAAAGTAGAACAAGAAAGGAAAAAGAATTAAAAATTAAATAGAGAGGATTGAGGATAGAATTGAAAATCAGAATTTGAAAATTTTGAATTGGAACCTGGAGTGCTATTTAGAGTCTTACAGAATCTAGACTTTATAACTATATTAATCTTGAACTCTTGAAATCTTGAATACTCATGAGTCCTGAAATTTCTCTGATCTTTGAATCTCTATTATCTTTAAAACTGTACATTTTCCAATAATATTACCTGTATATAATATATATATATATATTCTATACAAAAAGTGTTAGTATATATTTTATAATAAATGATAATTGAAAATGAGGTTGTTGTCATCAAAACTTCATTCTCCAACAACCTCCCCCTTTTTGATGATGACAACCTTAGTTTATAAAGTATCATACCTGTATATACTTGTTGATGATGATCCCTCTAATACTCCTCATGTCTATAAGAATCCTTTAAACTATGCCTATATTTTATAATTTCTCCCCCTTTGGCATTATCAAAAAGAAACCCTAAATGTATAACTTCCCGAATAAAACATAAGTAACTATCCAATAAAAATACTCCCCCTTAATCTGTTCAAATTTATAATAAAACTTAATATGATGATTAAATACAAACCATCCTAGTACCATTATTACATATGTTTGTCTGATATATATATATACACACACACAAATCAAATCACACCATATGTCTTAATATATACACAAGTTTCAAACAATAAAATCCAAATCACACCACACCATATGTTTTAGAATACTTAAACAATTCAATCAAATCGTACCGCATAATTAAACGTTTCTTGTAACTTCAACTCAACCATCTTCTCCAAATATAGGATCCTTCTTAATTACTTCCCAATCTTCATCTTCTTTGGTTGGTGGAGCCTTAGCGAGATTATTACCTTCATCCCTGAAAAAGAAGAGATTAGCCATCGCATTGCATCAAAATACTTCTCTTGTTGTTCGAACATGTTTATTTGACTTAATTCGAGATGACGTTGATTTCGTAGAACGTTAGAGAGAATATTTTTGAAAGAATTGAGAGTTTCTTCTAGATTTTCACTAAGATTATGAATAGGATTTGTCATGGATTTAATGAGAAATGATTAAGGAAGAAAGAATAATGGAATAATTAAGTTTTTGGGAAGAAATGGACTTAAATAAGGTCTGGAATTCGTTGGATTTTGAATGGACATGAGTAATTATTTAAATTTTTAAAATTTGAAACATTTTTAAAATTTGTCAATTATATGTCGACATACTCCTTCTGTCATGTCTCCATACTATAGTGTTATATATATATATATAATTTGAAATTTGAAATTCTTTTGAACTCTATAATATTATAATTAGTTTTATAGTTTTTCTAGAAACATAAAGATGATTATATCATAAATAAAAATTTCATTCATTACTTGCTAGAAAGCAAATCCATCCAACTAATCAAGACACGCTTTAAATATCGGATTCGAAAGAAAATACAAGGAAATATATAAAGATAGATTAAACTAGATGGCCTAGTTTTCGGATGATGACGAGGAAGATGAAATTCCAAGCTTTCTTCCTATCTTGACCATGAATTTGGATATTTCGGAAAGTCTCTTATTAAGCTTCTTTTGATTGTTGACGACTTTTACTTGATTTTGAACAATCGTATCCTTGTAAATACGCTTAGAAGTTGGATACTAAATACTTTCCATAGAAGCCTCTTACTCTTCTTCGACTTTCATTAGCTCTTGTTCTTGTTGCAATCGAGCTTGTTTGGCCTCGAATGTCTCATAAGGTTTGAAAGTGAGAGGAATTTGCATGTGCTGAATGTTTGATGCGTCAAACACTTTTCTAAGGACAAATTCTGCTCCATGAAGATCAACATTAAATTATTTGAAAATGCGAGTGAGATAGACACCATAATAGAGGATGTTTTCTCTTGTAGATAAATCTATGGGCTTTATTTCATTTAGAATCATTTCAGCCCAATTGATAAGATATCCACCTATAATAGCAAAGAGAGCATTTTGGACTTTAAGAGTTGGATTGTTGAAATTTCCAAAATGAGGAGTGATGGTACGTTAAAGGAGAAGGTTGACAATTCTTATTTTTGGGCGTAAGAAACGATTTTTGAAATCCATTGGAACACCATCTTCGAAAATATCGTGAAAGGTTTCCATATCGGTTTCTTCGATAGCAAAAGTTGAAAAATCCGAGCCCACGCTTTTACAATTTAGAATAGTGCCTAAGAGTTCGGCATTGAGAACAATTTGAGTTCCTTTGACAATACTCTAAATTTGGTTTTCGTTGCCTTCATAAAATCCGCGATTGAGATTTGCAAAAAACATCTTCACGAGTTTGGGATAACATACTTCGTCATTATCACAAGAGTCTATTAGACTCAAGACTTCGTTGTGTTCAAAAAGAGAGACGAGATCATAAGACGGAAAGTCGCTAAAGGCAGTGAAAGCACACGTGTTAACTTTAGCGTTTGCTAAATAGTTACCCTAGGTTTTGATGACCTTTTTGTCATTGCAAAGATAACCTTTAATGGTTTTGGTTATCTTCAATTTCTGAGATGAACTTGAGAAAGCCATTGAAATGATAATTTTGAAGAGGATAGATATGAAGAATATTGTTTTGAGTTGTGAATGAAAGGTAGAAACGATAGATGTATATGTAGAAATTCAATAAATGTGAATTGAATGAATATGAATTGAATAGGCACAACTTTTTAGATTGAAAGGACACATTTTCAAACCTTGGGAGTTGGTGAAAAGTTTGGAGGGAAGTTTGAAAGTTTAAACTTTTGAAATTCAAAATTTAAATTTCAAAACTGGCTAGATATGTTGACATATACTTTTCTGTATGTCGACATACTGGACTTATTTCAAAAGGAAATTGGATTTTTATGTTTTGAAATATAATATTGATTTATATTTCAGGTTTAATGATTTCCTGAAATAATTCTAATCCTAATATGCACTCAAACAATTTTATTTTATTAATTTATTGATTATTTAATATTATATTATTTTTTGAATTTCAAAATTTGAATTTCTAATTTCAAAATTTTGTTTTTAAAGTTTTAAATTCAAACCAAAACAGACAAACAAAGCAACTATTCAGCCAAATAAAATTAAAATTTAATTAATGCGTACCTGGTTTTTTGATCCTTTTCTTCATGATTTTCTGAATTGTCGTAAAGCATATAACCGTATTTCCGGTTTCTGGTTCTTTATCACTTGATGACGAATCTGAATCATCTAACGTTGCTACATATTCTTTCTTTCTTTTTCTTGATGAATTGCTGTTTTCCGTTTGTTGAGTCGATTTGTTTGGATATGGACACATTTTCTTTGTATAGCTCGATTTGCTGCAGTTAAAGCATTAAGTTTTGAATTTCCTTGACTGTAACCCTTCCTTCTATATTTTAGGAATCTTCTAAAATGATTTGTCATAAGCGTTGTTTCTTCGTCATCTTCACTACTTGAGTCAGAATCATTTATTGTTGCTTTCAGTCAATAGATTTCTTTTCAATTGATCTACTTTTTTCTGTAATTGGACTTCATAAGACATCAAATTTTCAATTAACTCTTCAATCTTCATTTCATTAATATCATTGGCTTCTTCAATAGCCAAAGACTTCTGATCCCATTCTAGAGTTAGCGAATTCAATATTTTTCTGACTTGATCTGCTTCTGAATAAGTTTTTCCAAGTGCTGTTAGCGAATGCACTATCTCTTGAAATCTGCAATACATATCTGAAATAGACTCATTCTCGTTCATTTTGAATAATTCAAACTGATTAACTAACATGCCTATCTTAGTTTGTTTAACTTTACTAGTTCCTTCATGAGTGACTTGCAAAGTTCTCCAGATTTCATAATAAGTCTTACATACTGAAACTCTATTAAACTCATTCTTATCTAATGAACAAAATAACATATTCATGGCTTTAGAATTACTCTGTGCAGTAGCCTTTTGTTCATTTGTCCATTGTGCAAATACAGTTGTGGGTTTAACATATTCATTTTGTGTATTATTCCATATGTCTTATCCTACTGACTATAAATAAATTTCATTCTACATGCCCAATATGAATATTTACTACCCTTAAACAATGGTGGTCTAACAGTGGATTGATCCTCTATAAAAGAACTATTATTGCTATCAGTGTTGGTTGCCATTATTACTATTTTCAAAAATTAAACTATGAACTTTTTTAAAAAACCTTGCTTTGATACCAATTGTTAAGGAATGCGGAATGGATCGTTAAGGCAAAACAAACACAAGAGGAGGGATGAATAGTGTTTGTGAGAATTTAAACAAAATCCAAAACTTATGTAAACTATGAGATGAATCAAACACCAAAAACACAATCACAGACACAGATTCAAACACAAATACAAAATAAACAGAAATAAAGATGCACAAAAGGAAACAACACACCAGGTTTTATACTGGTTCAGATTGCTCCTACGTCTAGTCCAGCACAACGCTGGATTGGTCAGAGTCTTATTACTATTTCCAACAATTAAGTACAATCTCCTTGATTTCACGGCTACAAGGGATACCGCCGATTACTACTTTCTTTTTTTCACATCTACAAGGAAACACCGATTCCTACTTCCTTGATTTCACGGCTACAAGGAACATATCGATTCCTACTTGATTCAACCCAAGCAATGTTTACTCAACTCAAACAATTACAAACAACCCTAGAACTCTTCAATAGCACTTGATGCAGAGAGAGATGAAAAGAGAGTGTAGAGAGAAGAAGTTTGATCAAAACGGAATTGAATTCGGCAGAGTATAAGTGTAGAAATCATAAAAATGATTAATAATAATTATACAATGAAAGAAATTGAAAGTGGAGAAGAAGATATGATTAAAAATTTGGTTTTAACCTTTTTATAGAGTGTGAAAGGTTGCAACGGTTCTGAATCTTTTCAAATAGTGAAAAGACACTTCCTTTCAAAACTGAAAAAAGTGACATTTATATGTCGACATGGTTTTTTTGGTATGTCAACATACCCTAATGTAATTTTGTATTTTTCAAGTGTTTTGATATAAAAATAATTCTGGAAATTCTTGAGTAAAAATCTAGTGTTATAAATTAATATTATATAGTTGAAAAACATATGAAAACATAAATTTAAACTATATAAATATATTTATAAAATTATAAGATTTTAAACTATATAAATATATAAAGTATAAGAATATAAATATAAAATTTAAGTTTTGAAAAATAAAGAAGAATAAGAAAGGAAAAAGAATAGAAAATAAAATAAAGAGGATTGAGGATAGAACTGAAAATCAGAATTTGAAAATTTTGAATTTAAACCTGGAGTGCTATTTAGAGTCTTACATAATCTAGACTCTATAACTATATTAATCTTGAACTCTTGAAATCTTGAGTACTCATGAGTCTTGAAATTTTTTCTGATCTTTGAATCTCTATTATCTTTAAAACTGTACAGTCTTCAGTAATATTACCTGTATATAATTCCTACATATATATATATATATATATATTCTAGTAAAAATTATTGGTATATATTTTATAATCAGTGATAATTGAAATAAGGTTGTTGTCATCAAAACTTCATTCTCCAGCACTTTCGGAGCCAAAATTAGAGCAAAGGATTCACTTCAGCAAGAAAAGCCACTGTTAGCGAAATCCGAAGTGTGTGATCTTCTAAGCAGTTATTTTGGAGCACACAGAAAGAAGCTAGGTATGTCTTTCGATCGGTCCGAATGAAGTATGCCGAAAAGCTTAAGTCTTCATCAGATAAACATCGCAAACATACCTCATATACAAAAGAAGACGAAGCCATAAACCACGTCAAAAGTCGAGAGCTCCAACAAGCTTATCCTCCTGCAATTAGCCAAAGCTTCCAATACTGGAAGAACACTTTCGGAAAGCCCTATAGCGATATTATTTGCACCAAATAACAAAGCGAAGGTCGAAATCCAGAACTACAGTGAAGGGGTACTAAGAACAATAGTCCTTCGATGGAGATAGAAATAACTCATCAATATATGCTTGGGATTAAGGATGAAGAGGCAAAGGATTCTCCTTCTTTAGGGAAAGCCCCGTCGGCATAACCCGAATGGTATGAGCACCAGATTTGTCATTTCCCAGTATGAAGATCTAGGCTTAGTATATCTCTCAGTAAACCCGAAAAGGAAACTTAAGACTCCACCAATTAAGCATCGTAGGAGAAGCTTCGCGCGCAAAAGAAGGAGTAGCTATAAGCGGCACCGGAAGCTAGAAGCTCTAGCAAGTCCACTTCTTCGGCATCCAGCTAAAGCTTCTGCCTTCGAAAGAACTCTTTCGAATGTTTCTACAGTAGTCTCACAGCTACTCCTCAAAAGAAAAGCGGAAGGCACATTCATGAAGCCTCTGCCAAAAAGTCGGGACTAAGTTCATATGCCAAGAGGAAGGCCAACCCGCACCTATAGATACGACTCTATGGGTCCGTAATCAGGATCGAATTCCTCATTCTCAATCTTGTATTTATGAGTTTGAGTTGTAAGCCCTAATTTCAAAATCGATTTGGGGAAAAGAGTCTATAATCACAAAAGAAATTAATAAAGAATTTTGCCAAGAAATAGATGTGACGAAGTCATAATTATTTAATTATTACTTTATTATTGTCATAACCTTGCAAGTATCCTACCAAACAAATCCAGAAGATGATGATTGAAATACTCCATAGCCCTTAACGTTCCCCAAAATAGGGTCCCGCTAAGAAATATGGAGCATAATAGGTATAAAGACATAATCATAGAGACTAAAATTCACAAGACATAAAAATATAGTTACATTAGAATCATTTTAAAATTGAATGATAATATTTATTTCAAAAACCACAAGTTATTTCAGTAAAAAACCATATCTCTCATGTAAATACATCTCGGTCATTAGGCCTGTCAACGGATGCAATCGAATACGAATAGTGTTGTATCCGTATCCGTACCCGAAAATAAAAATCCATATCTGAATCCGCATCCGATATCCGTGGATATCAGTTAAAGAATATCTGTATTCGTATCCGCAAGTATCCGCGAATATCCAAAAATATCCATATCCGGTTCAACGAATACGGATATTTTCGGATATCCAAAAATATCTATATCTGAATTTCAGATTGCATATCCAAGAATGCATAACTCATAATTTGCAGCAAATACAGCATATAATTCCACCAAATTCATCATAACAATGAACACATAAAATACTGCAAATACACCATAAAAACTAAAAAGCAAATACATTATATTCGTAGTCATATCTTGAACCAACATAAATCATAAACGCGAATACATCATACATGTCATGAATTGTAGCAAATACAAAAAATCATCTAAATAATGCACATATAATTTAATATATCGCAATTATTTTCCATGGCAGCTTCAAAAAGCTCACTAACCTGCAAACTGTAACAGACTATCAATCAGTGAAAAAAATACATTGCATTTAAAGTTTCAAAAAAACATTACACATTATCAATGAGTCGGTAAATCTTAGTTTGCAACTAGTTGCAAACGCAGACTGAGTCTCACTGTCTCAGTTTGCAACTGCGGATCCAGTTTGCAACTGAATCCAGTTTGCAACTGCGAATTCAGTTTGCAACTGAGTTGAAAACTATTTGCAACTCAGTATCAGGCTGTGAATGGAAGTTCATATAAGTCTCTGGATGAATATTTAAAAACTGAGAAGCCAAGGACTCGAAGATCAAATACCATGTAAATATGTAATGCTTCACTTTATATTTATATGGAGTCAATAGGATATATATATATATATATATATATATATATATATATATATATATATATATATATGTTCGAATGATTTCTTTTGATGTAGTAAATACTAAATAGTATGTATGCTAATGCAGAAAGGATATTAGATTATTTTGATTAACTTGCCATTTTCTTGATGCATTTAATACTTTGATCTATATAAAGCCTGATATATCAAAGGGAACTATGGGATATACGCAATGCCTAATGGACTTTATCGAATCAATTTTTATAGGGAAGAAGACCTAGATGTTAGTTAGGGGACTATGAATAATGGACACTAAATTAATCAAATTGCGAAGATGAAACATCGAATGACAGAGACAAATTACAGACCTCTGTTTTAAGCTAACCTAAACTTTCCACATTAAAATCTACTGTTATAACTTATAAGTGAACTAGTCATAGCGGTAACGGTTAACCTCAAAAGATAACATGAGTGGGTTTCAGAAAGGAGATGACAAAAATATATGTGTCTTTTTTTCGGTGATTCATGATCAAACTCTTGTATCTCATATTCAAAATCGAAATCTTTTTAACAATGTCCTTGAAACAAAATAACTAGCTTATCATATTTGAGTCCTAATTTAGGCCTATGACAAATACAGTCCTGAACAAAAATACGAAATAATAAAGATGAAATAAGAAAAACATGTCATTAGGAAACGTTAATTATACCTCATCTTGCCGAATCAAAGATCCCTCTAACACAAGAGCTTTCTGAAGACTCATGTTATCAGCTGCAGAAGCTCAAATTTTCAGTTCCTCATAAATAAAACTCCTAAGAGCACGAACATAAAATAAAATACAAAAACATTTCAAGAAATAATTGTAAAAAGAGGATTCAGTTGCAAACAGTTGCATGCAAACACAAACAGCAATTAATAGCAATTAACATATAAAAAACATGAATTAAAAATGACATGTACAAATACATACCAGTTAGCCAGGACTAATCTCGAGATGCTCGAAATTGGAGTCCTTGATCGCTGCTGGATGCTCGGAGATGCTGGAAATCGAAGGGGAGTCAGTCGAATGAAGTCGCCATTCTTTATATTCGAATTAGAGTTTCTTTCCCGAACGAATTGGAATGGGACTTGGGAGAGGCGTCCACTCGTGATCGTTACTTACGAAATGAGCTAGGGTTTCAATTTAGATAAATGAAGTGTTGGACGTTGGTTTTGGGCTGGATGTTGAAATTGGGTTAAAATATGAAAAGTTAAGTATTATTTGAAAATAAAAAATGGATATTTAATTCCATAACGATCGTATATTTTTCGGATACGGATAGTGGCTTATTCGTATTCGTATCTGGAAATATTTTCGGATATCGGATATCGGATATTCGTATCCGCTTTTCGGATATCGGATATTGTTCATATTTTCGGATACGGATACGGACGGATATCAGATTTTCTGGTACTCATTGCTAGCCCTATCAGTCATAAAATCATAATGTAATAAGAATATACCTCAAATATAATCATCAATACAACCAACACCGTGGAATAAGATAAAATTAAGAAAGCATGAATACATCTGCATCAAAGATAAATCTCCAAGAAAAGTTTTCCAAGAAATTCACACTAATCACTTCCACCTTGTGAGCTTAGTGAGGAGGAAGGAAAAGAAGAAAGGAGAGTGAGTCAGATATAATGTCTATGAGAAGTATAATTACTAGCACGGGTGATAAATAAAGGAAATAGATAGAATAATGTTCCAATGTCAGATAAGGTAAGTGTTTGTGCACAATTATAAAGGTGAACATATAGATTGATGTACAAAAGATTATACTTGAACAGTGCAAGTAAGGGTTTGGTTGATTGTTATCTCATTCAACTGGTCCCAATTGTTTGCATTTACACGATTGCTGAACAAAATAATCATAATTAGGATAAATTCGTAATACTACCCATCGATCAACATAGCCTACCAATTTACCATCTTACATGGTAACTTATGTCACCATGGGCCTCGAGCTTTAACTGACGCGGCTCACTAGTAAATACGTAACCAACCATTGTTAGTCGCAGTATTGACTTATTTTTCCTCGTTGATATACATGCACGCTCATTGCACTGTCAGATACACCTACACACGACCATGTCTATGTTGACCCCTTATTTACCACAATTAGCATAAGTGTGTCCAACCTCCACCATCCATCGTTTGTGAAACCATCAGTGATAAACCCAAAAGGAATGTTGTCTGTATGGGTATTAGCAAACAAACATACTAATTTACTCCCTTGCATAGATTCCTCATGGTAGAGCTTACTCTTTAGCCACTTGTTTTCTCCAATCAGCACCATATTGCCGGAACGGATCACTTCTAACAAATGCTTATTAAACTTAATATCATTTTTAAGTTTATTTTAATAGTATGCCATTTATCACACTATAACCTCACATTATAATTATATATGCAACAATGTCAAACATGTTCATTATGATTCTCTGTGTTTCTATAACAATGTTTCATAATTTTACTTATGCAGATATTTCAACCATTTTTCAATTATAACTTGTGTCATTGCAAATCTTATATAAATTTGTTTATTTCAGTCCAATCCCTATTTTAATTAGGGTTCATAGTTTATGTTCATTATGTGTAAATTTAACCTTAATCTTTTAACCCATGTTTTACACAATTTTACATTAATTATATTTTCCATGTGTGTAAAATAATAGGATTAAATCAGTCGTAGGGTTAAACCAATTGCATAAATCAGTCGTTCATATGCCACTATTTACATATTCAAGTGTGTTTTGGACATAACCAAAAATAAACACCAAACTATAAAATTACGGTTAGATGCAAAAAGGAAAAAGAAGACTGAGAAGATATCATATAATATTTAAATATGAATTAAATAAAATTGTAAGAAAAGGACTGAAAAACTGTAAAAGTAACTTATAGAAAGAAACATGTAGAAAACAACTAACTTACATAAAATAAACAAAAATGTAAGGGAAACTATAAGAAAAATGTAAAGAAAAACTACAGAAACTCTAAGACTACTATAAAGCCTATTTAGTCTAAAATATCAAAAAATTAAATAATTATAAAACTCATCATGGTCGAAACGTTCTCTGAGAACCCTTGTAGATCATGCCTCCAAAACATGTGTATATCAATTTTTATTATTGTTAACGCTGAAAATGGCACTAACCCCAGATTTTAGAGAAAGCACCACCCTTTTATAGGAAAAACAACATATTACATATAAAAATAAATGGAAAAGGTAACAAACAGAAAGTAAAGAGAGAGACACAATTTGTATAGTTGTTCAACCAATGTCAAGGCCTACATCCACTTTGAATATCTTTTATTATGATCATTTCCATGCCAAATACAATGAATTACTGATGATTACAATATTCTCCATAGTAGAGATTAACAAGAAATCACGAATACTGGTGATTATCGGAGAATCACGATAACCAATCTAGATGACATAGGTTTTGCTATCTTTGGAGATGAAGTCTTGTTGCTGAAGGTAAGTAATGGCCGCTAGAGATGAAGATCTACTTTGATGGAGCTTTGGCAGCGTTTCGGCATGGTAAGGATTGGATCCCCTTTTCTATTGGGAAGCATGTTGTATTTATAGAGTTCCAAAAGGTACTGGAACATGCCCAACTACATACATGCCTAGAATATAATCAGAAGCCATAGCCCAAATTCCATATGAAAATAACACAACATCATGAACTGGTACCGGTCCATGGGCTATGGACCGGCATCGGTCCATGGACTTGCACCGATTCAAGTTTTGATCTTCACTTTTGGCTTTCCTAAGTTGTTGTGAGTCCTTCAGCTGAGTTTACCATGAACTGGACTTCGTTTGATTTATTCTGTCTCAACCCATATGATTCATCTTCAATCCATTAAATGACTTGTTCCCAACATTCATCAGATTCGCATGGAACTTTGCACACAGGTTTCCTAGCAGACTTCTAGGTCTCATTCCCATATGGCTAAGTACTATCGACCGGTATCGGTCCATAGGTCATGGACCGGTATCGGTCCATGCATTTAGTGCATTTTGGCCAGAGACATTTATGGTCGCCTTATTTCACTTATTAGGTCTTGTTGGCCGAGTTTGAGATGATTCTGATATCGTATCATCTCTATTTCACATGGATCTCCTTTTTGTTTTTAAAACCGGGTAAACATTTACCCTCCAGAGTACATTTTGTTGAAAACATGATGTGCTCTTGAATTGTAATCTAATGTAGTTTGCGATGGAACGGCTTGGAATCGAGAAGTAAGCTTTTCATTATGGGTTTGTTGCCACCTAACTATTGGTAATTTCACACTTCTGAGTTTTAAGTTTATATCCAGTGTCAACTTCTATATTATAGCTTCAAAATTCGATAGTGCTCTTCAAGATACACGTATTTGTGTTTGCGGACTTTTGCTCTAAGAGTGGACTTAGGCTTTGATATGGTATTATTGGAGTTGGAATCAAGGGTTTGATCTTGGTTTTGCACACTATTCTTGGACTCAATCGTCAACATACATCGAATTCAAAATTCAGGCAAATATGAACTCGATCCAAGGGGTTATTTTGACTTTTAGCTATCTGCTCAAGCTTTGTATTGGGTCTCCTTTTCCAGTGGCAACGATGCAACTTAGAATCAAAAATTCTTAAGGTGCTTCAAATTGGTTGGTAAACCATGCATTGCAAGGTTTACACTGTATCGGATCAGGAGGATGAACGAGTACCAGATCACAGGCATGATTCGGTGTCAAGTCTTGTGCTTTTGAAGAGTACCGGATCACAGGCATGATTCGGTGTCAAGTCTTGTGCTTTTAAGCAACTTTTGAGAATAGTTCTCTTTTTCTTTTTAAGTTTTGTTACCAATTCTTTCTGCTTAAGCTGCTTGGTTTAAATCTTATTCTAGATCAATGTCGTGGATTA
This sequence comes from Allium sativum, assembly GCA_030737875.1. NCBI lineage: Eukaryota > Viridiplantae > Streptophyta > Magnoliopsida > Asparagales > Amaryllidaceae > Allium > Allium sativum. The sequence goes on along the minus strand of CM060920.1, from coordinate 856,126,262 downwards.
TTCTTGACTTTAGGATATATTTTGATTGGCACTGGAGTTTGTCAATTCCCTCGAGACCGTTGTACGGTGTCTGTGTTAATTCGAGCACACTTACAGCATCTCCATTTTTGTATTGCCTTTGCTAATCCATGATCTCGTAAAACGGGAAAGCTTTCCGAGCCACTTGTGGCGATGAATCCGTTATTAACTGATCGCTTTGATCATGAGGCATGTTGTATAAAGTATGTCATTCTTAGGTTTTTGAGTTCGACTGTAATGTGGTCCTGGTCAACGACATGACTTAACTTCAAATTGAATTCAAACTAATAACCCACTTATATTGAACTTGAGTCTGGAACATTTTTGAGCTTCTAACCACTTGCTTTTGGATTTTCGGGTGATTTGAAGGTTCAATCTAGATGTTGCTCAACTTAAGATTATCTCAACGCTTCAATTCAAGAATAGGAAATGAACTAGCCTTGAACTTGATTGTCTCGTCGCCTAACTTTATAGGTTAATTGTAGTGCACAGGACTATGTTTGAGCTACCTTGGCTGTAAAAATGGCTCATATACCCCCGGATTGGCTTTTAGGATAAAGAAACACGCTTTTGCAATCTTCAATTCTCTAAAGCTCCATAATTTGAAGCTCATAGCATTTCCGACTGCTTTAATAATATTTGGGCCACGTCTATATAGTAAAATGAAGTGTAGCTTATTTAAATTTTAGGTCCTTCTTTTAAAGCACCATCACATTTAACAGGCTTAAATGGAGAGCTTCCCGTGCCTATTTGGGCGACGCATTCATTGTTATTGCTCAAGCCGACAATGGTGAGTCCAATAAAAAGAAACGGTATGGAAATCTTTCTAGGCTCAAGTGGGCACAATCATGAGATGACATCGTTTGAAAGAACATTTGACTCGTTGGATACAACTCACATGGATATGGTGCCGCACTTGTCCTTGGACGACGTTAGCGAACGACTTTGATTGACACATGCCGGTTTCAAGTTCAAAATGTCTTTCGTTACAACTATATTGCATTAGGAAACGTGTGCACTTGATTGTTCTGAGTACGAGCTTCCTTGTGTAGAGCGACATCAAAATATGACCTGCAAACATTCTAGAGGGGCGACTCTACTCAATCCAAAGCTGAATCGACTTCAGCCACGTACTCCTCCTTAGTCATACCAGGGTCTCCTCTCATGACCTTATTGAAAAAGCATTACCACGACAGGGCATGTGCCTGACTTTTTGCACCTAGTGTTTACGCTCATAGGGGCTCTTTCACAAAGCAGTACCATGACAGGGCATGGCTCGAGCCGATCGAGTTTCCCGAGGTCGAACACTTTCACAATGTATATCGAGTGCCTCATGGGGGCTTGGTTTTTTATATGCCTAATGTTTATTGATCATCACGTGCCTTTGTTCGAGGTCGGGACCATCTTGTGTTGGTCGTGTTTCTCAAGGTTGGACTCATCACGATGTATATCAAGAGTGCCTTATAGGAGCAAGCTTTTTCTAATCCACCCGATGTATATCGATCGTCGCGCACCTTTATTCGAGGTCAGGACCAGCTTGTGTCGATCACGTTTCTCGAGGTCGGACTCATCACGATATAGATCGAGTGCCTCATGGAAGCGAGGTTTGTTGTGTGCCTCAGCTTGGATAAGGTCTTTTGTATGCATCTTCTTGAGTGAGGTCTTGTGCGTGCCTCAGCTTGGGTGAGGTCTTTTGCAAGCCTTGGCTTGGGTATAGTCTTCAGGCGCCTCCACATGTGGAAGAGCTTCAAGTGCCTTCATAAGAGGCAAGGTTTGGTTGTAGTGCTGACGACCTTAGGATGACGTCATGACTTTGTGATGTTGGAAGTTTTTGGATAACACCGACAACATTGATAGCCATAAGACAATGCTACTGCTTGATGATGCTAACCTTCCTTGGCCAACATTGATTGTATTGCAATGCTAATATCGTGTGACTAGGTTTCTTCTCAATACACTAATCTTAGGAATGCAAGAAATTCCATCTAATGTCGCAAGCTTGATGGTTTCATTGACGTACTTTTCACCAATATGCTCTGGCATTTGTCATAGCATGCTTAGGGATGAGATGTACAAACGCAAGAGGTTTGATGGTGAAATCTATCATTCAAATTCTTTGTCGCCTTTCCTTGACCTACTATTATTCTCAGCTTTGCTTCTTTGCTGGGTATTAGCAGAGTTGGTTCACCCGAAGGTCTCTGAGATCCTATGACTCCTTCATTCTTTTGGTGAATTTTGACCATTTACTGGATTTTTCTCTAGAATGCTAGTTCTGCCTTCTTGCTTTCGCATATGGCATGTAACACTTATTGTGATGTAGTTCTTTCCTTCTTCCATTGGTTATGCAATGTCAAGTAGGCTTCAAATCATCTGTGGCACTTAGCCTTTTCCAATCTCGGACGATTCCTGAGTGCCTTGCATTGGACTGCAGTGACTTCCGTTGCTTTAGCCATAAGTGATACCTGCTCAATATAAACAATCTTAGATTAGTTATGTTACTGTAAGAAAAGAGGCTAATGTAATATGCATGTTAGGGTATCATACTTTCAGAATTTATTGGTGAACAAAGTTTGGGTTGGCAAGAATTTGCACTCTCTGTTCTTCTTTTTTTCCCTCTTCTTGGCTCTTCACCATGAGACTTGAGCGGACTATTAGTCTAGGTACATGTTTCACCTGTTTATGTTTTCAGAGTTCTTTTCCTTTTGGCTTGAGCTAGTCGCCTATTTGTGCAGTTCTCTCCTGATAGTCTTATACTATGTAGAAGAGTCTAGGGCTAGGTTGCCTGATCCTTGAAGACAAAATTTTCCGTGTCTTCCTAGCTTACCATTATGGACTATTATCTATCTCTCTTCCCGAATGTCCCTTGAACTAATTATGACCCCCTCCGAATAATCCATATAGTGTTCTCGCCACAGAGAGTTTGATGTGACGACCGCCCATAACTCCCACACTTAACAAGAGGAATAATGCGTTGAAAGACATGATAGGCAACCACGGACGATCACCAAAGTAAGATAAACACACACTGAACCTATCGTATAACTCACGGCGCAAGGATAAAATATAATAGAACATATACAATAGGCATATAATAATGAAGCAGAATTGAGCAGAAACTCAAACTTCTATATCAACATGAAATAATATCCATACAACAAAGGATAACAGCATAAGAATCTGTACAACATGCCTCACTACAATCACTCAGAGAAATCATAACAGCGGAAAATAACATATAGTAGGTAACAGGAAACTAATACGTAAGCCTCCAGCTCATCGTTGCTCAGCAGCATCGTCCTTATCAAGATCAACTACCTGTCACCTGCTGCTCAGTCTTCCCATCCAACACTTGGATAAACAACCTAAGGTAATAAGAGAAAATATAAAACCTTGAGTCAGAAAATAGTCTTAATGGGCGATAAAATAGCTAACTAACATCATCAATAAAGTATATAAGAATATGCAGATTAATCAACTAATCCACCAACATAAATAGAGAATAACTCAATCCCAACTCCCCCACATCTGACAGTGATAACCTTTGCAAACAATCTTAATAGGAAAACATAGCAGACATAACAACCAGTTATCAAGTGTAGACCATCCCGTTCGAACTTGACATCTCCCAAGCACAAGCCTCGAAGGTCTAAACCAACATCATACAAGCACCCAAGAGATATCTCCGTCGACGTCGAATAATCTACATAAGATGATACAAGCAAAACAATCACCATCCATGACTCCAACTATCACCGCCAATCCTGCCTTGAAATCGTCATTTGTGATAACCCCAAACTTCCACGGAATGAAAGTAAGGGATAATCATTTGGAATACAACATAAATATAACAATACAGATCACAGATACAACATAGCAAAGGAAAACCATAGAATAACAACATCATAGCAGCGGGGTATGAATGTCATCAAACACAGAATCACACAGTCACAGAGTACTAAATTATCACATCAAGTTTCAGCAAAAGGAAATAAGTTTCAACTTCAAAATAGTACAACTAGAAATAAAATAAGTTTGTATGTCTCAAAGTCTAAAGATAAAATGCAAATAAAAGATAAATGATAGATAATCTTCGTGGTCCAACATAAGCACCACCAAATAAGCAACTCCAAGATAGATAAACAGCTCCAAGATAGCAACTCCAAAGAAAGCTAGACCTGTTACTTGGTTGCCCGTGTGGAAAAAGGGCATCCGAGTTTGCAAAAGGTGAAAACAAACTACGAGTTAGTCATGAGACTGGTGTGATAATTCTTAACTAATTTTAACTACTAGCAATAAGGCAAATTCAAATACCACGCCACTAACGCGGAACGGGTTTATTCCAATGGATTACCGTGCATAATTTAAGGTGTTTGAACAAATAAATAAGTAAAACATAAAAAAACGCAATGCCTTTGGAAAAATGGAATCACCATAAGACTCAAGTCCCATCACACAATGCAACGCAAACCAGAGGATAGAGTTTTACCTTATGGTGATTAAACATGCTTGATACGATAAAAACGATTTTGATATTATTACTAGTGTATATAAAACATTTCAAAATAAATGTATCAATCCTAGGAAACATAGCTACCATATACTATGCCTCCGTACTAGTAATACAATCAAGTCTGTAGGGTCGTATTTGGAATTTGGTTTCCATCATGATTCAAGGCTAGAAAGGATCTCCTTACCGATTCGAGACACTCTAGCTAATGTCTCAGGATCCCCCGCAGTGAACCCTTGGAAAGCTGCAAGGCCGGTCCCCACATACAGCATCGTGGATTAGTTATTCCTGAACACACGTTTCCCGATCCTATAGGACCTATCATCTGAGGCGCCTCATTCCATCATCCACATAAGTAAAATATCAGCCAGTTTAAGCACTGACACTACTTCTAACTAGAAAGAAACGTGTTGTCCTCCCTGCGTTCCCTTCTCCCATTTTAGACTCCACCGGGTTGTGAGGCTCGTGAAGCTACGTAATACACAAAGCTATGCTTATTCCAGCTGTGCTTTGATCGTCACCACAAGGTTCTGCTTTTCAACAAGAAACCTTGATCATTGCATCTTAGTATGTCACACTGTCACTCCATATCACACTACCAATCATTTGCCGAAATATACAAAAAGGTGTTAAGCAAGAGAATAAATTCTCCGCCACCAATCATTCATACATTCAACAGAAAATTAATAAATACAATATAAAGGAGTACAATGTCGGACACACATTCCATTTGTAAGCCCATTCTGGGTCTGAACGGAACTGGAGATACCCTCGTCCCGTATGTCCAGTACGGAAAGGAGATACCCGCATATCCCTGAAATCAACGCGTACGTTTGGGCAATTACCCCGACCCTTGAATTGGGAGCAAGTCAATTCAGGATCTTGATCGTTGTCCATTCAAGGGAAGATTTATGGTCTTCATACGCCGTCTTCATCCTTCGATTCTTTACGTCGTTTGATTATTTGGAATGAGAGTAACTCGGACTTTCCAAATAATCCTCATATATATATAATGAAAATCCTTCTTTATCGCCAATATTATTTTTAATGATTAATTCCTATTTTAATTATTTAAAAATAATCAAAACTTTATATAACGACGTCTCGGGTCAATGGGCGACCCTGACGCTGCTTTCAACCAATTTTGATTTTCACATTACTCAAAATCTAACCGTTGGATCTTAACGTAGTTTATATCGTCAGAAAGATCTTCCTAAGACGGTCCTAACGGTTCCAATATTGGGAAAATCCGACGGTCGGATCTTTTGGTATAGTCGTTTGAATGTACGATTTCCAAACGCGAATTACCGCGCTCGATTCGTTTAATATTAATTATATTTATATATATAAATATAATCGTTCAACCATAATAACGACGTTCGATTTAACAAGCTAAATAGCTACCGATCTCCATTCAATTTTATTTCATTTAAACATGAAGATAATATTTTAGCATTTTTAAATACATTCCTTTATTCCTTTATTTACATTAGAAATGTAAGTTTCATTCTTTGAATTACACTGTAAAATCCCCTTCGTAATTACATTAAAATGTAATTAACATTCCCTGTTAAAAATTTCAATAGAATGTAAATACTTCTTCTTAAATTACATTAAAAATGTAATTCTCCTAACAGTGTAAATTTCTATCTTTTCATTTGTCTCTTAATTTACAAATAAAAGCGTATCTTTAATTTACAATGTAAATTCTCTTTAATTACATAATAAAAGTGTAATTTTGATTACAACGCAAATTCTCTTTCTTAAACTACATATAAAAATGTAATTTTTATTTACATGTAAATCCTATTCTCTATTTACATGTAAAAATGTAAATTTCATTACAATGCAAATTTCTACTTTTTATTTACATGTAAAAATGTAAATTTAATTACAATGCAAATTCCAACTTTTTATTTACATGTAAAAATGTAAATTTCATTACAATGAAAATCCCAACTTTTTATTTACATGTAAAAATGTAAATTTAATTACAATGTAAATTTCTACTTTTTATTTACACGTAAAAATGTAAATTTCATTACAATGCAAATTCCAACTTTTTATTTACACGTAAAAATGTAAATTTCATTACAATGCAAATTTCTACTTTTTATTTACATGTAAAAATGTAAATTTAATTACAATGCAAATTTCTACTTTTTATTTACATGTAAAAATGTAAATTTAATTACAATGCAAATTTCTACTTTTATTTACATGTAAAATGTAAATTTAATTACAATGCAAATTCCAACTTTTTATTTACATATAAAAATGTAAATTTAATTTCAATGCAAATTCCAACTTTTTATTTACATGTAAAAATGTAAATTTAATTACAATGAAAATTTCTACTTTTAAATTTTCAATAAAATATTGAATCTATTCACATCGTCATTCCTTACTTTTAAATTTTCAATAAAATATTGAATCTATTCACATTGTCATTCCTCACTTTTAATTTTCAATAAAATATTGAATCTATTCACATTGTCATTCCTTACTTTTAAATTTCAATAAAATATTGAATATATTCACATCGTCATTCCTTACTTTTAAATTTTCAATAAATATTCACATTGTCATTCCTTACTTTTAATTTTCAATAAAAATATTGAACCTAGAGGGGAGGAGCATATTTTGAATTCAAACTAGAATGGTTTGGATTGGCATACATGTAAATAATCCAAATGTTATTTCAGATCTAAATAAATCAATGAGTAAAGGAGTAACCATATAACATCTCAAAACTAGTCAATAATCAATCGCAACATCATAGATCAGAACCAATAACAAACACAGCATGATCCATAAGCAAACGAAATAGCTGGATTAAAATTAATTATTTAAATCAGAATGCTCACCTCGATTTCAGATCTAGATCTAAAATTTAAAAAGGTCCAGAAATTATTCCAATCAGTTCTAAGTTGATGTATTTGCTGTCACGATTCACACGGATCTGAAAATTCCCAATTTGGAGCTCGTATGAATTAATTATCAATTTTTAATTAACAATTTACTTTTTACAACTGCAGTTGCAACAGAAATAAGTATCGCAAAATCTGAAATGTTCATACCTTTATATTTCAATTTTGCTCAAAACTTTAAATCCAGAAATTGGGAGATGTAGTTGATGTTTTTCAGAACGGTTTGTTGGAGATTGGAGAGCTTGGAGAGGGGAGTCAGCGCCTAAAAGGGGGTGGGGGTGCGGTTGGCCGTGGTGGGCCCGGCTGAGCACGGCGGCGGCGCACTTCGTGGGGTCGGGGCGTCGGCTACAGGGTACGGGAGGCTTTGATTTTGGTATAGAATAAAAGAGCTCGAAAATCTCTTCGAAATGGGTATTACTGCGAAGGATTTCGTGCAGAAACGAGAGAGAAATCGGGGTTTGAAATTTTGAAAGAAGTGGGTTTTGTGGCGGCTTGAAACGAACGGGGGAGGAGGATGAACAATGATTTTATAATAAAATAATAGGGTTAGGTTATTATTAAATAATTAATTAGCCCAATAAAGCCCGTTTTGCAATTTTCTTCTTTTTCGGCCCAACGACTATCATTCCTACCTATTTACCCATATTCCGGACTCATCTAACTATGTCCCACAGGCCCAATTGATCGTCTTGGCCCCCGTTTCTCAGTTTTAAAAGTATAAATCATTTATTTAAAATTCAAACGTACTTTCTAATTTTACCGGGGACACATACGAACTCAGAAAAATCCAAAAAAATTATTTCTGGCTTTGTTTTGACGATACGATCCTAACAAAATCTACTTCGTCGAATTCTGTGACTGTTTGAAAAATGGCCTTTTTCAAGTCGATTAAAATTGACCGAAATTGACCAAACTGAAATCTTTTGTCACAGTCACAAATTAATTCTAAAAATTATGAAAAATTAAACTTAACAATAATTTGACATTCGGAATCCAACAAAAGTGGTTTCGTCGAAAACAGAGGTCATTTGAAAAATGGCTATTTTTAATATTAAAATATATGCAGAAATTCTACAATGACTATTCTGAAATTTCGACTGGCCATAACTTTTAGTTCCCGCTATGAAATTTCGATTTTTCGGATTCGTTGGAAAGATATTTTTAAATAGATTCTAATATTTTTGGTTTCACCAAAATCCGATTTATTCTGCATCCTGTACAGTCAGTCAAAGTTCAAATTTGATTTTTCAAACTACCGTGCTATTTCTAATTCCTTTTATACTTAAATTGACAATATTTGTATTAGCTTTGCTCAAAATAAATTTCTATTCATTTTTATTTAAAATAGTTTATTTCAAATATTTAAACACCCTTAAAATCTCTAAAATGAAAATTTTAAATTGGCCCCAAATTCCGGGTTGTTACATCATTAATCGTATAACAGACTACGACATGCCATTTGTCTAGGGATAATGGTAACCTCGGTTCTAGAAAATCTCTGTATATTATCAGCTTGTATGTTTTCTTGCTGAACGAAGACAACTAGGCCGTCCCATAATACCCAGGGTACTCGACCAGCTAACATCTAGTCTTTTAGGCGTCCCTATTATACCCCTGCTTTGAGTCCACTAGAACCTCCGACTAACGATAATTCCTTGACCTTTAATATATCTAACCATCCAACTTGATGATTGTTCATAAGCTTAAGCGACTTCTTGAGCAACCATTATCCACGAATTCACAACCTTGAGTTGTCTTCACATTCATTGCATTTCGACGATCAACGAACTCTTTACGACAGTTCGAACATTCCTCCTTGAATTCACGTCGAATCCATGACCATCGTCGACCCAAAAGCATATTTCATTTGGTTGATATTCCATTTCATAGCATTTCAGCCTTTCTGCTATGAAAAACATACCACAACTTTTCATTCAGCCATTTACAGCCTTTTTGAAATGCTACCATATCTCCTGAATCGTTCCAGACCCATTGGCTTAATTTTTTATACCATGGCGTTTTAAAAACCTTCTACAGCCACGCTACACATATGTTTCCTCTAGAAACCTTCTACAACGTTTAGGGAACGCTATCATATCTTCTTCCCGATCCACTTCCTGAACCTTGCCCGATCCACCAGAAAACACGCCCGATCCATCGATTTATCTTGCCCGATCCATGCTCCATAACTTGCCTGATCCACCCCTTTTCCGTAGAGTTTCTAGAAACGCTGTAAAAAGTCCGTTCGATCTAGCCAAGAAATTACTTGCCTGATCCACATTTTTAAACCCGAACAATGGCTTGTGCACGTGCCTGATCCTTCTAGATCTTGCTCGATCCACCCTTTTTCTGTAGCGTTTCTGGATATGCTATAAAAAATCCGTCTGATCCAGCTAAGAAAATACTTCCCCAATCCACGTTTTTAATCCTGATCCATGGCTTGCGCACGTGCCCGATCCATCCCCAGATCTTTGCCCGATTCTTACCTTTCCATAGCCTTCGGCAAACGCTGTCGAACCCTGTTTTTTCCCGATCCATGCGAAAACTCGCACGATCCATACTTCCTTGACTACACCCGATCTATAACACCCCGCACTTTTCTGCACCCAAATTTTGACAAAAATAAAAACTTGGACACATCCAAGCATGGAGCGTGTATCTGATACCTACAATAAATGATCATGAGCATAATTAGAGTACGATAAATATAAATCACAATGGAAACAAAATAGGATAAACTAGTATTAACTCAAGTAACCACCTTTTTCAATGTAAGTCACTTTGTCAATACCGAACATGAGAGAGAATGAGTACCAAAAGGAAAATATAACCATCTATGAGAACCCGACCTTCTATATGAATCTTGGAGGTTGTAATGAGGAGGGGGGTCAGACCAACAAGTCATGGTGACTAAGAAATGTACAACACTATCTATGACACTGATATATTCCGCTTGGTTCAACCTACGTTGTATGCCTAACTAGGTTAGTGATTCTAGCCTAACCTAGTAAATGCTTACACACAACTTTACTATTCAGCTCAAAGCAGTATTCCCAAATTATATTATCGAGATAGGACATTTACACACATTTTTTTGAAGCCTTTATACCAGAGTTTAACTGGCTAATATATCGAGAGTGAGCCCCTAATTTTGGGGTTTCTATCTATATCCTCATTCTTATTTCTTTATTATTTAATGCCTCACTATCAATGATAGATAAGGTGGATTCTCCCTAATCACTTAAGACCCTAATAAAACAGCATGGAATAAATATTACCATACAACCTTTGGAATTTGGTTTGCTTGATCAATCTTAGCTGCATGTGGGGCAATATGTTCTTGGGCAAACTAAAAGACACTGTCTTTGAACTACAAATTTAGGATTGTATAGTTAGATACCTACAAGTTGAGAGGGAAAGCGCAATGGAAACATAAAAAAGACAATGTTTATACTTTTAAGCACTAAGCAAACTCATCAGTATAGAAATGAAGCCAGTATTAAGGCATGATTATTAATGGCATAAATAATGATGAGTACTTAAATTTGTCTTCTTACATAACTTGTGCATCCAAAAATTACTTCTCGAACTAGAACGAATCTACTTGGAATATTGATATTTCAAAAATAATTTAACCATGTGTGACGACCCTCCCCGCACCAACTACTGGCCCTGCTAGTTCTTATTTCTTTATTATTTAATGCCTCACTATCAATGATAGATAAGGTGGATTCTCCCTAATCACTTAAGACCCTAGGCGGACTTATTGGTCACTTATTAACCCTTGATAATTTATTAAATGTTAACATAAAATTAGGAGGCACTAACTACTGGCCCTACTAGTTAAGGCTTCCGTCATTCACGCATATACCCTTACCTCACATAAGGTGAGAGTAGGTATTTTATCGTTCGCTATACCTTTTAGTTGACCTTATTATATATATAATCTCCTTAGTAGCTTAATACTTCCCATAGGGTAGGTAGTCATATCTGACATTTTTAGTTTTCAGGTTTGGGTAGGCCCACACACACATTCCATTTAAGACCCCTAAACTGAAAGACCTACTTCCAGGTGGACTCCTTAACCCAAGCCACTTAAGACCCAAGGAAGCGGACTATACGTGAAGATTATTAAGTTCGCCCCCATTTTCCTTTAGCACCTTTCCCTATTGGGATAAAGTAGGTTACGTTACTAAGTTATTCCCGTTTAATTCCTTTATACGGAAATACTATACGTATTCCATTTACTTGTATCACGGGTTTATATGGTTAATAATATCTTACATTATTAATCTACTAAGTTCAACTATATTTTTAATTTTAAGTTTTATTGACATAAATAAGGAAGGTTATATTCTCTTTTCTCTAGGATATTTATTTAATTCCTTCCCTAATTTGGACTTAGTATTTAAACAACAATCAATATCCATTAATCCCCTTTTTAAAACACATTTCTTTTTATTTCCTATTTATTGCCCTTTATCACTCCAATAGTCATATTTTACTAAGGCAACTATTTATCAGTCCCAAGCTATCTAATCGTCTCTTATTTAATCTCTCTTAAACCGAAAAAAGGAAATTGGACCTAAGATTTTTAACATTTTTCCTGCTCACAAAATTTTCAATTTCCACCCTACAATGGAATTTTCACCTCAGTTACCAAAATACTCAAAAAAATTCTTCTGTAGACTGTAAAGGAGGTTTAAAACAAGCTGTAAACGTAAAACGAGTTAATTAACGGCTCGCGCGCATCGTTGACAAGATATGAAAACTGCGTTTCCAAGGCTAAAACAGCTTTTTCCTTGTTAGCATTAACGTTTTTATCGTTTCTTTGGTCCTATTGCATCGCTAAAAAGCACACACAAAGCATCCAAACATCTTCCCTATAATGTTCATGTGGCCAAAAATCGTAATTTTTCATAAAAATAATTTCCCGCTTGAAAATATGTCATGTTTACTTTGAAATCTTCCTTTCAAAACCGTTTCATTTTCCTATAAAATAAGAAAATGATAAAAATGTTTTTTTTTCAAACAACATTTTCCAAAAACTTTCAAAAAAGTATTTTGCGGAAATTTAAACGATTCAAGCCACGTGTTGGCGAAGAAGGAAGTCAGTTACGCCAAAAATGCAAAAACTGAAATAATAGACAAAAAAGACAAAAATAAATTTTAGCTTGATAAGGAACAGTGATTTATTTATTTATATAACAGTGACAAAAATCAACGCAAAACCAGTCCTTTGCTAAAATTTGGTGTTAGCAATTCAAGAATCTTTCAACTCAGGTAAAATCGTTAAGGAAATTAATCATACTTACTTATTTTAATTCCTAAAAATGACAAACCAACCAAGATAGCAGATTATCGCCCTATAGCTTGTTGCAATGTGCTATATAAAATCCTGAGCAAGGTCATTTGTAATAGAATGAAAGTTGTGTTACCAGATTTAATTGCAGAGTGTCAAAGTGCTTTTATAAAAGGCAGAAGCATATCTGAGAATTCTTTATTAGCACATGAATTAGTCAGGAACTTCAACAAAAAAAGGTGCTGATAAATTTTGTCTAAAAGTAGACCTTCAGAAAGCTTATGACAAGATTAACAGACTTTTTATCATTCACATGTTAAAAGTCATGGGTTTTCCAATGAAAGTTGTTCGATTAATTCCTGAGTGCATTTAGTCACCTACTTTTTCTGTCCTTATCAATAGAGTACCAAAAGGATTCATTACCAGTAACCGGGGTATTAGACAAGGGGATCCTCTATCTCCTTATCTGTTTGCAATCGCAATGGAGTACTTTTCTCTCCAGATGGAACTTGTAGTGTATGACAAAGTGGTACAACCGATTCACAATTTTCAACCTTCTGTTAGCCACTTGTTGTATGCAGATGACCTGATAATTTGTGTCAAGGCAAATGTTAAAGCTGCTCTTAAGATAAAAGAATTATTCCTCAATTTGGAGAAGTATGTGGGTCTTATGATGAATGAACTAAAAACTAAATGCTACTTCAATAAGTTTTGTGTATCCAGATCTACTGTGATTAACATCTTGGGTGTGACTGAAGGGGAACTACCTATGAAATATCTTAGTGTTCCACTATCATCAAATAAAATTACTGGCCGTGAATGTGCAGAGCTAATTACAAAAATCAGAGACAAATTGCAAGGTTGGAGTTCCAGACTATTATCATTTGCGGGGAGAATTGAATTAGTGCACACAGTAATTCAAGCGAAAGTGAATTTTTTGCTACAAACTTTTCAAATTCCTGATGCATCTATTAGCAAAATTGAGAGTGTATCTGCAGATTTTATATGGAGGGGAAAAATGCATAAAATTAAGTTTGAAGACCTTTGTAGACCTAAAGAAGAAGGTGGTGTTGGTCTAAGGAAAATCAGAGATATGAGAGATGCATTTACAAATAAACAAGCATGGAAAATCATCAACAATCAGGGCTTATGGGCTAAATGGATGTGTAAAAGATATATCAAGACCAATTTTTGGACCATGTCGATTGATAATAATGCTTCTGCAACATGGAAAGCCATTCTAAGAATCAGGAGTAAACTGGCAGTAAACTGTGAAAAAGAAATTGCTAATGGCTATGACACGGATTTGTCGAGAGACCCATGGTTAAAAGGTAAATCTCTAATTAACAGATTGGGTTGGGGACACCTTTTCAGCATATGGTAGTCCTAATCAATCTGTTAATCATATCATTTTTGATGGAGCTTGGAGGTATGAATTATTACCGCATGCAGAGACCTTTAAAAAAGAACTTGAATTTACTCCCTTATTCATTGATAGAGAGTTTGATAAATGGAATTGGATTCCAGACAAAAACTTCAATATGAAAAGTGCCTGGAATGCATGCAGAAACACAGAGCCTACAGTGGATTGCAAATGTGTAGTATGGAACAGACTAATCCCACCTAAGATGTCACACAACATATACAAAATTTTACTGAATCGTTTGCCTACGAGTGGCAGGCTACTAAAATGGGGCATCATTTCTGAAAACATTTGTCCTCTGTGTGAGAAAAGTGAAGAAAATCATCATCACTTATTCTTTGAGTGCGAATTTTCAACAAACTTAATTAACCGCATTCAAAGTAAATATAACATCAGTGAAAGAACAAACAAGCTACAACATATCATGAATTACCTGATTAGCAATTGGTCGAAGGTAGATGCAGAAATAAAAGAATACAACATTAGCATTATATATGCAAGTTGGTGGTTATGGAAAGAGCGATACAAAAGATTTTTTCACAGTAAACGAAGATTAGTACATGAAATCAGTAAGCTCAATGAGGAAGAAGTTAAACTGATTCTTAAATGTCGCAAGAAAAATCGTACGTCAGAAAGGGGATCACCACCATCTGATACTGGAGTTGAGGATCCATCGGAGAGGCGAATATCACGGAAGCGGGTATCACAGAATGAAGGTGAAAACCTAAGGCCGCCATGAATTCATGAGCAATAGGGAAGCCGCCGTCGTTCGCCATTAGTGTGACTTGGGGATTTGTTAATTTTGGTAATTTGAGTTTGTAAGTGAAAGTATGTCTTACTGTCGGTTTTGTTCTCGACATGTCGTTTGTGCTGTTGCGTGTTTGTAAACAGTATCTTCCCTTTGGGCCGCCAAAAGCCCATAATAATATTTTACCCAATTTCAAATATATATATATATACACACACACACACACACACACACACCCACCCAAGCTACTTTCATTTACTTCTTTTATTATTTAAACATTTTTGTTTAAATTAATGGTGGATTATTGGATAATTACCACAAAGTTCAAAGTTTTTTCATTGTAAGACCTTTAACATTCTTTCTTGATGACAACACATTTTTACTAAATGTCTACTCATTGTGATTGACAAATTTAAGAGAATAAAACAACATAACCCTCATTAATAATTAATAACATAGTTATTCTTCATTACCCTCATTTTGTAATTTTCTTCAAAAATAAACATATGTTTCAAAACTAAAAATCTCTAAATCTTTCGACTTAAGACAGTTGCACTAACTTTGTTGCGCATATCACATCATCGATTTTATCATAATTATATCAAATTTTGCTTTTAAGGGTCCGTTCGCAGCCACAGTGTGGGACGTTCGAGGAGACGCGAGCGCTAATTACCTCGGTCAAATAGACCTTTCAAGAAACATTGGAAATCTATCCGTTGGCATTCGACGCGTCGGACGCCAACGAATAGATTTTCAACGTATCGATCCATCCTCTATAAAACCGTCTCCCCCTCACTTTTATTTCACCAACCTGCGAATCCCCTCAAATACCCCAAAAAAAGATTTTTTCGCGCCATTTTTGCAGGAAAAAAATGCATTTTTTTATACCGTTATGTTTATTTTGTAGGTCTCTATAACACATATTTTTTTGATTTTTTTTGATTTTTTTTTTTTTTTTTTTGTAATGCAGATGTCTACCGCTTCTACCACCGCTGCCTCGCACCCGGTTGCATATTGGACGGAGGAACGTGACTCTGCATTTATAGATATTTGTGTGGAGTATCTAGTCGAGCGCGATTCTAGCGTCAGCAACTATTATGCAACAGTCGCGGCAACGATGAACACCTGCTTTCATCTGGAGTTTAGAGATACCCAGATTAAAAATAAATGGGATAACATGAATATGACATTTCGCGATTGGGACATACTACTCAGGACATCTGGCGGGGAATGGGATGCAGTATTCGATTATTTGGATGGTCCTGATGATTTCTGGGCTACCGGCGCTGGTAGATCGTACAGACGATTCAGGAAGAACCCCCGATGAAGTTCAGAGAGCAGGATCTTCTATTTGATGGTTGTTTACGTAAGCCTACTTGTGCGTACCAGATTCCTGATGTTGCGCCTCCTACTGCACATGCACCTCCACCAGCACCCATGCCAGCAGCTTCGTTCACTGCTACCGAGGCCGATTATTATGGAGATTGGATGACTACTGGCGATCCTCTTTCTGATCAGCCCACTAGGCGCAGACAGGTAGAGCGTGGTAACTCGAGCCGTCAGATTTTCACCGATCATATTCAGCAGCTTGCTAACCGTTGCTACGAGCTTGTTCGGGGATCGGTAAAAGTGGAGTTGTGGGAGATTCTGATGATTTTCCGCAATGATCAGAAGAATGTGGAGATTGTTGAAATACTTCCTGATGAGGGTATACGTGAATTTATTAAAGCAGAGTTGAACATATTAGCACATCGTCATCTATTTTAGCTTTTCTTGTACTTGTTTTAATTTTCAATCTAGTTGTGTTATTTATGTTTGTATTTCAGTTCTGATAATGAAATGTTAGTCGTTTTGTTTTGTATAATCATATTTAACTAATTTATAACAATTAATTTAACAATTAAATATACTCCGCTCAAAAACCCCGTTCGTAGTTAAAAACACATTTCACGTTCGCTACAGTACCATGCTCAAATACCCCGCTCAAATGACCTGCTCAAATAACTCGTTTCCATTCGTCAAGAATGCACCCTAAGTCACTGACTTTATACACGGCACAGTACCTATGGCTCTTTTTCCTTTTTCTTTTCTATATTTTGCTGCAAATAAGAAGTAGGTCCCACTCCAAAATAGTCAAAGTATTAAGCACGCGTCATTACAGTCGTTCTCCAAAATTGCCCTCCAACTATGGTACCAAAGCTCTTCATCATGCACAGCTTAATCAACAACATTTTTTGAAACATCACCGAAAACAACATAATGTTGTAAATAACTATTCATTATTACCTAACAATACAACAAATATTGTTGAACATTTAAACAATGCAATACGAACATTCATTGTCTGAATTCTTCCTCAAAGAGCACTTTTAAACAGCTCCCGCCCAATGATTAACCTTCTTATCTCACTTGTCCCGGCACCAATTTCGTAAAGTTTTGCGTCCCTTAGGAGACGACCAGTGGGATACTCGTTTACGTAGCCATTGCCGCCTAAACATTGAATAGCCTGCCATGACAAAACGAAAATTTTACTATCTAGTAAAATGGTACTAACTTAAACTGGCAGTTTAGCATGTCTGATTCCTGAAGAATCAAAAATCAAGATATAAGGGGAAAAAATAAGAAACATAATTAAATATGAGTAAATAAAGCTTTAAGTTAACTGTACAAAATTGGCAAGGAAGAGGGAATTTAATAGAAACAAAGAGGAACCAAGGTTAGGGAATGGACTGCCGAAACAAAAAGGTTATTCCTTGCATGTATCATACATTCGCATTGATGTTATATCTCATTTCCCAGTAGAGGTTATCCAGTAAGGAAAAGAAAAAGAAAAAAAAATTGTAACATATTATGATAATTCATATGAGACGATGATACAAAACATGAACACTAGGCCCTGATTAATGAAATTGTTGATGATATGGGCATCAGTACATCAGACCCAAGTTAATGTTAGCGACCCACCGGGTGATTACTGAGAAATTTTCATTAATCCTGTAATCATGTAATGCTGCATGCTATTTTTCATAGTTTAGCAATCGCTATTATACCTGCAGAGCAACCTGGGTGGCCTTTTCTGCAGCAAAAAGTATAACCCCAGCACAGTCCTGTAATACGCATACAAATAATGGAATGTGGTCAAACAACAAACATCTAATATCAAGTAGAAAAGGGACCATCTTGATCTTAATTGTTCCCATCTAAAATATGAGCGACTTGTTATACATACATTAAATGTGTCCTTATAAGCCAAACATATTGAAAATAAACGACACTATAGGCTGAATTGAAGTGGATGAACATAACTTTGAAGCGCAAATCGAAGGTGGAAGAAATGGCAATTCAGGAGTAGGAATTGCCTGAGCAGCACAGCGCAAACGGATGGGGCGTTTGACCAGACGTCTGAGGAGGGTGCTTTAGAAAGCAAAAAAGCAGAACCAGACGTCTGGCCACTCCAGGCCAAACGTCTTGTGCCAACTCAGACGTCTGACCTAGTTGGTCAGATGTCTAGCCACTGGAATTGAAAATTCCAGTGGATGTGGCCAGACGTTTGACCATTTAGGTCAGACGCCTGAGCCGATTTCCGAGACCTGGGTGATTAGTGAAGTGTTCAGGGACATTTGGGTCATTTGTCTGGATTACTAATCTGTGCTATTTTCATATATGAAAGAGTGTGTGAATCTAATAATCAAACTAAAGGTTTTATCCTCCATTTATAAGAGTTTAGGTAATCCTAATAATTCATCAATTCTTATCTTCACAAAATCAAATTCTTTGTAAATTATTATGAACATTGTAATCAATCTCTTGTACTCTTTTCGTTAGTATTAATAAAACCACTATAAATTGTGTGTGATTTATTTATTATTACTACTCGTTATATTGCTTGTTGATTGTTGTGATCGGTTATTGAATTCATCGTGCTTGAGTTTGAGATATTAATTGGTTGTTTATACACTTCTATCACGATCTAACTCATTTCCGATGCGTTGGGTTTTAATTTGAGCGATCTCAAACAGGAAAACTTCACAACATTTGATATCATAGCTTTTAGATGATAGTAGGTGTTTGTGAAAATGCCAGAATTGGAAAATAGTTCGGGAAGTCCTTCAATGATTAGTCCAAATAGTGTAAAGTTGTATGTACGTGGATCGTATGCAGCTTCGGAATCACAATTGGTTATTGACAAGTGAAATGGTGATAATGATTTTGAAAAGTGGCGGTGATATATGAAAACGGTTCCTAGGTGGAAAGATTACATCAAGTAGTGTTTGGTACACATGCTACCGAAGGACATCTCGGATGTAGAGAGAGGAGACGGAGAAGTGGGCATTTATTACACTTCAACTTGCTATGGGACATAATGTTATCTCTGAAATTAATGGTGGGACGACTGCTAAGGGTATCTGAGATAAGTTAAAGAACTTAGGCATGAAGAAGTCACTTACTAACCGTTTGATCTTGTTGCGAACATTTTTAACTTATAAAACGAAAGAGGGAACTTCGCTAAAGGTGCACTTGAATATATTTGATGATTTGCTAACAAAGATGAAGATGATAGATTTGAAAATTGAGGAAAAGCAGAAGGCGGTGATATTGTTATGTTCGTTGTCAGGCAGTTACACGAGTTTCTCAGATAGTTCGATCATGTGCAGTTTATTCCCCGTTATTGCCCCGGTATATCCCCGCTATATCCTATAGCGGATTTCTACCGCTACGATATTTCCAAATAGCCTGTGAAATAATCTTCTCACTTTAAGCCCCGCTATATTTTGATATTCCCGACATATCCCATTATTTCAGCTATATTTCACTATTCCAACTACATCTTTATAAAAGAAATAAATTAAAAAAGTAACATTTACACATTATCGGCTATATACCACATTGAGTCCGCTAAGCGCTTTGACCGCACATGAACTTTGATCCATAGTGGGGATTAACAGGACGTTGGCTGATGTCAAGACGGGTCTTCTTAGTGAAGAATTGCGAGATCAAATGCAGGAGTTGAGCTTTGGAGGTAGTAGTGCTGGTAATGGTCAAGGCTTATTTGTGGAGAATAAGAGATATGTGAAAAAGGATAGCCGAATGCCTTCCAAATCTACGAATCCCAGTTGGTGAGGAAAGTCGAAGGAGATGAAAGGCAAGTCATATACTCATAAGAAGCTTGGTCAATGGAAGAATGAGAATCCGGACAATGAGAAGGCAAAGAAAGAAGCAACATCTTCATGGTTTGCGGCGGAGAGAAGTGTGGGTGAAGGAGAAGTATATGTTTTAATGGCGATAACATCAGACGTTTCGGATAGCGATTGGGTGATCAATTCGAGGGCATCTTGTCATATAATGCCAAATGATAGTTGTTTTACTTGTTATGTCGACAATGAAGGAAATGCAATTGTTATAGGAAATGATGTTATTTGTAAGCCTAAAGGCACCGGTTTTGTGCAAATTAGGGTGTTTGATGAAACGGTTTGTACTCTCACTAATTTGCGCTATGTTCCAGGATGTATGAAGTTTTTTTATCTTTTTGGGACAATTGCATTCTTTAGGATGTAAAATAACTACTAAATTTGACAACTTGCGGGTTTTAAATGGTGCGCTTGTGGTATTGAAAGGTGCTAGGGCCAATAGTGTTTATTTGGTTTAAGGTGTGACAATTGAAGGTAAAACTTGCGCTGGTGTTGATAGTTATCGTGGCTTGAATGCGATAAGGTCGTGACATTTGAGATTGGGTCATGTCTCGGAGAAGAGTTTAGAGATGATTGATGGAGAGAGTTTAAACAAGTTGGAGTTTTGCGAGAAATGTATCATGGGGAAGCAAACTACAGTATCATTAGACGAAGAAAAACATGATTCAAGAGGGGGTTTTGAGTATGTGCACACGGATGTTTGGAGATCGACACCAGTAGCTTCTCTAGGTGGAGCAAGATATTATATTTACTATATATATGACTTTTCTTAGAAGGTTTAGATGAATTTAATGAAGGTCATGTCGGACGCATTTGCAAGGTTCAAAGCATGGAATGCTCTTGTTGAGAATGAGAGTGATAAATCTTTGAAGGTTCTTAGGTCTGACAATGACAGAGAGTATGTTTCCAGAGAATTCTTGGATTATTGCAAGAATCATAGTATTCAGTGGAATTTTACTACACTGGGAGATCCGCAATCAAATTAGGTTAGGGAGAGGATGAATCGTACTCTACTAGAGAAAGCTCGAAGTTTGAGCGGGTTTGCCCAAGAGATTTTGAATCGAAGCTTTGTCAATCGCGGTGCGTATTGTGAATCGAATTCTGTGCTCGGCTACTAAAAACAAAATTCCAAAGTATGGAAGGGAAAGAGCATCGACTTGAGTTATCTTCGTGTATTCGAAAGTCCTGTCTATGTGCATGATCCGATGAATGATAAACTTGCGTCTAGAGCTTTCAAGAGAATTCTGCTTGAATATAAGGATGGAGTTAAAAGCTATCGGATTTGAAATCCAAAAACGAAGAAGGTATTGAATTCTCATCATGTTACTTTGATGAGTTGACTATGTTCAAGGAGAATGAGGGTTCATCGGCTCATCGGATGTTTCAAATTTGGTTTATGGTGAGTCATAGGAGAAGGAAGTTATTCCCACATTTTGTCCAAGGGGTGGAGAGTAGAGAGTAGTTGAAGATGCTTGTGAGGAGGTAGCGGTTGATGATACATCACATAGTCCACATGGTACCTCTAGTGATGTTAGTGATGTACATGACACTAGAGAAGAATCGGTTCAAGGTGGAACTAAAGGAAAACTAGATGAAGGTATTGCTACTCAGATTGGTCGACGTATGATAAGCCCACCCGAAAGATATGGTAATTGAAATTACCTTAGCTTTTGTGACAAGCTTAACTATGCTATTTATGTAGTCCAAGATGAGCCGAAGGACATTTGATGACATCATGGGTTCGAGTGAACTCGAAGTGGATTTGTGTCATGGAGAAAGAGATGCAATCGTTGATGAATCAAATTTGAGATTTGGTTTCATTTCCTAAAGGAAACCATGTTATTGGATGCAAATGAATATGCAAGCTAAATGACGATGGAAGATACAAAGCTAGACTAGTGGCTAAGCGGTTTGCACAAAGAAAAAGAAAGGGGTATGATGAGATATTCACACGGTTGTGCAACATATTGCATGGTGACTTGGATGAAGATATTTACATGGAGAAACCAGAAGATTTTGATGTAAATAGTTAGTCAAATTTAGTTTGCAAATCGAAGAAATCACGATATGGCTTGAAGCAATCACCAACGCAATCGTACAAGAGATTTGATCATTTTATGCTCGAAAGTGGCTTTGATAGAAGCATCAATGATGCTTATTTATTACAAGAAGTTGAAATAAAAGATCTTCGAGAAGCAAGGAAGATTTTGGACATGGAAATTGTTAGGAATCAAAAGCGTTTTTGTTAAAATTGACTTAAAAGGAGTACATCAAAAAAGTGATTTGCCGGTTCAGCGTGGAGAATGCAAAGGCGTCAAATACATCTTTATATTTGCATGTAAAGCTTTCGAGTAAAGGATCACCTATCAAGAAAAAAGACAAGTCTTATATGGCAAAGATGTCATAAGCTAGTGCAGTTGGAAGTTTGATGTACGTAGTGGTGTGTAAGGTTCGATATTGCAAATATCGTCGGGATAGTAAATCGGGGCTATTTCGGGGAGATCGCATTGGGAAGCGGTGAAGCTTATTTTGAAATATTTGAAAGGTACAACATCTCATGGTCTTGTTTTTTGCGGTAGTGAGGAAATGAATTGCAAGTTGGTTGGTTATTATGATTCAGACTAAACAGGTGATAAAGATTGGAAAAGTCAACTTCATGATTATGCCTTCACACTTGGTGGTACAACAAAGGTTGGAAGTCGAGATTCCAAACTGTTGTCTTATCCAATACGGGGGCGGAGTTGATAGTTGCAGTGAAAGCGACAAATGAGACACTCTATTTGAAGCGATTGTTATGTGATTTAAGTTTTGAACATGACAATGTCGATGTTCAATATTGATAGGTATTCATCTGATTGAGAATTTGACGTTAAGCTCATGTAACAAGCATACTGAAGCGAGAGAGTCATTTTTAGTAGCCATGAATGAAGATAAGCAAGTATATCTTTGAAAAGTGCACATAAAGAATAATGCAGCGGATATATTTACTAAAGAATTACCGGATGGAAAGTTCGAGCATTGCTCGAGCTGATTCGCATGGGGAAGTGCTAGGTTCCACGAGGTGGCACGAGTGAGAGAGGAGCTTAGTTTTGAATGAGGAAGAGTGTTACGCTGAGATTGTGGTTCTAATTTTGGAGTTGGGTCATTTCAACACTTCGTTGGTGGATGGGGGCGGTGCCTAAACTCGTTGATGGAATGCAATGAGTAATGGCTTTGTCGGAACTCATTGGGAAAGCATTCATGTTTGGTTGAAGATAGAAGTAGTGATAGTTGAACTATCGATTGATCGAAGATGAAATGGTACCACTGGTGTTGGAGATGAATATAGAGTCGATGTGGAATGTTGAAACTAGACGACAATTTATAAGTTGAATTGAAGTGGGTGAACGTTGCTTGAAAGCGGAGAAGACGGTTTGCAAATTGAAGCTCGAAAGAGAAAGAAATGACGATCCAATGGCAGAAATTGCCTAAGCAGTAACTCAAACATCTGGGGGGTTTAGCTAGACGTCTAAGCGAGGTGCTTTAGAAAGAATAAAGCAGAACCAGACGTTCAACCACCCGAGGACAGACAGTGTCTAGTGCCAGGCCAGACGTCTTGCCATTGGAATTGAAAATTCCAGTGGCTGTGGCCAGACGTCTGACCACAGATCAGACGTTTGAGTCAGCTTTAAGGCATGTGTGATTTGTGAAGTGTTCAGGGGCATTTATTTAGGTTTCTGATATCATATATAAGCTATTTTCATATTTGAAAAAGTGTGGATCTCATTAATCAAACCAATGGTTTTATCCTACAAATTAGGGTTTAGGCAATCATAATAATTCTTCAATTCTTACTTTCACAAAGTCAAATTCATTGTGAATTATTGTGATCACTGTAATCAATCTCTTGTACTCTTCTCACTAGTATTAATAAAAGTTGTCTCTCAAATGGATGTACACTAACTCGACATTAATGGACCACTATAATTCAATGTGTGACTTATTTATCGTTATTGCTTGTTATGATTGGTTATTGGATTGATCGTATTTGGGTTTGAGATATTAATTGGTTATTTTTGCACTTCTATTACAATCTAGCTCATTTTCGCTGCGTTGGGGTTTTACTCCACAACAAAACTATCATGAAGCTGTAAACAACTTTGTTTTTTAGTATTATTATTCTGGGTTGAAAGACCCCTTGGGGGTTTTGTTTTTTTCTGGTGGGGGGGGGGGTGGGGGGGGGGGGGGGGGACGAACAATAATAAAGAACTGAGCATTAAGAAGGATATATTCAGCAAACACTGTTAAGAAACTGCATCAAGCTAAAATAAGATAAAAGGGAAAAAGAAATATATCTATATGTACAGAGATATCAACCAGGAAGAGGCATGTGCAGTGTCAGCTAATGGCATTTAAGCACCGCCTTGATTTTAGAGAAGTCAGAAAATATGTTTTTAACATTATGCTGGAAGCCTGAAAAGTATGATTCAAGCATTACGTGATTTAGCACTAAAATTCACTTTATAATACAACTGATACTCTAACATGTGTAACGCATGTGCGTATAAAAAAGAATATTTATATTCCAAACTGAAACAAATAAGTTTTGAGAAACAAATGTGAAATAAACATTTTATTTTTTAGTTGATATGAATTCAAAATCAAATGAAAAAAGGGGCAAAGGATAAAATATTAACTTCCAATTGGATGTTGATATTTTCGTTGATGATACGTAAGATAAATAGTATTTTAATTAAGAAACAAATTTCATTACAAACATTTTATTTTTTAAACGGATATAGATCCAATATCAAATTAGGATGAACGAGAATTGGATTCATATTGAGAAATAAAATCAAGTTAAAATACTATTTCAACTTTTCATTTCGAATTGACAAAGGATATGTTTGTTCAGAAATAATTTAAGCAAGAGCTTTTTAGCTATTAGAAAAAATTCGTCAAATCGAAGCATTTGCATTAAATAATAGATGGATACTAGTTTTTATGGGGTATGAATTCATTCCCAAATTAGAATGAATGGATATTGGATCTAAAAAAAGAAACAAAATTGAGTTAAAGTGGGATTTTACCCTTTTCTTTTGAATACAATAAGAACTACTATTTCCAAATAATTATGTAAGGACATTTTTGGTATGGAAAAAGGGCTTTGCAAAGTGAAGTGATTGCATGATATAAATTATAATAGATGCAAACTTTTTTAATCCATTTTAGTAAGCTCCTTCCTTTTTTTCAGTAGTTCAGTGAATCAAGCTGATTCTCTTGCTAGTGGTCGTCTAGACTGGAGGTATCGCCGAATTTTTTGTATTATTGCCTGAATACTTTTGGTTTAACATAATTTTTTTTATGAAAAAAACTAGCGTCAAAAAATAAATTTGGACTTCAGCATGCTTTACCTAACAAGTTGGAGACAATATCCATTTTGTACAAAAGTTAAGATCTAATACCAAATCAAGATTAGTTGAAGGCGGAAAACATACGTTTACTTGATCATATAACAGATATGGTTAAGTCTACTATAGACCAAAGGATGTTGTGCCTTATTAAGATGTCAAAGATTGGACTTGTTACATACTTACATGTTAAGCAACAAAAAGACCAAGTTTGTGACTTGGCTCGTTAAAGTGTGATTGGGCTTGTTTGATGTCTAGTGACAAAAAGGTCAAGTGCGAGGTAACAGTGGTTAATGAGCTACCACAATGACATGCTATTTCCAGTCAACTTTAAAAACACATTCGACAACAGTAGTTACAGAAATGGAGAGGTTCAGGTAGCCTGACCAACAAAGTCCTTAAAATCTCTTAAGTGATTGATATAGCTTACATTAACAGTTAAAACTCTTGAAATGATAATTTCACTACCAAGTCAGAAGCCAGACAATATAAATTAAGTTTAGAAGGGGTTACAGTTGCACCATTACAGTTGAAAACTTGTTTTTTCGCATGATAGGACCCCTGCTTTCCTCTTCTTCTTTTTTTCCCTAGGAAGTTTCTTCTAATTTCAGTGAAAAAGGTGAACCCATTTTAGAAAATGTGCAACTTCAATAATGAACAATGACCATTCAAAACAGAAGTCATTTGTCTTGGCCTCACCCATGTGCTGGCATAAATTAAGTTTAAGAGTAGCAAAATACATTTGCCCTGCGTACTGAATAAAACATTGGAACAACTAAAAATGGAGACCAAATAGAACAATAGAGTTAGAAGTTTAAGTAAGACAAGCACCATTATTCAAGTGGTTAAGACACTTGGACATGGCGTGATAAATAACGGGTTTGAGTCCCGCTTCGTGAATCCCCACCTATCATGTAGTATGTTATGTTATATACTACCTAGGCTTGTATATAAAGTACCCAAAAAAAAAAAAAAAAAGTAAGTAAAATGAATAATTTTGGTTTCAGTTGTTGAATCCTGTTATATGACCTGAAAAAACAAAGATTTGTAAAGCATGCTATTGAAGTTTCAAAATAAACAACCATCCCTTCTCAAAAACAAGCTACTGGAGGGAGGGACGGAGGGGAAGGGGGGAAGAGAGGGGGGGGGGGTGGGGGGCCTATTTTAGTTTCAGCATATTTGCAGAAAGCTCTCCCCTCCATGCCGCAAATATTTGCAGTTTTTTTTAAATAAATGAAATATATTTGTTTTAAATGTAGGGATGTAATATAAAACCAAGGTTCGAGGTTCCATCTGAAACACAGACTTGGGCCATCCCATTCCGGTTTTCAAAAGGGAGTAAATGAAACTGAAACTCCGATTCAATTATATATATATATATATATATATATATATATATATATATATATATATATATATATATATATATATATATATATTAAAAAAAACTATTGATATTCATATTTTGTGGAAGATGATGATGATGATGATAATAATAATAATAATAGTAATAGTAGTAGTAATAATAATAATAATCTGAATTTCACATGTATAAATATTCAAAATGTAAACATTTAATTCTTGAAACATGCAAAATCATAAAATATATGAAAATAGTACCTAAAAATGGTTATATATTTAGTAGTAAACAAATACTTGTTAGTGTTACAATATTTATAATTAAGTGGTTTTGTTTATTAATATCTTATTTTTCAGGTAATGAAAAATTACAAATCTTGTTTCATTAATTAAAATAAGATGTACAATTATTTTAAAAATAAATAATAAAATCCGAAATCAAAGCTTGAACAGAAATTTTTATGAGTTAAAAATTTCTAAAATTATAAAAGACAGAAACAGAGACCTTGTATAAAACAAGTTTATGCGAAAGGTTTTCAACATACTAAATCTGAAATTAAGGGACTCCACGCACACACACACACACACACACACACACACACACACACAAAAAAAAAAAACCACAGCACGGGAAAATGCTGATAATGGTTTGCTATATTAAGAGGCCAAGACCGTCAGGTTTTCTAATCTAATTAGATGTTAAGATATAATCTGATTAGGTAGATGTAAATTTAAAACATAGGACGTTGGCTTTTGCATTTGACTGGATCCAGTTATAACCTGACATCTAGTTAGATGTTCAAAAAATAGCAGTAGGCAAATGTGTTCTTTGATGTTGTCTATAGTGCTTACTTGTGCACCAGACATATATACATAAAAATTCAAATAACATTCCGAAATATAAATGCATTTAAATCTTTTGAAAGAACATCAATAATTTTATTTTTATTTTTTTTAAAGGAAATATTTTCAATACTTATTAAATTGATTCAGAGAACATTTTTTTTTCTCTTTTCTGAAATAAAACCCTACATATAACTTTGAAATACTCATTGGATGGAACAGCAATAGCTCAAACTGACCTAGCCAAGTTTGACTTATCGACTGGACTAACTGCCTTCCCTACTCATAATAGAAAAGGGTGGTTATTTTATTTTACGCTCATTAGAAAATTCTGCTTACACTTTTATTGGTAGCTGAGATTCACTGTTCACGAACAAGTGATGATTTGCCAACAAAGGCAGCTCAAGTGTTCAAGAATAATTATACATCAAAAAGAATTTTATATTTATTACTTTATATAAGATGTAAGTGGTGCAGGTTATATATGGCTATAAATTAATGTAATGTTTAACTGGACAATGAAGACCAACATAGCATCCAGTGAAAAACAAATGATATATTTAAGCAACCAATTAATGCATAAAATAATACGAAACATCTAATTAGGATACGTGTAGTTAGTCTAAGAAAAGCATTACATGTAAATGTGAATCAGCAATATATGAAGCGATGAGGTGGTTCCAACAACAATGTGTTATAATGATAAGTAAAAAACTTAAACGAAATATTACATAAATTGGAAGCTCATATGCTGGAATCAACAACAATTGTAATGAAAAAGCAAGAATACCTTGCGATCAACATTTCCATTATCACAGTCCCTAGCAGCAGAGTAGACAAATGCTCTGATAAAACAATGAAATGTTATCAGTTATATGGTTGATAATATTTAAAGAGCAGAATATATGTATAAATTGATCATACCTTGATGATTGTAAGGAAGTATACATGTCAGCCAATTTTCCCTGTGGTTTTGTTCTCTGATCGGTTAGCTTGCATAACCAGATAATAATTATTTTAAGCCCCCGGGGGGGGGGGGGGGGGGTGTTGTGGGACATTTTGGTAATAAAAAGAAATAAAATACTAGGAAGTCGTTTTCAATATAGCATTATTACACAAAGCTCGTGTTCCATTGCATATACACGAAAGGTCCATATTTCCCTAAAATAATAAAATGCAAAACTAAATACAGTATTACACTTAATTCATTATTTTCCAGAACAGAAATTACATAAAAAAAATTCCCCAAAAATCAGTGGTGGGTAAAACCGTAAAATTAATAAATTAACACTATAAATCAGTCGTAAAGCACAAATCAATTAAAACTTTTAAAAGATGCAATAGGTGGAAAGTGCAAACTTATTTCCACTTCTACAAAAATGAAAGATCAATTTTCTTAATAAATGATTTTTCAAACACGATGAGGAGATAACAATAATTTGATTTTCGTTATAATAGCAATACACATGTATAAAGCACAAAACAATTTGTGTTCAACCCGCTATTTACACTAAATCATTAAATTTCAACAAAGGGAAAACCAAACAGATTGCATCCACACACACACGAAAAACCTGATATTTTCAAAAATTGCAAGTTGAACAAATTTTTCACATACACTCTAGTTGATTTCATTTATAAAAGTAATATATATCTGTCTGAAAACCACAAATGAGCTTTTGATAGTACGTCCCACACTCCAAAAAAATTGATGATGGCAGCAATGCAAATAGTACAAGGAAACAATACATTAAAAATTGAAACATATATACAATTATTTTGTCCTTGTGTAAACGGTGCATCAAAATAAGGACTAATATTTTTTCCTCTTGTTTTATTGCATACTTGTATAAATTGAAATTCACCAA